>CM066737.1:80427270-81627270 GCA_033961575.1 Aselliscus stoliczkanus
AATCAGATTTGCAATTTTTGAAATGTCCCTCAATTTGACATACAATTTGGGAGAAAATAGTTAAAGGAAATACTAGAGACTGGGATTCTATCCAGTTATTCATTCAACTTATATTAACTGAGTACTTGCCTTAGGCTAGGTTCAGTACTATGTACCAGAGAAATATCAGTCACCAGACCAGATATAGATGCTTGCACTAATGGAATTTGTATTCTAGTGTAAAAGGAGGAGAAAAACATTAAATAAATGTAACAAACTAGTACATTTTTAATATATTAGAAGGAAATAAGTGATATTGAAAATTTGAAAAGTAAACCAAGGCAAGGGAGATTAAGAGTGCTGGAAGTGAGAGGTACAAGGTAAGTTGAAGTTTAAATATGATGGTCAGAGTCGGCCTCATTGAGATGACATTTGAACAAAGACTTGAAGGAGATGAGAGAATTAACCATATGTTATTTGAGAAAAATATCTTCCTGTCAGAGGTTGGGGGATACTTGAATCAAAAGAACTAAGGGTACATGTGATCTTATATATTGAAGGAAATGCAAAGCCAATATATCTGAAAGATAGTTGTCACGGAAGAGTCCAGTAATAAAACAAGTGAAAGAAACTGGAAATGGTAAATAAGAAGGTTCATAAAATGAAAACTATAAATGCATATTTTCTCTGTTTTGCTCATATATTCTTTAAAAGATATAAAATTTATTTTTATTTATTTTTTATTTTTTTATTATTTTTTAAATTGCAGAATTGGTGGAGGGGAACAGCATTGGGGAATCGGGGAAGGGGAACAGACAAGTTGGTGTCCTTTTGTTCTTCAGTCTAGTTGTGGAGGACGTTGCTTCACTGGCCCATGTTGGTATTATCATTGTGCTCTTCCCGGATGAGGTAGATTGGTCGCAGGCCTCTGGACAGTTGCTCAACATGGCTAATGGCAGCTCCCACTGGCTGCCAGCCACTCACACTGGCTGCTGGCCACTTACTGGCCTATGACGGCCCACTGCAGCAGGGGCTGCAGCCTACACAGTTGCCGGGGCTCGCACATCCCAGCTCCAGGTGGAGCTGTTGTTATCTGTAGAGGGAAGTGTCACTGGCCCTCATATGTAGGATTCAAACCAGGGCTGCTGGTGTCCCAAACCAGCTCTTAACCAATGTGTCCAGAAAATCACAAAGGATAAAATTTTATAAAGTAATTTAAATGATGTATTGTTGGATTTGTAACATACATAGATGTAATATATGTACAACAGAAAAAGGGAAAGGGAATAGGGCTATCTAGGAGTAATATTTCTATATCCTGCTAGAATTAAGTTAATATAAAAGTGAAGTAGATTCTGGCATGTTGAATATGTTAAGGCCTAGGAAAACCACTAAGAAAATTGAAAATATAGTGAAAAATCATGAAAAGAATCAAAATTTGAACTAGAAAATACTCACCTAAAGAAGAAGAAGAAAAAAAGAGGAATACAATAACAAAAAAAGATATGAGGGGACCAGCCGAGTGGCGCGGGAAGCCAGCAGCCCCGGTTCAGATCTCACATATGAGGGCCAGTGACACTGCCCTCAAAAAAAAGATATGAGGCATATAAAAAAAATAGAAATGGCAGATGTAAATATAACTAAGTCAATAATAATACTGAGTGTGAATGGATTAAATTGTCCAATCAAAAGGCAGTGATTGGGTCGGCCGAGTGGCACGGTGGTTAAGCGCTGGCTTGGGATACCAGCGGCCCTGGTTCGGGTCTCACATATGAGGGCCAGTGACACTACCCTCAAAAAAAAAAGGCAGTGATTGTCAGCATAGATTAAAACTAATCCCAACTATAGACTGTGTATAAGAGATACACTTAGGAATCAAAGATAGAGACAGATTCCACCTCACACCTGTTAGTATGGCAATTATCAACATGACAAATAATAACAAGTGTTAGAAAGGATGTGGAGAAAAAAGAACCCTCAAACACTTCTGGTGGGAATGTAAACTTGTACCGCCACTATGGAAAACAGTATAGAGGTACCTCAAAAAATTAAGAATAGAATTCCCATATGATTCAGCAATCTTTCTTCTGAGTATCTATCCCAAAAATTTGAAAACATTTATCTGTAAAGATATATGTGCCCCTATGTTCATTACAGAATTATTCACAATGGACAAGACATGGAGAAATCCAAAGTATCCTTCAATAGATGATGAGATACAGAAGATGTGGTACATATATACAATGGAATATTCCTCAGCCATGAGAAAAGATGAAATACTGCCATTTGGGTCAACATGGATGGATCTTGAGATTATTATGCTAAGCAAAATATGTCAGACAGAAAGAATCAAGACCCAGATGATTGCACTTGTATGTGGGATATAAACTGAAAGCAACAAACAAACAAACGAAAACTGATAGACAAAGACAACAGTTTCGTGGTTACCAGAGGGCAAGGGAGAGGAGATATGGTAGAACAGAGTAAAGGAGGTCAAATATATGGTAATGGAAGGAGAACTGGTTATGGGTGGTGAATACATGGTGCAATATATAGATAATATATCATAGAATAGTACACATGAAACCTATATAATTTTACTAACTACTATCACCCCAATACATTTAAGAAATATTAAAAAAATCAAAGATACAAATGGACTGAAAATAAAAATATGGAAAAAGTAGATCATGGAAAGAGCAATTGTAAGCAAGCTGGAGGGTCTATATTAATATCAGAAAAATTTGATTTTAAAACAAAAATATTTCGGGGCCAGCCAAGTGGCGCATTGGTTAAGAGCTGGGATGCCAGCGGTCCCGGTTCGGATCCCGCATGTGAGGGCCAGTGACACTGCCCTCCACAGATAACAACAGCTCCACCTGGAGCTGGGCTGTGTGAGCCCCGGTGATGGCATAGGCTGCAGCCCCTGCTGCAGTGGGCTGTCATAGGCTACAGTGAGTGGCCGGCAGCCAGAGTGAGCAGCTGGCAGCCAGCGTGAGCTGCCAATAGCCGCGATGAGCGATCATCCAGAGGCTGGCGACTGATCTGCCTCATCCGGGAAGAGCAAAATGACGATACCAACATGGGCCAGTGAAGCAACGTCCTCCGCAACTAGACTGAAGAACAAAAAGACAGCAACTTGTCTGTTCCCCTCCCCAATTCCCCAATAAAATCTTTAAAACAAAAATATTTCTAGAGATTAAGAGGAAAATTTTATGATAAAAAGGTCAGTCATGAGAAAGATATAATAATTAAAAATGCATATGCACTGCCGGTGAGATGGAATAAACAAATGCTGTGCCAACTGCCTTCCAGGATCACACCAAAATTACAAATAATTTATACAACATTCAACCTTGGAAGTCCCCTGAACAATAGATGAACAGAACCTCTAAATGAAGGATTTAAAGAAGAGGCAATGTCAAGACTGGTAGGAGGGGTGGAGATGTGAGGCAGGCTGACTCCAGGCCCATGGGTAGAGGACAAACCCCTTGAGGGATATCTCAGCGGTGGAAAGGCTTCTCCTGTTGGGGGAGGGAACCTCCATCCCCAAGCAGAGCTAACCAGCCCAGAGTTACTTTGCTGGGAAGAGGAGTTCAATGATAGCTGGCAGTAGAAATTAGTGAGGACTCTCTTTACTCAACTTGGTGAGGTGGAGGGTGGGTAGAGAACAAGTTTCCCTCCTGTGGAGCTGGCACACGGACACCCTCGCTGTGGCTGTGTGAGCGGGGTGGGGAGGGCAGGAGCCTGTGGGGAAGACTGAACTGAGTGCCTTTGGTGTGGGAGCTGAAGGCTTTGGGACCATTGTTCCCCTATGTGGAGCTTCCACATGAGTAGTTTACAGGAGGGCGCCATTTTTTCAGGGTTGGGCCTTCTCACAGAGGGTCAGATCTGGGACCACATTGGTCTGGTGGAATTGGCTCAGGCATGCGTGTGCACGCACATGCTGCCTTGGTTGCCCACTCTCTGCTCTCCTTGTACTGCATAGCCAGGGTAGCACCTGGAGGGTTCACTCCAGCTCCAACATACTGCTCATTGAGACATAGATGCACACAAGCCGCCTTGGGTCCCCACTCCCCATACTGTGTGTGCAGAGTTGCCAGGGTGGCAATGGCTTTGAGGCTGCTCTGCATGATCTGAAAGCAGCTGGGACAGGCTGAGACTTGGAGTTTTCCTGGGAGTGTTGGGCCAGGAGCTCTGTGACTATATGATCTGGCTTGCACATTCGTTGTGCTTTTGTGCGGGCTGGTTGCCGTTGTGGAGTGCAGGCTGTTCTGACTTGGTGGGGGCCACTGACCACATCCCATTGTGCCTTGGGGTCTTCTCTGCCCGCCTAGAGCTGCAGGGGGTACCTTGAGCCCCTGGTGCCTGGCCCCCACCTCCGCAGGCCACAGAAGGTTTTTGCAGCATCAGAGAGCCCACAGCAACCTGTGAGGATTTTTGGTGATGAGCACGGCCCCACAGCACACGGCAGCTAATTGCAGGAAGATCACTGCAAGCCTGAGAGAGAGGCCCGTGCACAACGTATTGGGCCCTTCCTCCCAACACAGCTGGTGCTGAGTCGCCCAGAGATTCTCTACTGCTGAGAAAGTGATCTTCAGATTAAAGGAGGCAGTGAGCCTTTTTTCCCCCTTTCCCCACCTTTTTTTCTTTTTTTATTATTCTTTTTTCTTTTCTTTCGCTTTCATCGTTTTGTTCCTTTTTCATCTTTCATCTCTTTCCTTTTTTCATTGTTTCTCAGGCTTGTCTATCTGGTTATTACTTTGTTCACTGTTTTTCTGTGCTCTCCTGTTTTTGTGTTTGTGTTTTTGTCTCTTTTATATATTTTTGTTTCTCCTGTCTGATCATTGCTTATCGTATTTTTGTGGGGGTATATTTGTTTTCTGGTGTTGTTGGGTTGCCTTGCTTTCTTTTAGTCTTATGAAGCAGACATGTACCTAGAACTGGTCCAGGAGCTGAGACTATACTGAATTTGTAGAAACCACTGACCACAGCCTTTATGCACTTGTAACACCACCTCACCCACCTACAGCTGCATTTCTGGGGTGACTGGCCCACAAATATTGGAAAAGGTTTTTTACAACAGAAGATCATCCGCAGAGATCCGAGTTCATCTTTGTGGTGCTCACTAAACACAAACCTGCACGACAGCCACATGGGAGTAGCTTTTGTGAACCTGTGAGAATAAGGTGGAGGCTGGCTATAGTGCCCTTGGGACAGTATACAAGGGGTCACAGGCCAGGTATTGGTGGAAGACCTGAATCTGCATTATCATCTTAAAAACCACCAATCATGTCACATAACTCACTTGAACTGCATCCTGCCAATCTAGTGCCACATCACTGAGGACAGCCTCAACATTGTGTCAAATACCCAGGCACACACTCTTAAAGAGCCTCTTTCAATAACTGGGCCTTACTGGCATCTGACAGATAGCAATAGGCCTAGGGGTCCCTGGGCCTTTTGCTAAACTGCCTCAGGACCAATATTGGGGGCAGCCAGCCTCAGTTCACACAGAGACCATTCCCATATAACCCCACGTCCAGCATGGGCAGCAACCAACTGTGTAGAGCCTTGAGGCACCTACCAGGTAGCTATGGACCAATGACAGACAGGGCAGAAAGAGCTCTGATTGGGAGCCCCACCCAAGAGACACCAGAACCAATACACCCAGAGGCCAGAGTTAGACAAAACCAGAGTACTACCTGGTTGAACCTACAAGTGGAACTCTCAAAGGAAATTTTCCACAGGCACAAGAGCCCATAGTGACCAAGCCGCCTCTGAGGGGGTCAACCTCCACACAGCATCTGTGAACAGAGATAATTCCCTCAGCTAATCAGAGGGTCAATCCCACCCTCTGACAAGGCAAAAGCAATTAAAGATCAACTTCAACAGTGACACCTCTGAAACACACAGCACAGAAGAATAGGGAAACTATGCAAACAAAATATAAAGGACACATACTACAAGATCACCCAACAACAACGGAGAGACAATGGTTATCTACCTAATATATCGAAGCAATCACCAAGCGACAGAATGAAGAAACAAAGAAACCTCCCAAGGAAAAGATCAAGAGAAACCTCTAGAAATGGAACTAAATGAAACAGGGTTACCCAGCATTTCAAAGACAGAGTTTAGAATACTGAGTATAAGAATGTTTAAGGAATTTAGTGAGGACATAAAGAACCATAGAGTAATCATAAAAAAAAAACAGTTAGTAATAAAGAATACAATAACTGAAATGAAGAACACGCTCGAAGGAATCACAAGTAGATGAGATGAAGCAGAGGATTGGATCAGCAATTGAGAAAACAAAATAGCAGAAATCACCCAGTTGGAACAACAAAAAGAAAAAAGAATAAAAAACGATGAAAGTAGTTTAAGAGACCTGTGGGACAACATCAAGCACAACAACATTTGCATCATATGAATACCAGAAGGAGAAGAGAAGAAGCAAGGGATTGAGAATGTAATTGAAGAAATAATGACTAAAAACTTCCCTACCCTGGTCAAGGAAATCAACATACAAGCCCAAGAAGTGCAGAGAATCCCAAACAAGCTGAATCCAAACAGGCCCACACCAAGACACATCATAGTTAAAATTCAAAGGTTAAAGACAAAGACAGAATCCTAAAAGAAGTGAGAGAAAGACAGCAGGATATATACAAAGGAACTCCTAAAAGACCAACAGCTGACTTGTCTACAGAAACTCTGCAGTCCAGAAGGGAGTGGCAGGAGATATTCAAAGTGGTGAAACACAAAGGACTACAACCAAAATTGCTCTACCCAGCACAGCTATCATTTAAAATTGAAGGAGAGATAAAGAGCTTCTCAGAAAAGAATAAGCTAAAGACATTCATTACCACCAGAACAGCATTGCAGGAAATGTTAAAGGGGCTTTTTTAAACAGAAGAAAGGGGGAGACAAACTAACCAAGGAAGAACAGAAATACAAATAACAAAATGGCAATAAATGTACACCTATCAATAATCACTTTAAATGTGAATGGGCTAAATGCTTCAAACAAAAGACATTGAGTGGCTGACTGGATAGGAAAACAGGACACATGAATATGCTGTTTACAAGAGACTCATCTCAGATCAAAAGACACACAGAGACTGAAGGTAAAGGGATGGAATAAGATATTTCATGCAAATAGAAATGAGAAAAAAATCTGGAGTAGCAATACTTATTTCACACAAAATACACTTTTAAAATTAGACTACAATAAAAGACAAGGAATTGGGCCAGCTGAGTGGCTTGTTGGTTAAGAGTTGGCTTGGGACGCCATCTCTGAGTAGCAGGATCCCACATGAGGGCAAGTGACGCTGTGCCCTCTACAGCTAAGATGGTGAACAGCTCGACCTAGAGCTGGGCTGCCATTAGTCCCCGGTGATGGCATAGGCTGCAGTAGGCTGGCCGGCAGCTGTCGTGTGCTTTTGTGAGCTGCCGTGAGCCACTGTGAGCAGCCAACCAATGGCCGGTGAGAGACTGCCTCAGCCAGGAAGAGCGCAATGATAATACCAACATGGGCCAGTGAAGCAACGTCCTCCACAACTAGACTGAAGAACAAAAGGACAACAACTTGTCTCTTCCCCTTCCCTGATTCCCCAACACTGTTCCCCTCCCCCAATTCCCCAATAAAACCTTTAAAATAAAGACAAGAAGTGTACTACCTAATAATGAAGGGATCGATCCTACAAGAGGACACAATGCTAGTAAACATCTATGTATCCAACATAGGAGCACCTATATATATAAAACAGTTTATGACTGACAAAGTTGGAGATCAACAGTAGCATTATAGTAGTAGGGGACTTCGACATCCCATTGTCACCAATGGACAGATCCTCTAGACAGAAACTCAACATGGAAACAGAGGCCTTAAATAACACATTAGACCATTGGATTTAATCGATATTTTTAGAGCATTTCACCCCAAAGCAACAGAATATACATTCTTCTCAAGTGCACATGGAACACTTTTTAAAGACAGACCATATGTTAGCCCACAAAACAATTCTCAATAAATTTAAGAAGACTGAAATTGTATCAAGCATCTTCTCCAACCACAATGCTATGAAACTAGAATCTATCATAAGAAGAAATCCAGAAAACACACAAATACATGGAGGCTGAATAACATGTTACTAAAGAGCAAAGGGTCAAAATTGAGATCAAGAAAGAAAACAAAAGATACCTCGAGACAAACAAAAATGAAAACACAACAACCCCAAAACTATGGGATGCAGTTAAAGCAGTTCTGAGAGGGAAATTCATAGCAATGCAAGCCTATCAAAATAAACAAGAAAGGGGCCTGCCAAGTGGCTCAGTTGGTTAAGAGTTGGCTTAGAGCGCGTGCTCTGAGCAACAGGGCAGCCGGTTCAATTCCCATATGAGCCAGTGAATGCTGTGCCTGAGCTGAGCTGTCACTGAGTTGCCAACAGGTAACAGGATGGCTCAGCTGGTGTAACAGCTTACAATATTACATATTTGATGGTGGGCTACGCCCACCTGCAACTAAGACTGAACTCGGCACCTTGAGCTGAGCTGCAACCCGGATGGCTCAGATGATGGAGCATGCACTGTTAACAACAAGGCTGCTGGGTTCAAATCCCACATGGGATGGTGGCTATGCCCACCAGCAACTAAGATTGAACACAGCACCTTGAGCTTAGAGGCCACGAGCTGCTGACGGGAAGCCAGATGGCGACTGGCTCCCTACACAAAAGTATTGAAGAACAACAACTTGGCCAGTCCCCTTCGACAATTGTCCAACACTATTCACCTTCCCCAATTCCCCAATTTAAAAAAAAATCTGTAAAAAAATAAAAATAAAAAAATAATAAGCAAGAAAAATCTCAAATCAACAGGCTATCTTTACACCTAAGGTAACTGGGAAAAAAACAGCAAAAGAAGCCCAAAGCCATCTGGGAAGAAAATAATACAGATCAGAGCAGAAATAAATGAAATAGAGACCACAAAAACAGTACAAAAGATCAATGAAACCAAGAACTGTTTTTTTGAAAAAGATAAACAAAATCGAGAAACCCTCAGCCAGACTCTCAAAGAAAAACAGGGAGAGGACCCAAATTAATAAAATCAGAAATAAAAGAGGAGAAGTGACAAGAGATACCACAGAAATACAGAAAATTTTCAGAAAATACTAGGAGCAACTATGTGCTAACAAATTAGACAATCTGGAAGAAATGGATAATTTCTAGAAGCATACAATCTTCCAAGTCTGAACCAAGAAGAAACAGAATCTCTGAACAGACTGATTACTACCAAAGAAATTGAATCAGTAATCAAAAAGTTTCCAACAAAGAAAAGTACTGGACCAGATGGCTTCACAGGTGAATTTTACAAACGTTCAAAAAAAAAAATTAAAACCTATTCTCCTCAAACTATTCCAAAAAATACAGAATCAGAGAAGGCTCCTAAGCACATTTTATGAGGCCACTCTTACTCTGATCCCAAAATCAAAGATATTACAAAAAATAGAAAACTGCAGGCCAATATCCCTAATGAACATAGATGCAAAAATCCTCAACAAAATACTTGCAAACTGGATTCAGCAACACATTAAAAAGATCATACACTGTGATCAAGTGGGATGCATTCCTGGTATGCAAGTTTGGTTCAATATCCTCAAATCAATTAACGTAATACATCAAATTAACAAAATGAAAAATAAAATTATATGATCATATCAATAGATGCAGAAAAAGCATTTGACAAAATCCAGCAGCCATTTATGATAAAAACTCTTAGCAAAGTGGGAATACAAGGATCATATCTCAATATAATATAGGCCATATATGATAAGCCCACAGGTAACATCGTACTCAATGGGGAAAGATGAAAATTCTTCCCCTTAAGATCAACAGCAAGACAAGGCTGCCCACTTTCACCCCTTGTATTCAACATAGTTCTGGAAGTTCTAGCCACAACAATCAGACAAGAAAATGAAATAAAAGGCAGCCAAATTGGAAAGGAGGAGAGAAACTTGTCATTATATGCAGATAATATGATACTGTATATAGTGAATCCCAAAGACTACACCAAAAACTGTTAGAACTGATAAATAAATTTAGTAAAGTAGTAAGATGCATAATTGATATTTGTAAATCAGTTGCATTTGTATGCACCAATAATAAACTATCAGAAGAAGAATTCAAGAAATCAATCCCATTTACAATTGCTTCAAAAACTCTAAAATACCTAGGAATAAGTATATCCAAAGAAGTAAAAGACCTGTACTCAGAAAATTATAAGACACTGAAGAGAGAAATCAAAGAAGATACAAATAAATGGAAATACACACCACCTTCATGGATAGGAAGAATTAATATAGTTAAAATGTCAATACTACCTGAAACAATATATAGATTCAACCCAATTCCTATCAAACTACCAAGAACAGTTTT
Organism: Aselliscus stoliczkanus; assembly: GCA_033961575.1. Lineage (NCBI taxonomy): Eukaryota > Metazoa > Chordata > Mammalia > Chiroptera > Hipposideridae > Aselliscus > Aselliscus stoliczkanus. The sequence continues at coordinate 80,437,683 of CM066737.1, forward strand.
CTCAGCAATAGAACCTATAATCCTAAAATTTATATGGAACCAATGAAGAAGCCAAATAGTCATGGCAATCTTGAAAAATAAGAACAAAGTAGGAGGTATCACACTACCTGACAGCAAATCATACTACAAGGCTATACTTATCAAAACAGTATTGTAATGGCATAAAAACAGACACATAGATCAATAGAACAGAATCGAGAGCCCAGAAATAAACCCATCCAAATATGGTCATTTAAACTATGACAATGAAAGCAAGAATTTACATTGGAGTAAAGATAGTCTATTTAATAAATTGTGCTGTGTCGCATCTGGCATGACAGAACAGAGGGATTTGAGAAGGGAGAGCAAAAGGTTAAGAAAGAGAGAGACACAAATAAGGGAAAAATGCAGTTGGTGCCAGGGGACTCCAGCCTCATGGACTGAGCCCCGAATCGGGCCTGACTGCTCCTTTTATTGTCTCACACATAAGAAAAGATCAATGTATCCAACAGTCTGTGAGTCTCATACCAGAGAATTTAGCTCAGGGCCAAATCACCCATGCCTGCAAGCTGCCATTACCGAAGGTCCCATGATGTTACTGTCATGCATCTCCTAAGAGACAGAAACTTCTCTGCTGGAACTTACTCATAAGAATGCTTGGAGGACAGATATTATCACATCAATAGGTCATTTCACATGCAGACTGTCAGAACCTGAAACAAGGGGTCTATGCCCTTTTCCCTTAATTCCGTGATTCCTCCTATGGCTCCCATGCGACTGTGCGTGTCTTAGGTTGTTCTTCCCTTGACGAATCTTACCTGTCATTGACTAACCTGCCATCTTTTGGGGCCAAGTAGGGATACATAGAGTATGCATAATATTGAAGTATTGATATGTCTTTATGGAAAGGTGCATGAGGGCAGGCAGGCTATTGTGTGATGACATTTTCCCCTTTTTTTCTGTAAAGTATGAGAAACACAAACCACATGGATTTTTCATTACTGCCCATCAGAGGGCTGCTTGTCCTCTTCTGAGGACTAAATATAGAACAATAAACAAAACAACCATAGCACCAGCAAACCCTCCACCCAAAGTCTTTATCCAGTTCACAGGATTTAAAGTAGAAAGTCCATCTGCAGTGAGAGACTGTCCATTCTAGCAGTGGTCACTGGAAGGTGCTCCGAACCTGGAAACAGTCTCAGCCATTGCTGTCGTCTCTTATTTTTGACCCTGCAGCCTTCGGCCAGATTGAACCTTGGCGGGTCGTTGCTCATGGTAAGGTTTAATACACTGACAAGGTACCCAAAAAGGATGTTTTTCTGGGCCTGGAGAAATACAAGTAAAACCTCTTCCCCCATGTCAATAAGGTCCCTAAATGCCATTGATTGGTTTGGATATCTTTCCACCATATAAGTACATTTTCCAATGGTTTAGAACTGTGTTGATTATTAAAATGTCTTTCTGCTACAGTGCATCCAATGTTAGATTCATTACTTGGACCAGATGAATTAAAAAAATTTAAAGTAAACATAGCTTTAGTCAATTGTGTCTGCAGGGTTTCTGCTTTGTCTCCCCCTTTTATTTTCTGTAATTGCTTCTTTAAAGTGGCATTGGCTTGCTCAACAATGGCTTGACCCTGTGGGTTATATGGAATACCAGTATTGTGAATAATTTTCAAAGTTGCACAAAATTGAGCACATTTTGTACTGGTGTATGCAAGGCCACTATCTGTTTTGATCGCTAGAGGGAGTCCCATCATAGAAAAGCATACAAGCATGTGATGGCAAGTATGAACAGCAGTTTCTCCTGTTTGTGCAGTAGCGACAAGAAAACCAGAAGTGGGTATCTATAGTAACGTGCACAAACAATAATTTTCCAAATGAGGGAATGTGAGTCACGTCCATTTGCCACAGTACATTGGGGACAAGGCCCTGAGGATTTACTCCTTCTGGATATTCTTGTGGTGAGTTAATAGTTTAACAGGTTGGACAGATTGGAACAATATGTCGAGCCTGTTTGTTAGTAATTGGAAAACTAGAATGAAGACAACCAGCATTCGTATGAGTTAAAGAATGAAAACGCATTGCTTCAGAAACGTGAACACTTCCCACTAGATTATCGGCAATAGCATTGCCACAGTTCATAGGACCAGGTACTGGAGTATACGCTCGAATATGTGTAATAAAAAGCGGATGTTGGGCCCGCCGAGTGGCGCGGTGGTTAAGCGCTGGCTTAGGAAGCCAGCGGCCGCAGTTCAGGTCCCACATATGAGGGCCAGTGACACTGCCCTCAAAAAGAAAAAAAACAAAACAAAAACGGATGTTAGCAGCTTCTCACTGTTTGTTCGAGTTGAGAAAACAAGATCTGAAGAGATGGATTAGAATTGTGAGAAAGCAATGCAGTCTCTATATTTTGTACAGTATGTACTACATAGGCAGAATCTGAAACAATATTAAAGGACTAGAAAACATTCTTAAAGCCATTAAAACAGCAACCAGTTCAGTTTTCTGGGTTGAAATACAGTTAGTCTGTATTGTTTGGTTGCCTTTTTCACTAACAATTGCTGCTTTACCATTGCTAGACCCACCAGTAAAATCTGTGAAACCTTGAGGAAAGGGTGTTTGTTTAATTTTCTTAGGTAGAATACAATTAGTTGTTGTTTTTTTAAGATTTTTTAATTGGGGAACTGGGGGAGGGGAACAGCGTTGGGGAACCAGGAAAGGGGACCAGACAAGTTGCTGTCTTTTTGTTCTTCAGTCTAGTAGCAGAAGACGTTGCTTCACTGGCCCATGTTGGTATCATTATTGCACTCTTCCCAGATGAGGCAGATCAGTCGCTGACCTCTGGATGGTTGCTCACTGCAGCTATTGGCAGCTCACGCTGGCTGCCGGCCACTCACTGTAGCCTAAGGCAGCCTACTGCAGCAGGGGCTGCAGCCTATACCATCATCGGGGCTGGCAGCCCAGCTCCAGGTGGAACTGTTGTTAACTGTAGAGGGCAATGTCACTGGCCTTCATAAGTGGGATCAGAACTGGGGCCGCTGGAGTCCCAAAACCAGCTCTTAACCAATGCGCCACTCAGCTGTCCCTCCAATTAGTTTTATGAAGAAATTGAAACAGTTTATTTTTTGGGTAATGATTGTCAATTATTCCATAAAAATTACTTATAGCAATCTGCCATAAATCAGAATTATTTAATTGTAGTACTTGTCTTTTAAAGGGAACCACTATTTTACTGGGTTCCTGTCCATTGAGATGTAAAATTCTTGTTCGAGCTCACGATATGAGTTCTGAAATTAATTCAGCATACCTTGGGAGTGACTTAACAAAATTGTTAGGTAAGAAAAGCCACTCTACTAAGTCATTTTGCTGAACAATCACTGCTGTAGTCAAGTGTGGAGTAGGAAAAATTAAGACCTGTAAGGGTTGCACTGAATCTATACGTTGAATTTGAGCTTCTTATATGTTTTGTTCTACTAATTACAATTCATGATTAGCTTGAGTTAGATTGTGAGGACTATCTAGTTGAGGTTGTCCTTGTGAAAGACAAAACAAATTACTGAGGACATTGGTAGGAATGTCTAAAGTAGGATATAGCCAATTAATGTCTCCTAATAATTTTTGAAGATCATTGGTGGAGATTTTATTTCTTTTTATTTGAACCTTTTGAGGTATAATAGTTTGTTTAGAATCACTCACAAATATTGGACTGGTGTGGTAGTTTGTATTTTATCTGGAGCTATGCAGAGTCCTGCAGAGTCAAGGAGTTTTTAACAAATCAAAAGATTTTGTTAAATTTTCTGTGGAAGGAGCAGCACAGAGAATTTCATTCATATAATGAATAATGTAGCAGTTTGTAAAACTTATTCTAACTGCCTGAATAACTTGAGCTACAAAGAGCTGACATATAGTCAGGATATTTAACATTCCCTGGGGAAGGACTTTCCATTGATATCTCTTTATTGGTTCTTTATTAGTAGTAGATGGAATGGAAAATGCAAATCGAGGACAATCTTGAGAATGTAAAGGGATGTTATAAAAACAATCCTGTAGGGCCGGTGGAGTGGTACGGTGGTTGAGCGCTGGCTTGGGAAGCTAGCGGCCCCGGTTTGGGTCCCACATATGAGGGCCAGCAACACTGCCCTCAAAAAACAAAAACAAAAACAAAAACAAAATCAATCCTGTAAATCAATTACTATTAGAGGCCAATTTCTTGAATCACGGAAGGTTGGGAAAGTCCAGACTGAAGAGCTCCTATAGGCTCAATAATAGCATTAACAGCTCGTAAATCAATGAGCATTCACCATTTTCCTAAATTTTTCTTAATTACAAATACTGAAGAATTACAGGGACTAATAGAATGTTCTATATGATTTTGTTCCAACTGAATTTGTACTAATTTTGTTAAAGCTTCCAATTTTTCTTGAGAGAGGGGCCACTGTTCCATCCAGAGAGGCTTATTGTTTATCCATTTTAATGCTATGGGGGTCTAAATCCATTCATCAGTGGCCCCTACAAAAAAGGATTTTGGGTGTCTGCTTATTAATCCAGCTCTCATAGTCCCTGCTGAGATGAGGGTTGAATAGGTTGGGTAATCCCCTGGTTAAATTTTCGTAAGCCTCTCCCAAGCTGATATCCTATCTGGCTCATCATCTTTTTTTTTTTTTTGAGGGCAGTGTCACTGGCCCTCATATGTGGGACCCGAACCAGGGTCGCTGGCTTCCCAAACCAGCGCTTAACCACTGCACCACTCGGCTGGCCCTGGCTCATCATCTTTTGACCTTGATTACTATACTGCCCTGGGGCGATCCAAATCTCTGCCTCCCATTGTGTAAGTAAATCTCTTCCCATAGATTAACAGGAATGTCAGCAATGTAGGGTTGTAAAAATTCTTTTTGCCCTTCAGGTCCTAGGCAAGGAAAAATGCAGACACTCTGGTGTAAGCACGAAGCTGGGCCCGCACCAACATTATCAATGTTAGGCTCCTGGAATTTCCAATTTTGTGGCCATTTGTGAGAATGAATTATTGAACCATCTGCATCAATATCTAAAAGACCTCTAAACTTTTGGCCTTGTATCTCAATTTGACAAACTGGGTGAATTTGTGAAATTTTTTCTGCTAGAAAAATTCCTTCTTGATCTGTGCTTCCAAATCCTCCCTTCCCTCTCTTTTGAGTTTGCGTTTTCCCTGGGAGAACATAGCGAAGTATAATTGTGCAATCTGCTCTCCCTTTTTTGCTGACCAAGGAACAGATGAGGAAGTTACAACTTGAATTTCTCTTTCATAATCAGAATCAATGATACCAGTATAAACTAAAACTCCTTTTTTTAAAAAAAAAGATTTTATTGGGGAATTGAGGAAGGGGAACAGAAAAGCTGCTGTCTTTTAGTTCTGTAGTTGCGGAGGACATTGCTTCACTTGCCCATGTTGGTATCATCATTGCGCTCTTCTCGAGAGAGGCAGATCAGTCGTGGCTTCTGGACGGCTGTTCACAGTGGCTCTTGGCAGCTCACACCAGCTGCCAGCCGCTCACACTGGCTGCCGGCCACTCACTGTAGCCTATGACAGCCCACTGCAGCAGGAGCTGCAGCCTACACGTTTGTGGGGACTCGCACAGCCCAGCTCCAGGTGGAGCTGTTGTTCACCATCTTAGCTGTAGAGGGCAGTGTCACTGGCCCTCATATGTGGGATCCAAACTGGGGTGCTGGTGTCCCAAGCCAGCTCTTAACCAATGCGCCACTCTGCCGGCCCCCCTTTTATTTTTAAAAAATTTTATTGGGGAATTGGGGGAGGGGAACAGCGTTGGGAAATTGGGGAAGTTGCTGTGCTTTTGTTCTTCAGTCTAGTTGCAGAGGATGTTGCTTCACTGGCCCATGTTGGTATTATCATTGCGCACTTCCCGGATGAGGCAGATCAGTCGCCGGCCTCTGGATGGCTGCTCACCTTGGTTCTTTGCATCTCACTCTGGCTGCCAGCCACTCACTGTAGCTTATGGCAGCACACTGCAGCAGGGGCTGCAGCCTACACCATCGCCAGGACTCACGTAGCCAGCTCCAGGTGGAGCTGTTGTTCATCATCTTAGCTGTAAAGGACAGTGTCACTGGCCCTCATATGTGGGATTTGAACTGGAGCCGCTGGCATCCCAAGCCAGCTCTTAACCAACATGCCACTCGGCTGGCCCTAAAACTCCTTTTGATGTCAGGTTAGAACCACCAAGGATAAGTCCTACAGTATTCTGAGGGAGCGGTCCAAAGATGGACTTTCACCAGGTAGCAATAAAATGTCTTGTCTTGAACAAAGATCTACCACAGCATTTCCCTCCATTGCTTGAGTTAATTGCTGTACTGAAAGCTTGGCGGAGGAGGCACAGCCTGGTAGTTCTGGGGCGCTGTTTGATTCATGTATGCCCCGGTTGTTGTTGGAGCCTGGGGCTGGCCCCTCCTCCCATTTCCCTGAAGCGGAGTGCCATCCTTATGAAATAAGGATTTACACTGAGGCCCAATGATATCCTCTTTTACATCTTGGATATAATTCAGGTTGTCTTGGTCCCGCCAGAGTAAAATCCTCAGATGGTCGGGAACTGGTTTTATTTCTGTTTCTACACTCTTTTCTAGTATGACTGATTTTTCCACAATTGTAGCAGTTGACAGAAAACCTTTTCTGTCCATTGTAATTCCTGCCATAGCTTGAGCCAACATATTAGCTTTATATTTTTCTGTTCTAACCTCCTGATACAAACGAATGTAACCAGTCAGATCTGTCTTCCCTTTCATATTTCCAATAGCCTTTTTACAATCTTTATTGGCATTATCATAAGCAAGAATTTGTTGAATTACTTCAGCACCTTGCGTATTAGCAACCTGCTTTTTTATTGCATCTTGTAAATGAGCCACAAACTCAGTGTAAGGTTCAGTAGGACCTTGTAAAATTTTGCTGAAAGAACTGGTGGTTTTTCCTTCTGTTTCTATTTTTTTCCCATGCATTTAAACAAATCCTTCTCAGCTGGTCAATGGTCTGATTAGTCATTCCTATTTGTTGATGGGATGGGAACCTTCCCAGTCACCTCTTCCTAATATTTGATCTTGATTAATATTAATGTTGTGGGTCTGGTTATTTCTGCTTTGAGTCTCTGCTCCATCTATCCACCAAATTTTAAATTGTAAACATTGAGCAGGTGAAAGACAGGTCTGAGCCATTGCTTGCCAATTGACAGGAACTAATCTGTGTCCATCAGCCAAACTTCGCACAATGCCCTGGGCTCTTGATTCTGTTCCATTGATCTATGTGTCTGTCTTTACGACAGTACCATACTGTTTTGATTACTATAGCCTTGTAGTATGTTTTGATGTCAGGTAGTGTGATACCTCCCACTTCGTTCTTGTTTCTCAAGATTGCCTTGGTTATTTGGCTTCTTTATTGGTTCCATATAAATTTTAGGATTATAGGTTCTATTGCTGAGAAAACTGTCCTTGGTAGTTTGATAGGAACTGGGTTGAATCTATATATTGCCTCAGGTAGTATTGACATTTTAACTATATTAATTCTTCCTATCCATGAACATGGTGTGTATTTACATTTATTTGTATCTTCTTTTATTTCTTTCTTCAGTGTCTTACAATTTTCTGAATACAGGTTTTTTACTTCTTTGGTTATACTCATTCCTAGGTATTTTACAGTTTTTGAAGCAACTGTAAATGGGATTTATTTCTTGATTTCTTCTTCTGATAGTTTATTACTGATGTATACAAATGCAACTGATTTCCGAATAGTAATTTTGTATCTTGCTACTTTACTAAATTGATTTATCAGTTCTGAGATGAGATCTACTGCTGGTGAAGATGTTGTGAAGAGTACGACAATGTAAAGATTATAAAATGGCATCAAAGGATTTAGAATATTAGATATACTCAGTTGATAAAGCAGCAGAAGTATTTGACAGGATTGGTTCCAATTTTGAAAGTTCTACTGTAGATAAAATGCTGTTAAACATCATCACATTTTACAGAGAAATCCTTTGTGAAAGAAAGAGTCAATCGATGTGGCAAACATCATTGCTGTCTTATTTTAAGAAATTGCCACAACTACCCCCATCCTTCAGCAACCACCACTCTGATCAGTCAGCAGCTATCAACATTGAAGCAAAAGATTACCATTTGCTGAAGTGCAGGTGATGATTAGCATTTTTTAGTAATAAAGGTGTGTGTGTGCGAGTGAGTGAGTGTGGTGTGTGTGTGTGTATGTGTGTGTGAAATACTTAGATTTTATTGTGGTTGGTTTATTCTACATTAATATGACTAGGTTAACTATCACATGTAAATTTTATTATTTCTTATTTTTCAATTACAGCTGATATTCAGAATTTTTAATATTAGTTTCAGGTGTACAAAATAGTGGTTAGACATTTATATAATTTACAAAGTGATCATTCCAATTAGTCTGCACCCACCTGGTGTTATACATAGTCAATACAATATTCCCAATGTAGTACTTTACATCCCTGTGACTATTTTGCAGCTATCGATTTTTACTTCTTAGCCCCTTCCCTTTTATCACCCAGACTCCCAACACCTCTCTAATGTGGTAATTATCAGTTTGTTCTCTGTATCTATCTGTTTCTGTTTTTTTTATTCATTTACTTTGCTCTTTATTCCACTTATAAGTGAGATTATATTTTATTTCTCTTTCTCTGTCTGACTTATTTCACTTAATACCTTCCAGGACCATCTATGTTGTCACAAATGGTAATATTTTATTCCTTTTTATGACTGAACAATATTCCACTGTATATAATGTGCCAGCTCTTCTTTATCCAATCATGTATTGATGGACACTTAAACTGTTACCATATCTTGGCTATTGTAATACCTCTGCAGTGAACATAGGGCTGCATAAATCTTTTTGATTAGTGTTTTGGATTTCTTCAGATAAATATACAGAAGAGGATTGCTGGGTCATGAGTTAGTACTATTTTTTTAATTTTTTGAGGAACCTACATACTGTTTTCGGTAGTGGCTGCACCAATTTGCACTCCCACCAACAGTGCACAAGTGTTCCCTTTTCTCCACATCCTTGCCAACACTTGTTGTTTGTTGATTTATCTATGATAGCCATTCTGACAGGTGTGAGGTAACATCTCATTGTGTTTTTGATGTGCATTTCTCTAATGATTAAAGACATTGAACATCCCTTCGTATGTCTATTGGCCATCTTTATGTCCTCTTTCAAGAAATGTCTGTTCAGATCATCTACACGTTTTAATTGGATTGTTTGCTTTTTTTAAATTCTTTTATTGTGAAACAAACATTTTTTAAATTAGTTTCAGGTGTACAACAACGTGCAATAGTTATACATTTTACCCCTCAAAGTGACAAACCCCCTCCCCCAGTTCACCACACCACTCCTCCCCCGCATATCATACATATCTATTACAATTCCTTTGACTCCCATCCACAGTATAATCCACATCCCATGACTATCTACATATTCAGTTAGAGTTGGTATACAATATTATACAATATCAGCTTCAGGTGTACAGTGCAGTGATCAAGTCTCTACTCCTTCCATGAAATGGTCTCCCTAAAAAGACGTGAGGGCTGGCCAAGTGGCGTAGTGGTTAAGCATTGGCTTGGGAAGTCAGCAGCCCTGGTTCAGGTCCCACATATGAGGGTCAGTGACAGTGCCCTCAAAAAAAAAAAGACATGTGACCATCTGACACCCCACAAAATATTTACAACATTATTAATTATATTCCCTGAACTGACTTTCATATCCCTGTGGCAATATTGTAGTTACCTATTTATGCTGTCTAATCCCTTCCCCTTCTCCCTCATCCCTTCCCCCTCCCAACTAGCAATCCTCAGTTTTTCCTCTATATCTATGAGACTGTTTCTGTTTACTTTGCTCATTTATTCAGTTTTTCAGATTCCACATATAAGTGAGATCATATGGTATTTGTCTTTCTCTGACTGACTTATTTCACTTAATGTAATAGTCTCTAGGTCCATCCATATCGTTGCAAATGGTACGATTTCATTCTTCTTTATAGCGGAGTAATACTCCATTGTATAAATGTACCACAGTTTCTTAATCCAGTCATCTACTGTTGGGCATTTCGATTGTTTCCAAGTCTTGGCTATTGTAACTATCACTGCAATGAACATAGGGGTGCATATAATTTTTTGAATTAGTGTCTTGGGTTTTTCAGGATAAATACCTAGGTGTGGAATTGCTGGGTCAAAAGGTAGTTCCATTTCCAGTTTTTTGAGATACTTCCATACTGACTTCCATAGTGGCTGCACCAATCTGCGGATTGTTTGCTTTTTTTATGGTGCAAAGTTTTATGAGTTCTTTATAAATTTAGGATATTAACCCCTTACTGGACGTATATCATTGGGAAATATTTTTTCCCATTCAGTAGGCTGTCTTTTGTTTTTGTTGATGTTTATCTTTGCTGTGCAAAAAATTTTTAGCTTGATGTAGTCCCATTTGCTTATTTTTTCTCTTGTTTCCCTTGCCTGAGGAGATATATCAGAAAAAAGATATTACTAAGAGCAATGTCAGAGAGTTTACTGCTTATGTTTTCCTCTAAGAGCTTTATGGTTTGGAGACTTATGAGTACACTTAAGACTTTAATCCATTTTGAGTTTATTCTTGTATATGATATAAGAAGTTGTTCTAGTTTATTTTTTTTTGCATTATCTGTCTAGTTTTCCCAACACCATGCATTGAATAGAGTGTCTTTCCACATTGTATATTTTTGCCTTCATTGTCATAGATTAACTGAATATATGGGCATGAGTTTCTTTGTGGGCTACCTATTCTGTTCCATTGATCTATGTATCTGTTTTTATGCCCGTATTGTGCTGTTTTGATTACTATGGCCTTGTACTATAATTTGATATCAGGTACCATGATACCTCCAACATTGCTGTTGTCTGTCAAGGTTCCTATGGATATTCGGGGTCTTTTATGGTTTCACGTAAATTGTAGGAAGCCTTTTTCTACTTGTGTGAATAATGCCATTGGTATTTTGATAGGAATTACATTGAATTTATAGTTTGCTTTGGGTAGTATGGACATTTTAGCTATATTATTATTTTTTTATCTAATACATTTTATTATTATTTTTATTTCAGGTGTACAAAACAACATAATGATTACACATTTACACCCCTCACAAAGTGGTTACACAACACCCCCCCCGAGTCTACTATGCCTCTGACATGGTACATAGCTATTGCAATACCATTGACTATATTCCCTATGCTGTATTTTACATCTCGTGAATATATATACTTTATAAAACATGCCAACTTTATTTTCTCTTAAAAACTTAATTTCACTATGTTGTTGCTTTGCCCAAAATTATTTAATATTACTCAATTTTTTACAAAATAAAGTGGGTAAACAGGGTCAAATATATGGTGATAAAAGGATAACTGACTCTGGAAGGTGAACACACAATGTGATATATAGATGATGTATTACAGAATTGTACACTTGAAACCTATGTAACTTTACTAACCATTGTCACCCCAATAAACTTTAATTTAAAAACAAAGATAAAGTGTCTCACCCATTGCTTACACTATCTGGCTTATTCATCATTCTAATCTTACTGCTCAGTTTGTAAATATGAAATCTCTAGTTTACCCAGACTGATGTATTCTTTGTCAATGAGTCATCATGTAAATACCAATTTCTCTTTAATGATTTGTTCATACTCATCCGGTTAACTGAAATGCTCAGTTCCTTCTTCTCTGCCAATCCATATTATATGCTCTTTAATACCACTTCACCCCTTCTCTGAAATTAAATCCATTTACCATCTACTTGGCACATTCTATAATATGTCTTATTTGCACAATGACTTAACCTTTTTTGGCCCTGTGTTTGTTCTCCGTCAACTGAAAAGAAGCTTTTCCCACACAGAGGTCATGGTATATTTCTTTACATATATATATATATATATATATATATATATATATATATATGAATATTTAATTATAGTTGGCATTCAATATTATATTATATTAGTTTTAGGTGTACAGTGCAGTGGTTAGGAATTTATATAATCTATGAAGAGATACCCCCATAAGTCTAGTACCCATCTGATACATTACATAGTCTTTACAACATTATTGATTATATTCCCCATACTGTATTTCACATCCGGGTGACTAATTTATAACTATCAATTTGTACTTTCTAATCTTTTCCTTTTCTCCCACGTCTCCAAGTGTCCCTCCCATCTAACAGTAATGAGATTTTTCTCTTTATCTATGAGCTTATTTCTGTTTTGTTTGCTCATTTATTTTGTTCTTTGGATTCCACATACAAGGTCGGACAATTAAGTTCATGAACTTGTTGCAAAGATGTTCCTAACCTTTTTTTTTAATATTAGAGGGAAAATTCATTATGAATTTGTACCAACTGGACAAACAATTAACTAAGTTTACTATTTGGAAGTGCTGAAAAGGTTGCATGAAAAGTTAGGTGACCTGAAATTTTTGCCAACAATTCATGGCTCTTGCATCACAATAAGGCACCAGCTCACACAGTACTGTCTTTGAAGGAGTTTTTAGTCAGTAAACAAATAACTGTATTGGAACACCCTCCCTACTAACCTGATCTGGCCTGCAACGAATTCTTTTTCTACTTCAAGATAAAGGAAATATTGAAAAGAAGACATTTTGATAACATTCAGGGCATCAAGGGTAATACAATGATAGCTATGATGGCCATTCCAGACAAAGTTAGAAAATTGCTTTGAAGGATGGACTAGGCACTGGCATTAGTATATAGCTTCCCAAGGGGAGTACTTTGAAGGTGACCATAGTGATATTCAGTAATAAGGTATGTAGCACTTTTTCTAGGAAGAGTTCTCGAACTTAATTGTTAGGCCTCATATAAGTGAGATCATATGGTATTTGTCTTTATCAGTCTTACTTATTTCACTTAGCATAATATCCTCTAGGTGCATCAATGTTGTTGCATATTGAAAGATTTCATTATTTTTTATGGCAGATTAATATTCCATTGTATATTAATACAATTGTTGTTTCCATATCTTGGCTATTGTGACTAGCATTGCAATAAATGTAGAGGTGTCTAGGGTTTTTCAAATTAGTGTTTTGGGTTTCTTTTGGATAAATACCCAAGAGTGGAATTGCTGGGTCATAATGTAGTTCTATGTTTAATTTTTTGAGGAATCTCAATACTGTTTTCCATAGTGGCTGCACCAACTTGCAATTCTACAAATGGTGCATGAGGGTTCCTTTTTCTCTACACCCTCACCAGCACTTGTTTGTTGATTTATTGATGATAGCTATTCTGACAGGAGTGGGGTTGTATCTCATTGTGATTTTCATTTGCATTTCTCTGATGATTAGTGACATTGAACATCTTTTCATATGTCTATTGGCCATCTCTGTGTCCTTTTTGGAGAAATATCTATGCATGTCCTGTCATCTTTTTTAAATTGGATTGTTTGTCTGTTTACTTGGGGTTTTTTTTGTGTTGAGTTATATCAGATTTTTATGAATTTTAGATGTTAATCTCTTATCATATTACATTGGCAAATATCTTCTATTCAGTAGGATATATTTTTTGTCTTTCTGATGGTTTCCTTTGCTGTGCAAAAACTTCTTAGTTTGATGCAGTCCCATTTGTTTATTTTTTCTTTTGTTTCCCTTGCTTGAGGAGATCTATTGGTAAAAGTATTACTAAGAGTAATATCTGAGAGTTTACTTCCTATATTTCTTCTAGGAGTTTTATGGTTTCAGGTCTTACATTTAAGTCTTTAATCCATTTTGAGTTTATTCTTGTATATTGCATAAGAAGGTGGTCCAGTTTCATTTTTCATTTAGCTGTCCAGTTTTCCCAGTATTATTAATTAAATAGACTGCCTTTACCCCAACGTAAATACTTGCTTCCTTTGTCATAGATTAAATGACCATATAGGCATGCATTTATTTCTGGGTTCTCTATTCTGTTCCATTGATCCGTGTGTCTGTTTGCATGCCAGTACTATGCTGTTTTGATTACTATAGCATTGTAGTATAATTTGATATCAGTTAGAGTGATTCCTGCAGCTTTGTTCTTATTTCTCAGGATTGCTGTGGTTATTCAATGTTTTTTTATGGTTCCGTATAAATTTCAGGATTGTTCTATTTCTGTGAAAAATGCCATCGTATTTTGAGAGGGATTACATTGAATCTATAGATTGCTTTATGTAGTATTGACATTTTAACTGTATTCTTCCTATCCATGAGAATGGTATATGTTTCCATTTATTTGTATTTTCTTCAATTTCTCTCTTCAATGTCTTATACATTTCTGAATACAGGTCTTTTTCTTCCTTTGTTAACTTTATTCCTAAGTATGTTTTTTTGTTGTTGCAATTATAAATGGAGTTGTTTTCTTAATTTCTCTTTTGGGTACTTTGTTATTGGTGTATAAAAATGCACCAATTTCTGAATATTACTTTTGTATCCTACTACTTTACTGAATTCATTTATCAGTTTTAGTTTTTCAGCAGAATCTTTAGGGTTCTCTATATATAGTATCATGCCATCTGGAAATAAAGACAGATGTACTACTTCCTTTACAGAGGCTAACTACTTCTGAGCTTCACTCAAAAATTTAAAATAACCTGTGGCACCCCTGTTGGTTTATTGATACATTAAAGAGTGTGTCATTGTGGTTTGGGAACTACAACTACGGGGATGCAAAAAAAATGTATACACATTTTAAGAAACGAAAAAAAAAATATTAAATTTGTAATAATCAATATATACCAATAACAAAAGATGAATACAAGTCACGTTTGACTTCTGCAATCACAAGAGGTGCTCAAGGTGGTTACCATCACCATCCAGACATCTCTGATTATGGTGAACTACTGCTTGAACAACGTTGACCAAAGTGTCCACTTGTATACATATTTTTGGCACCCCTGGTATAACTAAGTTTTGAGCTGTGTATAACATGTAGGGAGCCCTCATTCTGTTGCCAGGAACTAACATTAGGAAGCTGCATTTATTTATCTAATCTTTGGCCTTGAAGAATAACTCCTTATATATGAGCCCAAAGGTTTATTACTATGTTCTCTCTCCATAGCTCATCTAACATGCAAGATTCCAGAATGTAAGATCATCTTCATTCTAATTGTTACTCCAAACACTGCAAACAGCAGAAAAAGGTGACATTGACTCTCTGAATATTAATCTAAATTCATGGTTTAAGACATACAACATTGTGCCATGTTACTGTGCCACATGTGATACCCCAAATTGCATTTAATCTAAATAACCTATGCTTTCTGACTGTTTTTTGGTGACTAGATCATTGTTTTCCTTTCCCCTGTGGTTTAGCCCTAAATATGTGAAACTTGAATTGCATATCAGCTTTGATGTATTTCCAAGACTGAATATCTTTGATGTTGCTGCTGATGTTCTGTCCTAAACCTAACATTGTTTTATATATATAATGCAAGAAAAAAATAATTTATAATGTCTCTTCCATCTCTTTATATCATGAGGTTCTATGACTGAGTTTCTGCTCTGAGTAGTCTTTTGTATCCAAATACATTTTTTCATGCTCCTTTTTCAGATATATAATGGCAAGAGCAGCCCCTATTTTATGTCTCTACCTTCCATACATGAGCTAATATCTGGAAAATATTTGGATATTTTTGATGACGAAAATGCTATATAAATAAATATAGTAGTATAAATGGGGAGTAAGGAAGAATGAGAACAACACCAGTGGTAATATGAAAGCATATTTTACTATGACAGTATGAGAGACAGGTATATACAGAAGCAATTCCCAGGCAGAGAAAGTCGAGAATCATATGACTTCACTCATATGCGGCATATAAAACTGAAAGCAACAAACAAACGAAAAATCATAGACACAGACAACAGTTTAATGGTTACTAGAGGGTAAGGGATGCAGGGAGGTGGTAGAAAAGGGTAAAGGGGGTCAAGTATATGGTGATGGAAGGAGAACTGACTCTGGTTGGTCAACACACAACACAAGATATAGATGGTATATTATAGAAATGTACTCTTGAAACCTATATAATTTTACTAATCAATGTCACCCCAACACATTTAATAAAGATTAAAAAGAAGCAATTGGATTGTTTAGAAAAATTCACTAGTATTTTCTAAATCTGTAGACCATTATTTGAAATAAAAAACTTTCTTTGTAAAATTAATGTGTACAGTCTTCATTTTTTTTCAAGTGAAAAATTGAAACTGTGTGGACCTTGGAGATTTAAAGCAAAACCCACTTTAAGGGGATGAGAAACTAATCTGGATAGAAAGTTGAACTGAGATCATGCCAAACACTTTGACAAAATAATTCAGAAATCAAAAGCAGACTTGTTCAAAAGGAGAACAAACACTTTATGGGCCTGTCATATCAGTTAACGTGAATTAAGCCAATGATTATAATTTACTGCAAGGGAAGTTTTCCCTTGCATGTAACTGTACAATTGAACAAATTACTGAAATGACAGCATCATATTTGCATTTATCCTTGTTTATTGTTTATTTGGGCTAACAAACTGACTGATGTGCCTTATGTGGCTCATCATTATAAGTCAAAACCTCCGTGAGATGGAAGCTGAAGTCTCTGAAGTAACAATTTTCTCCATAAAAGACTTTAAGTTTAGCATTTCTGTTGATAAAATGTAGGGCACCTAGGTATAAAAATGGAAGAAGTTTCTTCTCTGAAAGCCCAGAATGTATAGAATGCAGGGGAAATATCCACTCCAAAGAATGCTTTACTGTCTCTTTATTCCCAAAATAATGATAAATGACAACCCTCCCCCGAAATTATATCCAAATGTTGATGTCTGGGAAACAGATGATAATTGTATAAGAAGAATGGGCTATTGGTGAATGGTGATTGACAGCGCAAGTCAGAATGTGGAGAGCACGTGTTGGGCTCCATCAGATCATGGGGAGTTGCTGACAGCTCATTCTGCAGTTCATTTCCTTCTCACCCCAGCAGTAATTTGGGATGAATGCTGATTTTTTCTTGACTTGGAAAGATGAGGCTTCATTGAATGCTTGTTTTCTCCATTAGTGTGAGATTTTTCTAGCATGTATAGAGCATTAGCAACTTTGAAGAAAATGGGCTTGAGTGATACTCAATAACTTTTATTTTAAAACATTGTATTTATCTGGAAAATGCCATCCAGCTATGACAAAAGTTTGTGTGTGGTTACAATTGTTGGAAGGACAGATCAAAGATCCATTGGAAGCAACACTCTTAGGTCAAATTATTCAATCTTAAAATTATTTTGCTGGGTGGAGGAGAATGCAGCAATATTAAAAATACACATAAACTTTGCTACAATGTGGTTTATGCATTATAGTTGCTCAGTAGATGAAATGAGTTAATATTTTTAAAAAATAACTATAAAACAATATATTCTCCTTGTAGAAAGTTAAAAACGTTACATGTAAGTTTAAAGTTCCCTCTTCTACCATCACTAATGTGTATCCTTTCAAAGCTTTTTCTATGAATTTAGACACATAAATGTGCTCATAAAATATATAGTACTTAGGTTGAATTATATAAAATTAGTATTTTAGATATCAAAATATTGGCAGGTTTGTATGGTTTCACCTAATATGTGTGTAGGTATTTTTAAATAATTGCTATCATAACACATATCACTCTGGAAACATTATTTTCATCACCTGTTTGAGATACTTTCATTTTAACACCTATCAAGCTAACTCAATTAATTAAATTGCTAGCTAGAATTTTCTGATATGGTTATATCATCACTTATTTAACCACTCCCAGATTGACATTTAAGTTGTTTCCAAGTTTTGTATATTTTAAACAACATTGCCATGAAAAAAAATTTCACTTTCCTCTTTTTAATGTGTGTGTGTGTGTGTATATATATATATATATATATTTTTTTTTTTCATTTTAAGTAGGATATATATATCCTACTTAAAATGAAAAATTTAAAAATAAAATTTAAGACATAAAAATTAGAGTAATTCGGCTTCTTCTAGTGATGTTATTTGGACAGCTTAGAATTTCTAACTTTTCTTTTTCCTTGCATGGAATCCATATGTCCCACATTATATGAAATCTATGATAACAATAATGATCCTACTCTTGCAACCTAGAATATATTCTCTTTATAAATAAGTTTTGTCTACTTATATTTATTGTGACTACTGATATATTTTGACTTATTTCTGTTAACTCATTGTGTTTTCTATTACCATGTTTTCCCTTTGAGGTTTTTCTCCTTTCCCATCTTCCATTGAATTCCTTAAGTTCTCTTTATGTCTTTTTTTATCCAATGTTGATTTGGAAGTTATGCAATACATTTGAATTTTTTTAAGTGATAAAATTTAAACTTTAGCAAATCAATAACTCTAGATATCCTTCTGAAAAGTACAAAAGGCTTTTCAAAAATTTTAGCCCCATTTAGCCCCCTCATCTTTAATTTTATATTACTTGTCTAGTATCTGTTTCACTCTGTTTTTAACCTCCCATAGTTATTATTATAATTCTTTGTTTTGTCAAATGTTAATTCTTATTTATACAGAGGGTGCCAAAAATATATACACATTTTAAGAAACAACTCTATTAAAATTGTAATACTCAACGTATACCAATAACAAAAGATGAATACAAGTAACGTTTGACTTCTACAATTACAAGAGATGCTCAAAGTTGAAACAATCAGCATCCAGACACTGATTACGGTGAACTACTGCTTGAGCAACGTTGGACAAACTGTCCACTGGTATACATTTTATTTTTTTGGCACCCTCAGTATTTACCCATTCATTCCCAATTTATTTCTTCCTAATCGATCTGATATCCCACTCTTTCCTTCTGAATTCCTATCTTTCTGATTGTAGGATAACCTTCAATGGCTTTTTTTTTTCACCTTAAATTAATTGGTGTGACATTGGTTAGTACAATTATATAGGTTTCAAGTGTACAGTTCTGTAATATATCATCATATATGGCATTGTGCATTCACCACCCAAAGCGAATTCTCCATCACCATGTATTTGACACCTTTATCCCTCTTCTACTACATCCCTACCCCCTTACCCTTGGGTAACCACTAAATTGTTTTCTGTGTCTAAGAGTTTTTATTTGTCTTGCTAATTTATTGTCTTCAGTTTATATCCCAGATATGAATGAAATCATATGGTTCTCAACTTTTTCTGTCCGATTTATTTTGCTTAGCATAATAATCTCAAGATGAATTCATGTTGCCACAAATGTCAGTATTTCATCTTTTATTATGGCCAGGTAATATCCCATTGTAAAATATATATGTACCATGTCTTTATCCAATCATCTATCGAAGGACATTTTGGTTGTTTCTATGTCTTGGCCACCATGAACACTGTTTCAATAAACATAGGGGTACATATATTTTTATGAATAAATGTTTACAGATATTTGGGTAGATACCCAGAAAAAGGATTGCTGGGTCATATGTAATTTTATTCTTAATTTTTCAAGGAACCTCCATAATGTTTTCCATAGTGGCTGTACCAATTTATATTCCCACCAGTAGTGTACTAAGGTTCCTTTTTCTCCACAGCTTCTCCAACACTTGTTATTATTTGTCTTGTTGATGATAGCCGTTCTAACTGGTGTGAGGTGATATCTCATTGTAGTTTTTATTTGCATTTCTCTGATTATTTGTGATGTCGTGCATTTTTTCATATGTCTATTGTCCATTTGTATGTCCTCTTCGGAGAAATGTCTGTTCCGGTCCTCTGCCCATTTTTTAATTGGATTTTTTTGTTGTTGTTGTTGATGTTGAGTTGTATGAGTTTTTTATATATTTTGGCTATCAGCCCATTATCAGAGGCATTGTTTGCAAAAATCTTCTCCCATTTGGTTGATTGCCTCTTTAGTTTGTTGATGATTTCTTTTCCTATGCAGAAGTTTTTTAGTTTGATATAGTCCCATTCATTTATTTTTGCTTTTACTTCCCTTGCCTTTGTAGTTAAATTCATGAAACCTCTTTTATCCCAAGTCCCGTAAGTTTAGTACCTATGTTTTCTTCTATACAGTTTATTGTTTCAGATCATATGTTTAAGTCTTTCATCAATTTTGAGTTAATTTTGGTGTATCATGACAGATGGCAGTCTAGTTACATTATTTTACTCATGGCTTTCCAATTTTCACAGTACCATTTATTAAAGAGGCTTTCTTTTCTCCATTGTATTTTTTTGGCTGCTTTGCCAAAAATTATCTGCCCATATATATGTGAGTTTATTTCTGGGGTTTCTATTCCATGGGTCTGTGTGTCTGTTTTTCTTCCAATACCATACTGTTTTGATTATTGTCACTTTGTGGTGTAAACTGAAGTGTGAGTGTGATACCTCCAGTCTTGTTCTTTTTTCTTAGGATTGTTTTGGCTATTCAGAGTCTTTGGTGATTCCATACAAATCTAATGATATTTTGTTCTAATTATTCAAAAAATTTCACTGGGATTTTGGTGGGGATTGTATTAAATCTGTATATTGATTTGGGTAATATGGTCATTTTAATTATGTTGAGTTTTCCAATCCACGAGCATGGAATAGCTTTCTATTTCTTTGTGTCTTCCTCAATTTCTTTTAGTAATATCTTATAGTTTTCAGTGTATAGGTCCTTCTCGTCTTTTGTTAGGTTTATTCCTAGGCATTTCATTCTTTTAGTTGCAATTGCAACAGGAATTTTTTTAAAAGATTTTATTGGGGAATTGGGGGAGGAGAACAGCATTGGGGAATCGGGGAAGGGGAAGAGACAAGTTGCTGTCTTTTTGTTCTTCAGTTCAGTTGTGGAGGACGTTGCTTCACTGGCCCATGTTGGTATTATCATTGCATTCTTCCTGAATGAGGCAGATCGGTGGCCGGCCTCTGGATGGTTGCTCACCGTGGCTATTGGCAGCTCACGCTGGCTGCCAGCTGCTCACGCTGGCTGCTGGCCACTCACTGTATAGCCTATGGCAGCCCACTGCAGCAGAGTCTGCAGCCCACACTATCGCGGGGCTCGCACAGCCCAGCTCCAGGTGGAGCTGTGGTTAGCTTTAGAGGGTAGCGTCACTGGCCCTCATATGTGGGATCCGAACTGGGGCTGCTAGCATCACAAAACCAGCTCTTAACCAATGCACCACTTGGCCGGCCCGCAACAGGAATTTTTTTAAAATATCTTTTTTCTGAAATTTCATTGTTAATATATAAGAACATAATGGGTTTTGTACACTGGTTTTGTATCCTGCAACTTTACTGTATTTGCTTATTGTTTCTAATTGCTTTTTTGGTGGAGTCTTTAGGGATATTTATATAAAATATCATGTTGTGTGAAACAAGCGATAATTTGACTTCTTCATGACCAATTCTGATGCCTTTTATTTCTTTCTCTTTCCTAATTTCTCTCACTAGAACTTCCAATATTATGTTGAATAACAGTGATGAGAGCAGGCATCCACGTCTTGTACCTCATCTTAGAGGAAATGCTTTGTTTTCCTCCATTAATTATGATATTAGTTGAGGGTTTATCATATATGTACTTTATTATTTTGAGTTACTGTATTTTGCTATGTACAATTAGCACTTTTTTGCCCAAATTTGTGAGGGAAAAAGAAGGATCTGCATTATACATGGGTAGTACTAATTCCATACCTATATAAATGTTTTAATTCTTGTATTTATGCATATGAGTTAAAGTATGACTCTAGAAACTAATATCGATATCTGTATGCAAAATAATACCCTGGAATACGATAATCAGTTTTGTTGAACTTACGACTAACTTGCAACAACAAAGAGTTCTTGGCATTCTATGATGCATAAATATCATAATTTTGTTACTGGTACATAACATTTCTTGTACCACAATAGTTAAAAAATAAATGCTAAAATTCCTTTATAATACAAAAAATAAGTACCTAAATGTAAACAAGTAAAAACTTGAATTAAAAAATTAAAATGGAAGATTTTTCCCCCTGAAACTTTAGGCCAAAAGTGTGGGTGTGCATTATACATGGCAAAATATAGTACTTTCCTTCTATACCTATTTTATTAAGTTTTTTTCATAATAAATGGATGTTGTATCTTGTCAAATGCTTTTTATTCATCTATTGATATGATCATATGATTTGTATCCTTTTTTTATGTGGTGTATCACATTGATTGATTTGCATATGTTGCACCATCTTTATGTCCCTGAAATTAATCCCACTTGATAGTGATGTATAATCTTTTGTTGTTGTTGTTGTTGTTGTTGTTGTTGTTGTTTTTGAGGGCAGTGTCACTGGCCCTCATATGTGGGACCTGAACTGGGGACACTGGCTTCCCAAGCCAGCACTTAACCACCGCGCCACTTGGCCGGCCCCTGTATAATCTTTTTAATGTGTTGTTTTATTCAATTTCCTAGTATTTTGTGTAGGGTTTTGGCATCTGTAGTTATCAGAGATATTGGTCTGTACTTATTTTTTTTGTATTATTTTTTTCCAGGTTTTGGTATAAGGATATTTTTAGCCTTATTAAATGAGTTAGGAAATATTGCCTCTTCTTCAATATTTTTTGGAAAAATGTGAAGAGTACAGGTATTAAATTATCTTTTAATGCTTGGTAGAATCCACGAGTAAAACCATCTGGTTCTGGACTTTTTGTTTTGAGAAGGTTTTGGTTGACTGATTCAGTTTCCTTAGTATTGATGGGGTCTATTTAGATTTTCCAGTTTTTTCTGTTTCAGTCTAGGGAGGTTATATATTTCTATGAACTTGTCCATTTCTGGTAGGTTGTTGAATTTTGTGGCACATAATTTTCATAGTATTCTTATATGATCCTTTGTATTTCTGTGGTGTCCCTTGTAACTTCTCTTTAATTTGTGATTTTGTTTATGTGAGTCTTTTCTCTTTTTCTCTTAGTGAGTTTATCTAGGGGTTTCTCAATTTTATCAATATTTTCAAAGAACCAGCTCTTTGTTGTATTATTTTTTTCTATTATCTTTTAGTTCTTGACGTCACTTAATTCTGCTCTGATTTTTACTATTTCCTTCCTTCAGCTTACTTTGGGCTTCATTTTTTCTTCTTTTTTTAGTTCTTCAAATATAATGTTAGGTTGTTTACTTAGGAAACATTTTACTGTTTATTCATGTTGCATGACTCTCTTTGTCAGTTTCTATGTATTAAATGTAAAAAAGAAAAAAAAACCCTCACCCACTCTTGAAGAAGTAGCCACGTGTAGGGGATAAAACTTGTCATTCAGCCTTGTCCCAGCTCTTGGTTGTCTCTCAGAACTTTGTGTTTGTCAAAGCACCCTATTATATTTTTAATAGGTCTCAGTAGTTGATGATGTACTAAATCTGTCAGTGTTCCAAAATGGAGGGTTTCAGTCAACACCTAGATTCATGCTGATTGTAAGCCAGACCCTTATGCAGCAGGTGTTTTCTGTTTGTTTGTTTTAATTATAAAAAATATAGGGCTGACCGAGTGGCACGGTAGTTGAGAGCTGGCTTGGGATGCCGGCGGCCCGGGTTTGATTCCCACATATGATGGCCAGTGACACTGCCCTCTAAAAATATATATATATTTTGGGGGGGACCACAAGTATAAACCCCATTAACCACCAGAGCCAGAAAATCAGGATGTGTCCCCTGGGTGGCACAATATCAATTGGGACTTCAGACAGTGTGTGCAAGCTCTTTTCTGGAAGATACTTTCAAGCTGTAATGGAGCAGAGAGAGAGCAAAAATATAATGTCCACTGGCCTACACTTTCTTAGAGCAGATCTGTAGGTCCAAAGGTGTGTTCCAAACCTCAAGCATGCCTTTCAGGCTGAATCTTCATGATAAGCAAATAGGCCTCTTTCACAGGAAGGGATGTGTTTCAATCTGTATTCTTTACAGTATCTTGGGGGTGGTAGCTTGCCAAAAAATTTCTCTAATTTTAACATTTCTGTGAAACCCAGGAGTATAAGAACCTCTGGCCACCAGAGCTAGGTGGTGGGCAACAGCCACAAAAACTGGGGCACCACATATAAAAACCAGGGCATTAGATGCATGTAAGACCTACCTTCCAGGAGATACTGGCAACTTGAATACACTAAATATCTCTTGAAACTATTCATTTGGTTCTATCTACACCCCATTCAGAATTATCATCATCCATTTCCTAGACCATTATAGTAGTCTCTGACTGATGTATCTCCATCTTTTCTGGCTCACCATCTAACCAGTCACCATATGTATACAGCAAAGGTATCTTTGGGGAAAGGTATTTTCTGTCACTTCCTCACCTCACCTGTCTTAAAATATTTCTTGATATTCTTTAACAAAGACAAAACTCTTAATATGGTCTATAAAAATCTGTAAGTTCTGGGCCCTTTTCTCTTCCCATTCTCATCTCATATTATACTCTCCTTTTTTTTCTGTGATTTAGCCACAAGGTGCTTCTTCCATATCCTTTAATGTATCATGTTCCTACCTTCCACAGGATCTTTACAAATTCTATTGCTTTTTGCCTGAAATGCTCTTTATCCTTTTTGTCTAGTTCATTCATTGAGAACCTAATATGTCACAGTACTGTTATGGATATAGAAAAACTAAGACATTGTCCAAATGTTTTGGGAAGATAGAAATGTCAATAGATGTCCACAGTAACTTAATGTAATAAGTTAAAATAAATGTACAGGGCCGGCTAAGTGGAGCGGTGGTTAAGCACTGCCTTGGGAAGCCAGTAGCCCCGGTTCGGGTCCCACATATGAGGGCCAGTGACACTGCCCTAAATAAATAAATAAATAAATAAATAAATGTACAAAATAAGTTAGCTACACATGTAACTCATAGGAAAGAAAAGATAATAAACTCCACCCGAAATCAGGGTTCTGGGAAAGCTTTAACTAAGGACATGAGATTTCCACTTCTAGTGTAGAAGGCAAGTTATTACCATGTTGACATTCCTGAATATAAAAAATAAAAACTCTGAAAAAATACACAAAATACCTACCTCTGGAGAGAGAATAAAAAAGCAGGCAGATTGTGGAGAGGATTTAAAATTTGAATGATGGGACAGGAATCAGTGCATTTCCCATTATTTTGGCTTTGGCCTAAGGACAGGTTTAGTCACAGTATAGTTAAAGATTTGATAGAAAGTCTAATTTTTCTAAGCAGATTAAGCAGAGAATCAACCTTAGGGAAATTATGGCCATCAGAGAGTTAGAGGACAACTTGGAAGGTTGAAAGCCAGAGAAGGAACCCTCTACTCAGAAATTCTGTGTATACATTCTTCCACATCTCTGGCTGACTCTAGAAACATGTATCAAGCAGACTTAAAGTAGCTTTCAGCTGAAGAATAAAAGAAGTGAGCTGGGTATGGGACTATTATCTAGTACAGTCAAGACAGATTTTATAATTTAAATTGAATGCAAGTTAATTGCCTGCTGAAACAAAACTATCAACACAATTCAGATAGATATAATAAAATCCAGGGTCTCCATACATAACATTTTCCATATCTGGGATACAAACCAAAATGACTCAATATATAAAGATCAGGAAAACATGGCTCATTCCCAGGGGAAATACACTCAAAAAGAGAACAACCAAGATATTAGAATTATTAGTTAGGGACTTCAAAACAAGTAGTATAATTATGGTTTTCAAAACGTGATCTGCGGGCCGGCCGAGTGGGGCTGTGGTTAAGCACTGGCTTGGGAAGCCAGCAGCCCCAGTTCGGGTCTCTCATATGTGGGCTAGTGATGACACTGCCTTCAAAAAAACAAAACAAACAAACAAAATAAAACGTTATCTGGGAACACTTTCAGAGAATCTGCAAAGTCAAATAATTTTTATTGAAGTATTATCTCTGAAGTATACAGTGGAATCTCTCAGAGACTCTACAAAGTGTGATGATACCATTGCTTTAACATCATAACACACAATATTTTATTTTTAAAAATCAGTTTTAATTTCCAATTTGGTAAACATTGATATATATAATTCATATAGATAAAATGTTTCTGGGGGTTCTTTCTAAAGTTGTAAAGGCACCCTGAGATCCATTAGTTTCAGTACTTCTATAATTACTATTCACAATGAGGTAAAGGAAAATTTGGTCACAATGAATGAAAAGATAGGAAGCTTAACAGAGAAATGGATAGTAAAAACTAACTAAATTGAAATTTTATATCTAAAAATACAATATCTAAAAATTTAAAAGGTCATCTGATGGGCTTAATAGAAGAATAGATGTAACAGAAGAGTCATTGAACTAGAAGACAAGCCAATAGAAATTACATAATCTTAACATATTCTCAGGGACTTTAAGCAATATCAGATGGCCTGTTACATGGGGGTACTTTAAGTACAGGAAAGAAAGGAGAGAGAATGGAAGAGAAAAAAAATGTTTGAACAAATAATGTCTAACAACATCCCAAATTTGTTAAAATACATAAAGTCATGGATACAAGTCTCTGAGAGCTCAAATAAGAGGATTAATATGAAGAAAACCATAGTTAGGAGTATTGTCAGCAAGGTAGCAGAATAGGAATTCCTAGAGATGGTTCCCTCACAGAAACACCAATTGAACAATGTTATAAGTAACAAAATACCTTTATGAAAGGTTCAGAATTGAACAGAGAAGTTGTAGTACCCCAGATGAGCAAAACAGGAGATCAGCCACACTAAATGGGTAAAAAGAATAATTTAAGTTTGCCAATGTCATCCCATTACCCAAGCTGGCACAGTTCAATGCCAAGGGAGTGAGACTTCTCCCTGTGGGAGGTGGGAAGAAGAGAGATTGAGGTAAATGTCCAAGGTCCCCAGGCTTCTAGTGTACTCCACAGTATTTTGGCACATTCCCCAAGGGCTGGTTTCTACCTCTCCTCAGATGGAGAGCTGAAAGAACTCATATAGCTCAGTTTCCTGAAGCAGATAGGAAAAAGAGCACCTTCCTGCAGGCAGCTCAGCTTTACAAAGCTTGGATAAGGCAGAGAAATGAGGCCTCTTCTCCAGGAGAACTGGAGGAGTGGAACTTGGATCCATTGTACCTTACCTTTCAGTGTGCTGCCCAAAGGGCTGGTTTCTGCCCCGTCTCACACACAGCTCTAAAGAAAGTGACAGAGACACCAGAATGAACAAGAGATTATGTGTTCTTGAAAGAAAAACACCGGGGGGAGCTAGAAACCAAGGACAAGAGTCTCTTGCCAGGCTTAATTGTGAGTATTTTTTCCAGTCAAAGCCAGTCCTAAAAAATGGGAGAAGTGGATGTGACCAGTTAGCTCAGTTGGTTAGAGCGTGGTGCTGATAAAACCAAGGTTGCCAGTGCGATCCTCACTTGGGCCATTGTAAGCTGTGCCCTCCTTAAAAGAGTCAAATATGCCATTGTAGCATGAAAGCAATATGTAAACAATGACCATAGCTGCTCCCCAGTAAAACAGAAAAAAGGGAGAAGTAGCTGTTTCTTCAAATGCACAAACAGCAATGCAAAGTTTAAAGGAAAATAAAGAAACAGGACATGAGCAACAGCAAATATATAGTGTCAGGTGGGTACTAGACTAATCAAGAGGATCACTGCATAAATTATTTGTGTCTGACCACTATGCTGTACACCTGAAACTAATATAAAATAATATTAAATGTCAACTGTAACTGATAAAATGAATAAATAATTTTTAAAAAGAAAAAAGGAAACAGGACATGACACAATCAAAAGTACAAAATAAATTCCCATAACCAAAACCCATAAAGAAGTAAATGAAATCAAAAAGCAAAGCTAAGAGTTAGATTTATGAAAAGATAAACAAAACTCAAAAAACTTTAAATTGACTTACTTAAAAAAAAGAGAGGGTGGACTCAAATAAATAAAGTTAGAAATGAAAAAGGAGACAGTACAACTGATATTATAGAAATTCAAAAAATCATGAGAGACTACTTTGAAAAATTATACACCAATGAATTGGACAATCTAGAAGAAATGGATAAATTTCTAGAAATATATAACCTACCAAGACTAACTCATGAAGAAATAGAAAACTTGAACACACCAATAAGAAACAGAGACTGAGTCAGTAATCAAAGAAGCTCAGGACCAGATTGCTTCACTGGTAAATTCTATCAAACAATTAAGGAAAAATTAACACCAGTCCTTCTTAAATGCATGCAAGAAACTGAAGAAAAGGGAAGACTTCAAAAATAATTTTATGAAGCCTGCATTACTATAATGCCAAATCCAGGCAAAGATACTACAAGAAAAAAAAATCACAGGCCAATATCACTGATAAATGTAGATGTATATATCCTCAACAAAACAGTAACAATCTGAGTTCAGCATCACCTTGAAAGGATCATATATGAGGTATGATCACAAAATATGGTGAATGTTTAAATATAAAAAATATTATTACAGTAAAAGACACAGTGTCATTAATCCCCCTCAAAATACCCTTCCTTGCTTCAAACACACTTATCCCATTGTTCTTGCCACTTTCTGAAGCAGTTCTGGAAGTCCTCTTTTGTGAGTGTCTTTACTTCATCCTCCATCATGGCAACATTCCATGTGTCACACATTGCTTCTGGTATGGCAATTTCTGTCAAATAAAAACATTATGGTGTGTCCTTATCCACCTTATTCACTGGATCTAGCACCCTGTGGCTTCTGCCTATTCCCCAAAGTAAAAATGATTCAGGACATTGAGGCAGCCATGGCAGTGTAACTGAAGATACAAAAGAGGGAAGAAAGAATGGTTCAACATACCCAAATCATTTCATGTGCTACAACACATAAATAAAATGAAGGATAAAAACCACATGGATCATTTCAATAGATGCAAAAAAATTTTGAAAAATTTTAACATCCATGTTTAAAACTCTAAACAAATTATGTATTAAAAGGAAGTTACCTCAACAAAATAAAGCCCACATATGAAAAGCTGACAGTTAACGTTATATTCAACGGTAAAAAACTGAAAGCTTTTCACCTAAGATCAGAAACAAAAGAATGTTCACCCTTTCCACTTCTATTCAGCAGAGAACTGGAGCCACTTCTATGTAATATGGGAATGAAAGTCCTAGAGAGAGCAATTCAGCAAGAACAAAGTGATCCAAATCAGAAAGGAAGAAGTAAAATTGTCTGTTTTTTTTGTTGTTGTTTGTTTTTTGTTTTTGTTTTCCAAAGATTTATTGAAGCAGATAAATTGGTCAGATATTTGTTGGAAAAAAGCAGTTTTAATGGTATGCAAAATACTTTTAAAAAAGTATTCTAGCACAAAACTTCATAAACTAGATTATGTTGTAAGTTATTTTCTAAATCTTTTATGAGTGTAGGTTCTTAAGAACTAGAGCTTATTCCTATTCCAAATCTATCTTTTGCTCCTGAAAAACTGTAGAAAGTCACTTGAAAGCTGTTTCGTTAAGGTATGGATTTTTTATTATTGCAGGGAATATATTGTTGCACTAAGTGTGTACAGTTTTGATCCCAGATCATCATGATGCTGAGAAGTTTCATTGATAACCTGTCCATCTCTAGTTTCAACAGTCTTAATCAGAAGTGTCCTTTTTGAGTGGGTGTCAATGAGAGGGAGTGAATCCATGTTGGTTTCCCTCAGGTTCAGGGAAGATATGTTTGGAAGAGGCAGAGCAATCCTGCTCTCCTCCTCTTCCAGTAGCTTCTTGTAGGTGGCATTCTCAATGTCAAGAGTCATCTTAACATTCATCAGGTCTTGGTATTCAGGAAGGTGATGAGCCATTTCTTCCTTCATGTTCTGAATCTCATCCTGTAGGTGGCCAATAATGTCTTTGGTAATTAGCAGCTTCAACAGCAAAGTTTTCTTCCATTTCCTGCATCTGGCAATCCAGAGACTTACTAGCTCCTTTAAATACATCCACTTCACAGGTAAGGGGCTGCATCTGTCTCCAGTACTCATTTACTCCTATGTGGCCTAGTTCAGGGCATCATAGTTCCAGTTAGCAGCCTTGGAGAGGTCAGCAAATTTGGACTTATACTATTCCTCAGCCTCTGGAAGTTCTTGGCAGCCACATAAAAATAAAATATAATCAAAAGTACTCTAAAATAGTTTTATACTTCTACTTTTTTAAATTGTGGATTTGGGGAGAGGAACAGTGTTGTTGAATTGGGGAAGAGGAACATTGTGTTTTTCCAGGACCCATCAGCTCCAAGTCAAGTTTTTGTCATTCAATCTTAGTTGTGGAGGGTGCAAGCTCAGCACTGAGTCCAGTCGCCCCTTTCAATCTAGTTGCAGGGTCAGGGGGAGGGTGCATTGTCCACCATCCCACGTGGGAGATGAACCGTTAAACTTGTTGCACACTGAGCCATCTGGCTGCCCATCGGGAGCTTGCAGCTGCAGAGCTCAAGGTGCAGTGTTGTATAGAGCATGTAAAATATACTATAAACAAGGTTGTTTTTGGACTGAGGCTTGCAAAACAAGCTGTTTACTAGAAGGGACACAAGCTAGGCTGCACATGTGTGAGACTGATAAGAGTAAAGTGAAAGTAAACATGTTTATGTTTTTGTGTGAAACTGAGCATAACAAAATTGAGTGGTAAACACATTCACCAAAACAACTTCTGCTCATCACCTAAGAAGTAAACAAGTCTAAGGAAAAGAGGATAAAAGTAGAGCTCAAGAGCAGTGCCATGAGCAGTCTGACTGGGCACTCAGGCTAAGACCCCCTGTGAGGTAAAAGGTGCGATACTCTGGGACTCTCCAAAGGTCTTCCTTGCAAGATCAGCTTGCCTTAGACAGGTCGTGGGCCCAGTCATCTCTCCCAGACCAAGGAGCTTCTCTATCTTGATTGACTCTGGGACTTGGTTCGTTATTAAATTCCATTCTATTCTGTATAATCCTCTGTGCTTACTAGAGCATTGGGCTCTGGAGGGACATTGGTTCCCAAATAAAGCTGTGCTACTCTATTTGAACCTGTGTGTAGGAACTTTGTTCCCCACTCATGTCACTAGTACCCACGCAGGGACATAGGCCCTGCCGAGGGGTTAATGTCCCCTTGACTTTCGGGAAGAGACTGAAATATGGCGACTGCCCTTCCAGGTGATCGCGGCATAAATTGGCGTCGTCGGCAGGATTCAATGAGCATAGTCAGCTTTAAATTGGTGTAGTCAGCACCTTCTTTTTAAGAACAGAAATTTCTAAGGCCATGCGGTAGCTCAGTTAGTAAGCGCATGCGCTCTGAACAGCAAAGTTGCTGGCTTGATCCCTACATGGGCCACTTTGAGCTAAGCCTTCCTTAGGAAAAAAAGAGGGAAGGAAAATTTTTTTTACACTCTCCTTCGGGAAAAAAAAAGGGAAGGAAGTTTTTTTTTTTTTCTATCTGGTGCTTGATGACAGTGGGTAACAATTGAATAGCCAAAATAAGATATGAAAGAGCTGAATTGTATGAGGAAAAATTGAGACAGATTTTTTAACAGCTGGAACTGTGAAATGGAAAATTTTGGTTTGGAAAACGAATTGCTTATGTTCTCTTGCATCCAAATTTTATAGCTTATTTTCTATTTCTCTTAAAACTCTCTCTCCCTCTGTTTCTCTCCCTCCCTCCCTCTCTTCCATAGGATGTGGACCCTAGCTAAATCTCTAAACAAGAAGCTTAGTATTAGGAGATGTCCAAATACTGTGCTTAATAAGGAGGACCCATGGTATGAGACAGAGGTAGAAGTCAGGAAAAGGCTTCCTGTACAAACCCCTGAGAATGTACTGATGGACCTCAAGAATCCAAAAAAAGTGAATCTTTTCATTTCAAGGGTGCCCACACAGGAAATTTCTGTGTTTTTGCTTAAAAACCTTTCCCAGGTCGATGAGGACAGGAATAAAGGAAAGACACTGGCCAGGAGAATTTTGAGCAGATTGGCAGAAAACCTAAAGATTAGGTTTAAAAATGATGATGATTGGGGCCAGCCGAGTGGCTCAGTTGGTTAACAGCTTGCTCAAGAGTGGGAGCTCTGAGCAACAGGGTCACTGGTTCGATTCCTACATGGAAAAGTGAGCTGCACCCAAGCTGAGCTGCTGCTCGCAAGATTGCTCAGCTGTTGAGAGCAAGTGCAACTAACTACAAGGTTGCCTGTTCGAGATGGTGGGCTATGCCCACCCGCAACTAAGACTAAACTCAGCACCTTGAGCAGAACTGCCACCCGGGTGGCTCAGGGGACAGAGAGCATGCTCTTAACAACAAGGCTGCCAGTTTGACTCCCGCATGGGATGGTGGCTATGCCCACCCACAACTAATTGAACACAACATCTTGAGCTGAGCAGTGCAACTGGACTTGGAGCTAAGCTAGATGCACCCTCCACAAGTAAGATTGAAGGACAACAACTTGGATGTTCCCCTTCCCCAATCCCCCAACACTGTTCCCCTCCCCTAATTCCCCAATTAAGAAAAAATGATTTTGATTGGAAACCAAGGGATCTGCACCTGGAGGATCCAGGAGATTAATACAATCTATGGGACACAGAGGAAGTCTACCAGACTAGAGCAGTAATAACTAGAAAACAGGTTATTGAAAATAAACATGGACTGGGAACAACAAAATACCTAGAGGAAGGAAGATAATTCACTAGAGCAGAGCTCCAGACCATGAGAACTATTTTCTCACAAAAAAATTTGGCAGACACAGAATGGCTTCTCCATATTTGGGGTAAAGAGCAAACACTATCATGCTTACAGGAACAGAGATGAGACAAATATCAGCCATCACTGAGCAACCTCAACTGAATGCTCAGCTATTGGCCATAACTCAGGCATATCCAACAGGGATGCAAACACTATGGGATTGGATTGCAAAGGCCTGGTGAGCCACATACCCTACAGTGGTTCTAACGTCCCTGTGGGGGGGTTTACACTGAAAGGACACAGCTTAAGCCATCAAAGTCGTTAGAAAATTGACAATTCTGGCAGTGACATATGACAAAAATATTAACACTCCCATGCAGGTTACTGCTTCAAATGCAATAAAGAAAGCCACATTCATAGGGACCCCAACACACCTAAAAATGTCATATATGAATTCAATAGCACAGGCAGGGATAATTGAAAACATAATTCAGGTCTTCAGACTGGCCAGGGAACTCCATGGCATTCCAAAATTTACATTCAATGCACAAATCAGGAATTCCAGCAGAGGCTCTATGCTGCTTGAACAAACTAGAATACAGGAAAACCCCAGGACATTTAACAGGCCCTGCAATGGCAAATTTTTACAAAAATCAAGACCCATTGTTACTGTGTTCAGGGGATGGTTTCCAAGAAATTGGACTTCAAGAAATCAGCAGGTGAATAACTTCTCAGGGTATCCACAGTGAAATCCCAATTTTCAGGGTAATTCCTACAGGAACCCTAATTTTCAAAATAAGTCTATGGGAAATAGAGTTATTCCCTAAGACAACTTACCAACAGGAATTGTAGATGGAATCCTAGAGGTGATCAACAATCACAGGTATAATATACTCAAAAATTCTTTTCAAAAAACAGGAAAACCCCAGAGTGCACATGGCTAACATCCATGGCCGATCCGGGTATAATAGACCTTATATAAAGTTATATATAGAAATTGATTCACACCTTCAAGTGGTGGAATTTTTAATTGACATAGGCTCACAGGTTACTTTGTTGAATCGAACAGATAGCAGGAATTTGGGAACATTCCCATCCTGCAATGTTGAAGGGCTTGGGGGTACACTCTATTGATAAAATTGCTATCATTATACATAATTTTGATAGGAAACCCATTAATACCTATGCCTATGAAGGACAAAACTTAGAAAACATCTTGGGGATGGATATTTTACCTACTGTATTTTCTTCCTTTATTCCACTTAAAACCTTAAAAAATCATGTAGTTCACTTCAAATGTAATGTAGCATCAGTCCAGATTGATCCAATAAAATTACCAAAACCTATCGGACAATGTTTTACTAAATAGTACCCTTTTAAGTGGAACATAGGGAAATTACTGTTAAAATTCAGGAAATGATGACTGAGGGCATAATCTCTAAAAGTTGTTCTCACAGATTTAATAGCTCAGTGTGGTTGGTTTTAAAACCAAATGGGAAATACAGATTGACTATTGACTACAGGAATACTAATAAAAATAGTTCCAAAATGCCAGGGGCATTGCGTGACCCTGATGGGTAACTAATAAAAATATCCAGAGAAACAGGAAATTTTATGTGACAATTGACATGACAGATATGTTCTTTGCTAGTCCAATTACAGAGGACAGCAAGAAATATACTACCTTTACATGGGAAGGTGCACAATATCAATTCAATAGGTACCACAGGGCTACTTGAATAGTCCAACCATTGTACATTCCATTTTGGCATCACAAATTGACAACTACAAATACTTTTCTCTTATTATTCCCTACATTGATGATATCATTATGATGCATATGAGGAACACATATTGGGACAGAAAAAACAAAAATTGATATAGGACTTAAGAGCAAAAGAATGGACCATAAATGAGGAAAAGACCTTGGATCCAGCAACAACTTAAATTGTTAGGTATAACATGGAATTCACAAGGCAGAAAAGTACCACAATCAGCAATTGATGAAATTAAAGCCTTAAAAGCACTCAAGGACAGGGTATAGGCTCAGAAGCTGATAGGATTGTTTGGCTATTGGAGACAGCACATTCCTTATATGGGAACATTGCTGAAACCACTGTGCAAAATAAATATTGCATTGTCAGAAAAGTCATGATGCATGTTTGCAACAGATGGCACTAGTTCATTTTTGGAAGTACTAGAGTCATTTGCATCTATGTTATTGCTATGTAATTTGACAGCTGACAGCTCTAGCTTCATTCTAAAATAAATTGAGCAATTTGGTTGAGTTTTGGATATTTTACAAGTTGAAGATGGAAGACCAAACTGTGCATTTTTGCCATATTTTACTATTTTACTTCCATAAAGGGAAGAACACGTGTCAAGCTTGTGAAATTAAGTTGAATTAAGTTTACGGTGACAATGCTCTACAAGAACGTCAGTGCCAATGATGGTTCACGAAATTCAGTGCTGGTGATTTTGATCTCAATGATGTTCCTCAGGCAGGGAGCTCACCTAGGTTGATGACGGCAAAATAAAGGCATTGATCGAGTCAAACATATATTACATGACATTAGAGATTGCAGAAACATTGAATATCCATCATTCAAGTGTTCACGACCACCTGAAGAAGCTGGGATACATAAGCAAGCTCGATATTTGGGTTCCGCATAAAGTCAAAGAAGTTCACTTGAGGGTGCATAGAAACATCTGCAATATGCTCATTAAACTTGAAGAAAATGATCCTTTTTTGAAGTGACTGATAACTGGTGATGAGAAGTGGAGTGTTTACAACAATGTGGTGTATAGTCTTGGTCCCAATGTGATGATTCACCTCAAAAGACATTGAAAGCAGACATTCATCAGAGGAAGGTTATGCTCTAAGTGTGGTGGGATTTTATAGGTGTTGTGTTTATCGAGCTCCTACCAAGGAACCAAACAATCAATTTGAATGTGTACTGTCATCAGTTGGACAGTTTGAATGAATCCATCATCCAGAAACATCCAGAGCTTGTTCATTGTAAAGGAGTTGTGTTCCATCGTGACAATGTGAGACCACACACAAATTTGATCACCTGTAAAAAATTATTGGAGCTTGTATGGGATGTGTTGCCACACCCACCATACTTGCCTGACCTTGCACCATCAGACTTCCACTTGTTTCACTCTCTTCAAAACTCCTTGTGGGGTATAATAATGTTCAATTCAGATGAGGCTGTAAATCAGCACCTTGTTCAGTTGTTTGCACATAAAGACAGGTCCTTCTATGAACAAGGAATTACGAAGCTCACTGAAAGATGGTAAGGTTTATTGAACAAAATGGGCATATATCATTCACTGAACTTTGTTCTTTATATAAATAAGTGACCTTTGAAAAACATAGACAAAATACGTTATGACTTTTCCGACAACCCAATAACTGGGAAGCAGAAAATTTTGTTTGCAACTCAGAAGAGGAAAAAGCTTTTCAGCAGTTAAAAGACTATATTATTACCTTTCAAATCCTAGTATATCCAGCACGGTTATGAATTACAAGGTTATGAGTTGCTCTTGTAACTGGTGCAGACAGGTGATCATGGAAGATGATCTCTATGGACCAGAAAAAATGGAGATAAACTGTTGAAACCATGTGGCTTCTCCAAATGATTTCTGTGGTCACACATCAGCCTAACCATCTGCCTCCATGCACGTTCGCATAAAGACAGATACTTATAGAGACATTACTTCAATATTATGCCTACTTTATCTTCCTCTTTGGCCCCAGAAGATGGCTGGATAGTCAATGATTGGTAAGACCCCTCAGCGGAGGGGCA
Source organism: Aselliscus stoliczkanus (assembly GCA_033961575.1). Taxonomy (NCBI): domain Eukaryota; kingdom Metazoa; phylum Chordata; class Mammalia; order Chiroptera; family Hipposideridae; genus Aselliscus; species Aselliscus stoliczkanus. The sequence continues at coordinate 80,474,059 of CM066737.1, forward strand.
ACCCAAGCCAGGCACAGTCGCACAGGTGCCATAGGAGAAATCATGAAGTTGAGGAAAATGGGCAAAGACCCCTTTTTCTTTTTTTTAATATATATATATATATATATATATATATATATATATATATATTAAATTATTTTATTTTATTTTTAATTAGTTTCAGGTGTACAACACAGTGCAATAGTTATAAATTTTACCCCTCAAAGTGATAACCCCCCACCCCCAATTCACCACCCCACTCCCCCCCATATCATACACATCTATTACTCTTCCTCTGACTCTCTTCCACAGCACAATCCACATCCCGTGACTATCTATATATATTCAATTACAGTAGGTATACCACCTCCGCTTTAGTAATACAGTGCAGTGATCAAACCTCTACTCCATCCATGAAATGATCTCCCTAACAAGACCTATGATCATCTGACATTCCAGAGAACATTTACAACATTATTAATTACATTCCCCAAACTGCTTTTCCTATCCCAGTGGCAATATTGTAGTGGTCTATTTTTGCTGTCTAATCCCTTCCTCTTCTCCCTCATCCCCATTCCTCTCCCAATTAGCAACCCTGATTTTTCCTATATATCTATGAGACAGTTTCTGTTTACTTTGCTCATTCATACAGTTTTTCAGATTCCACATATGAGTGAGATCATATGGTATTTGTCCTTCTCTGACTGACTTATTTCACTCAACATAATAGTCTCTAGGTCCATCCATATCATTGCAAATGGAACGATTTCATTCTTCCTTATAGCGGAATAATACTCCATTGTATAAATATACCACATTTTCTTAATCCAGTCATCTACTGATGGGCATTTTGGTTGTTTCCAAGTCTTAGCTATTGTAAATTGTGCTGCTATGAACATAGGGGTGCATAACTTGTTTTGAATAAGTGTCTTGGTTTTTTTCAGGATAAATACCTAGGAGTGGAATTGCTGGGTCAAACAGTAGCTCTATTTCCAGTTCTTTGAGATACCTCCATACTGACTTCCATAGTGGCTGCACTAATCTGCAGTCCCACCAACAGTGCAGCAGGGGCCCCTTTTCCCCACAGCCCCGCCAGCACTTGTTGTTTGTTGATTTATTGATGATAGCCATTCTGACTGGAGTGAGGTGGTATCTCATGGTGGTTTTTATTTGCATTTCCCTAATGACCAGTGAGGTTGAACTTTTTTTCATATGCCTGTTGGCCATCTGTATGTCCTCTTTAGAGACATGTGTCTTCATATCTTCTGCCCATTTTTTAATTGGGTTGTTTGTTTTTTTGGTGTTGAGTTTCATGAGTGTTTTATAAATTTTGGATATTAACCCCTTATCAGATATATCGTTGGCAAATATATTCTCCCATTCAGTAGGCTTCCTTTTTGTTTTATTAATGGTTTCCTTTGTTGTGAAAAAACTTTAAGTCTGATATAATCCCATATGTTCATTTTTTCTTTTACTTCCCTTGCCTGTAGGGATGTATCAGTAAAAATATTGCTCCGGGTAATGTCTGCAAATGTACTCCCTATATTTTCTTTTAGGATTTTTATGGTTTCAGGTCTTACATTTAAGTCTTTAATCCATTTTGAATTTGTTCCTGTATAAGGCGTAAAGAGATGATCCAGTTTCATTTTTTTGCATGTGTCAGTCCAATTTTCCCCAGCACCATTTATTGAATAGACTATCTTTACTCCAGTGTAAATTCTTGCTTCCCTTGTCATAGATTAACTGTCCGTAAATGCTTGGATTTATTTCTGGGCTCTCTGTTCTGTTCCACTGATCGATGTGCCTGTTTTTATGCCAATACCAAACTGTCTTGATTACTGTGGCCTTGTAGTAGGTTTTGATGTCTGGTAGCGTGATCCCCCGACTTTGTTTTTATTTCTCAGAATTGCCGAGGCTCTTCTGGGTCTTTTATGATTCCATATAAATTTTAGGATTATATTTTCTATTTCTGTGAAAAATGCCCTTGGTAGTTTGATAGGAATTGCATTGAATCTATATATTGCTTTAGGCAGTATGAACATTTTAACTATATTAATTCTTCCTATCCATGAGCATGGTAGGTGTTTCCATTTATTTGTATCTTCTATGATTTCTTTCTTCAGTGTCTTATAATTTTCTGAGTACAGATCTTTCACTTCTTTGGTTAAATTTATTCCTAGGTATTTAATAGTTCTTGACGCAATTGTAAATGGGACAGTTTTCTTAATTTCTCTTTCCATTAGTTTATTATTGGTATATGCAAATGCCACTGATTTCTGAGCATTGATTTTATATCCTGCTACTTTACTGAATTCGTCTATCAGTTCCAATAGTTTTTTGATGAAGTCTTTGGGGTTCTCTATATACAGTATCATGTCATCTGCATATAATGACAATTTTACTTCTTCCTTGCCAATTTGGATGCCTTTTATTTCTTTTTGTTGTCTGATTGCTGGGGCTAGAACTTCCAGCACTATGTTGAATAAAAGCGGAGAAAGTGCACAGCCTTGTCTTGTTCCTGATCTTAAGGGGAATGGTTCTAGCTTTTCCCCATTGAGTATGATGTTAGCTGTAGGTTTATCATATATGGCTTTTATTATGTTGAGATATGATCCCTGTATTCCCACTTTGCTAAGGGTTTTGTACATAAATGGCTGTTGGCTTTTGTCAAATGCTTTTTCTGCATCTATTGAAATGACCATGTGAACTTTATCCTTCATTTTGTTGATGTGGTGTATCACATTAATTGATTTACGGATGTTGAACCAGCCTTGCGTACTAGGGATGAATCCCATTTGATCATGATGTATGATCTTCTTAATATATTGCTGAATTCTGTTTGCTAATATTTTATTGAGAATTTTTGCATCTATATTCATCAGGGAGATTGGCCTGTAGTTTTCCTTTTTTGTGATGTCTTTATCTGGTTTTGGAATCAGGGTGATAGTGGCTTCATAAAAAGAGTTTGGGAGCCTTCCCTCCTTCTGGATTTTTTGGAATAGTTTGAGAAGAATAGGTGATAGTTCTTTTTTGAATGTTTGATAAAATTCACTTGTGAAGCCGTCTGGTCCAGGGCTTTCGTTTTTTTGGAGCTTGTCAATTACTGATTCAATTTCCTTGGTAGTAATCAGGGTATTTAGATTTTCTGTTTCTTCTTGCGTTAGCTTTGGAAGGTTGTATGCTTCTAGAAAATTATCCATTTCTTCCAGATTGTCAAATTTGTTGGCATATAGTTGCTCATAGTAATTTCTTAGAATTTTTTGTATTTCTGTGATGTCTGTAGTCATTTCCCCTCTTTCATTCCTGATTTTGCTAATTTGAGTCCTCTCTCTTTTTTTTTTTGATGAGCCTGGCTAGAGGTTTGTCAATTTTGTTTATCTTCTCAAGAAACCAGCTCTTGGAATTGTTTTTCTGTTCTCTATATTGTTTATTTCTGCTCTGGTCTTTATTATCTCCTTTCTTGTACTCCCCTTGGGCCTCTTTTGCTGTTCTTTTTCCAGTTCCCTTAGGTGTAAGGATAACCTGTTGATTTGAGATTTTTCTTCCTTCTTTAGGTAGGCTTGCACTGCTATAAACTTCCCTCTTAGGACTGCTTTCGCAGCATCCCAGAGATTTTGGGTCGTGGTGTTTTCATTATCGTTTGTCTCAAGGTATCTTTTGATTTCCTCCTTGATCTCATTTGTGACCCACTCACTATTTAATAGCATATTGTTTAGCCTCCATTTATTTGTCAGCTTCCCGGATTTCTTCTTATAATTGATTTCTAGTTTCATAGCATTGTGGTCAGAGAATATAGTTGAAATGATGTCAATCTTCTTAAATTTATTGAGACTTGTTTTGTGGCCTAACATGTGGTCTATCTTAGAAAATGTTCCATGTGCACTTGAAAAGAACGTATATTCTGTAGCTTTGGGATGAAATGCTCTGAAAATGTCTGTTAAATCCAGCTGGTCTAATGTGTCATTTAAGGTCGCTGTTTCCACATAGATTTTCTGTCTGGAGGATCTGTCCATTACTGACAGCGTGGTGTTGAAGTCCCCTACTATGATAGTGTTACTGTTGATCTCTGTCTTTATGTCTGACAATATCTGTTTTATATATTTAGGGGCTCCTATGTTAGGTGCATAGATGTTTACTAGAGTTATGTCCTCTTTTTGGATCGTTCCCTTCATTACTATGAAGTGTCCTTCTTTGTCCTTTGTTATATTCTTCAATTTAAAGTCCATTTTATCTGATATAAGTATGGCTACTCCAGCTTTTTTCTCAGTACCATCTGCATGAAATATTTTACTCCATCCCTTTACTTTCAGCCTGTATGAGTCTTTGGATCTGAGGTGAGTCTCTTGTATACAGCATATGCTGCGGTCTTGCTTTCTTATCCATTCAGCCACCCTATGTCTTTTTATTGGAGCATTTAATCCATTTACATTTAATGTGATTATTGATAGGTGTGTATTTATTGCCATTTTCTTATTTGTGTTCGTAGTCTTTCATAGGTTGTTTTTCTCTTCTACTTAAAGAAGCCCTTTTAGCATTTCCTGCAAAGCTGGCTTGGTGGTAATGAATTCCCTTAACTTATTCTTTTCTGCAAAGCTCCTTATCTCGCCTTCGATTATAAATGATAACCTTGCTGGATACAGCAATCTTGGTTGTAGGCCTTTATTTTTCATCACTTTGAAAACCTCCTGCCTCTCCCTTCTGGCCTGCAAAGTTTCTGTAGAAAAGTCAGCTGATAATCTTATGGGGGTACCCTTGTAAGTAACTTGCTGCCTTTCCCTTGCTGCTTTAAGGATTCTGTCTTTGTCCTTAACCCTTGCCATTTTCACTATAATGTGTCTTGGAGTGGGCCTGTTTGGAATCATCCTGGTTGGAACTCTCTGCACTTCCTGGGCTTCGATTTCAATGTCCTTTGCCAGGTTAGGGAAGTTTTCAGACATTATTACTTCAAATATATTCTCAATCCCTTGCTCCCTCTCTTCTCCTTCTGGTACTCCAATGACCCGCAGTTTTTGCTTTTGATGTTGTCCCCCAGCTCTCTTAAACTATTTTCCATGTTTTTCATTCTTTTTTCTTTTTGTTGTTCCGCATGGGTGATCTCTGCTATTTTGTCTTCTATGTCACTGATTCGATTTTCTGCTTCATCCAATCTGCTAGTGATTCCATCAACTTTGTTATTTAATTCAGTAATTGTGTTCTTAAGTTCTAGTTGGTTGCTTTTCATGATTTCTCTATCCTTCTTTATATTTTCATTAATTTCCTTGAACATTCTAATAATCAGTGTTCTGAACTCTGTCTCCGATAGGTTGGTTACCTCTATTTCCTCTATTTCCACTGATTCAGGAAGTTTCTTCTGTTCTTTTATTTGTGTTATGTTTCTTTGTCTCCCCATTCTGGCTTACTCTTTGTGTTTGCTTCAATATAACAGATAAATCCCCCAGATTTCTCAGTCTTTTCTGGGTAAACATATATGGTGTGTATCCTTTATATTTGAATTACTGAGTCTCCCTATTCTCCTGTGCTTGTATCTGAGGTGTTCCTTGTGTCGTGCGTCCTCACTTGTTGAAGTTTTAGTTTTGATTACTTTTGGTTTGTCAGTAGGTGGGATTGACTCCAAGATTGATTAGCTGTGAGAATCAGCAGTGTCTGCAGTTTATGAGCTGCTGTGAGAGGATTGACCCCTCTGATGAAACTTGGACCCTATGGGCCCTAGTACCTGTAGCAACTTCCTTTTGGGTGTGACTCTTGTATGTCAAACCCAGAAATGCTCTGGTTTTATCTAAAGTTGGCCTCTGGGTATGATGATTCTTGTTTCTGTTTGTTTGGACCCACTGCTACAGAGTGATTTTAGAGCATAACAGATCAACAAGAACAACCTCCGCAGCCACCAAAGGAAACCAAATGCTCGCACAAGTAAAAAAAAACAACCGTCAAACTACAGTCAACTTGTACAGAAATATCAATCATACTAATGAAGAAAACAAACAGAAACAAAACAAAAACCACACACACAATAATAACAGAAGAGGAAACAAAATAAAATACAATATCCTAAAATAAAAAATAGAATAAACATGAGAAACCGATTAGCTATACCTAAAAAATAAAAAATAAAAATAAACTAAAATAATAATAAAAAGAAGTAAGAATAAAAATTAAAAAAATAAAATTTGCAGAAAAAAGGAAAAGAGGAAAAGTATAGCAGTGAGAAGAATGAATAAAATAAGAGAGAAAGTGAGGGTGGGGAAAAGAGAAAAAGAAAAGAAAGGAAAAGAAAAAGAAAAAAGGAAAAAAATATATATATATTTGTCTATACACCCATATATATGGACATACATTCAGCTATATACACCTATATATATGCCTATATTAAAAACTACAATATGATTAGAATGAAATAGAAATAAAAACCAAAAACAACCAAGATAAGCAGCCAATAAAGGGAAAACAAAACAGAATAAAACCAAACAAACCAAAAATACCCGTGACGGTCTAGGCTAAAGTCCACCAAGCTCTCTTCAGTTTGTCTGCTGTACAAAATTTCCTGTGTGTCTTGTGGGAACAGTAGGCCACCTGATGCCTAGCGTGATCCTAGCACTGCAGGTTTGCTGTACATGAGTGTGGTTGTGACGTGTGATTGGTGGTTTTTACAAAGTCACTGCCTTTTTGCTTTTGCCTGTCCCAAGGCAGGCTGCACCCCCAAAGGCTCAATGAGTGTCTCTGGGCACCCTTTCGGTTGACAGCCGTGGAGAATTAAAGAATTCCTCACTACCAAAAGCCTGCTGCTAAGAATCTGTTAATTAGTGTCTCAGCAGGTGAACCTGCCCTGCCTCCCAAGCCTTGCCTAAAGGTGGGGGCGGGGTAGGTAGTCTCACTCTGCAGCCTTTACTGGGTGGAAATTCTCAACTCTCTGCAGGTAAGGATATCTTCCTAGTCTGCCCCTATTGCTCCATTCAGGAGTCAGTTTAAGACTGTCTTGGCCGTGGCCAAAGTTTGTGGGAGTGGGTGAGTTATTGGTTTTTTTTTGCTTTCCTACCGTGTGGCTAAGATCCCCGCTCCGTGTCTCTCGGGGACCTGCGTCTCTGCCCGGTGCGCTGTGTGTCTGAGTGAGTCTTCTTTTTCCCCTGCTCCCGGGTTTAAGGCTTCTGCCTTGGAGCCGGCACGTGCCCGCGCAGTGCTCCTGCTGCTCTCCCGAAGAGACTGCTGGGGTTTAAGGGACTGCATGCCCCCTGACCCGAGGCTCAGATCCCCGCTCTGTCTCTCGGGGACCTGCGTCTCCACCCTGCGCGCTGCTTGTCTGAGCGAGTCTTCTATTTCCCCTGCTCCCGGGTTTCAGGCTTCTGCCTTGGAGCCGGCGCGCGCCCGCGCGGTTCTCCTGTTGCTCTCCCAAACGGTCTGCCGGGATTTAGGGGACTGCGCGCACCTTTCCGCGCGGCTCCGATCCCCGCTCCGTCTCTCGGGGACCTGTGTCTCCGCCCGGCGCACGCTGCTTCTCCGCGGGCGAGTCCTCTGTTTTCCCCTGCTCCCGGGTTTCAGGCTTCTGTGCTCCGCTGACCCGGTGGGCACAGAGACTGATCCCTGAACTGGGAGGGTGCAGGGATTGATCTTGCCCTGCCACCACGGGGCTCTGCACCCTGCCTCCTGGGGACCCGGCGGGCCGCGGGTGCAGCTCGTACCATTGCACAGTTGTCTCCTCTCTCTCCTCCCGCACTTGTCCGGCCTGAGGCTTCTGCCTCAGACTGCAAACCAAGGCGCTCTTGCTGAACTCTAGGTGGGCCGCGGGCCACAGGGAGCGAGTTGGGGCAACACACACCGTGACTCAGCAGCCGCGTGTGCGGGCTACACCTCACGCTTCTCGCCGCCTTCTTCCCCTACTCGCCCAGCCTGCCCACCTTCCAGCAATCCTTGTGTGGAACTCTTAGTTGCTCTGTGTGATGAGTAGATGTCTCTTTGAAGCGTATTAGAGGTTCAAATTGTGGATATTTCCAGGGGAGATTTCATGGAGCCCTCCTCACAGCCGCCATCTTGCCCCTCCAAGACCCCTTTTTCAAGTGCTGACAGCTTGCCTGTGGAATTACCTAATAAGTTGATAACATCTGTCTTCTGTGCATTCTTATCAGTGAGTCTCAGCATAATAAGATTATGTCTCTTAGGAGGTGCATGAACAATAACATTCTGGGACTTTCAGTAAAGGCAGACTGCAGGCATGGGTGATTTGACTTTGAGCTCAGTTCTCTGATATGATGTGTGGGACTTACAGACCATGGAAAAAACAATGCTACTTCCTTGTGTGTATTCTAATAAAAGCCTTGCAGTGGCTCCATTTGGGGCGCTCAGTCCATGAGACTGAATCCCCTGGCACCAACTGCATTTTCTGCTCTCATTTGTCTCTCTTTCTTATTTAACCTTTCACCATCCCTTCTCCACTCCCACTGCTCAGTCATGCAGGAACATGACAGATTTCCATGCTCTCCTAACAAATATACTTAATTTGAGCAATTGGTCCAACTATTATATGAGGCTTTAAAATCAACAGAGCCTCTCACAAGCAACACAAAGCTTACTGTTCGAACCACAGTACCTACCCTATACTGGACTAAGCTGACACCAGAAGAAACAATGGGCATCCATTGTGACCAGCAGTTGGTAGCCTGGAAATGGTATATCCAAGGCAGCAGCAATATTGCCACAAAAAGGCAACCTAGTTTTCTCACTTAAGAGATTCATAAGGCAGAGATAAACTTGCTGGACTTGGTCTTAGGGATGAGCAAGTACATGTTTCAATAGGAAAATGGGGCTCATCCTGATTTCCTGTTTTATAGAATGTCTGGCTCATGGATGGCTCAGCAGTGGTAACTAAGGGCATGACTGCATGGACAGCAGCAGCTTTCAGTTCAGAGGATGGGATGGTTCTCAGAGAACAAGGTAAGAGAAGTTCCGCTCAATATGAAGAGCTCATAGCTCTGGTGTTGGCAGTGAGACACTCAGTACAGGAACAGCAACCTAGGGTCAGAATTTTTACTGATTCCTGGGAAGTTGTAATGGAATTACAATTTCATCACAAAAATGGAAAAGAGAGATTTCAAAATAATGGCAGAGAGATCTAGTCCAGGGATTACTGGAAAGAACTAAGCCTATTAGCTGAACAGAATGAGATTTTAATTACACATGTATCAGCATGCTGAAAGGGAGAAACACCAGAAGAATACTATAATAACATTGCAGACTCTCTAATCAGAGACTCACAAGTAGGTAGAAGCTAAGGATTCACTATTTAGGCCAAAGAGACAAATCAAATTTCCTACTAAATATCAGGACTATGATACAACTGGAGCTTTTAAGGTTCCTAATGAACCAGACAAAACACAATCCTTAGATCCCAAAACACAAGCACATAGACCATAGAGGGAGCATAAGCCTCCAGCTCATTTAAAGGACTATATCAGTCATGCAACACAAGTTCAAGAACAAAAACCTATTATACTGGGTTGTCAGAAAAGTCATGATATATTTTTTCTATGTTTTTCATTGCAAAAATGCGTCATGACTTTTCCGACAACCCAATAGTTGATGATACTATTAAACAGATTCATAGGAATGTAGGGCATTTGGGAACACTTTCCCTTTATAATTGGCTGACTAAAGGAGGTTTGCAAATTCCATGGCAATGCATTAAACATTATTTCTACATGTGTTGACTGCAAAACATTTAGTGACAGATATAGATACAAAGAACCACCAGATATTACAACTATGCACACTTTTAATTTTCTTTGTCAAATTGACTTTATTGGACCATTAACATATTCATATACCCCAAAATATATATGCACCTTGGTGGATAAATACTCTGGTATTGAAGTTGCATTAGCCTGTCACAAACCCACTTCGAAGGTAGCCCAAAGAGCGATTCTTTGATGGTGTTGTTTCTATGACCACCTAAGATTATTAAAAGTAATCAAGGTTCACATTTTATCACCACAGCAACTAAAAAACTAGCAGAACTTTTGGAAATCCAGTGGCAATATCATTTGCCTTATAATCCCTCTGCTTCTGGCAATATTGAAAGATTCAATGGACTTCTAAAAAGGGAACTAAAATTACTAGAGCAACATTCTTTTTCATTTGGCACTGGATGTTGCATGTTTCCATTTAAATCAAAGGGAAAGAGTTGGTGGTGAACTGCCTCACTTTTATCTAAATTGCTCACCAGACATTGTTGATTTGCCAATTGACAACAAAGCTTGTAAATTTCCTTATAAAGTCACAATTAAAGATTGTAAAAATAAACTCTCCCCACAGAATATAATTGCTTATGGAGGAGGGAATACTTATTGAAATTCAGGAGGACATGGACAGTTACGGCTCCACAAAGCCAATAAAATCTCCACCAATTTTTAACTATTCTTGATGCTAGACAATTTTTACTGCTTACACTTGTTGAACTTGTTGATACTTTTCTTATTTATCTCTGTGCCAACATACCTTCATTTGGAATTACTATCAGCCCTTATTTTCTCTATTTTATATATTACCTTTTACCTTTGTGAATATGCCTACCAAAGGAGATGGCATGTGCCTCAAATACACCCTTTCAGCAAATCCCCAAACCATTATCAGGTCATGGGGCCCTCAGGAGGGGATATCCCTCCTGTATAATTTAGGACATAGGCTATGCAATACAGACTGCTGCATATGCACTTATATAGCAGTAAGGCTACCTAACAGACAAATTAGGGCAATAGAATTTGAAAAGGTAAATCAATCAGTTTTTTGGTCTTTGGCATGCTTACTGAAGCATATTCTCCACTGTAGAATGCCTGCGTACTTGGATTATACTTATAAAAAACCTACAGAACAGATAACATCGTACAAATATAATCTACAGATTGCTTTATTGTTTTATTTTAAGATTTTATTGGGGATTTGGGGAGGGGAACAACGTTGAGGAACCGGGGAAGGGGAACAGACAACTTGTTGTCCTTTTGTTCTTCAGTCTAGTTGTGGAGGACATTGCTTCACTGGCCCATGTTGGTATCATCATTGCGCTCTTCTTGGGTGAGGCAGATCAATCGCTGGAGCCTGGACGGCTGCTGTTGACAGCTCACTCTGGCTGCCAACCACTCACGCTGGCTGCCAGCCACTCACAGTAGCTCATGACAGCCTACTGCAGCAGGGGCTGCAGCTATGCTGTCCCAGGGACTCACAGCAGCCCAGCTCCAGGTTGAGCTGTTGGTCACCATCTTAGCTGCAGAGGGCAGTGTCACTGGCCTCATATGTGGGATCCGACCTGGGGCCGCTGGTGTCCCAAGCCAGTTCTTAACCAACGCACCACTTGGCTGACCCTACAGATTGCTTTAAACTTTAGGAAATCACTTAGCCCAGTCGCACTGCAAACTGTTATCATTAGACAATTATTAAACATCTTTAGAGAGACACAGAAATATTTAACTAGGAGGACTCAATTTTTTTTAACATGCACAGGAATGCCAAAACTAGACCATGTATTGGATCTTTAGAACCAAAACATTGGATAGAAGATGAAATTATAGCTAGGAATCTGAGAAACTACATTTTGGGTAGAAGAGCACATAATAGGGAAATTAGAAGGGAATTACCAAAATTACAAATCAGAACCTAATTAACTTTATCCCTACCACAGATGATTTTGCCTTGCAGATTCACTTGCATAATTGTCAGCTTTCCTGTTTATTTGATCCTAATCTATATTGCCATATTTTTGACTGGACACTACACCATTTGTGGGACTAGAAATTGCTCTCAGGATAACACCATTGCAGGGGTTGGCTGTAAAAAGTTTACCAATTATACCTTGTGTCTTACAGAAACACTGTGACTCTAGATGGGAACTGCAAGAATACTCTTCTTGGATACATAGATATGATGATCTCAAGTCTGTAGTGAATGGGACCTTAATACAAGAACATAAGAACTTACTGATACAAGTTTGTTCAAGCATACAGCTTTTGGCTAGACATCAAACTGAAAGTGGAAATATAAGATTTGCTTGGCTTTTAGCACGTATGGTACTGTGTATCTGTACATTACTTTATAAGCGTCAGAGAGAACATAACCCTGAAATCTTGCTTGCTAAACTTGAGTAACCTACTCCTAGTCATTATGCAGTTCCACTGTTGGAACAAATGCGTTCAGAAACTTCTTCTCCTATCCATCCTCCTTATACTCGCAGGTATAGACCTTACTAATAATACAATCTCCGCTACAACTCCTACTGCAGCTCCATCTCGCATTACTTTATTACCACTTGCTAGAGCAACATATAAGATACCCACAGGTTCACACTCCTTCCAGCACCAGTAGAAGAGGAACATATTCCTGAATACATTCTATACAATACTTCTAGGCTTTTGAGTACATTTATTAACAGAGGAGCACAAAATCTATCATGGCTCAAAGTTCAATCCTATTGCTATCTGTACCAGACAGGATAGATGTATGCAGGTTGTGTTGCAAAAACTGCAGACAGCCAGGGGATGGAGAGAATTTATACACCAAACAGCAGAAAGACTAGATGTCCAAACATGGAAGGATACATTGATAGAATGTACACAATTGGCTTATTGTACATTAAATCAGGGTTTTAATAATATAACATCACACTTTTCAATAACTTATGAGACCTAGAGGATGCAGAAACTTTTAAATTTCAGAAGGGGTCCATACAATATAATGACAGATTTTTGGGAATGGACATCAATACTACCCAAATTGAACCATATAGTATCAGCCCTAATTCTACATCCTTCCAATTAATACTGGAATCTTACAAGAGCTTGACCAATTTAATCTATAACTATTGGTGGGTATCTGGAGAAGAGAAAGAGGATATTTATGAGGATTATTATTATGAGGATTATTATTATGAGGATTATGAGGAGGAAAACAATAATACTACACCTACTAACAGTACTATACCTACCAATAGTGCTGCATTGACTGAACCTACCCAGCACTAGACCTATAGCTGAAACTACAGCTAAACCATCTATCCTCAGTATAATCTACTGTCCTTTCTGCTTCTCACCTAGGAAAACACCTATAACAGTAAGATTTGGATATCCACTTTCCTACAATATTGCTTCCACAGACAAAGATGGTAGAATCTGGTATACATATAAACTGATAGGTTATCCAAATTTCCCAGTCTTTGGAAATTTTTGTATCCATAAATGTGTGGGAAACTCAATATTTGATATTTGGCATACCCTTTTGGACAATTTTTTATCTCCTTCAAAATTTTTAAACAAAACTAAAACTACCCTTTCACCAGCAGAAATGGAATGGATCACTAATCCACCAGTTACAATTCTTACATCCGCATTAGTCAACTTTAGTAGACCATTGGAATACCCTCAGAGAGATTTGGACCAGGAAATAATAGAAAGCATGCCCAAAATTGGAACACATTTGTGTAATTGGATACAGTGCTAACTATACTACATTACTCCTAAAGAACAGTACTTGGTTAAAAACTAAAAAACTTTTTGTTTGCTTCCCTGTGAATGCAACTATCACACAGAGTACTTGGAACCATGCAGGTATAGAAGCACGATCTCATGCTATACCACTCATACCCAATACAGGTAGAGATTCAAGGACCAGCACATCTTCTTATATTACATGTAAAAATGGAACCAACCCTTGTCAGAACACACCTTATCTCATACTTAATCACTCTAACCCTGCTTTATGGCACAAGATTCTAAATACAACCAGGGTATATCCACTTAGGAACTTTACATATATTAATGATACATCAGACATAGAGGGATACATCTTTATAGAAAAAGCTAATGTTACATGGTTTAATGTAACATTGAAAACACACAAAGCCACTGGTTGGGAGAAATATGTTCTTTGGATACCTTTCCTTCTGGCTACTGCCCCAGTTTGGAAGCTGCCTTTTAACTTTACAGAATGTGACTACTCTTTACAGCAACCTTATAAAGAAAAGTTCAAATACCATTTTTTTGAGGGATGTGTCACTGGCCCTCACATGTGGGACCCGAACTGGGGCTGCTGGCCTCCGAAGCCAGCACCCAACCACCGCGCCACTCGGCTGGCCCTCAAATACCATTTTTTGCAGGCATGCAACAGGATAGCCATTTGCCAACTATTAAAAAAAAAAACTATTGGTTACTCTATCTTTCTTTCTTGCTCACACAGGCCAGAGATTGTAACAGCTATGCAGCGCTATTCACCTATAGCTGCAGGCCCATATTTTCCCTTAGAGACTAATAGAAATATTACTGACATTTGGACAGATTTATTATATAACACTTCCTTTTCCTATAGTACTACCAAACATTATAATCACACAAACATCAGGGTTATGTCTATTACTGGATCTGCTTGAGCAGATATTCTACAGAGACAGTTTCCAACTTTTGCTTTTTGTCAACTGCACGCCTTTTCAGATCTTCTTTTTTATTTTCCATGCAATGTTTCTGCAGACCTCCAAGGATGCTCACCTGAATGGTAAGAAACCTTGGGAGATTCTTCACCAGATTTGCCAAGAGTAAATATGCTACAATTGTGTTGTTGGAAAAGTCATAATGCATCTTTGCAATGAAAAACATAGAAGAAATACATCATGACTTTTCTGACAACCCAATAGATCCTTATTCTTTTCAGATGTTGCTTCCAATGCAAAGCAGATGATGTATGCTACCTTTGTTTCTCACATACCAGCTGAGGGAATTAGAAATACCACCTTAAACAGTACTGAACAGAACCTTTTGCTAGCAACAACGAAATGGAAGAAATGCCATGTTCCTGAGTATGTCCCAAGACCATGTATTATAGAGGTTGCTTCAATGCAATGCATTGCCTGAGAACTGAATATTATAAACCAGAATGGACATCAGGATTTGTTAAGTCACCTCCAGTTATTAGTACTACATTCAGACCATTATCTATTATTGCACAGCCTAAATGCATGCTATACAGAAGAAGTACACCTAGAAGGGTACATATTACCTTTAATTTCGATGATTTCTGGGTGTCACATCTACTTCCTGAATGTAAGGAATATACAGATCCTAGATATCGTACAACAATTAATTTCGGCATGATGACACCATTGGATGACTTTAAAGTTAGGAAACCATTACAGGTAATGTTAGCAGCTGGACTAATTACAAATTTCAATATTGCTTGAGTACAAGAAGCTGAGGTACAGGAAATAAGAGGGAAGCTATTGGAGGAACAAGTAAACAGAAAACATTTTTTCAAACAAACTCAGGACATTGTACAGAGACTTTCTTCTTCTATAGGTGAAATTAATTCTGTACTATATACACATGACACACCTATCGATGCACTTGAAAAAACTGAACAACTACAACAAGAATAGCATGAGCAGTTAGAATAAAATTTCTTCTTTATTAGATCCCAATACTTAGAAAACCAGCTAAGAGGACACTGTAATAGAACGTACACTTTGCTACAGCTTGCTTATGCTGGTGTTCAGAGACACCTTAATTATGTTATTGCATCTACTAATCCTTGGAGCACTTCTTGTTTGTTAGAGATGGATTATTCCAGGCCATCTGGCTGCATGGCTGGTAGTGAATGTCAGATAAATCTAATAGAAATAATAGATACTGACTGCTTCAGTACTTTTCTATGACACTTATGCTACACCTGTCACAATTCAGGGACAAACCTTTGTTCCCCTTGAAAGACACTTTTATCTACAAGGCTATTATATTTCTAGAATTCTTATTCATACATTCATTTCATCTATATACTTCACTATGCAACCTGTGGAAGTTACTTTTTCTGATATTCCAATGTTACAAATTGAAACCCCAACACTTGTAAAGAGCTTGGGTGATAAAGCATGGATTTTCTGTACATGTGACATATCTCAGTTATTCTATTTTAATCATGCATCCATGTCAAATAACAATTGAACTTTTACAGCTTTCATTCATGTTTTCAATGTTATTAATATTACTTTTAATGGTGATAGTTACCTTACCTCCACTAATACACATTTGTCATACCACTTCCTTCCATCCATGGTGGCAGATACTAGCAAACCAATTCCTTGGATTAATTCTACCATAGTCAAGGAAGCTATTCATCAAAATCTGGATGTACTGAAGACCACTCATGATGACACCATTAAACACCTCCACACATTGGAGGCACATACAACCGAAATACAGTCATTGGTTTATACCACGAATGCAGGGTTATCTAAGGAAGGCAAGGATACTGAATTAAGTATACCTTGTTCCTTTTGGGGATTCATTAAGAGATCCCTGCACATACACAGTTGTTCTGGCTCATGGAACACAAGTAGCTTATGTATTTCTTTCGCAATACCTAGAATTCTATCATTGGAAATATTTGGAGTGGACTTACAGAAATTTTGCTTCTTATGATATGTGTTGTTTTGGGTTGGTAGTTGCTTAAATATATAATATGCACCTGTTGCACAGATAAAATTTTTGCTAAAACACAATCATTTTTATTTACTCAAAATGTTTTCTTTTGTAACATTTCAGAAATCAGAGGATGGCATGTATAAAGCATATAAAATATACTATAAACAAGGTTGTTTTTGGATTAAGGCTAGCAAAAGAAGCTGTTTACTAGAAGGGACACAAGCTAGGCTGCACATGTGTGAGACTAATAAGAGTAAAGTGAAAGTAAACATGTTTATGTGTAGAGCATATACATGAAAATAAACATGTTTATGTTTTTGTGTGAAACTGAGCATAACAAAATTGAGTGTTAAATACATTCACAAAAACAACTTATGGTTATCACCTAAGAAGTAAACAAGTCTAAGGAAAAGAGGATAAAAGTAGAGATGAAGCGCAGTCCATGAGAAGTCTGACTGCGCACTCCAGCTAAGACCCCCTGTGAGGTACAAGGGGTGATACTCTGGGACTCTCTGAAGTTCTTCCTTGCAAAATCAGCATGCCTCAGACCCGTTGTGTGCCCAGTCATCTCTCCCCGACCAGGGACCTTCTCCATCTCAATTGACTCAGACAGTTGGTTCATTATTAAATTCTATTCTATTCTGTATAACCCTTTGTGCTTACCAGAGCATTGGTCTCTGGAGGGACATTGGTTCCCAAATAAAGCTCTGTTACTCACTCTATCTGAACCTGTGTGTCGGGACTTTGTTCCCCACTCGCATCACCAGTACCATGCAGGGACATAGTCCCCTGCTGAGGTGTTAACGTCCCCTTGACTTTCAGGAAGAGACTGAAATGTGGCAACTGCCCTTCCAAGTGCTCGAGTCACAGGTTCAAACTTAGTTGCAGGGCAGAGCAGCCCACAATCCCATATGGGTGTCAAGCTGGCAGCCTTGCTGCTAAGAACACATACTATCACCAACTCAGTGGCAGCTCAGGTTGGACACAGCTCACTGGCCCATGTGGGAATCAAACCAGCTCAGAGCTCATGCTCTTAACCAACTGAGGCACTCAGCTGGCCCTACTTTACTGTTTTTAATTTTTTGAGGAATATCCATACTTCGAAAAAATATTTTTATTAAAATATGAATAGCATAGGACTTCCGGTAAGGTGGTGGAAGAGACAGATACTGTGACAACTGCCTCCCAGAATCACACCAAAATTACAAATAATTTATACAACATTCAACCTCGGAAGACCCTGGGATACTAGATGATCAGAACCTCTAAATTAAGAACTTAAAGAGGAGGCCACGTTGAGTCTGGAAGGAGGGGCTGAGATGAGAGAGGGTGAACCCCATGAGGGTCACCTCAGTGGTGGGGAGGCTTCTCTGTTTGGGGGAGAGACCCTCCAACCCCACAACAAGCTCACCAGCCCAAAGTTACTTTCCTAGGAAGAGGAGTTCCATGATAGCTGGAAGTAGAAATTAGTTAGCACTCTCTTGATCAGCTTGGTGAGGCTGAGAGCAACTAGAGAACCAGTGGAGCTGGGACACGGATTTGATCAGTGGTGAGTACTCACCTGGTTTCTGGTGGAGGGAGGAGCTGTGTGAGCGGGGCCCAGGAGCCTGGAGGGAAGGACTGAATTGAGCACCTTTGGCGTGGGAGCTGGAGGTTTTGGGACCATTGTTCCCTTGGTGTGGAGCTTGCACAAGAATAGTGCACAGTAGGGCACCATTTTGTCAGGGTTGGGCCCTCCCACAGAGGGTCAGGTTTGGGACCACATTGGTCTGGTGGAATTAGCACAGGAGTGCATGTGTGCATGCGCATGCATGCAGCCTTGGAGCCCCACCCCCTGCACGGCTTGTGCTGTGTAGCCAGGGAAAGGCCAGGCAGGCGTGCTCCGGCTCCATCAGTCTGTTTATTTGATGCAGGAGTGCACAAGCTGTCTGGGGCCCCCGCTCTCCACACTGTGTGTGCAAAGTTGCCAGGCTGGTGATTGGTTGTTGGGCTGCTCATCCTGATCAGTGAGAGGCTGATTGGAACAGGCTGAGACTGGGAGTTTCCATTGAAGTGTTTGGCTGTGAGCTGTGTGCCTGCTTAATCCAGCCAGGGCTTTCCTGGTGATCTATCTAATACATCGAAGCAATCCCAGAGTGACAGCCAGAACGAGGAAACAAAGAAACATGTCACAGTAAAACATCAGAAGAAACCTCTAGAAATGGAACTAAATGAAACAGAGGAATCAAATCTTTCAGAGACAGAGTTTAGAACAGTGATGATAGGAATGTTTATTGAACTGAGTGAGGACATAAGGAAGGATAGAGAAATCATAAAAAACAGCCAGTTAAAACTAAAGAATACAATAACTGAAATAAAGAACACACTCGAAGGAATAACCAGTAGATTAGATGAAGCAGAGGATCAGATCCGTGATTTAGAAGACAAAAATAGCAGTAATCACCCATTTGGTACAACAAAAAGAAAACAGATTAAAAAAATGAAAATAATTTGAAACCTGTGGGACAGACAACATGACCTCAACAATGAATCCATCATAGGAATACCAGAAGGAGAAGAGAAGAAGCAAGGGGTTGAGAATGTATTTGAAAAAATAATGACTGGGGGCTGTCTGAGTGGCTCAGTTGCTTAAGAAATGGCTTAGAGTGCATGTTCTGAGCAACAGGGCTGCCGGTTCGATTCCCACATGGGACAGTGAGTGCTGTGCCCTAGCTAAACTGACGCTGAGCTGCCAACAGGTGGCAGGATGGATCAGCTGGTGTAACAACAAGATTGCCTGTTCAATGGTGGGCTACACCCACCCACAACTAAAGATTGAACTCAGCACCTTGAGATGAGCTGCCGCCTGGATGGCTCAGTGGATAGGGCATGACCTCTTAACAACAAGGCTGCCAGGTTCAACTCCCACATGGGATGGTGGCTATGCCCATCTGCAACTAAGACTGAACTCAGCACCTTGAGCTGAGCTGCCACCTGGATGGCTCAGAGTATAGAGCATGCGCTCTTAACAACAAGGCTGCTGGTTCGACTTCCTCATGGAATGGTTGCTATGCCCACCTGCAACTAAGACTGAAAACAGCACCATAGCTTAGAGGCCACGAGCTACTGACAGGAAGCCAGATGGTGACTGGGGCCCTCCACAACAAAGTTTGAAGAACAACAACTTGGCAGTTTCCCTCCCCTAATTCCCCAACACTGTTCCCCTCCCCCAATTCCCCAATAAAATCTTAAAAATAAAAATAATAATAATGACTGAAGACTTCCTTACCATGGTGAAGGAAAACAACATACAAGCTCAGGAAGGGCAGCGAGTTCCAAACAAGCTGAATCCAAACAGGTCCACACCAAAACACATCATAGTTAAAATGGCAAAGTTTAAAGACAAAGACAGAATCCTAAAAGAAGCATGATAAAGACAGCAGGTTACATACAAAGGAACTCCTATGAGACTAACAGCTGACATTTCTACTGAAACTCGGCAGGCCAGAAAGGAGTGGCAGGAGATATTTAAAGTGATGCAAAATAAAGGCCTACAACCAAGATTGCTTTACCCAGCATGGCTATCACTTAAAACTGAATGAGAAATAAATACCTACTCAGAAAAGAATAAGCTTAAGGAATTTGTTAACACCAAGTTAGCATTGCAAGAAATGTTAAAAGGGCTTTCTTAAACAGAAGAAAGGGCTAAACAAGCTAACCTAGGAAGACCAGGAATACAAATAACAAAATGGCAATACATATGCACCTATCAATAATCATTTTAAATGTGAATGGGCTAAATGCTCCAATCAAAAGACAGAGAGTGGCTTAATGGGTAAGAAAATAGGAACCATGTATATGTTGTTTATAAGAGACTCATCTTAGAACAAAGACACACACAGACTGAAAGTAAAGGGATGGAATATGGTATTTCATGGAAATGGAAATGAGAAAAAAAACTGGAGTAGCAGTACTTGTTTTGGACAAAATAGACTTTAAAATGAAGACTACAATAAAAGACAAAGAAGGGCACTGCATAATAATAAAGGATTCAACAAGAGGGGATAACCCTGGTAAACATCTATGCACCCAACATAGGAGCTCCTAAATATATAAAACAGATTTTGACAGACATAAAGACAGAGGTCAGTGGTAACACTATCATATTAGGGGACTTCAACACTCCATTGTCACCAATGGACAGATCCTCCAAACAGAAAATCAACACGCACATAGTGGCCTTAAATGACACTTTAGACCAGCTGGATTTAATTGATATTTTTAGAACATTTCACCCCAAAGCAAGAGAATATACATCCTTCTCAAGTGCACATGGAACATTTTCCAAGATATACCACATGTTAGGCCACAAAACAAGTCTCAGTAAATTTAAGAAGATTGAAATCATCAAGCAAATATAGAGGAAAAAATGACGGTTGCTAGCTGGGATGGAGAAGGGGAAGGGATTAGACAGCATAAATAGGTAACTACAATATTGACACAGGGATATGAAAGGCAGTTCTGGGAATATAATTAATAATGTTGTGAATATTTTGTAGGGTGTCAGATGGCCGCATGTCTTGTTGGGGAGACCACTTCAGGGATGGGGTAGAGGCTTGATAGCTGTGCTGTACACCTGAAACTGATGTTTTATAATATTGTATGTTAACTGTGATTGAATATATATATATATATATATATATATATATATATATATATATAGTCACAGGGTGTGGAGTACAGTTTGGGAGTGGAGTCAAGGGATTTGTAAAAGATAGGTATGATATGGGGAGGAGTAGGGCAGCAGATTGGGGGAGGTTGGTTTATCACTTTGAGGGGTAAAAAGTATAATGCACTGTGCTGTAAAAAATAGATAAATAAAAATTTTTTAAAAATTAAAAAATAAAAACAGTATTCAACAAGAAACAAACAAACAAACAAAAAGAGTTGGCTTGGGATGCTGGCTCTGGGCAGCAGGGCCCCAGTTCAGGTCTTGTGTGCGGGCCAGTGGCGCTGTGCCCTCTGCAGCTGGGGTGGTGGGCGGCAACTCGACCTGGGGCTGGGCTGTTGTGGGTTGCTCCCGATGGCATGGGCTGCTATAGGGCTGGCCAGTGGCTGGTGGCCTGCGGCCGCCATGGGCTGCCAGGGACGCTGTGAGTGGCCGTATGGTGGCTGGAGGCCGATCTGCCTCACCTGTGAAGAGCACAGTGATGCTGCAGGCGTGGGCCAGTGGGGCAACATCCTCCACGGCTAGGCTCTGGAGCAGGGTGGGAGGGTGGGCAGCGCTCCTCCCGAATTCCCCAGTGGAATCTTATTAAAAGAAACAAAAAACAAAACTATAGTCATTTCCAAGAGCAATTTGATCCCTAAATGTGAAAGAGTTTAAAGTATTAGAGGTACAACTAATATAATTCCTTCACTTCCCTGAACTACTTTGGAAAAGGACAGGCAAATACTAAAATTCCTTGTAATACTTGTTTGGAGGTGATGAACACCTTTAGTTTTATTTATTTGTTTTTGTCTGGAAAGCTCTTTATCTGTACATAAATTCTAAATTAAAGCTTTACTGGGTAGAGTAATCTTGGTTGTAGGTGCTTTCTTTTCATCACATTGAATATGTTGTGCCAATTCCTTGTGGTCTGCAAAGTTTTTGTTAAAAAATCAGTTGACAATCTTATGGGAGCTCCCTTGTAAATTACTAGTTGCCTTTCTCTTGCTGCTTTTAGGATTCTTTCTTTTTCTTGAAATTTTACCATTCTAATTATAATGTGTCTTGATGTGGGCCTGTTAGAATTCATCTTGTTTGGAGCTCTTTGTGCTCCCTGAACTTGTATGTCTATTTCCTTCACCAGGTCAGGAAAGTTTTCAGTCATTATTTCTTCAAATAGATTCTCAATACATTGCTTACCCGCTTACCCTCTTCTCCTTCTGGTACCCTTATGATTGCAATGTCGTTATGTTTCATTTTGTCCCAGAGGTCCCTTAAAATATTCTCTTTTGTTTTGGATTATTATTATTATTATTATTATTATTATTATTATTATTGCTGTTCCAGTTGTGCGTTGTGCCACATTGTCTTCCAAATCACTGATTTTAACTTCTACTTCATCTAGTCTGGTGATTCCTTCTAGTGCAGGAGTCAGCAAACTGCAGCTCGTGAGCCACATGCGGCTCTTTGGGTACATACATGTGACTCTGAAGTAAAATTAAAGATGAAAAAAAACTATCATAGTTTCATTTATAAAATTTTTAAAGGATAGTATTCACATAATGGTGATTTCATTTGTTTTATAGGTCTTGCAAAACTTTCAGACACTAAGGCCAGCTCCACACATTGCGTATTAGCAGGTCCTGCATAATGGGAGCCATTTGGAAGGATGTGAGTATAACAGTTTCATAAGCGTGGAGGGAGGATGAGAGTGGAGGGGATGGTTGAGCACATGTTAGGCAGGGCAGCCAAACAAAGTGACTAATAATTGAGCGCACAGGCGCCCTCTACCAGGCCAGGTAACATTGGCAACGGTGAAATGTGAAAGAGGGGAATCTAGGGGAGGCACGTGTAGTTGTTTTTTGTGAAGTTTGTGTAGTTGCACAAACGTGGAGTCTGTGTCACTTTACTGTTTCTGCAACTTACAAGTACTATTCTCTTTTGGCTGGGTGTATCAGAAACTGCATTAATCTTCGCATCCAAGTTGACTACAAGTTAAAAGGTATTGTTGATAATAGCAACCTGGTAATTATTATTATAAAGGCAATAATTTTAAATATGTATATAAAAATAATGTTGATTTTATTATATTTAGAATCCTTGACAGTTACCGCAGCGTGTTTTACTTCACATGCAACTGTTACAATAAAACGTGTTACTGGTGAGATTCATTTGTATTATAATTTTTATTAATTGTTATTTATTATTTTGAATAATGACTTAGTTCATTTCATTTCCTTTTAATATAATGTATTTTTGTAACATGTTAAATAAAATATATTGTTTAGGGTGCTTTTCAATGTGTCTATGAAGAAAAAAACTAGAAAAACAATAGATGAGCATTGTGACTTTAAAACTGAATGGACTGGGCAGACCAAGTGGCACATTGGTTAAGAGCTGGCTTGGGATGCCAGCGGCCCCAGTTCGGATCCCACATATGAGGGCCAGTGACACTGCTCTCTATAGCTAACAAGAGCTCCACCTGGAGTTGGGCTGTGCAAGCCCCGGCGACGTTGTAGGCTGCAGCCCCTGCTGCAGTGGGCTGCCATAGGCTATAGTGAGTGGCCGGCAGCCAGCATGAGTGGCTGGCAGCCAGCGTGAGCTGCCAATAGCTGCAGTGAGCGTCCATCCAGAGGCCCACGACTGAGCACAATGACGATACCAATATGCGCCAGTGAAGCAACATCCTCCATGACTAGACTGAAGAACAAAAATGACAGCAACTTGTCTGTTCCCCTTCCCTGATTCCCCAATGCTGTTCCCCTCCCCCAGTTCATGAATAAAATCTTTAAACAAAACAAAACAAAACTGAATGAACTGAATCTTTTGCATTTATCTCTAACTCAGATGGCCTTCCAACCTGTCTTATTTGCCAAGAAAAATTGGTATACAACAAAAAGTCAAATTTGGAGAGACACTTCACCACAAAACATGCCACATTTGCCAGAAAATATCCTGTCAGTGACACTAGAAAGAGAGCAGTTGAAAACTTCTGAAAAATGTTGAAAAATCAAATACTGTATTTAATTATTGGAGACAGTCTTCCAATAATGTTAATATTGCAAGCTTCATAGTGAGTCAGGAGATTGCTAAGAGAGGAAAATCATTCACAAATGATGAATACTTAAAATGTTGTTTTGTTAATGCATCTGAAGAACTTTTTCGGGATTTCAAAAACAGAGCAGAAATTCTAAATAAAATTAAAAACATATCGTTATCTGCCAAAACAGTAGCAGATAGGACAGTTAAAATGTACTCAAATGTGACCAACCAACAAGTCGAAGACATTAAATTCGCTTCAGCATTATCAATTGCGGTAGATGAGTCATGCAACAAGGACATGGCTCAAGTTTCTCTTTATGTATGGTATATATCATCTGAGGGTCCCAGAGAAGAACTTCCGGGATTGTTGCCACTCAAGTGCCAAATGTGTGGAGAGGACATAGTAAATGCCATCCTTGAATGCATGGAAAAAATTATATCCCATTCAACAAAATTGTTTCAATTTGCAACCAATGGTGTAAAAAGTATGACAGGTGTGAGAAAGGGTTTTGTTTCAATTTTAAAAGGAAAAATTAATCATGAAGTGATTACTTTCCATTGTATACTCTACCAGGAAGCACTTTGTGCACAAACATTTCCAGAAGAAATTGGAAAATCATGGAATTGTTAAGATTACCAACACCATTTTAGCAAGGGGACTTAACCATCGACAATTTAAAGAGTTGCTAAGTGAAATGGAGATCTTCCATTTCAACAGGGTTTGATGGATTTCCAGAAGTGACATGTTAAAGCATTTTTCATCTTGCATAAATGAAATCAAACTATTTCTCGACAAGGGTGTTCAATATCCAGAATTAACAGATCAGTGTTTGCAAAAATTGTACTTTGTGGTGGACGTTACATCACAACTGAATCAGCTCAATCTTAAATTTCAAGGCAAGGGAAATACTGCTTTTTCAATGCTAGAAGAAGTTATTTCATTTGAAAAGAAATTGGTTCTTGGGCCGGCCTAGTGGTGCGGTGGTTAAGAGTTGGCTTGGGACGCCAGTGGCCCCGGTTCAGATCCCACATATGAGGGCCAGTGACACTGCCCTCAAAAAAAGAAACAAACAAACAAAAAAACAACAAAAAAACAAAAACAAAAAAAACCCAAAACAAACAAACAAAAAAGAAATTGATTTTGTTCACTGAAGATTTAGAAAGTGGAACTTTAGTTCATTTCCCAAACTTGTCTAAATATCTCTGAGAAAACAATGCCCTCATTAACAAATATTATTTCAAGAGAGCAGTTTTAAAAATGAGAGAATCTTTTCTTCAAAGATTTCAGGAATTCAGAAATGATGAAGCAACTCTAGCTTTTATTTAAAATCCTATTAAGGCCAATGTGAAAGAATTAAATTTTTGTCTTTTTGATATTGACACAGCTAATTTTGAAATACAATTAGTGGACTTGAAAAGGAGACTTATAGAGCTCCAAATTTGTACGTCATGGTACTGAAATAGTAGAACTGGAAAGAGAAAAATGCTGTCTGATTTCACAGCACAAGCAGACTGACATAAAAGACCTACAGAAGGCAGACTCAATGATTTTCAAAACTTGGAATAGTCTTCCGGACTCATATTATGAATTGAAAAAATTTGCATTTGGTGTTCTCAGTATCTTTGAGTCTACATATTTATGTGAGCAATCACTTTCTAACCTGAATTCCATTAAATGGAAATTGAGAAGCCAAATTACTGATGCCAACTTGGAATTGTGCCTTAAATTAAAAACAACTAGTTACAAACCAGAGATACAGAAACTTTCTCAGGAAATGCAAGCTCATTGCTCACACTGATTAAAACCAATGAGAGCAATTTTTGTGTGAATTTTTCTTATTTTAATAAATATATGATTAATACTATTACTTGTTATAATATTACTTTAAATTTTCCTTATTTGTAAAAATGTATTTATGGCTCTGAATAATTTTTAAATTGTTGTGAGGGACAGGATTGGCTCTTCCATCTCAAAAGTTTGCCGAACCCTGTTCTAGTGCATTCTTCATTTCAGTTCTTTTATTCGCCCCTCTGACTGGTTCTTTTTCATGGTTTCTATGTAATTTTTTTGCTCGCTATCTCTCTTTTGAATTTCTCAGTAAGTTCCTAGAGCACCCTTATAAACAATCTTTTGAACTCTATCTCATAGGTTGCTTGCTTCCATTTTGTTTAGTTCTTTTTCTGGGGTTTCCTCCTTTACTTTCATTTAAGATGTAGTTCTTTGTTTCCTCATTTTGGCTGCCTTTGTGTTTGTTTATATGTATTAGGTAGATTTTCTATGTCTCCCAGCCTTGGCCACATGGCCTTATTTAGTAGGTGTCCTATGGACCCACTGGCCGGGTCTCCTGGTCACCTGAGCATTGTGCTCCAGGAGTGTCCCTTGTATGGGTTGTATGTGCCCTCCTGTATTAGTTGAATCTTGATTGCTATTGGCATGTCAGTAGGTGGGATTGACCCTCAGGCTGACTGGCTGTGTGGATTAGCCAAAACCACAGCTAACAGGATTCTGTTGGGGCAGCTTACCCCACTGAGAGAGATTTGCTCCAGTGGGCTCTGGTGTCTGTTTAGACCACCTTTGGGTGTGCCACTTGTGGAGTTAAATGGGGGGGGTGCTCTCCTTTGTTCTGAAACCAACCTCCAAGTATGTTGGTTCTGGGGCCTCTTGCTAGGGGCTCTGGTGCAGGCTTAAGTTACCCACTGCATGTAACCAGCCAGGGACTTCCTGATAAGAGCTACAATGCAATCCATATTTGTTCACTGGCTGTGCCAACACTGGAGGCATGTGGGAGAGACCACACTGTGAACTGAGGATAGCTGCCACCAGCACTGGCCTGAGGTAGCTCCCCCAATATCCAGGACACCCTGAGGCCTGCTGCTACCTGCTGTGTATCTTGAGGTTCAGCCACTGATAAAGCCTCATGCTGCACAAGTTGGGTCACAATGAATCCCTAGAGTGGGAAATGTTGTGATAACCAGGTAAATGTAGACTCTGCTTAGGTGCTAGTGCTAAGCCTGGAGCTACTCAGCAAAAGTCTCAGAGCACACCATATCAGCTGTCTCCCACCTGGATTCTGCAGACTCTGATCGTTTTTCAAGAAAGAATGCAATATGGATAGGGCTGACTATTCATTGGGAAAGTGCTTCAGGTGTTGGGAGAGTTGGATGGGGCTGGATCCCATCAGAGTTCACCAGGCCAATTAGATTCAGATTTGGCCTGTGGGGGAGGGCTGAACACAGGGAAGATGGGGCCTGCTTGCTGGTTGCATGGGGAGAGACTCCACATAGAAAAAATGGCGACTGTCCTCCTCACTCTGAAGCCACACACCTCAGTCTGCCCCCACATGCCTCCAACACCCCTCAAGTTACTGTCCCTCCACTGGAGTCGAAAGTGAGTGCCTGTGCATGAGTCTGTTTGTGGGCCATTTAAGAGGATGGCTGGGTTTTCCACAGCCTTTCATCCCACCTGGATATTTGGAATCCTCATTATTTTTCACAGCCAGATGTTGTGGGGGCTCCGCTTCCAGGCATCAGTACTCCAGGCTGGGGTCTCTCGATACTCTGGGGGGAACCTCCATGACCGAGATATTCCTCCCAGTTTTCAACCACAATATGGAGGTTTGGGGCCAGTCTGTTTCACATCTCTACCTGTCTTACTAGTCTCAACCTATCCTTCATTTTATCCTTAGTTATAAATCTTTCAGTTAGATTTCAGATGGTTCTTTATGTTGATTGATCTATAATTTAGTTGTAATTTTAATGTGTTCATGGGAAGAAGCAGGCACAATATTTATTTGCTCTGCTACCTTGGATATCCTCTCTTATGTATTTCCATACTGTCTTTCATACAAATAGTGGCTCTATTACAATCCCACTAATAGTGCATGAGGGTTCTCTTTTCTCCACGTCCTCACCAACACTCGTTCTTTGTTGTTTTTTTTTTTTTTTTTTTTTTTGAGGGCAGTGTTACTGGCCCTCACATGTGGGACCGAACCGGGGCCGCTGGCTTCAAAGACCAGCGCTTAACCACCCCGCCACTCGGCCGGCCCTTGTTGTTGTTTTGATAATAGCCATTCTGACATGTGTGAGATG
Source organism: Aselliscus stoliczkanus (assembly GCA_033961575.1). NCBI lineage: Eukaryota > Metazoa > Chordata > Mammalia > Chiroptera > Hipposideridae > Aselliscus > Aselliscus stoliczkanus. The sequence continues at coordinate 80,502,292 of CM066737.1, forward strand.
ATATCTTAGTGTAGTTTTGATTTACATTTCCTTGATGATTAGTGATGTTGAGCATCTTTTCACATGGCTGTTTGTCATCTGTATGTCTTCTTTGAAGAAATGTCTATTCAGGTCTTCTGTCCATTTTTTAAATTTCTTTTTTTTTTGAGGTTTATTTGTATGAGTTTTTAAAAAACATATTTAAGATATTCACCCTTTATTAGATATATTATTAGCAAATATATTCTTCCATCCAGCAGCTATTCTTTTTTGTTTTGTATTCTGGGTATTTATTCATAGAAAACAAAACTGCTAATTTGAAAAGATATATGCACCCACATGTTCATTGCAGCATTGTTTATAATAGCCAATGTATGGAAGCAGCGTAGGTTTCCATCAATAGATGAATGGATAAAGATGTGGTATATATACATTGGAAGATTTCTCACCTATAAAAAAGAAAAAAATCTTGCCATTTGAGACAACATGGATGGATCTAGTGAGTATCATGCTAAGTGAAATAAGTCAGACAGAGAAAGGCAAATACAGTATGATTTCCATATATGTGGAATCTAAAGAACAAAACAAACAAACAAACAAAATATAAACAGACTCATAAATACAGAGAACAAACTAATGATTGCTAGTTGGGAGGACTGTGGAAGGTGGGTGGGAAAAGGGGAGGGGATTAAGAAGTACAAACTTCCAGTTATAAAATAAGTCATGGGGTTATAATATATAACATAGGAAATATATTTAATAATACAGAGGGTGCCAAAAAATGTATACACATTTTATTTATTTATTTATTTATTTTTAAACTTTTTATTATTATTAGTTACAGATGTACAAAACAATGCAATAGTTTTCTTTTTCACCCCTTACAAAGTGACTACCTCCTCCCACCTCCTCTGCCCTCCCAACCCCGATATCATACATATCTGTTACAATTCCATTGACTACATCCTCACACTATATTCCACAACCCATGACTATATATGTGTAAAATTATAGTTGACATATAATATTATACAGTGGCAGCTTCAGATGTACAGTGCAGTGGTAAGGCCACTACACGGTCATGAAGTGGTCTCCCTGACAAGACATGAGTCCATCTGGTCCCGTAAAATAATATTTACAACATTATTGATTATATTCCCTAAACTGTCTCTTCTGTCTCTGCAATAGTATTGTAGTTATCAGTTTGTGTTGCCTCATCCCTTCCCCTTCTCCCTCATGCCCATCCACATCCCATCTAGCCCTCATCAATTTTTCCTTTGTGTCTCTAAGACAATTTCTGTTTACATTACTCGTTTATTCAGTTCTTTAGATTCCACATATAAGTGAGATCATATGGTATTTGTCTTTCTCTGACTGACTTATTTCACTGACATTAATGTCCTCTAGGTCCATCCATATAATTGCAAATGGTATGATTTCTTTCTTCTTTATAGCTGCGTAATACTCCATTGTGTAAATGTACCACAGTTTTTTAATCCGGTCATCTACCAATGGGCATTTCGATTGTTTCCAAGTCTTGGCTATTGTAAATAGTGCTGCAATGAACATGGGGTCCATATAATTTATCAAATTAGTGTCTTTGTTTTTCAGGATAAATATCTAGGAGTAGAATTGCTGGCTCAAAAGGTAGTTCCATTTCTGTTTTTTTGGATACCTCCATACTGACTTCCATAGTGGCTGCACCAATTTACAATCCCACCAACAGTGCAGCAGAGTTCCCTTTTCCCCACAGCCCCACCAACACTTGTTGTTTGTTGATTTATTGATGATAGCCATTCTGGCTGGAGTGAGGTGGTATCTCATTGTGGTTTTTATTTGCATTTCCCTAATGACCAGTGAGTTTGAACATTTTTTTCATATGCATGTAGGCCATCTGTATGCCCTCTTTAGAGAATTCTCTCTTCATTTCCTCTGCCCATTTTTTTAAATTTTTAAAATTTTTTTTTCTGAGTATGTGTTTATTTATTTATTTATTTTTAAATTTTATTTAGCTTCAGGTGTACAACACAGTGCAATAGTTACAGTTTTTACCCCTCGAAGTGACAACCTCCCTCCCCCAATTCTCACCCCCCATTCCTCCCCCCATATCATACTATCTATTACAATTCCTTTGACGCCCTTCAACCGTATAATCCACATCCCGTGACTATCTATATATTCAATTACATTTGGCATACAATATTATACAACATCAATTTCAGGTATACAGTGCAGTGATCAAGCCTCTACTCCATCCATGAAGTGGTCTCCCTAACAAAACATGTGACCATCTGACACCCCACAAAATTTTTACATTATTATATTCCCCGAACTGTCTTTCATATTCCTGTGACAATACTGTAGTTACCTATTTATGCTGTCTAATCCCTTCCTCTTCTCCCTCATTCCCACACCCCCAACTAGCAACCCTGTTTTTCCTCTATATCTATGAGACTGTTTCAGTTTCCTTTGCCCATTCATTCCGTTTTTCAAAATCCACACATAAGCGAGATCATATGGTATTTGTCTTTCTCCGACTGAATTATTTCACTTAACATAATAGTCTCTAGGTCCATCCATATCATTGCAAATGGTACGATTTCATTCTTCTTTATAGCAGAGTAATACTCCACTGTATAAATGTACCACAGTTTCTTAATCCAGTCATCTACCGATTGGCATTTCGTTTGTTTCCAAGTCTTGGCTATTGTAAATAGCGCTGCAATAAACATAGGGATGCATATAGTTTTTTGAATTGGCGTCTTGGATTCCTCTGGGTAGATACCCAAGAGTGGAATTGCTGGGTCATACGTCAGTTCCATTTCCAGGTTTTTGAGATACCTCCATACTGATTTCCATAATGGCTGCACCAATGTGCAGTCCCACCAACAGTGCACCAGAGTTCCCTTTTCTCCACACCCTCGCCAGCACTTGTTGTTTGTTGATTTGTTGATGATAGCCATTCTGACCGGAGTGAGGTGGTATCTCATTTTGGTTTTTATTTGCATTTCTCTGATGATTAGTGAGGTTGAACATTTTTTCATATGCCTGTTGGCCATCTGTATGTCCTCTTCAGAGAACTGTCTCTTCATATCTTCTGCCCATTCTTTAATTGGGTTGTTTGTTTTTTTGGTGTTGAGTTGCATGTGTGTTTTATAAATTTTGGATATCAACCACTTATCAGATATATCTTTGCAAATATATTCTTCCATTCAGTAGGCTGCCTTTTTGTTTTATTAGTGGTTTCCTTTGTTGTGAAAAAACTTTTAAGTTTGATATAGTCACATATGTTCATTTTTTCTTTTACTTCCCTTGCCTGTGGGGATGTATCAGTAAAAATATTGCTCAGGGTAATGTCTGCAAAGTTACTCCCTATATTTTCTTCTAGGAGTTTTATGGTTTCAGGTCTTACATTTAAGTCTTTAATGCATTTTGAATTTGTTCTTGTCTATGGAGTAAGGAGGTGGTTCAGTTGCATTTTTTTGCGTGTGTCAGTCCAATTTTCCCAGCACCATTTATTAAATAGACTATCTTTACCCCAGTGTAAATTGTTGCTTCAATTGTCATACATTAACTGTCCGTATATACATGGATTTATTTCTGGGGTCTCTTTCTGTTCCACTGGTCTATGTGCCTGTTTTTATGCCAGTACCATACTGATATTTTTTTGTATTATTTATATTATTATTAATAGTTACAGATGTACAGAACTATGCAATAATTATCTTTTTCACCCCTTACAAAGTGACTCCCTCCTCCCCCCTCCCCTGTCACCCCAATCCCCGATATCATACATATCTATTACAATTCCATTGACTCCATCCCAACACTATATTTCACATCCCATGACTATCTATGTGTTAAATATTAATCAGGGGCAGCTTCAGATGTACAGTGCAGTAATCAGGCCACTACACCATCAATGAAGTAGTCTCCCACATGAGTCCATCTGGTCCCCTAAAAAAATATTTACATCATTATTGATTATATTCCCTAAATTTACTCTTCTGTCACTGCGGTAGTATTGTATTACCAGTTTATGTTGCCTCGTCCCTTCCCCTTCTCCCTTATGCCCACCCCTGTCTCATCTAGCCCTCATCAGTTTTTCCTTTGTGTCTCTAAGACTATTTCTGTTTATTTTGCTCGTTTATTCAGTTCTTTAGATTCACATATAAGTGAGATCATATGGTATTTGTCTTTCTCTAACTGACTTATTTCACTTAGCATAATGTTCTCTAGGTCCATCCATATCGTTACAAATGGTACGATTTCTTTCTTCTTTATAGCTGCATAATACTCCATTGTGTAAATGTACCACAGTTTCTTAATCTGGTCATCTACCAATGGGCATTTCGATTGTTTCCAAGTCTTGGCTATTGTAAATAGCACTGCAATGAACATAGGGGTGCATATATTTTTTTGGATTAGTGTCTTGGGTTTTTCAGGATAAATACCTAGGAGTAGAATTGCTGGGTCAAAAGGTAGCTCCATTTCCAGTTTTTTGATATACTCCATACTGACTTCTATAGTGGCTGCACCAACCTGCAATCCCACCAACAGTGCAGCAGGGTCCCCTTTTCCCCACAGCTCTGCCAGCACTTGTTGTTTGTTGATTTATTAATGATAGCCATTCTGACTGGAGTGAGGTGGTATCTCGCTGTGGTTTTTATTTGCAATTCCCTAATGACCAGTGAGGTTAAACATTTTTTTCATATGCCTGTAGGCCGTCTGTATGTCTTCTTTAGAGAAATATCTCTTCATATCCTCTGCCTATTTTTAAATTGGGTTGTTTGTTTTTTTGGTGTTGAGTTGCATGAGTGTTTTATAAATTTTGGATATTAACCCCTTATCAGATATATCATTTACAAATGTAGTCTCCCATTCAGTAGGCTTCCTTTTTGTTTTATTGATGGTTTCCTTTGTTACAAAAAAAACTTTTAAGTTTGATATAATCCCATATGTTCACTTTCTCTTTTACTTCCCTTGCCCACAGGGATGTATCACTAAAAATATTGCTCCGGGTAATGTCTGCAAATGTACTCCCTATATTTTCTTTTAGGAGTTTTATGGTTTCAAGTCTTACATTTAGGTCTTTAATGCATTTTGAATTTGTTCTTGTATATGGCGTAAGGAGGTGGTCCAGTTTCATTTTTTAGCGTGTGTCAGTCCAGTTTTTCCAGCACCATTGATTGAATAGAATACCTTTACTCCAATGTAAATTCTTGCTTCCCTTGTCATAGATTAACTGTCTGTATATGCATGGATTTATTTCTGGGCTCTCTGTTCTGTTCCACTGATCTATGTGCCTGTTTTTATGCCAGTACCATAGTGTTTTGATTACTGTAGCTTTGTAGTATGTTTTGATGTCTGGTAGCATGATACCCCCGACTTTGTTCTTATTTCTCAGGATTGCCAAGGCTAATCGGGGTCTTTTATGGTTCCATATAAATTTTAGGACTATATTTTCTATTTCTGTGAAAAATGCCCTTGGTAGTTTGATAGGAATTGCATTAAATAGATATAAAGCCCTGGGCTTTCAGAAGCTCAGAAATCTCACACCCTCCACAACTCTGTTAGCGGAAGTGCCCTAAGACACAGGAGACCTGTGCACAGAGAAGAAGCCCACCTCCTGGTGGCTGGCTGTAGTGTTCTCAGCACACATTTGTGCAGGTGAGAGCGGAAACAGTACTGATTTTTTAAAACTCCCAACCAAACCCTACAGCCCCACTCACCTACAACTGCATTGCCAGGGGCATTCTGGGTGCCAGGTGGCCAGCTCTGCCTCTACAAGACAAAGGAGATTTTCCACTGCATAGGACAACTTGCAGATAGCTTGGTGGACTTAAGCCAAGACTGGCACTGTTTTTTATTTTATTTTATTGTTATTATCATTTTTAGTTTTATATATATATATTTTTTTATTTTTCTTTTTTTACCTTTCTCTCACTCTTCTTTTCTTTTTTGTTTTTCCTTGCTCTACTTTTCCTCCCTCTTTCTTTTTCTCTGTATTGATTTTCTTTTTTGGTGTTGTTATTTTTTGTATTTTTGATATTTTTGTTTGTGTTAAGTGTTGGTTGTCAGATGGTTTTGTGTGTGAGTGTATTGTTTTGTTGTTGTTGTTGTGCTTGTTGGTTTGTTTTTTTCTGAAATTGCCCTGCACAAGGGCCCAGCCCAAGAGGCACAAGAATTAACACACCCAGAGGCCAACTCCAGACCAAACCAGAGAATTATCTTGTTTGACCCACAACTGACACACCCAAAGGAAATTCTCTTCAGGCACAAGAGCCCATAGGAGTCAAGACTCACCTGAGGGGTCAACACTTACACAGCAGCTCATTCACTGTGGGCCAGTTCTCAGAGCTAGTCAGCTTGGGAGTCAATCCCACCCACTGGTAAGCCAAAAGCAATTAAGCTCAACTTCAACAGGAGAAGACACACAACACACAGGACACCTTTGGAACACATGCACAGGAGAATAGGGAGACTGTGCAATTCAAATATAAAGGACACATACTACATAAGACCACCCAGCAAAGATTGAGAGACATAGGGAATCTATCTAATATATCAAAGCAAACACAGAGAGACAGCCAGAATGAGAAAACAAAGAAACATGTCCTAAATAAAAGAACAGAAGAAACCTTCAGAATTAGAACTAAATGAAACAGAGGTAACCAACCTATCAGAGACAGTTTAGAACACTGATTACAAGAACATTTAAGAAACTTAGTGAGAACATAAAGAAGGATACAGAAATCATAAAAAATAACCAGTTAGAATTGAAGAATACAATAACTGAAATAAAGAATATACTCGAAGGGGTTACCAGCAGATTAGATGAAATGGAGGACTGAGTCAGTGATATAGAAGACAAGTTATCAGAAATCACACAATCACAACAACAAAAAGAAAAATAATTAAAAAAAATGGAACTAGTTTAAGAGATCTGTGGGATAAATCAAGTGCAACAAAAGGCACATCACAGAAATACTAGAAGGAAAAGAGAGAGAACAAGTGATCGAGAACATATTTGAAGAAATAATGACTGAAGACTTCCTTAACCTGGTGAAGGAAATCAACATATAAGCCCAGGAAGCACAGAGAGTTCCAAACAAGAAGAACCCAAACAGGCCCACACCTAGGCACATTATAGTTAAAATCTCAAAGGTTAAAGACAAAGAGAGAACCCTTTGCAGCAAGATATAGAAAGCAAGTTACTAAAAAGGGTGCTTCCATAAGATTATCAGCTGACTTTTCTACAGAAATATTGCAGGCCAGAAAGGAGTGGCATCAGATATTCAAAGTGATGAAAAACAAAGGCCTACAACCTAGATTGCTTTATCCAGCAAGGCTATTTAAAATTGAAGGAGAGACGAAGAGCTTCCCAGAAAAGAATAAGCTAAAGGAATTCATTATCACGAAGCCAGCATTGCAGGAAATGTTAACAGGGCTTCTTTAAGCAGAAGAAAGATGAAAACTAACTAATGAAGACCAAGAATGCAAATAACAAAATGGCAATAACTATGTACCTATCCATAATCGCTTTAAATGTAAATGGATTAAATGCCCCAATCAAATGACACAGGGTGGGGCCAGCTGAGTGGTGTGGTGGTTAAGCGCTGGCTTGGGAAGCCAGCAGCTCCGGTTTGGGTCCCACATATGAGGGCCAGTGACACTGCCCTCAAAAAAAAAAGACACAGGGTGGCTTAGTGGATAAGAAAACAAGACCCTTGCATATGCTGTATACAAGAGACTCACCTCAGATTGAAAGACACGCACAGGGTGAAAATAAAGAGATGGAGTAAGATATTTCATGCAAATGGAAATGAGAAAAAATCTGGAGTAGCAATACTTATATTGGAGAAAATAGACTTTAACATAAAGAATATAATAAAAGACAAGAAAGACACCACATAATAATAAAAGGATTGATCCAACAAGAGGACACAACCCTAGTAAACATCTATGCACCCAACGTAGGAGCACCTAATATAGAAATACAAATAATATATAAAAATGATATTGACTGACATAAAGACACAGATCAACAGTAACACTATCATAGTAGGGGACTTCAACATACTGCTAACAACAAGAGACAGATCCTCCAGACTGGAAATCAATATGGAAACAGCAGCTTTAAATGACACATTAGACCATTTGTGTTTAATTAATATTTTTAGAGCATTTCATCCCAAAGCTACAGAATATACATTCTTCTCAAGTGTACATGGAATATTTTCCAAGATAGATCACATGTTAGGCCACAAAACAAGTCTCAATAAATTTAAGAAAATTTAAATCATATCAAGTGTCTTCTCTGACAACAGCACTATGAAATTAGAAATCAATTACAAGAAAAAATTGGAAAACACAAAAATACATGGAGGCTGAATAACATGTTACAAATTGCGAGTGAGTCAACAATGAGATCAAGGAAGACATCAAAAGATAGCTCAAGAGAAACAAAAATGAAAACACAATGACCCCAAATCTATTGGATGTAGTGAAATCAGTCCTGAGAGAGAAGTTCATAGCAATAAGATAAACAAAATTGACAAAACTTTAGCCAGACTCATAAAAAGCAAAAAAGAGAGAGAGAGGACCCAAATTTAAAAAAGTGGAAAGAGAAGTGACAACAGACACCACAGAAATAGAAAAAAAATTAAGAAAGTGCTATGAGCAACTATAAACCAACATATTAGACATTCTGGAGGAAATGGTTAATTTTCTGGAAGCATACAACCTTCCTAAGCTAACTCAAGAAGAAACGGAAAATTTGAATAGACTGATTACTAATAGTGAAATTGAATCAGTAGTGAACAAGCTCCCAAGAAACAAAAACCCTGGACCAGATGGCTTTATATGTGAATTTTACCAAATATTTAAACAAGAATGATCTCCTATTGTCCTCAAACTTTTACAAAAAATGCAGAAGGAGGGAAGACTCCCAAAATCTTTTTATGAGGCCACTATCAACCTGATCCCCAAATCAGACAATGATATTACAAGAAAAGAAAACTACAAGCCGACATTCCTAATGAATACACATGCAAAAATCCTCAACAAAATATTAGCAAACAGAATTCAGCAATATATTAAAAAGATCATACAGTATGATCAAGTGGGATTCATTCCTTGTTTGCAAGGTTGGTTCCATATCCTCAAATCAAATCAATTAATGTGGTACACCACATTAATAAAATGAAAAATAAAAATGATATGGTCATATCAATAGATGGAGAAAAAACATTTGACAAAATCTAGAAGTGATTTATGATAAAAAAAACTCTTAGCAAAGTGGGAATAGAGAGATCATATCTCAATATAATAAAGGCCATATATGATAAGCCCACAGCTAACATTGTACTCAGTGGGGAAAGGCTAAAACCCTTCCCCTTATGATCAGGAAAGCACAAATTGGTAACCACAAGATTGCCACAGGGATATGAAAAACAGTTTGAGGAATATAATCAATAATGTTGTAAAGATTTTGTAGGGTATCCGATGGACTCTTAGCAGGCAGTGTAGATGCCTGACCACTGTAGTGTGCCCCTGAAGCTGAAGCTGAATAATAATGACTGACAAATATATATATATATATATATATATATATATATATATATATATATTCACAGGATGTGGAGTACAACATAGGGAATAAAGTCAATGGAATTGTAACAGCTATATATGATGTTAGAGGGGTAGTAGATTTGGGGAATTGGGTTATCACTTTGTGAGGGGTGTAAATGTCTAATATTTACATTGTTTTGTAGACGTGAAACTAATAAAAAAACCCTAAAATTAAAATTAAGTATAATTCTTGTGCCTATAATATATACATGGATTTGTGTCTATAACTTCATACATAATATGTGTTCATAAATATTTAAAATATAGTTTTGTCAACATTAGAATAATATACTGCTTCTTTGGGTAGGCAACAGATAAAGTCATTGTCTTTGGAACCATTGGTGTAGGAACCATGTAGTATGATAAATAATTTAAATATTATAGTTGTACTCAGCATGTTGAGATGTTGACATTCAAGAAAAGCAGGAGAATTAGAATCATCTGAAGGAAGAGCAAATTAATGTTTCTTATCTCACGGTCATTCTAGGGCACACTCATATAGGATTGTTGGAGGAATCACTTACAATATTAAAAAAGATATATCTTCTTATTTCTCTTTCTTTCCTAGCCTCTCTCAGTTGAATTTTTGTAAGTTAAATGCTTTTGTGAAAGTACTTCACAGTCTAATGCATTTATTCTAGGAATGCAAGGATAAATCAATATTAGAAAACCTATTAACATATTGAATATGGTGAATATAATCTATTCACCATGATATTAAGTCATAGATTATAAACACATAAGTTAAATATATGACAGAAAGGAATATAACAAAATCAACATTCCACTCCTGGTCTTAAAAATTGATGATAAATTGACAAGAGATGTGATGAATCCACATAAGTAATATTTAAAATTGTATTTAGAGTCAGAGTCAAAAGAGAGTTGACAAAATGAGAAGACATTTTATCCTTGAATTGAAAGACAAAGAGTTGCATTTGTATTTGTTGTTTGTAGATTTTATTTATTTTTCAGCTTTATTAAGATATATTTGACATATAGCATTGGGTGAGGTTTAGGTATACAATGTGATGATTTGATGTATGGTGTTTTATTTGTTAAATGCCATAGCCATCTCTAAATATTTAAATAAATTGGATATATCAATAAATATACATACCAACAGTTTGGTGGGAGAGGGGAGTTTGAGAAACATGCTAAAGTTCATCTGAAAAAAATAATACACATGCAAGGATAACCAGAAAACTTCTGAGAAGAAAGAATAAGAAGATTGGGTAATCCCTACCAGATAATCAAAACATCATAACACTCTCCCATGAATAACTAGATCAATGGGATAGAATGAATTCTAAAAATTTACCCAAATAAATATAAAACTTATGATACAGAAGACATTTAAAATCAGTAGAAAAAAAAGATAGATTGATAAATAGGTAGGATTAGATGGACTGGACAGCCATTTTGGTGAAAAATATTCATTTTTACTTTATTCTTCACATCAAAATAAAGTAAAGATGGATCAAAGCTACAAGAAAAAAAATCAAACCAAAGCAGTATAAGAAGGAACAATGGGTGCCTTTATTGAAAAAAAATGAGTATAATTACTTAAAATTTAAACATTTTGTAGAAAAATAATCAACAAAATCAAAAGCCAAATGACAAACTGAAAAATCTAATACATAGGACAAAAGTCTAATTTTCTTAGTATGCAAAGAAGTGTTATAACTCAATATCAAAAAAGATGAAACAACATAAAATGAGCAAAGTACCTCAAAAATTTTTTAAAATCTTTATAATAGCATACAAAGATGTTCCACTTCTCACATTTAAAGAAATGCAAATAAAAACAGTATAACACCATTTGTAAACCATTGGATTGACAAATGTTAAAATATTTGACAATATTCAGAGCTGGCTCGCTTTATATGTAGTTCAGCAAAATTTTTGAAGTATATACCTTTGAAACAGAAATTACACAACTAAAAGTTTAACTGTGTATATACTCACAGAAGTACCCAAATTCATATACAAAGATGTCTATTGCAGTATTAATAATAGCAAAAAGTAGAATTGATTTAACTGTTATTCAAGGAAGGATGAATTAAATAATTTGTGATATATTTGCATTGTGGAATATGAGGGAGCTATTTTAAAAAACTATAAGGTTCGCCAGCCGAGTGGCATGGTGTTTAAGAGCTGGCTTGGGACGCCAGCGGCCCCGGTTTGGATCCCACATATGAGGGCCAGTAACACTGCCCTCTAAAACAAAACACAAAAACAACAAGAACAACAAAATATGGTTCACTCTATGTGCTGCTATGAGCAAATATGGAAGATTTTTTTTTTTATTTTTTAGCTGTGCCATCCTGCTACCTGTTGGCAGCTCAACGACAACTCAGCTCAGGCTGGCATCGAACTGCCGTTGCTCAGAGCTCAGCTTGCATGCTCAGAGCTCAGCTCGCACTCCTGAGTGAGCTCTTAACCAACTGAGCCACTCGGCCAGCCCTGGAAGATATGTTTTTAAGGGAAAGCAGGCAAGGTCAAGAACAAAATATGGACCATGATCCTTTTGTTTTTTTGTTAGCTGAGCTATCCTGCCACCTTTTGGCAGCTCAGCAGCAGCTAAGCTTGGGCTGGACATCGAACTGCTGTTGCTCAGAGCTCAGCTCACACTCTTGAGCGAGCTCTTAACAAACTGAGCCCCTCGGCCAGCCCGGACCATGATCCTTTTAATTGTGAAAAATAATAGTTGCAGAAAGACTCCAAAATGGCCACAGTGATCCTTGCCTCCTGGTAATCATGCCTGTGTGTAATTTTCTCCCCTTGAGTGTAGGCAGTACTGTTAGCGAGCTTCTAATCAGAAGCTGGCAAAGGCTTCTGAGAATAGAATATGGCAAAGGCTATGAGATTTAGGTGTTTACATGTACATTATTATATTACATCAGATTTTAAGGCTCATCTTGTGAGAAGATGCTCTTTCTTTTGCTGTTTTTGAGGAATCAAGCAGCCCTGCAGGGACTATACTATGAACTGAATGTTTTTGTCCCCCACAAAATTTATATGTTAAAATCCTAATCCCCAAGGTGATTGTATTTGGAGGTGGGGATTTGGGAGGTATTAGGTCATGAGGGCATAGCCTTCATGATTGGTATTAGTGCCTTTATAAAAGAGACCCAAGAGAATCAGCTTTCCTCTTCCACCATGTGAGGACACAGCAAAAATATGCTGTTTATGAACCAGAAAGGGCTTTCACAACCAAACCTGTTGGCACCTTGATCTTGGATTTCCCAGCCTCCACCACTGTGAGAAATAAATATATTATTTATAAGCTATCCAATTTATGATAATTTTATTATGGTATCCCAAATAGACTAATACAGACCACATTACAAGGAATTGAGGGCAGCCCCTGGCTGTCAGCCAACACAAAACAAGCCCTCAGTTCAATAGCCCAAAAAGAAAATGCTGCCAATAACCACATGAGCTTGGAAGGAGATCCCTCCCCAGTCAACTCTTAGATAAGAAAGGGACACCAACTGACACTCTTAACTCATGGAAACTGTGAGATAATAAATGCATGTGGTTTTAAGCCACTAAGTTTGTGGTAATATTGCTATTCAGCAGTAGCTAACTAAGTTAATAATGCATATGTATGTTTATATATTTAGGCATAGTACATTTCTCAAAGAATACATAAATTATAGTGCCTATCTATGAAGAGTGGGAATAAGGGATCAGGGGTAGGAGAGAGAGTTCTACTTTTTACTTTATACACTCTCCTAACATTCGAAAAGTTCATAATTACTCTTTTCAAAAACTATGTATTACTTTTATAAAAGTAGGGCAAAAGAATGTCAGGGGAAACCCGAAATCTTTACAAGTAGAAGATACCTTATAGATGATATTCATTTTACCCCACCCATCACTGTGGATGGAGAAATTGAGACCTAAATGAGTGACAAGACTTGTTGATACTCTATATACTTCCAGGAAGTCTTTGTGCAGCTTATAATAAGAGTAGATAGACATAGCAGGACAATTAGAAAAGAGCAAGAGGGCCGGCTGTGTGGTGCATTGGTTAAGCGCTGGTTTGGGACACCAGTGGCCCCAGTTCGGGTCCCACATATAAGGGCCAGTGACACTTACCTCAAAAAAAAAGAGAAAGAAAGAAAAGAGCAAGAGTTATGTAATGGAGGAGGGGAGGACATAGACAAAATCAGGAACAGGTTAAAAGGCGGTTGCCAAAACTAAGTATAAACCTTAGCTTTTAATTTCTAAGGTGATAAAACAAAAAGGGAAATATAGGGCCGGCCGAGTGGCGCGGTGGTAAAGCACTGGCTTGGGAAGCCAGCGGTCCCGGTTCAGTCCCACATATGAGGGCCAGTGACACCGCCCTCAAAAAAAAAAAAAAAGGGGAAATATACTGTGTCATATAGTTCTTATTATCTGATAAAGAAATATCCCAGTGAGGCAAAGGAAGTGCCTTTTTCATAATACAAAACTCAAAAATAAATCTTGTCAATTCTCAGAGAGAACATCTATACCTGCAAAACACAGCAAATAGATAACATGGAATTGCTGTTGGCAGAGCCATACTAAAATTCCAGCAACATCACATACTTTGTGTCCTCTTTACATCTCAGTTTCATCATTTGTAATAATCAGGATAATAATACATTTTTCATAGAATATTTTGGAGGATTAAATAAGGTAATATCAGTAAACTTAACACAGTACCTGCTTCATATTAATTGTTCAGTAAGTGTTGGGATTGTGTGTGTATGTGTGTCTTTAAAATGGAGAACTTATGGAACATAAAAATGTATTTTTCATGTGGTCATTTGTCATATTAAACTTCCATAAAAGTCAAAAACATGATATTAAAATATATTTTGTGAGATAATTCAAGGAAAAATAAATTCACAGTCACATAGCCAAAATGTGATAGAGCCTGGACTAAAACCCAATACTCACGATTCCATTTCAGTACTATTGTAAACCATGTTCCTTGCTGCAGTTTGAAGATATGAGAACTTGACTAGGTATTGGAAATTGCTTTGCCTGCAATGACTTTTTCCAGCTCATCCATTTGTTTCTGACTATTTCTAGTTGTGTAACAATCAAAGAGGATGTTATAATTGTTTGTTATTGTAACAGTATTGAGATCTGAGTAGAGAAGGAATTTCCATTTGCTTTATACAGCTGTTTTATTAGCTGTTTTCCTCTCTGCAGGCCTGTGTCTGCCACGTTACACTGTTTTCTTTTGTGTTACTTAACTGATTCCAAAGTCTGCAATTTGATGCTACCTTAACCACTGCCCCCACAGGCAGAGTGTCAGGAGGGCAATCTTTTGCCAGGTGCCTTCCCTCCTCAATACATGCTTGTCAAACTGTCACTTAACCTTTCAGACGATTAATTTGTTAGCATATTTTCAAAAGGTCTTAAGGACACAACATCCCTGATGGACCTACACATTTCCAGGCAGATTTTTAATTTAAGGCCCTTTTCCACCTAGAGTCACTAGGGACTGAGGAATTTGTGCTCTTATTGCAGGTGGCAGAGTGTGTATGTGTAGAAAACAGACCTCTATGAAATCTAATAGCCAAAAACAGTTTGTGCAAAGGTAGCATCTATAATCAGATGCTTCTTTAAGATACCTGAGGGTATTTAGGCATTCTATTTATAATTTGGTAGATCCCAAGGACAGTTTTAATAGAGAAGGATTGGGGGTTCGAGGACAGCAAGCATAGGAAGTATAAGTTAATGGAATGAAACAGCATTAGGCAGCATGACCTAAGTAAAACTTATGCCTGACTCACAACTTGAATGCTTTAGTGCAATCTATTTTCAATTACCAGTATGGGTGGTAAGAGAACTTTAAATGATAATAAGACAAAGGGCCTAAATTTTGAAAGTAGGAGTTATACTGGATAGGGCTTTGGAGTTACTGGAGAGATTTGTAGGAAAGAGTTCTATTCCAATTTAAATCTTCTCTGTAACAAGTTATTCAATTCATTTAAATATATATTTATTTATATGCTGTCAATTTCCTAAACAATTTAAAGTAGTTTATGGATTAAAATATAATACACAGTAAAATGTTTAAGAAAAAAAAATGTCTATATCTGTGGTTCTCAGACTTATGTGTCAATCAGAATCTTCTGAAGGGCATGTTAAACCCCAAATTTTAGGCCTCACACCTAGAGTATCTAATTTAGTATGTCTGGGGTGGGGCATGGAGTCCTCTTTTCTAATAATTTCTCAGGTGATTTTGATGCTGCTTGCCCAGAAACCACACTTTAAGAAACATTGATCTAAAGGAAACTGAAGAGATGTTACCTAGGCCCCTGAGATAGTAACTGAGTTAGTCAGTTACTAACTAAAACTTGACTCCAGTTTTGAAGGGAATCAATATTTATTGAGCATCTTATGGGCCAGCACAATGTTGGATACTTTATCTCATTTTATGTACTTTAATTTAGCTCTAAGATTCCAGACAGCTAATATATATATATATATATATATATATATATATATATATATATATATATTCAAAAATGTATACACATTTTAAGAAAGGAAAACTGTATTTAAATTGTAATAATATATACCGACAACAAAAGATGAATACAAGTTAGGTTTGACTTCTGCAATGACAAAAGGCGCTCAAAGTGGTTACCATCAGTGTCCAGACACTTCTGATTATGGCGAAATACTGCTTGAGCAATGTTGATCAAAGTGTCCACTTGTACATAATTTTTGGTACCCTGGAGATAGATATTTTCTAGGTTTCCCCCGAATGAATTTCAGACACCACAAGAGGGCACACAAATTATTCCTCTCAATTTATACAAGAATATTAGAGGCTGAAATTCTGCTCCTCAGATGCTTTTATCCCTTGGTTGTGCCTTTCTTATTTATTGATTGTGCCATTGTTTTCTTTTCAACTGTCCCTTCACTAGTTTGTAATATACCACATATATCTCAAGTATCTAGCACTTTGTTTAGCTCATAGTAAATTTTCAATAAATATCTGTTGGAACAATGAATGAATTAACAAAAAGAAAAATGGAAAAATCATTTTGATTTCCTGACCACTAGCTAAGTATATTCTTTAAGATTTGGTCCCTGTGTTCTTTAATATGGATGAGTTTTTTTCCCATTCTTTTGTCTTATGTTTTATTTATTTTTAAACATACTACCTTTAGCAGAAGAAACGAAATAACAATATCAGAGTTGAAATAAATGAAATAGAGACCAGAAAAACAATAGATCAACAAAACGAAGATGTTTTATAAACAGATAAACAAAATTGAAACCTTTAGCTAGACTAAGAAAAAAAGAGATAAAAATAAATAAAATGAGAAATGAAAGAGAAGACATTATGACTGATACCAAAGAAATACATAGGAACATAAGAGAATTTTATTAATAATTATGTATTAACAAATTGGATGACCCAGAAAAAATGCATAAATTCCTAGAACATACAACTTATCAATGCTGAATCATGAAGTACACAAAATCCGAACAGACCAACAACAAGAAAGGAGATTGAATTCGTAATCAAAAACCTCCCTGATGCAGAAAAACTCAGATGGGTTCAAATGGTGAATTCTACCACACATTTAAAAGAATTAATGACAATCCTTTGCAAACTATTCCAAAAAAATGAAGAGGATGGAATGCTCCCAAACTTATTTTTATGAGGCCAACATTACTCTGATACCAAACCATATAGGGACCATACAAGAAGAGAAAACTAGAGGTCAATAATCCTGATGAATAGAGATACACAATTTCTTAACAAAATATTAGCAAACTTACTTCAATAGCACATTAAAATGAACAAATGGGATTTGTCCATGGAATGTAAGGATGGTTTAACATACACAAATCAATAAAAGTGATACACTACATTAATAGAATGAAAGATAAAAATTGTATGGTCATCTCAGTAAGATGGATAAAAAAGTATCTGACAAAATACAACATCTTTTTATGATTAAAAACTCCCAACAAATTGAGTATAGAAGGAATGTATGTCAACATAGCAAGGTCCATATGTGAAAAACACACAGCTAACATCATACTCAAATTTGAAAGCTTGAAAGCTTCACTCTCAGCATTTATTCAACATAGTACTGGAAGTTCTAGCTAGAGCAATCAGGAAGATAAGAAATAAGAGGTATCCAAATTGGATACGGAAAAGTAAAATTGTCTCTATTTACAGATGATACAATCTTATGTAGAGCTTCCGGTAAAGTGGCATAATAGACAGACGCTGTGCTAACTACCTCCCAGGATCACACCAAAATTACAAACAATTTACACATCATTCAACCCCAGAGGTCTCCGGAATACTAGATGAACAGAACCACTAAACGAAGAACTTAAAGAGGAGGCCTCATCAAGTCTGGTAGGAGGGGCAGAGATGAGAGAGGGCAAGTTCCATGAGGGATGCCTCAGCTGTGGGGAGGCTTCTCTGGTTGGGGGAGAGACCCTCCAGCTGCACAACAAGCTCACCAGCCCAGAGTTCCTTTGCCGGGAAGAGGAGTTCCAAGATAGCTGGCAGTAGAAATTAGTGAGGACTCTATTTGCTCAGCTCGGTGAGGCTCAGAGCAGCTAGAGAATCAGTGGGGCTGGCAAACGGACTCACTCGCTGGTGGGCACTCACCTGGTTCCCAGTGGGGGGAGTAGCTGTGTTAGCAGGGCCCAGCAACATGCAGGGACAGAATGAACTGAGCAACTTTGGTGCAGAAGCCGGAAGTTTCGGGACTATTATTTCTCTAGTGTGGAGCTTGCATGCGAATGATGTACAGGAGGGCGCCATTTTGTCGGGGTTGGGCCCTCCCACAGAGAGTCAAGTCTGGGACCTCATTGGTCTGGTGGAATTGGCAAAGAAGTGCGTGTGTACGTGCGCGTGTATGTAGCCTTCGATCCCCAACCTCCGCCCGTCTTATACTGCGTTGCCAGTGAAATGCTGGGCGGGTACCCTCCGGCTCCAACAGGCTGCTCAATGAGATGCGGGAGTACACGAGCCGCCTCGGGTCCTTGCTCTTCGCACTGCACTTGTAGAGTTGCCAGGCTGGTAATTGGTTGTCGGGCTGCTCGGTCTGATCTGCGAGTGGCTGATTGGTACAGGCTGAAACTGGGAGTTTTCCTGGGAGTGTTGGGCAGTGAGCTGTGTGCCTGCATGATCCAGCCAGGGCTCTCCTGGTGATCTATCTAATACATCAAAGCAATCCCAGAACGACAGCCAGAATGAGGAAACAAAGAAATATGTCACAAGTAAAAGATCAGAAGAAACCTCTAGAAATGGAACCAAATGAAACAGAGGGATCCAACCTCTCAGAGACAAAGTTCAGAATACTGATGATAAGAATGTTTAACAGGACTTGTGGTAAAATGGCGCAATAGACAGACACTGTGATAACTACCTCCCAGGATCACACCAAAATTACAAATTATACAACATCCAACCCTGTAGGTCCCCGGAACACAAGATGAAGAGAACCACTAAACGAAGAACTTAAAGAGGAGGCCAAGTCAGGTGCGGTAGGATGGGCGGAGACAAGAGAGGGTGAACAGGTGAGAGAAGCCCCAGCTGTGGGGAGGCTTCTCCGGTTGGGGGAGAGACCCTCCAGCCTCACACCAAGCTTACCAGCCCAGAGTTCCTTTGCCAGGAACAGAGGTTCCAAGATAGCTGGCAGTAAATTAGTGAGGACTCTCTTTGCTCAGCTAAGTGAGGCTAAGAGTGGCTAGACAATCAGTGGGGCTGGTGCATGGGCTTGCTCGCAGGTGAGCACTTACCCGGTTCCTGGTGGAGGGAGTAGCTGTGTGAGCTGGGCCCAGGAGCCTGTGGGGATGGACTGAACTGAGCAACTTTGGTGCAAAGGCTGGAGGTTTTTGAACTATTGTTCCCGTGGTGTGGAGCCTACATGTAAGTGGTGTAAGGCGGGTGCCGTTTTGTCAGGGTTGGGCCCTCCCACAGAGGATCAGGTCTGGGACCTCATTGGTCTGGTGGAATTGGCCCAGAAATGCATGTGTGTGTGTGCGTGCATGCGGCATTAGATCCCTACCCTCCGCCCGGCTTATACTGCATTGCCAGGGAAACACTGGGTGGATGCCCTCCGGCTCCAACAGGCTGCTCACTGAGACCCAAGAGTGTGCGACCTGCCTGGGATCCCCACCCTCCACACAGCTTGTGCTACATTGCCAGGGGAATGCCTGGTGGCCGTGCTCTGGCTCCAACAGGCTGCTCACTGAGACGCTGGAGGGCGCAAGCCTCCTCGGGTCCCGGCTCTCCGCACTGCACTTGCAGAGTGGCCAGGCTGGTGATTGGTTGTCGGGCTGCTTGGCCTGATCTGCGAGCGGCTGATTGGGACAGGCTGAGACTGGGAGTTTTCCTGGGAGTGTTGGGCCATGAGCTGTGTGCCTGCGTGATCCAGCCAGGACTCCCCTGGTGATCTATCTAATACATCAAAGCAATTCCAGAGTGACAGAGAAACATGTCACAAGTAAAAGATCAGAAGAAACCTCTAGAAATGGAACCAAATGAAACAGAGGGATCCAACCTTTCAAAGACACAGTTTAGAACAATGATAAGAATGTTTAACAAACTTAGTGAGGACATAAGGAAGGATAGAGAAATAATAAAAAACAACCAGTTAGAACTAAAGAATACAATAACTGAAATGAAAAACACACTCAAAGGGATCACCAGTAGAGTAGACGAAGCAGAGGAGTGGATCAGCGATTTGGAAGACCAAATAGCAGAAATCACCCAGTTGGCACAACAACAAGACCAAAGAATAAAAAAACAATGAAAATAGTTTAAGAGCCCTATGGGACCAGATGAAGTACAACAACTGAGCAATCATAGGAATACCAGAAGAAGAAGAGACAAAGCAAGGGGTCGAGAACGTATTTGACAAAATAATGACTGAAAAACTTTCCTACCCTGGTGAAGGAAATCAAGATACATGCCCAGGAAGTGCAGAGGGTTCCAAACAAGGTGAACCCAAACAGGTCCACACCAAGACACTTCATAGTTAAAATGGCAAAGGTTAAAGACAGAGACAGAATCCAAGAGGCAGCAAGAGAAAGACAGCAGGTTACATACAAAGGAACTCCTATTAGATTAACAGCTGACTTGTCTACAGAAACTCTGCAGGCCAGAAGGGAGTGGCAGGAGATATTCAAAGTGACACAAAATAAAGGCCTACAACCAAGATTGCTCTGCCCATCACGGCTATCACTTAAAATTGAAGGAGAAATAAAGAGCTTCTCAGTAAAGAATGAGCTTAAGGAATTTATTGCCACCAAGCCAGCATTGCAAGAAATGTTAAAAGGGCTTTCTAAAACAAAAGAAAGGGGTAAACAACATAACCCATGAAGACCAGGAATACAAATAACAAAATGGCAATACATATGCACCTATCAATAATTATTTTAAATGTGAATGGGCTAAATGCTCCAATCAAAAGAGAGTGGCTGACTGGATAAGAAAATGGGACACACGTATATGCTGTTTACAGATGGAATAAGATATTTCATGCAAATGGAAATGAGAAAAAAAAGGATGGAGTACCAATACTTATTTTGGACAAAATAGACTTTAAAATGACTACAATAAAAGACAAAGAAGGGCACTATAACCCTAATAAACATCTATGCACCCAACATAGAAACTCCTAATTACATGTAACAGATTTTGACAGACATAAATACAGAGATCAACAGTAACACTATCATAGTAGGGGACTTCAACACCCTATTGTCACCAATGGACAGACCCTTTAGACAGAAAATCAACACAGAAAGAGGGGTCTTATATGACACTTTAGACCAGCTGGACTTCATTGATATTTTTGGAGCATTTCACCCTGAAAAAACAGAGTGTACGTTCTTCTCAAGTACACATGGGACATTTTCCAAGGTAGACCACGTTAGGCCACAAAACAAGTCTCTGTAAATTTAAGAAGATTGAAATCATATAAAGCAGATATAAAGGAAAAACTGATGGTTGTTGGCTGGGAGGAAGTGGGGAAGAGAGTGAGGGGGAATGTTTTGGACAGCGTAGGTGGCTGACTACTATGTTGCTGCAGGGATATGGGGGCAGTTCTGGGAATGTAATTGATAATGTTGTGAAGAGACTATTATTTTAAGTGAAATAAGTCAGTCAGAGAAAGACAAGTACAATATGATCTCACTTGTATGTGTAATCTGAAAAACTGAATGAACGATCAAAGTAAACAGACTCATAGATATAGAGGAAAAACTGAGGGTTGCTATTTGATAGGGGGTAGGGCTAAGGGGGAAGGGGAAGGGATTAGGCAGCATAAATAGACATCTACAATATTGCCACAGGGATATGAATCACAGTTCAGGGAATATAATAATGTTGTAAAAATGTTGTGGTGTGTCAGATGGTCACATGTCTTGTTAGGGAGACCACTTCATGGATGGAGAAGAGGCTTGATCACTGCACTGTACACCTGAAGCTGATGTTGTGTAATATTGCATGCCAACTGTTACATACAAAGAACTCCTATTAGACTAATAGCTGACTTGTCTACAGAAACTCTGCAGGCCAGAAGAGAGTGGTAGGAGATATTCAAAGTGACACAAAATAAAGGCATACAACCAAGATTGCTCTACCCAGCACAGCTATCACTTAAAATTGAAGGAGAGAGAAG
Organism: Aselliscus stoliczkanus; assembly: GCA_033961575.1. Taxonomy (NCBI): domain Eukaryota; kingdom Metazoa; phylum Chordata; class Mammalia; order Chiroptera; family Hipposideridae; genus Aselliscus; species Aselliscus stoliczkanus. The sequence goes on from CM066737.1 coordinate 80,524,566, forward strand.
GAGCTTCTCAGAAAAGAATAAGCTTAAGGAGTTCATTACCACCAAGTTAGTATTGTAGGAAATGTTAAAAGGGCTTTTTTAAACAGAGGAATTGGGAAAACAAGCTAACCCAGGAAGACATGAAATACAAATAAAAAAAATGGCAATAAATATGCACCTATCAGAAATCACTTTAAATGTGAATGGGCTAAATGCTCCAATCAAAAGACAGAGTGGCTGAGTGGATAAGAAAATAGGACACACGTATATGCTGTTTACAGATGGAATAAGATGTTTCATGCAAATGGAAATGAGAAAAGAAAAATCTGGAGTATCAATACTTATTTTGGACAAAATAGACTTTAAAATGAACACTCCAATAAAAGACAAAGAAGGGCCCTCTAACCCTAATAAACATCTATGCACCCAACATAGGAACTACTAATTATATACCACGGATTTTGACAGAAATAAAGAGAGATCAACAGTAATACTGTCGTAGTAGGGGACTTCAACACCCCATTGTCACCAATGGACAGATACTCTAGACGGAAAATCAACATGTAAAGAGTGGCCTTAAATGACACTTTAGATCAGCTGAACTTGTCGACATTTTTAGAGCATTTCACCCTGAAACAACAGAATATGCATTCTTCTCAAGTGCACATGGGAAATTTTCAATGATAGACCACGTTAGGCCACAAAACAACTAATTTAAGAAGATTGAAATGATATCATGCAGATATAAAGGAAAAACTGATGGTTGTTGGCTGCGAGGGTGTCTGGATGAGGGAGATGGGGAAGGTTTTGGACAGCGTAGGTGGGTGACTACAATATTGCAGCAGGGATATGGGGGCAGATCTGGGAATGCATTTGATAATATTGTGAAGAGACTATTATGTTAAGTGAAATAAGTCAGTTGGAGAAAAACAAATACCATATGATTGCATTTATATGTGGAATGTGAAAACTGAATGAATGAGCAAAGGAAACAGACTCATAGATATAAAGGAAAAATTGAGGGTTGCTAGTTGGGAGGATGGTGGGAATAAGGGAGAAGGGGAAGGGATTAAACCGCATAAATCGGCAACTACAATATTGCCACAGGGATTTGAAACACAGTTTGGGGAATATAATAATGTTGTTAAAATGTTGTGGTGTGTCAGATGGTCACATGTCTTGTTAGGGAGACCACTTTATGGATGGAGTAGAGCCTTGATCACTGCACTGTACACCTGAAGCTGATGTTGTATAATATTGTATGCCAACTGTAACTGAATTTATAGATAGTCACAGGATGTGGAGTATACTGTGGAAGGGAGTCAAAGGAATTGTAATAGATATGTATGATATGGGGGGAGGAGTGGCGTGATGAATTGGGGAAGGGGGTTGTCCCTTTGAGGGGTAAAAAGTATAACTATTGCACTGTGTTGTACACCTGAAACTAATTTTTAAAAAAATGTTTATTTCACAATAAAAATTAAAAAAATATATATTATGTAGAGAAAACCGTACAGACTCCACGGAAAATTGTAGAGCTAATGAACAAATTCAGTAAAGTTGCAGGATACAATATCAACATGTAGAAATTCATTGCATTTCTCTACACTATCAACAGAATATCTCAAAAAGAAATGAATGAAACAATCACATTACAATTGCATCAAAATAATAAAGTGCTTAGGAATAAATTTAACCAAGGAGATTACATAGCTGTACAATGAAAACTACAAGAGTTTGTTGAAAGAAATTTGAAGAAAATACAAATGAATGAAATTATATCCTGTGTTAATTGTTCAGAAGAATTAATACCTTTAAAATGTCCATAGTACCCCAAATCATCCATAGATTCAATGCCATTCCTATAAAATTTGCACAAGCACTTTTCACAGAAATGGGACAAACAACCCTAAAATTTGGATGGAGCCACAAAGGACCAAAACAACCAAAGCATTTCTGAGGAAGAACAAAGCTGTAAGCATCAAACACTTCCTTATTTCCAACTATAGTACAAAACTAAATTAATCAAAACATTATAATACTGGCACATAAATAGACATACAGCCCAATGGAACAGAATTGAGAGCTCAGAAATAAACTCCTATATACACAGTCAACTAATATTTGTCAAGGGAGTTAAAAATTCTCAATGAAGAAAGGAGAGTCTCTTCAATAAATGGTGCTGCAAAAAAGTGCATAACCACATGCAAAATAATAAAATTGATCCCCATCTCACATAACTCACAAAAATTAATTCAAAATGGATTAAAGAGAAACTTAAGACCTGAAACCATAAAACTCTTATAAGAAAACATAGGGTAAAACTCCTTCACATTTGTTTTAGCAATGATTTTTTTGGCTATGATACTAAAAGCAAAAGGAAAAAAAAGCAAAAATAAACTTATGAAACTACATTAATCTTAAAGGTTTAAATTTATATTTCTTTTATAACTAGTGAAGTTGAGCATCTTTTAATTTTTCTGTTGGCCATCTTCATAACTTCCTTGAAAAATTGTCTGTTCAGGTCCTCTACCAATTTTTTTTTACCAGATTGTTTTTGTTGTTGTGTTGTATGTATTCTTTATATATTTTAGATATTAGCCACTGTTGTATATATATACGTTGGAATAGTACTCAACCAAAAAAAGTGATGAACTATTTCCATTTGCAACAACATGGATGGATGCTAAGTGAAATAACTCAGACAGAAAAAAAAAGAACCATATTGTTTCACTCATATGTGGGATATAAAATGAAAAGTATCAAACAACAAAACTAAACAAACAAACATACTAATAGATACAGGCAACAGAATGGTGGTTACTAGAGAGGAAGGAGGGAAGAGGGAGGATTGAGAGAGTAAAGAAAGTAAAATGTATGGTGATGGAAGGAGACTAGACTTGAGTAGTGAGCACACACTGGAGTACACAGATATTGTATTATAAAGTATAACTGCAAATTATATAATGTTACTAACCTATATTATCCCAATAAATTTAATTAAAAATTTTAAAACTTCTGCATAATAAAAGAATAATCAACAAAATGAAAAAGCAACCTACAGAATGGGAGATATATCTACAAATCATATGTCTGAAAAGATGTTAATAACTATAATACATAAGGAAATCATAAAACTCAATAACAACAAAAAACAATTCAAATAATAAATGGGTATAGGACATGAACAGACACTTCTCCAAGAAAACATGCAAATGGCCAACATGCAAGTGAACAGATACATCACTAATCATCAGAGAAATACAAATCAAAACCAAGATGAGACATCACTTCACACCTGTTAGAATGACTATCATCAAAAACACAAGAGCTAGGGCCGGCCAAGTGGTGCGGTGGTTACGCGCTGGCTTTGGAAGCCAGCGGCCCCAGTTTGGGTCCCACATATAAGGGCCAGTGACACTGCCATAAAAAAAAAAAGACAAGAGATAACATGTATTGATGAAGATGTGGAGAAATGGGAACAATTTTGCATTGTTGGTGGGAATATAAATTGGTTCAGCCCCTATGGTAAAAAGTACAGAAGTTCCTCAAAATATTACAAATAGAACTACCATATGATCCAGCAGTCCCACTTTTGGGTATGTATTCAAAAGAAATGAAAACAGGAAATCGAAAAGATATCTACACTCCCATGTTTATTACATTTTTTCACAATAGTCAAGATATGAATACCTGGTGTTGGTCAATGAATGAATGGATACAGAAGACATTTTACACACACACACACACACACACACACACACACGGGTGTGCGAGCTCTGACAATTAAGTTCCCAAACTTGCCACCATGTGCTTAAACTTGCCTCCATGCAAACAGCTTGGTAAGGTTCCATAACCTTGGTATACTAGTATCGCACAGCTGTGTTCCTGTAAATGTGTGGCAGTGTCTTGATGAGCGAAGTTCATTATTGTTGTGTATTTTGTGTGCCATCTGGAGAATGTCTGAGCTTGAATTAGAGCAACGAACAAACATTAAATTTCGTGAGTGGAAGTGAATTCAAGGACATATTAGTCCAAGTTGACGGGGATAATGCCATGAAAAGAATGGCAGTGTACAAATGGATTAAATATTTTTCTGAGGGGAGAGAACATGTCACTGATGAAGAGAGGTCAGAACGTCCAGTAACGAGCAGAATAGATGAAAGCATTGCAAAAATTCATCGAATTGTGCATCAAAATTATCAGCTGATTGTGAGAGGCATAGCAAACCAAGTAAACATTGATAGAGAAACAGGAAAATCTTAACTGAAAATCTTGGCATGAGAAAGGCGTGTGCAAAAATTGTCCCAAAGGAGTTCACTGATGAACAAAAGCAAAGGAGATTTTAAGTTTGCCAAAACCTTTTGCAGAGGCAAGACCATGTTTTGGACCAATGTTATCACTGGTGGTAAAACATGCATGTACCAATATGACCCTGAAACAAAGCATCAAAGTGCACAATGGATGGAAGTCAGTCAATTCTCCAGGACCAAAAATGTTCTGTCAGTCCAAATCAAGAGTCAAAATGATTTTGCTAATATTTTTTTGATATCAGAGGTACTATTAATTTTGAATTTGTACAAACTGGACAAACAGTTAACCAAGTTTACTATTTGGAAGTGCTGAAAAGGCTGTGTGAAAAAGTTAGATGACCTGAACTTTTTGCCAACAATTCATGGCTCCTGCATCATGACAAGGCACCAGCTCATATGGCACTGTCTGTGAGGGAGTTTTTAGCCAGTAAAGAAATAACTGTATTGGAACACCCTCCCCACTCACCTGATCTGGCCCCCAATAACTTCTTCCTTTACCCAAAGATAAAGGAAATATTGAAAGGAAAACATTTTGATGACATTCAGGACATCAAGGGTAATACGATGACAGCTCTGATAGCCATTCCAGAAAAAGAGTTCCAAAATTGCTTTGAAGGTTGGGCTAGGCACTGGCATCAGTGCATAGCTTCCCAAGGGGAGTACTTTGAAGGTGACCATAGTGATATTCAGCAATGAAGTATGTAGCACTTTTTCTAGGATGAGTTGGTGAACATAATTGTCAGACCTTATATATATGAAGTATGAATATATATATAAATTATTTATATATTCATATATACATATATGATTCAACCATGAGAAAGAAAAAAATCCTGTCACTTGCAACAACATGAAGGGACGTTGAGAACTTTATGAATTATGCTAACTGAAGTAAGTAAGACAAAGTCAAATACTGTACAATACCACTATATGTGGAATCTAAAAAAGCTGAGCTCACAGAAACAGAGTAGATTGGTGGTTACCAGGGGTTTGGTTGGGGAAATTACAGCGATGTTGGTAAAAGGGTACAAACTTGCAATTGGAAGATGAATAATTTCTGGGGATCTAATTCACAGCATTTCGATTATAGTTAATAATACTGTATTATACACTTTACAGTTGAAAAGAGACTAGATTTTAAATGTTCTAACCACAAAAAAAGTGATGAGAATTACATAACATGGTAGAGGTGTTAGCTAATGCTATGGTGGTAATCACTGTAAGATATAAATGCATCAAATCCCCATGTTGTACACCTTAAACTTACACAATGTTATGTCAAGGATATCTCAATAAAAGTAAATCAAAATATGGGCTGGCTGAGTGGCTCAGTTGGTTAAGAGTTGACTTACAGCATGTGCTCTGAGCAACAGGGCAGCTGGTTCGATTCCCACATGGGCCAGTGAACGATGCACCCTAGCTGAGCTTTCGATGAGCTGCCAAGAGGTAGCAGGGTGGCTCAGGCGGTATAACAACAAGATTGCCTGTTCAGTGGTGGGCTATGCCCACCTGCAACTAAAACTAAAAAGATTGAACTCAGCAAACTTGAACTTGAGCTGAGCTGCCACCTGATGGCTCAGAGGATAGAGCATGTGCTCTTAACAACAAGGCTGCTGATTGGACTCCCACATGGGATGGTGGCTATGCCCACCCACAACTAATATTGAACACAGCACCTTGAGCTTAGAGGCCACGAGCTGCAGACAGGAAGCCAGATGGCGACAGGCGCCCTCCACAGCGAAGATTGAAGAACAACAACTTGGCTGGTCCCCCTCCCCAATTCCCCAACACTGTTCCCCTCCCCCAATTCCCCAATAAAATCTTTTAAAAAAACCAAAAAACATGCTACCCGAAGTCAAAACAAGTTCGAGATCTAGCCAATGTGCTCATAGACCCAGTTATTTATGTAGTTTCAGAAAGCAATACCCAGAAACGTTAGAGTAAATAACGTGTGTGTTGTTCTCAACTTTTGTCTTTTTTACTTCAGTCTCCTTTCTTTCCCCTTTCACGTACCTATATGCTTCAGAGCTTCAGACACCCTAGATTTAGGTTATTTCAATCAGTCATATTTCAGAGCCTTATCTCCCATTGTATGTTTAAAATCTTGAATATCCATCTAGGCCCCACTGGATCATGCTTATTGATTGAGTCACAGACGTTTCCTAAAGTGAAAGGATTGTTTGAGGTAACATAACTCAATTTTCTTGGCTTTTAGTGGCTGCAGTGCTTCAAATAGTTTCAGGTGATTAGACAAGTAGATGCATTACAACTTTAAAGATTTTGGTGCTGTCATACTCCCAGCTATTTTAATGGGATCTATGTTGTCTTTATCTGTTTTTTTCCTTAGAGTGGTTAGATATATTCCACTAAGTTCAGTTACCTTGCCCCTTAGCACCTTTTGTTGATCATCTCATAAAGTAGGTTAGCTCTACCTACAGTATACGGGTTGTGGACAAATTAGTGTAATTGGTTCAATATCAGTCAGGGCTCCATGTGAATAGAGACATTCTCTGTCTGTCTTAGCTATTATTTCCTCTCCAGCAACTAGAAGAGGCTTTTGCTTCCAGGAGATACTCAGTAAATACTTGTCAAATGACTGGAAAAAATTTATCTCCCATAACTCAAGATAATATTTCTCCCTAAATATGAAAGATTATACAATACTGACAGTAATGCAATCAAAGCAACAATTCAGAAATAGATGACTAAATTGTTTCAATTATATCCCAATTTATATCAAGGTACCCATAGTGTAATCTCAGGAATGTGTTAGTATGACTATTGCTGTACCTCAATCAATTGTATTATACTTTGTGGAATGAAATTATGTGTGGACAGGAGAGATCAATGTTCTCAAGGAATTTAGGAAAGAATGAACCCATAGGGGATAAGTTTTCAGTGTCCCTCAAGATGTTTTCTAGAAGAAAGTTGTCCCCACCAGATTATCCAGGTATTCAGTTCTCTACACCAGTACCCCTGATTTTGGTCTACTTTAAAAATAATGAATAATCAAGCATACACATCTATATTTGCTGAGTCTGAAAGTCTTCTTGACTTTAATCAGTCAGCAGTATATTATATTGCACCAAACACAGCAAATTCATTTCACTCTTTTTGTTATTAGACTATACTTAGTGTTTGGCTAGGTCTGTTGCCCTTAATCAGATTTGTTCCTTACTTAGAATCATGGAATTTTAGACAGTGTACTTTATGGACCATTTATAGTCCAGTACAACTGTATTTTCAATTTTAACTCATTATGTTAATTTAGTAGGTTATGACTAGTGAGATTTTTGTGGAAGAATATAGAATGAAAATAATATTAAAGTGCATCTCATGCAGAGAGGGTAAATTATTGTATCTGGAAATTCATATTAAAAAAATATATATATATGATTGTAATATAAAATATGTTTCTTATTGTGAGTCATGGTCAAAGAGTTTTAAAATACACTAATATTGTGGGAGGTAGTCTCTAGCTCAGGGTCACACAGTTGATCAGTAACAAATGAGATTAGGATTTAGATCTGTTGATTTATTGCCCCCTGGACTGTTATTTATTTATTTATTTATTTATTTATTTAATTGTTAATTTTTATTACCCTGCAGTAGCTCTCATCTCAGCATTCCTCTTGTATTTTGATAGTAAAACTGTAACCACAGAACTAGCTCAAACTGGTCCTATCCTGTTTCTAACAAGACCTGGAACCAAGGTTTATACCTTGGGTGCAGAACTGATGAGTAACACTTGTGAGAAACCACTCATGAGTAACACTTGTGAACTCTTAATTTCCGGTTCTGAACCCCAGATGGGGGAGCCATATTTGAGCCTTGCCAGTCCACTTGCAAATAAAAGGCTTTTCTTTTCTCAAAGGCCAGTGCCATCATCGTATTGCTTTTTATGCATGTCAGGCAGCGGATCCTTGTTCAGTAACAATTTTGGTGACTGAAGGGAAATCAGTCCTTCTGACTGCTTGCCCAAAGCACTATAGTCCCCTGAAGTGTATAAGCTCTTGTAGCCAACACTGAGTGGTCACCTTGACCCATTTGTCTAGAGGCCCAGCTGCTGAGTTTCTGCTTCCACAGCCACAGTGCTCCAGGCTCCTCTGCACTACTTTCACTTTTGAGAAAAGAAACAGCTTCTGGATCAGATGTCTTTGGGGTGAGTGACTTCACTAATATGCACTTCTGACTAAATTGTCTGAAAAATCTCTTGAGGATTTTGGGTTCGTGTCCCACACCCAGAAAATTGTGTTAGAATTCCAGGGCTAGGATTGTGGGTTCAAGTCCCACCCTAGAGAGACAATTGGAGTGACTGTATCAATTGCTGAGGTCCTCAGTGATTGGGTGCAACTCCCAAATCTTGGGTTCATGTCCCAGGGTTTTGGATTTTTTTGTCTGGAAGAGTATTAAATCTATTGTATTGTATGTGTGTCAGTCTTGTTTTTTGTGCATTTTGTTTTAGATTAATGCTTCTGTAATTTGCCACTCTTCAGCAAACCCTGAAGGAGTTGTCTGAAGCATTGTGGCAAGCTCAGGTACCATAGCCCCACATTAATTGGTTTAAAAGTGGGAAGTCATTAAGCAGTTCACCTTAACCTAAGAACCAAAGTTTTGCTAACAATAGGTTTATTTATTTATGTTTGATATATTTTATTGTCACTTTATGTAAATGGGTAAAAATAATTTAATATAATTTCATAGTGATATATGATCTTTTTGGTTAAGTATATTTGAGAAACATCCCAGGGTTCACTTTTTCTTAGCCTTCAAATGTCTTTGCGTTATCATGGCGAGCCCCTGGAATGCCTCAAATATTTGTTCTTTCTTTTCTTTTAAAGAGAAATTTTGAACAAATTAGGACACAGGAAGCTTTGTCAAATAAAGAAATAATAATTCTAGTTATTATATATGTTACAGAAAAAAGAAAATTTCTTTGTCACTTCATTATAATCAGATCTATAACCATGTAAAATCACTAAGGATTTTAATAGTATACTAGACTGCATGCAGTCGTTTGAAATGTATTCTTCAATGTTGGTCAATGTATAGACTATGAGTCTATGAATAAGAGGAAAATAGATTTCTTTTGTAACACTGCCTAGACCCAATATCAGTTAGTCAGGACAGAAGTGACTCCAAAATCTGTCCTTAAAATAAAATTATGGTTCAGAAGAGAGACCCTCAGAAAAAGCCAGTGTTGCTTGAGTCAGAGCCAAATGATGAACTTGATTTACTACATCTGTGTCTTTCTTTGGCACCTCCCATGGTTACCCCATGTAGGATGAAGTGGGAATTCCTTCAAGTAATGCCAGGGTTCCACTAAAAATTTCCCTAGGGACACAGGTTCATCCCAGTACCCTTTCTTGTCAAATAGTCAGAAAGGACAGTCTCCCCTCCCCATATTTGCCAGAGTACTCAATTTGGCCCAGGGGCTACTCTGCTTCAGGCAGGCTATATCTGTTGAGCCAAGACACTTCAGGTCTAGAAGACTAAAGTCAACCTAAGGAATTTATGTGCACTTTCTACCTCAGTCGATATAACTGGAAGAATAATATAGCACCCTACCAAGATGACCCTAAAAGGATGGAGGATATCTTCACCTCTGCATTTTGGAAGCCTTAATAAAGGAGTTTGGTGTTAGTGAAGGAATAGAAAACCCCATGGAAGCAAGCTTTTTTCCAGGTGCAGGAATTTACTCTGCAGCTGTTGTGCCTACTGAAGGCACAACACACAAGAAATTTAAGAGTGACCATTTAGAATATGCTGTAGGAAACCTACCAGGTAGAGACAAGCAGGAAGTGGTGGACTGGGACAGCACTGGGGCCAGGAGCCCACACTTTGGTCCCTGTCCTCAGCTCTTGTCACAGCTTTGGTGTCTTCCAGGCAAGTCTGAGCTGAGCCCAGATGACAGTGATCCCTGAACTCCATGCAGACACCTGCAGCAGCTGCCAGGATCAGCCAAGTGTGTAATGGCCCCACCCCTAATGGAAGTGAGTGGTCACTTGATGACTTGACCCCAAAGGAACCCCAAACAAGGGCCCAAGGAAAACACATTCACCTTCTTTGAAAGGGTATTTGAGCTTACAAAGTGGCATGAGACTACGAGCTGCACTACTCATTGCAGAACATAACTGAGATCAATCCAGACCCAGTAAGGTGCTTGATGGAGGAAGCAAACAACAATAGATAACAACCTCCCCCAGGACCCTCACCACGTGGCAATGTACATATTGTAAACAAGAGGGCCATTGGAAATGAGAATATCCTAACTGCCCTGGAAGGATAGGGAAAGGAACTTCCCACAAATCAACTCACCAGATTCTACAGCTGGTTGGTAGCAACCAGGACTGATGGGACCTGGGATTCCTTGGATTCTATTAGCTCTATCAACATTTCCCACAAGGAATCCTGGGTGACAATTGCCATGGAAATGAACTCATGCACTTTCTAATTGACACTGGATCTGTACTAAACACCAGACAGGAGGACCTCCTTTGACCCAAGACCACATCCATTACTGGAAAGGTCTGTATATGCCAGAATGCCCTATTCCTATGTTGAGGTGAGATCTACTAAAAAAATTTAATGCCAAATCAACTTTCTAACCAGAAAAAGTTGACATCAATGTACTCCCAGATCAAGCCTAAGCTGAATTATTACAACTGGGAGAAACCCTCAACCAGAAACCCCTGAAGAAATTCTACAAAATGTAAGAGTGGATGTTTGGGTGATGTGAAGCCAAGAAAGGCCAAGATGGCTTACTGATAGTAATAAAACTCTGTCCAGGAACCAGGGCTCCAACTTTAAAGCAATACCCTTTAAAGGGACATATGAAGGAAGGTATAAAGTCTTTGATAACTACCTTTCTTAAATGTCAATTAATCTGACCTTGTCAATCCCTATATAACACTCCCATTCTACTGGTACAAAAATACAGCACCAGAGATTATCATTTCGTAAAGGATTTGACAGCCATTAGACAAATTGTGGAGGATATACATCTGGTGGTGCCAAATCCTTATACTTTGCTTACAACTTTGTCTGGAGACTCTTGCTGGTTTACAGTTCTGGACTAAAAGAATGCCTTTTACTGAATGCCTCTAAGTCTTGAGTCCCTTTGTTCCATAACAAAATGACCTATGCTTACAGACTAATTTTAAGGGAAAACATACAGGAAGACCTTCCTTCACTGTTTATTAGGAGTTACATCTCATATCATCCTGTTCTACTTCCAACCAAAATTGATACATACATATACATAGAGATTGTTAATTAGTAAGGCTGGACATCCAAATAGTCTGCTCATCTATCTAGGCTCAATAATTCTCTTTTATAGTGGTATGAAGTATTCCTACATTACCTTATTTGTTACCTATCACTGTATAACAAATGACTCCAAAAACTAGAAGTTTAAAACAAGCATTTATTATCGTACAGTTTCTGGAATATGAAGGCAGCTTAACTGGCTCATTTTTGTTCTGGGTCTCTCATGAGATTGCAAGCTTACTTATGTGGCTATTGTCAAAAGGCCTTATTTCCTTGCTGTGCCATCTTCTCAATAAGGCTGCTTACAAAATTGTTTCATCCTTGAATGAAGTGATTCAAGAAAAAGAAAGGAAATAAGCAAGAGAGTACCCAAATGAAAATTTTTATAACCTAATTGGGAAGTGACATGCAATCCTTTTTCCTGTATGCTATTGGCCACATAGAATAACCTTGGTATAATATGGAAGGAGACTACATAAGGGAATGCGGAGGTGGAGATTATTGGGGAATATATTGGAAGCTAATCTTATTTTATTTTTCTAGCTCTGTAACTGTTGTGTATTGATGGATAAAGTTATTATTCTATTTCTCAGATAAGAAACAAGATTCAGAGAAGGTAAGTGGCATACCTAAGATCCCAAAGCAAGATGTCAGTAGATCCTATTTGAATATATCATGCCTGACACCAACAGCTATATTTGATTATTTTTTGCAACTGCTACAAATATATTAACATAGTACCTTGTATATAACTAAGTGCTTGACACATTCTGGGACAATTTTAAAACATGGCCCAAAATTTGTTGATATTCTTCCCCTTGAGAAATGGATCTATGATGTCTTTTTTTTAATCTGGGCAGGTATGTGACTGGTTAATCGATAGCAGAAGTGATGCTGTGTGACTTTTGATACTGTTATCAAAGGCCATCAGCTTCTGCCCTGCTAGATGGAACACTAATGCTTGCAGTAGTGAGCCATGGGGGAGAAGTTCAACTACCCTGACTCTGCCATGCTGTGCGGAAGACAACACGAGTGAAGAGGCCTCATGTAGGCTCTATTTGGCAGTTCTCGCCTCTGAGTAATCTAAGCTCAGGGATTATACACACGAGTAAAGGAGTCTTTAGATGATTTAAGTTCTCAGCTGTTGAGTTGCTTTTCCCTTGTCTTCCCAGCTGAGGCCCCAGACATTGTGGAGCAGAGATAAAGCGAAAAATGATGTTTTTGTAGCCTCAAAGCAAAGCAGGGATATGTGTAAAGAGATCAATATGTGGTCTAGCCTTCAAAAGTAGAAGCAGCATCCCATTTACTTGGAAATAAAATTAAAATGGATGTGGAAAATGCTTATCTGAAGTTCTGCACTTGGTTTGTAAATCAAGGCTGCTTCTCTGAATGGAAATGACTTAGATCCTCCAGGCATGAGTGAGATGTTTCATTCTTATTGATATAATTTCAAACAGTAAAGTATCTCATAGACTATGATTTTAGAAAACAATGTTCCTCATGAGTAAGAAAGCAGCAGTCATTCAAAGAAGGGAGGTGTTGCTAGGACTTTCTTTTTACTTTTAGCTGTAGCATGTCCTTGGGGGCAAATACTATTTCTTGTTAAATTTATTGCTAGCTTTATCTGTGTCAATTATCCCAGCTCAGTAAATGATGGCAGATTTTTACAGTTGAAGATATTTATTTTCTCAATAGTTATTAGAGAAACGACATTCCATCCCAGAGGGAGTTAAGGAAACATGGTAGCAAGAAGCAATGAGTATTTTATTTTAATTCTTTACTATAAATTTATTTGTAGCATTTAAAAATATTTTTATTGGTTTTTCTGGTAAGATGGTGGAATAGACTGACACTGTGCCAACTGCCTCCCAGGATCACACCAAATTTACAAATAATTTATACAACATTTAACCTCAGAAGTCCCCTGAACACTAGATGAACAGAACATCTAAACAAAGTAGCTAAAGAGGAGGCCATGTCAAGTCTGGTAGGAGGGACGCAGACAAGAGAGGGCAAGCCCTGTGAGGGATGCCCCAGTGGTGGGGAGGCTTCTCTGGTTGGGGGAGAGACCCTCCGGCCCACACTGAGCTCACCAGCCCAGGGTTACTTTGCTGGGAAGAGTTCCATGATAGCTAGCAGTAAAAATTAGTGAGGACTATTTTTGCTCAGCTTGGTGAGGCTGAGGGCAGCTAGAGAACCAGTGGAGGCTGAATAACTTGCTACTAAATAGCAAGTGGGTCAAAAATGAGGTCAAGGAGGCAATCAAAAGATACCTTGAACAAAAAAAATTGAAAACACCACGACCCAAAACCTCAGGGATGCAGCAAAAGCAGTCCTATGAGGGGAGTTCATAGCAGTGCAGGCCTACCTAAAGAAGGAAGAAAAATCTCTCATCAACAGACTATCTTTACATCTAAGGGATCTGGAAAAAGAACAGCAAAACAAGCACAAAGGGAGTACAAGGAAGGAAATAATAAAGACCAGACCAGAAATAAATGAAATAGAGGCCAAAAAAGCAATACAAAAGATCAATGAAACCAAAAGTTGTTTTTTTAAAACGATAAACAAAATCAACAAATTCTTAACCAGACTCACCAAGAAAAAAAGAGAGAGGACCCAAATTATTAAACTCAGAAATGAAAGAGGAGAAATGACAATAGATACCACAGAAATACATAAAATTTTAAGAAAATACTACGAGAAAAATTCGACAATCTGGACGAAATGGATAAATTTCTAGAAGCATACAATCTACCAAGTCTGAACCAAAAAGAAACAAAAAATCTGAGCAGACTGATTACTACCAAGAAATTGAATCAGTAATCAATAAGCTTCCAACAAAAAAAGTCCTGGACCTGATGGCATCAAAGGTGAATTTTAGAAAACATTCAAAAAAGAATTAATACCTATTCTCCTCAAACTATTCCAAAAAATACATAAGGTAGGAAGGCTCCAAAACTCTTTCTGTGAAGCCACTATCACCCTGATTGCCAAATCAGACAAACATATTACAAAAAAGGAAAACTTCAGGCTGATATACATAATGAACATAGGTGCAAAAATTCATACATATCTTTTACATTCCTTTGACTCCCTTCCACAGTATACTCCACATCCCATGACTATCTATATATTCAATTAAAGTGGGCATACAAAATTATACTACATCAGCTTCAGGTGTACATTTATTTGTATCTTCTTTGATTTCTCGCTTCAGTGTCTCATAATTTTCTGAGTACAGGTTTTTTACTTGTTTAGTTAAATTGATTCCTAGATATTTTATTGTTTTTGAAGCAATTGTAAAAGGGATTGATTTCCTGATTTCTTCTTCTGATAGTTTATTATTGGTGTGTACAAAAGCAACTGATTTATGAATATTAATTTTGTATCCTGCTACCTTACCAAATTCATTTATCAGTTCTAGAAGATTTTTGGTGGAGTCTTTGGGATTCTCTATATATAGTATCATGTCATCTGCATATAATGACAATTTTACTTCCTCCGTTCCAATTTGGATGCCTTTTATTTCAATTTCTTGTCTGATTGCTGGGGCTAGAACTTCTAGAACTATGTTAAATAGAAGTGGTGAAAGTGGGCAGCCTTGTTTTATTCCTGATCTTAAGGGGAAAGCTTTTAGCCTTTCCCCACTGAGTCCGATGTTTGCTGTGAGCTTATTATATATGGGCTTTATTATGTTGACATCTGATCCCACTATTCCCATTTTGCTGAGTTTTTATCACAATTGGCTGCTGTCTTTTGTGAAATGCTTTTTCTGCATCTATTGAAATGATCATATGATTTTTATTTTTCATTTTGTTAATGTGATGTACTACGTTAATTGATTTGCAGATATTGAACCAACCTTGCATACCAGGAATGAATCGCACTTGATCGTGATGTATGATCTTTTTAATGTGATGCTGAATTTGGTTTGCTAGTATTTTGTTGAGAATTTTTGCATCTATGTTCATTAGGGATATCGGCTTATAATTTTCCTTTTTTGTAATATCTTTGTCTGATTTTGGAATCAGGGAGATATTGGCTTCATAGAAAGAGTTTTGGAGTCTTCCTACCTTATGTATTTTTTGGAATAGTTTGAGGAGAATAGGTATTAATTCTCTTTTGAATGTTTTCTAAAATTCAGCTTTGAAGACATCTGATCCAGGACTTTTTTTGTATTTCTGTGGTATCTATTGTCACTTCTCCTCTTTCATTTCTGATTTTAATAATTTGGGTCCTCTCTCTCTTTTTCTTAGTGAGTCTGGCTAAGGGTTTGTTGATTTTGTTTATCTTTTAAAAAAAACAACTCTTGGTTTCATTGATCTTTTGTATTGTTTATTTTTTGGTCTCCATTTCATTTATTTCTGGTCTGGTCTTTATTGTTTCCTTCCTTGTACTCCCTTTGGGCTTGTTTTGCTGTACTTTTTCCAGATCCCTTAGGTGTAAAGATAGTCTGTTGATGTGAGATTTTTCTTCCTTCTTAGGTAGGCCTGCACTGCTATGAACTCCCCTCATAGGACTGCTTTCACTGCATCCCAGAGGTTTTGGGTCGTGGTGTTTTCTATTTTTTTTTGTTCAAGATTTTTTTTTTTGAGGACAGTGTCAGTGGCACTCATATGTGGGACCCAAACCAGGGCCAGTGCTTAAACACCATGCCACTCGGCCGGCCCGAGGTATCTTTTGATTTCCTCTTTGATATCGTTTTGACGCACTCACTATTTAGTAGCATGTTATTCAGCCTCCACGTATTTGTGTGTTTTCCAGATTTCCTCTTGTAATTGATTTCTAGTTTCATAGCATTTTGGTCAGAGAAGACACTTGTTATGATTTCAATCTTCTTAAATTTGTTGAGGCTTGTTTTGTGGCCTAACCTGTGGTCTATCTTGGAAAATGATCCATGTGCACTTGAGAAGAATGTATATTCTGTAGCTTTGGGGTGAAATGCTTTAAAAATATCGATTAAATCCATCTGGCCTAAAGTGTCAATGCAGGCCATTGTGTCCATGTTGATTTTCTTTTCTTTTCTTTACTTTTTTTTTTGAGGGGAATGTCACTGGCCCTCATATGTGGGACCTGAACCGAGGCCACTGGCTTCCCAAGCCAGCGCTTAACCACTGTGCCACTCAGCCGGCCCTCCATGTTGATTTTCTGTCTGGAGGATCTGTCCATTGATGACAATGGGATGTTGAAGTCCCCGACTACGATATTGTTACTGTTGATCTCTGTCTTTATGTGTGTCAAAATCTATTTTATATATTTAGGAAGTACTATGTTGGGTGCATAGATGTTTATTAGGATTATGTCCTCTTGTTGAATTGATTCCTTTATTATTATGTAGTGCCCTTCTTTGTCTTTTATTGTAGTCTTCGTTTTAAGGTCTATTTTATCCGAAATAAGTATTGCTACTCCAGTTTTTTTCTCATTTCCATTTGCATGAAATATCTTATTATATCCCTTTAGTTTTAGTCTCTGTGTGTCTCCTGATCTGAGAAGAGTCTCCTGTAGACAGCATACACATGGATTCTGTTTTCTTATCCACTCAGCCACTCTGTGTCTTTTGATTGGAGCATTTAGCCCATTCACATTTAAAGTGATTATTGATAGGTGCATATTTATTGCCATTTTGTTATTTGTATGTCTTGTCTTCCTGGGTTAGCTTGTTTTGTTAGCTTTCTTCTGTTTAAAAAAGCCCTTTTAACATTCCTGTAATACTGGCTTGGTGGTAATGAACTCCTTAAGCTTATTCTTTTCTGAGAAGCTCTTTATGTCCCCTTCAATTTTAAGTGATAGCCATGCTATGTAGAGCAATCTTGGTTGTAGACCTTTATTTTGCATTACTTTGAATATTTCCTGCCACTCCCTTCTGGGTGCAGAGTTTCTGTAGACAAGTCAGCTGTTAGTCTTATAGGAATTCCTTTGTATGTAATCTGTGATCTTTCTCTTGCTGGTTTTAGGATTCTGTCTTTGTCTTTGTCCTCTGCCATTTTAACTGTGATGTTTCTTGGTGTGGTCCTGTTTGGATTCAGCCTGTTTGGAACTCTCTGCCCTTCCTGGGCTTGTATGTCAATTTCCTTCACTAGGGTAGGGAAGTTTTCAGTAATTATTTCTTCAAATACATTCTCAATCCCTTGCTTCTTCTCTTCTCCTTCTGTATTCCTATGACATGAGGGGTTTTGCATTTCATGTTGTCCCACAAGTCTCTTATATATTTTCATTCTTTTTTATTCTTTTTTCTTTTTGTTGTTCCAACTTGGTGATTTCTGCTATTTTGTCTTTTAATTTGTTGATCTGATCCTCTGCTTCATCTAATCTGGTGATTCCTTCGAGTGTGATCTTTGTTCAGTTTTTGTATTCTTTAGTTGTAACTAGTTGTTTTTTTATGGTTTCCCTATCCTTTATGTCCTTGCTGATTTCTTTAAACATCCTTACCATCAGCGTTCTATATTCTGTCTCTGAAAGTTTGGATACCTCTGTTTCATTTAGTTCCATATCTAGAGGTTTTTCTGATCTTTTACTTGGGACATGTTTCTTTGTTTCTTCATTCTGGCTGTTTTGTAATTGTTTTGATATATTAGATAGATCACCTAGAAAGAAGAGAAAAAATAAAGGTGAGGGCGCTCTCCATCCTCTTTAATCTGCAGACCACTTGCCCAGCAATAGAGAGTCTCTGGGCAGCTGAGCACTAGCTGTTGGGGGGAAGCGCTTAATGTGTTATGTCTGGCCTCCCTCTCTGGCTTGTAGTGAGCTTTCCACAATTAGCTGCTGTGTGCTCTGGAACCGTGTTCACTATGAAAAATCTTCACAGGTTGTTGCGGGTTGTCTGCTGTTGCAAGAAACCCTCTGTGGCTTGCAAAGGTGGGGTTCAGGCACCAGGGGCTCAGGATGTGTCTGGCGACACAGCTCTAGGTGGTCAGTGCAGGTCCCCAAGGCACCACTGGATATGGTGAGTGGCCCCCACGAAGTCAGAGCAGCATGCGCTCTGCACCAGCAACCAGCCCACACAAACTTGCCTGGAAAGCCCTGAATGGATCATGCAGGCCCACAGCACCCAGCCCAACACTTTCAGGAAAACTCCCAGTCTCAGTCTGTCCAAATCAGCAGCTCGCAGATCAGGCTGAGCAGCCCAACAGCCAATCCCCAGCCTGGCAACTCTGTGCGAATAGTCCAAAGAGCAGTGACCCAAGGCGGCTTGCGCACTCCTGCATCTCAGTAAGCCGCCTGTTTTAGCTGGAGTGCACCTGCCAGGCATTTCCCTGGCAATGCAGCATAGGCAAGGTGGAGGCTGGGAATCAAAGGCCGCATGCGTGCGCACGCACACATGAACTCCTGCGCCAATTTCAACAGACCATTGCAGTCCCTGATCTGACTCTCTGTGGGAGGGCCCAACCCTGAGAAAATGGCGCCCTCCTGTACACTACTCGTGTGCAATCTCCACACCAGGAAACAATGTTCCCAAAACCTCCAGCGTCCGCAACAAAGGCACTCAGTTCAGTCCATACCTGTAGGTTCCTGGGCCTGGCTCACACAGCTACCCCCTCCACCAGGAACTGGGTGAGTGCTCACCTGCAAGCTAGCCCATGTGCCGGCCCCACTCTTTCTCCAGCTGCCCTCAGCCTCACCGAGCCGAACAAAGAGAGTCCTCACTAATTTCTACTGCCAGCTATCATAGAACTCCTCTTCCTGGCAAAGCAATTCTGGGCTAGTGAGCTCAGTGTGGGGCTAGAGGGCCTCTCCGGAGAATCCCCCCACCACTAGGGCATCCCACATGGGGCTCGCCCACTCTTATATCCGCCCCTCCAACCAGTCTTGACATGGCCTATTTTTTACGTCCTTTGTTTAGAGGGTCTGTTAATTTAATTTTCAGGGGGACCCCGAGGTTAAATGTTGTAGAAATTATTTGTAATTTTGGGGTGATCCTGGGAGGCAGTTGGCACAGCGTCCATCTATTCCACCATCTTACCGGAAGTCTCTCCTTTAGTGTTTTCTTGTCTGGGAAGCTCTATATCTGCCCTTCAGTTCCAAATGATAGCTTTTCTGGGTAGAGTAATCTTAGTTTTATGTTCTGACTTTTCATTACTTTGACTATTTCCTGACAATCCTTTCTGGCCTGCAACGTTTCCATTTAGAAATCAGCTGACAATCTTATGGGAGCTCCCTTATGAGTTACTAGTTGCCTTTCTCTTGTTGCTTTTAGGATTCTCTTTTTGTCTTTAACCTTTGCCATTTTAATTATAATGTGTCTTGGTGTAGGCCTGTTTGGGTTAACCTTTTTGGGACTCTCTGCACTCCCTGGGCTTGTATGTATATTTCCTTTTCCAGGTTAGGAATGTTTTCAGTCATTATTTCTTCAAATAGGTTCTTAATCCTTTGTTTTCTCTCTTCTCTTTCTGGTACCCCTATGATGCCAATATTGATATGCTTGATGTTGTCCCAGAGGGCTCTTAAAATATTCTCTCATTGTTTTTGGATTCTTTTTTCTTTCTGCTGTTATGATTTTGTGTTTTCTGCTACTTGTTTTTCAATCCCTGATTCGAACCTCTGCTTCATTTAGTCTGAGGGTGATTTCCCTCTTGTGCATTCTTCATTTCAGTTCTTGTATTCTTCACTTCTGACTGGTTCTTTTTATGGTTTCTATGTTCTTATTTTATGCTTGCTATCTGTTTGTTGAAATTATCACTAAGTTCCTTGCGCATCCTTATAACCAGTGTTTTGAATTCAGTGTCTTGTAGGTTGTTTGCCTCCATTTGATTTAGTTTTTTTTTTCCCTAGAATGTTCTTTTTTTTCATTTGGGACATATTTCTTCCCCACCCCCTCATTTTGACTATCTGTCTGTGCTTGTTTTTATGTATTAGGTAGATCTGCTCTGTCTCCCAGTCTTGGCCAGATGGCCTTATGTAGTAGGTGTCTGATTGAACCCAGTGGCACAGTCTCCCTAGTCACCTGAGCTGCGTGTTCAAGGAGTGTCTCTTGTGTGGGTTGTGTATTCCCTCCTGTTATAGTTGAGCCTTCATTGCTGTTGGCATATAGGTGGTATTGACCCTCAGGCTGACTCGCTGTTGGTTTTGGCCACGTACACAGCTTATGGGCTGCTTTGTGGGGAGCTTACCCCATGAAGCAGGATTCACCCAAGTGGGCTTTGATGTCTGTTGAGATCGCCCTTTGTGTGTGCCATTTGTGGGGCTAATTTATAGGTGTTCTTCTGTGGTCTGAAGCTAACCTGCACATATATTGGTTCTGGGGCCTCTTGGGACAGGCTCTGGTGTAGGCCCAGATCAACCAGAGACCAGCCAGAGAGTACATGGTAGGAGCTACAAAGCATTCCAAGTTGGTTGTTCCCTGTGCTTAACGTGGAGGCTTGTGGAAGAGGCCACACTGTGAACTGAGGATGGCTACCTCTAGTACCAGGTCGGGAATAACTTCACAAAAAGCCAGGACATTCTGAGGCCTGCTACCACCTGCCACCTCTCGCAAAGTTCAGCCACTGATAAAGCCTTTTGTGGTATGGAGTTTGGTGTAGCAGGGTCTCATTGGGTCACCAGGGTGGAGAAAGCATAGCTCATCAGACCAATTCAGATTCAGATTTGGTCATAGGCATTGGGGAGGAGCTCAACACAGGAAAAATGGCTCTTGCCTGTTGGCTGCACCAGAGGAAGGCCCCACACAGGGAAAGTGACGACTGTCCTTTCAGTCCTCAACCTGAAGTTACACAACTCAGTCTCTTGCCATATGACTCTGATTCCCTTCAAGTCACCATCCCTCTGCTGGAGCCCAGGGTGTGTGCCTGTGTGGACCCTTTAAGAGGATGTCTGGGTCCCCTGCAGCCTTCTGTCCCACACAGATGGTCAGAATTGCCACTGTTTTTCACAGCCAGTTGTGGGGGCTCCTCTTCCCGGCACCAGCACTCCAGGTTAGGGAACCTGGTGTGGGGCTGGGGTCCCTTACTTCTATATGGGGAAGTTCTGTGGCCCAGATATCTCTCCCAAGTTTGAACCACCAAATGTGGGTGTGGGTCCAGTCTGTTTTGCATCTCCGCCCTTCCTACAATTGTTGATGTGACTTCTTTATATCCTTAGTTATAACACTTCTGTTCAGCTAGACTTCAGATGCTTCTCCAGGTTGATTGTTCTATAATTTAGTTGTGATTTTGATGTGTTCACTGGATGAGGTAAGCACAGCATTTATCTACTTTGTCATTTTGGATCTCTTCTGTAATAGGTATTTTAGATAGAGCAGGAGGACTGGAGATGGAAACTTGAAATATCAGTCAGGGAGAGCAGGTGTAGTGTTCAAAGGCTAGAGTGAGGAAACAGGATGCTGAAAAAGGGTGTAGGTATAGAGAAGCGTGCTTATCAAAAAAGGCTTTATAGAGGCAATATTGTAACAGTGTCACTCAAACTGGTAGTGGGTGTGGGCCTTCATAATTTTTTCTCTTTTCCTTCCATAATTTATAACAATATGACTGCTTAAATTTGTCACTTCCACTCTTTGCTTTTCATAGATATCAACATTTCTCTAGAGGTTTTACTTTTTCACTTCAACTGGTCCTTTATAAACATACCCCCCCCCAAAGATTTAGTCCTTTCTCTAGGATTTTCAAACTGTAAATTGTTAGTTTGTATTTATACAGAGAACATGTAATTTTCTACCACCTGGTAATCCTTATGCGAAATATATATATATGTATATATATAAAATGGATGTCCTAGGAATGGACAAAATGAGAAGCTGAGAGAACCAAATTTTGTAGGCTAATGTCTATCAGAGGGAGTGACACTCAGTCAATGTACAGCAGCTCTTCCCATAGGGCCCCTTGAAAAGATGGTGTAAAACTCATTCATAGCTTACTTCTAAAAGATTAAAGGAGATGGGAGTCTATATTTTGGCATTCTAATCTTGGTTTTAACCATAAGATTTTGGATAGATCATTTAACCTCCATAAGCTTCAGTTTGATAACCCTTCAAATGGAATGTCATTTGTCTGACCTACCCCACAGGGTTGTTGCCTGTCTTAAAAAAGGTAATACACATAAAATTCTATAGAAAAGTGAATGGGTAGTAAAAAACATTCCTTCCAATGGTGGATGCACATGCACTCTCCTCCGTTTCAAAACAAATAGTACACTAAGTTTAAAATATATACAAAATTAATTTCCAGGGCTACCAAATGGCATGTTGGTGGAGTTGGCTTGGGATGCCAGCTCTGAGCAGCAGGGCCCCAGTTTGAATCCAACATGAGGGCCAGTGACCCTGTGTCCTCTACAGCTAAGATGGTCAACAACAGCTTGACCTGGAGCTGGGCTGCCATGAGTTGCTAGCGACAGCATAGGCTGCAGCCCCTGCTCCAGTGAGCTGCCGTGAGGCACTGTGAGCGGCTGTCCAATGGCTGGCACTCGACTACTTCAGGCGGAAAGAGCACAATGATAATACCAACATGGGCCAGTGAAACAACGTCCTCCACAACTAGACTGAAGAACAAAAGGATAGCAACTTGTCTGTTCCCCTTCCCCGATTCCCCAATGCTGTTCCCCTCCCCCAATTCCTCAATAAAATATAAAATTTAAATTAATTTCCAGAGGAGTCAATGGAATAAC
Organism: Aselliscus stoliczkanus; assembly: GCA_033961575.1. NCBI lineage: Eukaryota > Metazoa > Chordata > Mammalia > Chiroptera > Hipposideridae > Aselliscus > Aselliscus stoliczkanus. The sequence continues at coordinate 80,547,719 of CM066737.1, forward strand.
TCATCTTTATGCTTGTATGCTGTATTTTTGTTCAGACAATCTCTTTTGGGTTCAGGCTGACTCCACCGTACTCATTGGAGGTAAAACAGGTAATATGTGTCACTGAGCATTGTGGATAGATGGAAACACTGACTTTGAAACTCTGCTATATTTTTAGTGAAAATGCAAAAGGGAGCAAATGTTCCCTCTGTAGGTTAATGACCCCCCATGAGCAGTTCCAAACACACACCATTTGGAAGAAGGCCAAACAGGCATGTGGAAGCCTGTGGCTGCCATCCCAGGGGAGGAGCACACTTTTTGAGGTATGATTTCCATCCTGAGAAGTGACCCCTACTGATGTCTAATATGAGGGTGGATTTCATTTGATTTTTCTTTGCATGTGGTCAGTCACACACAATCTGGGAAGATGGTGTTTAAGCCAAGGCAGCCTCTCATCTGACAAAAGAAAGCAATCAGGAAGAAATTTTAAGCCAAAGGAAATACCCCATCCATAAATAGAATGTGAGGTTGCTGAAATACAGCCTCACCCAAGGTTGGGCTGGAAGTTTGTGCCTAAGGGCACACTGCATATACTCATTAAGTTTGTTGAAGGCTGATTTTTGCCTACTTTTTTGGTAGCCATGAAAATCATGTTGACAGAAGAGAAGCTTCGAAGTCATAGCACAGATTCCAGTATCCCAGCACTCTCTGTTGTGGAGCACTTGCCTTAGGAATATTTCTTTAAGAAGCATGGACCAAACTCCAAACATTAAGACTAGCCAGCACAGTCTTGTGAAATTTGTGAAGTGCATTTTTATATTTTTCAGACGCCCCATTTGTGTCCCTTACACCTACTACTGTTCCACTTCTCTTCCCTATCAAGTACCCAGGCTTGGGGATCTACATATCCTCTCAGGTTCTATAAATCAGTGCCTTATGGAATTTGTATTTTGTGGGAATAGGAGGATGTTTATAAAAGGCAAGGCTGAATGGAAAGAGGACCCCTCACAGGGAAAATGCTGACTGCCCTCCAGCCCTTACCATGAAGCCACACACCTAGTCTGCTCCCAATATGCCTCTGACTTCCCCCAAGTCACTGTTCCTTTTTTGGAGCCCAAGGTACCCAGGACCACCTTCCTGCCTAGAGGCTCTGTAAGAGCTTGGTGCATCCTGCCACTAAGCACCCTCAGGGGGATGCAGTTGTCGGAGAAGGTACACAATGAGAATCTATAAAACCCTTTCCTGGACTCCTTTAAGGACAAATGACAAGCAAGTGTTTGACATGGTGAGACATGTGATTTTGGCTCAGTTTTGTGGGTACTCTATTGTACGAATTGTGGACCTGAAAACTTCATGTGTGTGTATTCTTTATAGATTTCTATATTTTTGTAGACATATTTACAGTTAAAATTTAGAGATTGTTGACAACTTTCCAAGATTTCCACATGTCCTATGACATGAAAAGGCAGCAAGTGTGGATCTTGGCCGTCTGGAGCAGAATATTGTATCAGTGCATGTAGTTCAGAGGGATAAGTGACTTCTAAATGATGTTTAAGAGTTATGCATTGTAGTTTTACTATTTCTGATTAATAGAGCTGCATTTATATATTAAAGGGTCAATATTTCAGACTTTTCAATGTCACTGTGTATCAAATACTATATTGAGTGCTTTTGCAAATATTCTCTCTGAATCTTCACAACCATGTTAAGAAATAGCTATTACCCCCATTTTAGAAATAAGAACATGGAAGCTTTCATGTTCTCTCCTTTTAAATATAAGGCTGATGTGTTTGCTCCTCTTCATGACAGAACCTAAGCAATATGTTTGGCTTCACTTGTGTGCTTATGAGAACATTTTGTATGAGAGGGTCCAGACTGGAATTAGGTGACACAATTCCTGGTCATTGCTCCCTTACTAGCCAGCTAAGAAATCTCTACCTCATTTGTGGTGACTTAAATTCAATTTAAAATAAGATTAATAAAATACACATAAAAAATCTGAAAACAAATCCTCTTACCACTACTGCTAATAAAGATGCAAATACACATTGAGCACAAAAATTCGCTGAATTTTCTGGTAGGCAGAATGAAGAGGCAAACACAGGAAATTACATGTCAGAAATTTCTCATAAGATTTCTAAGACCCCTTCCTGTTTTTCAGATTTTATAAAAATGGAGTACCCTACCTTTCAGAACTTTGATATGTCTAAATGAGACCACATTGGTGCATAAATGTTAGTGTACTGTTTATCTTCTTATATAACCCCAACAAAGATTCATTGTAGAAACCTCAGGAGAATCAGACTGTAGTTAACTTCATTAAAACTCCATACTCTGATCTTCTGTGGGTCAACTTATTTAAGTACCCCTATGTTGTCAACAACTGTGAAAAGCATTTTACAATATTCTCCATACAAAGTAGATGTTATTGTCCACATTTCATAAATTGGGAAACTCAACTCCCGAGAAGTGATATACTTGGCCAAGGCAATGTATTGGTTTTAGTCAGAATTTGAACCACTGTCTCTCTGTCACCAAAGTCCATGTTTTTTCTGATATGCTACACTGTTCTAAAATATTAACTAATTTAACAGTTTTGGCATCCTTTCCAAGAATTATTCCAATTTATAAAGAGGTTATTGTGAAGAATCAACATATACTTGGTTACTGTTTGTGTAATGTAAAATCACTCATGACTCAGAAGGCTCCACATAACCCCTGACAACATCAGGGGTTTAAATATCTTAAACAAAAAAAAGGTGATGGGAGAAGGCATGCTTCCAACAATGAAGGAGAGACTTGGGAGTCTTAACCATAAGGCTAACCTTGTAGGAGAGTGACCTCAAAAGGCTGATTATATCTAAAGAAAATATTTATCTTATCCAAGGACCTCCTAAGGTAACAGGATTGTCAATTAACTACCTGCACAGTACAGGTACTGACTTCTACTGGATGCATAGTAAAGCTGTTGATTTCATACAAGCTAATATTCTATGTACCTAATGGGAAGAAGGCAGTTTGATCTAGCAGAATTCACTTATTTAACAAATATTTATTGAGTTTCTGCTATGTGTTAGTTCACAGTTTTAGGTTTTGGGGAAACAGGAGGGAACAAAACAGATAAAATCCCTTTCTTTATGGACCATAAATTCTAGTCAGCAGAGACAGAAAATAACAGATTGAAGTAAATTATACAGGCTGTTAGCAGGTTATATATAAGTGCCATCCAAAGTAAAGCAGAGTATGTGGGATAGGAACATGAGTAGAGGTGTGTAATTATAAACAGAGTGGTCAGTGAAGTCCTCACTGAGAAAATGATATTTAGCAAATGACAAGCAAGTGTTTGATATGGTGAGAAAGTATGATGAATAACAAATGTTAACTATTATTATTGTTTTCATTGCTGTTATGTATCATCTCAATTTACATTTTAAAAATACTTGATATTTTTCAAAGCTCCTTTATATATGTTGTCCTGTTAGATTATCATGAAATCCCAATGATGTGTAAGGATCAAGCAGTACCTCCCTTTGAGCAAGAGGAAAACTGAAGTCTGAGGTTAAATAGCCGAATTAAGCCACACAGTGTGTCAATGGTGGAGTCAGATAAGGTACCAAGATGCTAATTCAAAGTTAAGTATAGTTACTACTTTGCTGTATTTTTTAGGTCTTAGCTTTTCTAATGGAGGGTGCGAAACTCATAATTCATCTCTGATTGTCTAATTAAATGAATTTCTAGACACATATGAAATCTCTGAGGAATAAAAAAGCTCAGTCATGAATTCCTTCTGAAAAAAATGAAATCAGAAAACTAATTCAAAGAACTGTAAGTAAAAGCAGAGTTCATGTAGGCTGATTCCTTAGATTTTTGGGGGTGTGACTTGCCAAGGCACACAGAGAGATAGTGGCAAAGTTGAGGCCAGAACCCAGGTCCTCTGAGTTCCAAGGTAGTGCTTATTCAACTCTCAGAAAGAATTCTTTAATTATCTCTCCTAGATTCAGCATTCAGTGGCATTATTTCTGCTGGAAGCCAAAGATGCTTTTTTAAGATACCAAACCCTCATAATGAAAGTTAGCTCAACATGTGATGCTGAGGACAGGTGGGACCTCCTTAGCACTGATATACTTTTAGATTTAGAGCCTAAAAATCATCACAGAACCCATACTATTCAAATTATTGCTGAAAGAATCTGACTTGATTTTTACCCCAAATCTATATTTGTTAAATTTTATATCCCTCAAGAGAGCTTTCATCAAGTCTTTATAAAGTTCTTACTCTGTGCCTAGAACAGTGATGAGCACTCTTGGAGATATAAAAGAAATATAGAGTTTCCATTTTAGATATGCTCTCTCTTGATATGTGACTTTGGTCAAATTTTTTTCCCCTCTCTGAGATATTAATCTCCATAGCCCCTTTCAGTTGTAATACTTCATGACTCTATAAATCTCAAACTATACATACCTGAAACTAAATTATTGATCTCCCTACCTTCAAATCTTCTGTACACATAATATTCCCTCTTAGCTGATGGCATCTCCATCTTCTAGTTGCTCAGAACAAAGTCTGGTATCATCTTTGATCATTTTCACTATTAGATCCCACACGTTATCAGGAAATCATGCCTCTACATTCAGAGTATTTCCAGAGTTCAGCTCTTCTCACCAATTCCATTACTACCACCCTAGTTCAAGCAACAAATTATCTTGGTCCTGGATTACTATAATATTCTTCTAACTGTTTTTTCTGTGTCTTACCCTGATCTCCTTAAGTCTATTCTTTTTCCTTTTAAGATTTTATTGAGGAATTGGGGAAGGGAAAGAGCATTGGGGAATCGGGGAAGGGGAACAGACAAGTTGCTGTCCTTTTATTCTTCAGTCTAGTTGAGGAGGACGTCGCTTCACTGGCCCATGTTGGTATTATCATTGCGCTCTTCCCTGGTGAAGGAGTCGCTTGCCGGCCATTGGACGGCTGCTCATGGTAGCTCACGGCAGCCCACTGCAGCAGGGGATGCAGCCTCTGCCATCGCAGGTGACTCAAGGCAGCCCAGCTCCAGGTTGAACTGTTACTCACCATCTTAGCTATAGAGGGCACAGTGTCACTAACCCTCATGTGGGATCAGAACCGGAACCCTGTTGCTCAGAGCTGGTGTCCCAAGCCAACTCTTAACCAATGCGCCACTCGGCCGACACTCCTTAAGTCTATTTTTTTTAATTTATTTTTATTATTAGATTCAGGTGTACAAAACAATGCAATAGTTATTCTTTTCACCCCTTACAAAGTGGCAACACCCCTCTCACCATCCACTGCCCCCCCCATCCGATATCCTACAAATCTATTGCAATTCCATGGACTCTATTTCCACACTATCTTTAAGTCTATTCTTATAACGACCAGAGAAACTTGTTAAAATAGAAATCAAATGACTTTCAATTTCAAAGTGAAAGCTAAAATCCTAATAATGATCTTTAATGTCCTGGGTCAAGTACTTGTTATCTCTGACCTCATCTTCCACTGTCTCCCTTTTTCAATCTATTCCAGACAGAGAGGCCTCTTCATTGTTCTTTGAACACACTAAGCTAATTTGAATCTTGAGGTCATTACACTAGCTGTTTCCCCTGACTGAAACACTTCCCCCAGAATGTGGTCCCCAGTTCAGCAATATCAGCATCACTTGAGAAATTGTCATAAATGCAAATTCTCCAGTACCATCAGAGACCAACTGAATCAAAAACTCTGGAGATAAGACCCATCAATTTGTATTTTAACAAGCCCTTTAGCTGATTTTGCTGCAAGCTAACGCTTGAGAACCACTGGTATAGACTCAACATTTAATTAGAAATATTAATTGTATCCTTTTAAGCTGCTATATAGTGTAAGGAATTCTTACATTTCCTGTTCCATTTATTAGCATAATAATACTATTAAAATAACGTAATAGTGTTTATTTTAGGTCAGAGCTTGATTTTTTAAGGACCTGAGTATATTAGATCAATCAGTTGTACATTTCAACATTACTGGTCTTTATTGCAGTATTTGCTCAGATATTATTACTTTGCTCACTCTCATTAAGTAGTCCTTGAGCTTTCCATATTTGTGTTTTTGTTCAGGCTGTCCCTCTCCTTTCATGTGCTATACTCACCTCAATCTATTAAATTCCTACCCAAACCTCAAGGCCTACTTCAAATCCTACCTCCTTCTGGAAACCTACCCTGACTAATGCAGTTCAGAAGAATCATGTTTCTCTATTCTGAACTCTCATATAATTTAACATCTCTACTACTGCTTAATCTAATATTTCTAAGAGAATTTTCTACGTTTTTTATCCTTTGATTATAAATACTTGAAAGCAGGATTCATGTTGGTTTTTTTTTTAATTGGGGAATTGGGGGAGTGGAACAGTGTTGGGGAACTGGGGAAGGGGAACAGACAAGTTGCTGTCCTTTTGTTCTTCTGTCTAGTTGTGGAGGACATTGCTTCACTGGCCCATGTTGGTATCATCGTTGTGCTCTTCCCCGTGAGGCAGATCGGTTGCCGGCCTCTGGACAGCCACTCACAGCGGCTCTTGGCAGCTCACGCCAGCTGCCCACTGCTCACGCTGGCTGCCGGCCACTCACTGTAGCCTATAGCAGCCCACTGCAGCAGGGGCTGCAGCCTACACCATCGCCGGGACTCACACAGCCCAGCTCCAGGTGGAGCTGTTGTCCACCATCTTAGCTGTAGAGGGCAGTGTCACTGGCCCTCATATGTGGAACCGGGACTGCTGGCATCCCAAGCCAGCTCTTAACTTACATGCCATTTGGCCGGCCTGCAGGATTCATGTTTTATATGTCATATATTTTGCACAATGCTCTAAACATACAGTCTGGGAATGTAGAAGTACTCAGTGTACCTTAGTCATCTGAACCAAACTTTTGAGTCTTATACCTTGTTGGAAGTCACTTCATCTCAGCACTGAAGTACCAGTGTTTACTAAAAGGGAATTCACAACCCAACAGCATTTTTTTTCTCTTGCTTTGACCTATTCTACAGTATGATTTACTAATTGATTTCAAATCCCTGAGCTGAAACCAAGCTAAAGAAAACTGTTAAGGAAAGTTCAAGTAGATTCTAAGCTGTATTGGGCACCAAAGAGGGTGGGGGAAAGGAAGACAAAAATTAATGTTTGCCAAATGGAAGAAAGCAGATCTTAATTTGGCATCAAGTATTAATATGACCTCTGACTATCAGCATGTGGTAAGAAACACACTGAGTGATAAACCTGTTAACCACAGACGACCTTTTGTTGATACAAGGTTGCAGTGAGGTAGTGTTTGGGAAAGGAGGGCAAGTTGAATAAGTGCCATCTTTTCATACAGGGCCTGGTACTGCCCAAAGAGAGTTACAGGACTGGGAACAAATCTTTCTACATACCTCTCTATGAATCAAGATTTGACTCCTCATAAAATCAGATTGAAAGGAAAATCAAGGACAACCAGGAAGAGTCACAAATAAGTACCTGAGGGGAGAAGGTGACTCCACAGACAAAAAGGGGCACTCTCATTTTGTCCCTGAAAGTAGGGGGAAGATGGTTTTATGGGATGATTCAAGTATAAATGGACCTTAGTATTTGTTATTTTTTAGCACAAGCTGAGAGTAACTCCCCCTTTTCCTCTCAGTTTGCCTCTATTGCCATACTGCCATCCCCAGGGTGCCAACAGAGTGTGTTTGGCATCCCCAATTCAAGAGGCTCTAGGACCAGCTCCAGGGGAATGAGGACTCAGTAGGGCTCAGAGCTCTGTAGACCTCTTCTTGCTGAAGCACACCATGACATTCTGAAATATTTTGCCTATATTCTCAAACTTATTTTTAAAGGAATAAGATATAGTACACACACCAAAGTTGTTCAACTATCTGCTAGTCTCTCTGACCTTCAGGAAGCATCCCTTTATTATTTTGTATCGAATAATCTTACATTTTGCTGAGCATCAAAGTTGCTATCCAGTATATTATAGGACTAGTTCCTATATTTTTAGTAACCCAATATTACACCATGACTATAACAAGCTTTGTTGGAATTTCTAAGTTTCTGAGCAATTTGCAGTCATCAGTACTTTGTATAGTCCTTTAATATTATATAAATGTACTTAGAAAGCAAATTAAGAACGCTTTGAGCTCTTTCATTTCTTGATTCCCCATATGGTGCCCTTTCCCCACTCCTAAAGACATTGAACATCTTGAAGATCAATTTGCAGACCCACGTCAGACAGTCATCCTTATGCAGTTATGGCATTTCCTCATGTACCCTGTTGATTGGCATGTGTCTGTTGAAGGAGAAGTATCTTATTTCAAACAAAATACATGTCAGGTGCACATGTTGGAATAAGGCACTTATCTGATTCAGAATTAACAACCTTCAATAATTTGATTTAGTTCAACTTATCAATTGGTACAAACAAGCCAAAAGAATGTTGGGCTGAGATGATTAAATGTGATAGGTCAATTTTTTAAGCAAGGAAAAACAACATCAGCCTGACCAAAGAATTAAAATGCAACTGCTAAACAGGCTCCAGGGGAATTTCAAAAGAGAAGCAACAAAAAACAAAATAGCCTTATCAAAAATGTCCTGTGAAGCAATGCTATCTTCATATAAACACAATCAATTGAAGTGGGTTAACTCAGTTCACCATGTGAAACAAAGCTACATTTCTTATGGCACCTAGGAATTCCAAGACAGAAATAGCTCCCTGTAATGAAGATATTGTTATGTGATTGAGTCTCTTGATAGAATGGTCAGCTGTCTCTGCATATTCAGAGAAGCTTGGCTTTGGGTTACCTCTCAATTTAGTTGAATGTGAGACCTCCATTTGCTTTCAAGCAAATCCTTAGATTTTATTATCTGTTTAAAGCATTGCCCACCATTTATGGAATAAACATTTCCACTTTAATTTCATATCATAGGAAAATAACAAAGACAGTGTAGTTATTGGTCACAGCTGTGTTAATGTGCTACATGTAACCTTAAGAATTGTGCTGTCAAGTCCACAGAGTCAAAGTTTCTGGTTTTGCCTTACAATCTGGCCACAAGATAAAGAAAGGATTTTATTTAATATCCATGCAAATTTAAAAATCTATTTTAAAGCAGACCTTTTAAGTAATAAAGATTGACTCAAAATAACAAAGTTGTGCTCCAAACTTCCAGTGTGTTACAAGGTATTTTTGGCATCTAATTATAAAACATGAGAAGACTTTTGTTTCTGACTCTACATTTTTACATTTCAATGTGGTACAGAGCTCCCTTGATGTGATTATTTTAGTGTTTTTTTTCTGGGATGAGATGAAAAGTTATTTCTTTCCTCCTGAGAATATTAAAAGTTTTGTGAAGTTTACCACTCATTAACAATGCCCATCTCTGTACATATTTGTTTTGAACAACAGTAATTATAATTAAAATCTAAGGAGGGGTTGGAATGAATAAAAGGAGGAGATTTCCCTAAGCCTTTCCTCATGGTAATGTTGTTAAAAGATATTTACTTTTTATTTTAATATATGGTTCACTGTTAACATCCTTTATAGAAAGGATCACTGCATTTAAAAAAAGAAATCATTAAATATATATTGCTAGGTAGAACAATGGCAAATTAAACCACTATATCATCCACTCCAACATCTGGACAAATTTATTAAGTAACAAAGAGGGCTTGCAATAAAATCTGGAATATGCTTATTTCTCTTGTTATCAGAAGGCAGACTAGCATGAAGGCAATCTTAATCTGAAGTGGAGAGTGATAACCTAGTAACCTTAGATTTTTACAAGGAATTAAACTAAGAAATTATCTTGAGAATTTATTCAAGCAAGGCTTGTTGAATCCATTTGGAATACACTAAAAGAAGTGTAAAAGACAAAACTAAGTCTGAGACAAAATTAACAAAGTTGATTTATTCATTAACTTGCAGCACTGGAACTCCTCTGCTGTCACTTTTCTTTCAGCAGGGGTTCAAGTGTGCTAGAAAGCAAGTATATTTTATAGAATAAAGAGACAATACAGGGAATGTGTCTGATTGGCAAACTTTCTATTAAGATAAGATTAAGGGCCGGCCAAGTGTCTCAGTTGGTTAAGAGCTCGCCCAAGAGTGCAAGCTGAGCTCTGAGCAATGGCGGTTCGATGCCAACCCGAGTTGAGTTGCCGTTGATCTGCCAACAGGTGGCAGGATTGCTCAGCTGAAAAAAAAAAGGTTCTATTAAGATGAGACTATTTTTTTAATCAAAAAAAGATGAGGTTATTTAATGGAAGATTTTCTAATTTGTCTTCAGATATATTTGGCAATCTTTGGTTGGTAAGGAGGTAAGTGAGCAGTTTGGGAACATTTCAAAAGAAAGGATTGTTAAAAGTTAGGGGCAGAGGATATTCTATAACTAGACTTTTCCTGGAAGAAGTGGAGGTTAATGGGGTGCTTTTTTAATGGAAATAGGCCTTATGAGACACTGACTGTCATAGCAGGAACAACCCTCTGTAAGCCCATACTTCCACTATGTATCACCCCATTATAAACCCATACTTCCACTCTGATTGGGTAGTGGCTAATATTCTGTACTAATGGCATTCCTAAGATTTTCACACTTTCTGGTATGCATAAAATCACAAATTCCACAGAGCCGAGTTGAACCAATGTACACAGACACATACATATCTACACACACTAATACACATTCATGTGTGTGCAAACATGAATACATAAAAACTCCAATCTTGTTCCCTTGTATTTGAAGAGCTGTCTAACAATAAACAACTGTTTAAGTTGGTTATACTGATCAAAAGGCATCTTTTAATGAATCCCAGGCAACAAATCATAACATTATGTGATCATTAGAGCAAATCATATAAAAAGAAAAATGTAATGTCAACTATATCACCCTAATAGAATCCAACTTCGGAATGTCTTTCATAACTTGCAATGTAGGTATATTTTATTTTGAGAGGGCAGTGATGGAAATAAAAGGAGAAATTGGATTGGGCCTTGTGAATTAGAACTTTTGTTATATCAGAAGTGACCAAAGGATAATTATTACTGGTTGAAGTGACTATTTTTTTTGAAGTTACTAGATTTTGGTAACCATCTCTGGATGATTGGTCAATATTATCATTAGCTCAATTGCAGGGATGAATATTATTTCCACTGCTCATTTGAATAATCATGTTTAGGCCTGACCAACAAGCTACCACTACCACCATCTTACTTTTATTGATATTTCATTTTGAATGACAATCCCCTACTTCCTAATTTATTGTGCTGAAACATATTTACCACGATTTGCTGATTATACACTATCATAAAGATATTTGTAAAGTTTTTTCAAAAATTGATCCCTAGGGACAATAAAACAGAGGTCTACCATCTTCAACTAATATGGAAAGAGGTGAAAAAAGGAGAGAATAAAATGGGCTGAAGCATACCCCACCTCACACCCACCTATACCCTAAGGACCTAAGAATACTATCTCAGGCAGTATAGAAGAGTGGTTAAGTATTTAGTTCCCTGAACCAAAATTACTTGCATTCAAATGATAGATCTGCTGCTTTATTAGACACATAATCTTGGATAAATTATTTAATTATATGTGCCTTGGTGTCATTACTTGTAAAACTGAGTTAGCAACTATCTCTTGGGGTGGTAGTGTGGATTAAAGCAAATTAATATATGTTAACTACTTGAAATCATGAATGGTATGTAGGAATTTAAAGTAATTTAAGTTTAGCTTTCAGTAATCACATGTGTTGTGTTGATCAAATAATAGCTAACACTAATTGAACACTTACTACATGCCAGCTCCCTCTTTGAGAAATCATTGCAAACTGGTTGGGTACCTTGCCCACAGGTCCTTGTTCCTCTCAAGGTGGCGTGTTTTACATGATTATCTCCTTTTGGATTCTGGTAACACGTCCTGCCTTTTTATCTCTAAACATGAGGTGGCATCAGTTCTCTTCTCATTTATTTTGGACCTTTCTCTGCAGGGTTTTTATTCAGTTTGGGCCCTTCTCAATTGTTCTGAAGATTTTAGTTACATGCCTGCCTGCACACTGAATACAGTCACCTAAAAATAATACATAAATACTTGAGATCTAAGGAGGAGCTGGCTGAATCAAAGATGTATCTCCAGACAGGCCCAGGTTTCCATCCTGCTTGAGGTTTATTTCTTTACCCTTCCCCTTCCCCCTTACCCTCTTGCAAAGGCCATCAAAAGTCTCATCTTCTCTGAGTAGTCTCCTTACATAAGCTCCTCAGTGATTGACATTAGTCATAAAAACTCATTCATTCAACATTTACTGAGTGTGCCTGGTGTGTTCAACACTACAGAGATATTGGCAGCCCAGACAGGAATAACACATGGATCCCTGTTCTTTCAAAGCTCCAAATCTGTTAGACTGTTGAATGTTCAGGCACTTCTTCATCTTTATGGCTTTCCTCTGTCTCTGACTGGTCAGAAACTCAGGCAAAGTAAAAGCTTGGGACCAAGGGAGGTGAAAAATCATGCTATGGAGACTAAAAGAGGTGAAAAAACATACTTTTGGAGAATCTTAATGTTTCTAAGAGAATCCCCAGATATACAGTGGTAGAAGGAGTGCAGGAGTCAATTCAACCACTCTGTTTTAGGCTGTCAATGACTAGGTCACAACCATCTGTGGTGGGGAGAAAGCTATATCTTCTTTCATTTCTTCCCCAATGTCCTTGAAGAGTAATTTCCAGAAGTCTGAAAGGGTGAAAAGGATGCAAGAGTATATTGGGAAGGGAAACAATAAAACATCCATGTAAGTGATAAAGCCTAAAGTTTCTCCCAAATTAATGGTATGACAGAAGGAGGCCCACTTTTCCTTCCTATGCCATGATATATCCATAGAACATCTTAGATGCTTTAGGACTTTGACAATCACACTAAAGGTCAGAAGACAGTTTTATTGAAAGGTACCTATAGAGAGAACTCTAATAAAAAAAAACCCACTAAGGTCAGCCTGAGGGTAGGAGAGAAATTGTATTTTATATATGAGAGTTCAAAGGTTCTTTTCATCTGCATAAATAGATTATTCTGAGACTTAAGAGATGGACTATTGCTCAAAGCTTAATTCATACCCCCATCTCACCTTCCAGAACTTCATCCTTTTAGGTTAAGAATTGCATTGTGTTGTATGCAGAACCCAACTTCTGACTACAGACAAACCTACTCCCCACTCAGTCACAAAAAAGATGTGATGCAAAGTTATTTAACCATTCTATAATTACTTTTCCATATCTGTGAAACAGCTATAATACAGTCTGTGCAGAACTGCCTTAGGAGTGCATCTCTAGTGCATATGAAGTGATTAGCACAATACCTGGCACTAGAAGGTGCTCAGTTGGGGCCATTATTGTCTCCTTTCCCTTCTCCTAAATCCATCTTTGAGCCTTGAGTGCAAATGTATGACTAAAAATTGACCTAGAAATGTGGGAAAGTACCCAGCCCAGAGATACTGAAAGCACAGAAGTTCTTTTAGAAATTTCCCAAGGGGCCACCCTGGGTTTGATTTTAACTCCTTCCTTCCTCAGCCCCCACCTTCCCCCACCTGTTGCAGCCAAGATCCCTGCACAGTTGGGTTTTGTCTACCTTGTATTTCCTTTCTAGACAGCACCTTTACATTTGTTACTAATTCATCACTTGTTCTCATTTTTATTAGTTGAGAAATTTTGTTTTATTCCTGGAAGTGGGGCATCTAAATTTTTTCCTGTGATTAAAAATGAGTAGTTTAAAAAAAATGAGTAGTTTTGTCTGCATGTTGAAACTAATCAGTAAAAAAGTATATCCAGGAAGAGCTTTGTTCTAGGATCTAGTCTATGCAACTATGAGAATCAGATTTCTAGAACATCAGAATCCCTCTACCCACTGTCTCTCATAAACAAACAAACAAACAAACAAATAAAATTCATAAATCACAGGCAGCTTCAAAGAACCTCCAGATATCAGGCCAGAGTGGGTGAGCTTACCCTGGGCAGCTGAGGACCAGTTCCATCCTGAGAGCCAACCAAACAGACTCCTTCTCCAGAGATACTCAGTATATCTGCCTGAGGTATGATTTTTAGAAGTATATTTAATATTAATAAGTACTGAACACTTGCAATGAAGCAGGCACTGTGCTATGTTTTTTTGTACCTCCCAATTTATATAACCTCCAAACTGTGCTATGAGATTGATATTCCTTGACCCATTTTACAGATGAGGAAACTAAGGTACAGAGAGTTCACATAACTTGCTCAGGGTAACACAATTAGGTAATGGAGGAACTGGTAATTTGAAGCCAGACCTGTCCAATTCTAAAGCCTATGTTCTTTGTTTTTGTTCTGAGGGCAATGTCACTGGCCCTCATATGTGGGACCGAACCGGGGCCACTGGCTTCCCAAGCCAGCACTTAACCACCACGCCACTCGGCCGGCCCTATATTCTTAACCAGTATGCTCTACTGCCACCAATGTATTCTCTCCAAGCTAGTGAAATGTGGTAGGTGCATTTTCTCCTTGCATTTATACATCCCTAGAAGGAATTTGACATTAGCCTTATCAGTTAGTGATATCTTCATTTGTGAGTTTTTTCTTTATTTCTTCCTTCAGTCACTAAATATTTACTGAGCACCTATTTGCCACCAGTCATTGTGAAGATATTGGGGGGGGGGAGGGTGCAAAAATAAAGATACCTAATTCTCTAAGAGTTCACAGTTTTAGTCATCTTTTGCCAATAAACAGGCTTGATTTGTTGGGAAAAGCAGGAGTATATTGACAAACATGACTTTCTGTTTTGTTCATCTCTGTATTCCAGCTCCTAGATCAGTACTTGCCAGAGCAGACACTCAAAACAAATGAATAAATAAATCAGGGCATCCAAGTCAAGAATAATCATGCTCTTGGTTTTGCAAAGGATAAGTCTTGATTTCAGATGCCAAGGTAAAAATTATAAAGGCTTAGGCTTTTAAAGAAGTGCCAAGAAAGCAACTTCCCCCATAAGTTGTAAGGCAAATAGCCAATTTTCCAATTTTCCTCTTGGAGCAGTCTGTACATTGTACAGTGACAAAACAGAACATTAAATAAGAGATGGAACAAATATATCCTGCCCATCAAATATTTCTGAGACCCACTTGAAGTTTAAGTTGCCACCCTTAGCTAAGCATTGTGGTCAATGATGGATTAACTAATTTCTTACATTGGGAAAGTGGTTGGCCACATATGGTATAGTAGGAAACACTATTACATCAAACTGCAATTGTGCCTACCCCAAGGATATAATCACTGCCTTACCTCCATTTTAATCCCTAGCACTGGCCTGCCACAGTGTTTGAAATTCCTACTTCCTGGGTTTAAAGTAGTGGTTAAAACTTTTCAAAATATGGTCAGCTAGATCTTGATATCATATATAAACAAGTGAAATAAAACAACCAAAAAACAAACCTACCTGGAGTTCTGAGGCATTCCCCAAGAACATTTTGATAGGCTAAGGGGAGTGTGCACATTGAATATACTAAGACCAGGCTAAGGTATTATGTATGACATTCCAGTGAGCTGGGTTTGAGCTTGGCCTAACTAGCCTCAAACGTCTGACCCAGCTCAAATACTCCAACATAGTTTTCTCAGAACCCTCCCAGCTTGTTTTATCATCCTCAGTTTAGTCTCACCTTCTACCTACAAAGTATTGAAGTATATACAGCTCATTTTTACATGTAGCCTTTTTGGATGCTTCCAACAAACCTATGAGGATCATATGTCCAATAGCTGTTTATAGAGCGGTGTGGTCATACAGCAGCCTAGCCGTCTGCCGCCATGCACCTGTCCTTAACAACAGATCCTCATGGAGACAGTACTTTCACTATGTTTATGGCAATTCCCCATGGGCCCCCAAGAAAGAGGGCTGGCTAGTCAAAGAAGGGTATGACCCTAAACTATCAATAGAGCAACCCAAGACAGACACAGTCCAGGGGGTACCATGGGAGGAATCATGGAGGTGAAGAATATTGGCAGAAGACCCCTTGTCTACAATGCTAACAGCCTGCCTGAGAAATGAAATCTGAACAAATGATAACATCTGTCCTCCATGCATTCTTGCCCTTAGACCTCTTAGTGAGCAGTTTCTGTATCCCAGGAGGTGCATGTATACAGGTCATGGGACTTTTGATAAAGGCAGCCTGCAGACCATGGGGTGATTTGACTTACAGCTAAGTTGTCTGGAATGATATATGTGACTTACAGACCATGGAAAAATACAATGCTACTTCCTTGTGTGTATCCCAATAAAAGCCGAAGTCAAGCTCGATTCAGGGCTCATTGTCCTAGAGGCACACAGTCCCCTGGCTAGCACTGTTTTTGAACTATCCTTTGTCGCTTGCCTATCATTTCTGTTTCTTAGTCTCTGTCGGCCCTCTCGAAGTGCCCAATTCAATCATGCTTGATGTGACAGAACGGAAAAATGTTGCAGGATAAGAAAGTATACCAGGATTGTGTGAGTGATAGGATGGAATCTGTCACTGAAGATTGGGAATACCATTATCTTTGCAGAGTAGCACAGACATGGATTAGAGTACTTCTTGGGTAATGACAAAGTAATTTATCAAATAAATATATATTTATATATTTATATTTATACATATATATTTGTATATTTTGTTACAGAGATGAGCATGACTATAAAGGCATCAATGAACATGAAAAATATGTAAATATAACTTTCCCAACTGAGACATGGGCATCGTTTCTTTCCTAAAATGAAGAAAATGATTTTATCCGTGGAAACAAGCACAATTATTTAAATTTAAATTCTGCTTAGCTAGCCCATTTAAACTTTGGGCAAGTCAATGGACACAAGTCAATTATAAAAAACATAATTGGTCAAAATCTACTTGTTAGACAAGAGTTCAATCATCTGGACTTTTGTTATCCCTTAAAACCAAATGATATGATCATATGCATTTACCTTCTTCCCATCCTTTTAAATTATTGAAAATCATCCCTTTAATTAATAAAGATGTAATGTTATCTTACATTTATATGGTATTGCATAGTTTACTAAGAACGCTGATATACATTAACTTGTAAAATCTTGGTGAACTCCCTCTGAAGTAGTTGCTATTCCATTTTATAGGTGAAGAAATTGAAAATAAGTGACAAACTCAATTTCATATAGCTAGTAAGGAGCAGGAACACACTTGAGCTCAGGTCTTCTGACTACAATTCCAAAGCTTTAGCCATTACACTTTACTATTGTTATGGAAATCATTTACTTTTGTTCATTGGTAATAATTATATTTCAAACTCTGTAGTAGAAACCCATGAAAACATTGTGGCATGTAACATATTCCTAAGTAGCTAATTGAAGAAACACTGCCTTCTGCACTTTATCATAAAGCAGCTATGCTTATTTTACTATATAACTCGATATTGGAATGATTTAGTGGACAGGGTCAAAGAAGAAACAGTGAGAAGTTAATTTGGTTAATATGGCTGCTAAGACAATAGAAGCCTTTCACTATTTATGCTTTTGAAAATCAAATTCTTTGAACCAACACTGAAGTTAAATAGGTTCTGAGTTGTTGTCCAAGGTTAGTGTATCTGAAGACAGTATAAAAAAAGGCATCCTTTTTTTAAAAGAGAAAATACTTTTTGCAGACTTATCAGGTAATTTCAGTACTTACATAGTAAGAAAAGTGTCATAATTTGCAGGTAATATACAGGGCAAGACAATGTGTTTTAGACCTATGGGGATCACTTTCCAGTGGCGTTTAGCAAAAAACTATTCCAGGAAACCTTGGGCCAGTATTTCCACCACTCTTTACCTCAGTTTTCCCATCTGTACAAGAAATATTTAAAAGGCCCTTCCAGGTCTGATGTCCTATAATTCTTTGAAATTCAATCAACTGGCTTACTAAAGAGCTCTTTCAGTGCAAAAAGTTCCTGGCATTTATGCCCACCCTAATTCAATCTGAAAATTCAGAAATAGGGGAAGAGCAGAGCTCTCTCTGGTCTAGGCAGAGCTGCTGTTAAACTTGTGTAAGTTCTGGCCCTACAATTTAATGGGGAGCACCTGGATATTAGATCCAGCCAAGCAGTCTACCCCTGACTCTTACTAACTCTAAGTAAGGCAACCTAGGCTTTGTTCTTTCATGTTAGTAAGCGAACAATTGGGCTCATTAATATAGGACTATTATAAAGGGGAGTGAATGAATGATTGAGAAGAGGCTGAAACTTCTCAATTGTAAAATTTTAAAAATATATTAGGTATTTATATATAGATGTGGGTGTATGTAAAATGTATGTTATAGTCAATAGTTCTGCATTATTCTTCTGTTGAAATAAGGCTTTTAGAGGCCGGCCAAATGGCTCAGTTGGTTAAGAGCTCGCTTAAGAGTGCAAGCTGAGCTCTGAGCAACAGTGGTTCGAGGCCAGCCCGAGCTGAGTTGCCGTTGAGCTGCCAACAGGTGGCAGGATGGCTCAGCTAAAAACAAACAAACGAAATAAGGCTTTTATTGGCTGGGTGAGGTTTATGATATTTTCGTCAGATGTCAGCTCCAACATAGAAGTGTGTGGATCAATATCAAAGGATCCAAGTGAGAGCAAGAGCAGGTCTAGTTTTCCACCTCCTCACTAGCTCCTTGATGCCTTGAAAAGCCACACTCCTTTTCTACATAGTAATGTCAATTTAAGGTCACTGTTTCGTTCTTCTGTAATCTTCTCAATCACCATGCCCATGCCTAATACAATGTTTGCCTCGTTGTGAGTATTAAAGACCTGCCCTTTTTTTTAATTTGCATTCACTTTAGCTAACATGGTGATTTCTGCCATATTAAATGGTTTTTATAAGGTTTTGTATATTTTTAATAGGTTTAGAGCCATACTTTATTTTTAGCTAACATTTTCTCAATTTATCTCTTTGGAATCCGTATCTGACTTTCTGGTCATTAGTGCTGAATTTGCTGTCAGTAGTATTTATTGCCAAGAATATGGTAGCCATTTGTTGATTAGACATATGCATTAAAGTAAATGTATCTTTTAAAACATTTTGTACCTTGAATAACACTCAAAATAGCTGAAAGTAATCTTGCAAGTTCATTACTTCTTTTCCCTTTAAGTCTTTTACAAAAAATAAATACTAAAATAAAATAACCCTGACTCAAAGCAGATGGAGCTGTCAAGGCTCACTCACACAGGTGAGCTGAATTGAGCTGATTAGTTGTTAAGTGCTTACAGCTGTTAGGTTAGACTTTGAGGAAATTTTAGAAGATCAGGGCCTCCCTTTACAAGAGAAGATTTGGAGCAAGCATAGTAAGAAAAAATAGAATTGTTGTGAGAATTGTTTCTTGGATCTGAAAAGGAAAATAAAGGAAAATTAAAAGCCAAAACACAAACTCCCTTAAATTGAGACTTTAAATTAACAAATACAGATTTTGAACTTTTCTTAAAAGTGAGTTTATAGTGAGAAGTAATCAAACATCTTAAAGCAGATTTAATGAAATGTAACATTCGTTGGTGAAATTGCTAACATTTTTCTCTCAAATTTTGGTAACAGCCTGAAATATAAAATATCTCGCTGAAAGCTGAAATCTTGCATATTCTATACAGATGCATTGAAGCCTCCTAAAATGGTCAAAGACAAACAGAATTCTATGTGTAGCAGGGAACTGAGCAAACATCCTCAGTTTAACATTAAGTCCATAAAGCATGTTGATGGGTAAGTTGAAAAGTAAAGAAAAAATAGCTTCAAATCCTTAGAATTTGTTTTTGTTTTTTGAGAGCAGTGTCACTGGCCTTCATATGTGGGACCTGAACCGGGGCCGCTGGCTTCCCAAGCCAGTGCTTAACCACCATGCCACTCGACCGGCCCCAACCTTAGAACTTTTTGATCATAGAGTTTTACTGCCTAGAAACAGGCCTATCAAAGTAAAATCTGTATAGTTGCTCTTTCTGGAAAATTATCATTTATTATTAAATCTAACCTGCATAAAACTGCCAGATAAAATTCCACTATTGCAGAATTAATTTACACAAACACTTCCCATGGCTCCCCATCATGAGCCTAGAGCTTAGATCAAAGCTCTAAGGTTTGGTCCCAAAGGCAAGACCCTGAAAGAGCCAATCTTAACCCACCTAATACTATATAGAGAGCAAATTGAGGGATTTGTCAGCCACCATAGTTTAAGCATCTAAATTGTAAAGTCAAAGCTACTGTCACACCAAGTATCATGCCAGGACATTGGACCCGGCAGATGAATGCAGGGTCTGGTGAGGCCGAAAAGGAACCACAACAGAGCCACAGATAGGGGGTTCACACCACTATATTCTCGATGGCATCCAGTCGGGACATGAAAAGCAAACATCCGCCAATACCCCAACAAGGGGTCTGCCTGTTGTTATAGTCTCGCTGGTGGCCAGACGAGACACATGAAGTAGATCTGCACAACCCACAACATCTGCACTTGCTAACGCAGCTGAGGCAGTTATATGCAAAGCAACAGTGGCTAATGGCCAACTAGACATAGCTGATAGCCAACCAGTCACAGCTGATGGCAACCAGTCACAGCTGACGGCCATCCAATAATGGAGCCAGCACCCTTCCAGGTGAGGCTGAAAGCCTGGAAACTGCTCTCCTGGCACTCCATCCCAACGGTTACTGACACCCTATAGGGAAAAACAAACACTATACATCTAAAGAGCCTACTTCAAAACTTGAGAATTACAGAGTTAGAAAAAACAACAAACAGGGTTGATAGGATCTAGTCATTGGATGTTCATGGAGCATTAGTAACGCTGAGCCATTAGCATTAATTGTAACTAGGTAAGGTAAAAAGTACTGAACTCAAAAGAAGCAGGAGCAGAGTTACCAGAAACACATAACTTTTTTTCAAAATCAGAATCAGCGCCCTCTGTAGCCTACTCATTGATCTTAATACACCCTACTGTGCTTTTGTTCATTTGCTTCTCAAGTCCTAGAATATCTATCAAGGGATAGTATGTGATAGTGGTTAAAACACAGACTGCCTGAGTTTTATTCTGACACTAATTAGCTGTATTACTTTAGGCAAGTTACTAAAACATGGTGTTTCCTAGAGTGTTTGTGAATACTAAGTGAACTAGTATATAAAATACTGAAGAAAGTGGCTGGCACATAGGAGCTGCTATATAAGTGCTTGCTATTATCATTTTACTTCATCCCTAATTCAAGGCCCAGTTCAGTTCCCATCATCTCCTGGAAGTCACATAACATCCTTGTAATCCTCTGAACTCTTATATCACTTATAATAATTATGACTCCTTCGGTGTTTTATTTTATGCCACCATAGGAAATAGTTTACACCATGTTAACATTATTTTAAACTGTTTTTAATGTGTTCAAGTCTTGCCTCTCCAAATAACCTCTATACTCCTTGAGAACAAAAACCATGCCTTATACTTATGTTTCTTCCTTTGAACATATCAGTGCATAGAAGATACTCCAGGAATATATTTCAAATGGATGACTCAATAACTGGTTTTCACAAGTAGCAAATTTCACAGATTTCAGTGTACAATCAAACATTTTAATCACAAGACAGAAGTGAGTATTTCTCCTACTTTGAAGTTTAGCAGCAGTAAATGTGTTTTCCCTGAAAAGAGGGTGACTTTATATTTCAATTTCAGGTCCTTGGCCTGTTTTAAAGCGGATGTATTCCATTGTAGCCAAGGTAAAATGTTTCCTAATAGGATACTAACCACTAAATTTTCAGCCTTCACTGAGATTTTAAGACAGATTGACACATTTTGTTGAGTGAAAAATACAAATGAAAGAGCAAATATAAAATTTTTAGGAAAGTTCTCTAAGATACTTCATGAGTATGAGGTCTGATAATTAAGTTCACAAACTCACCCTAGAAAAAGTATTACATTCCTCATTGCTGAATATCACTATGGTCACCTTCAAAGTACTCCCCTTGGGAAGTTATGCACCAATGCCAGTGCCTAGTCCACCCTTCAAAGCAATTTTGGAACTCTTTCTGGAATGGCCCTCAGAGCTGTCACCATATTACCCTTGATGTCCTGAATGTCATCAAAATGCCTTCCTTTCAATATTTCCTTTATCTTTGGGTAAAGAAAGAAGTCATTGGGGGCCAGATAAGATGAGTAAGGAGGGTGTTCCAATACAGTTATTTGTTTACTGGTTAAAAATTCCCTCACAGAGGTCTGGCTGAGTGGCACATTGGTTAAGAGCTGGTTTGGGACAACAGCAGCCCCAGTTTAGATCCCCCATATGAGGGTCAGTGACATTGCCCTCTACAGCTAATAACAGCTCCATCTGGAGCTGGGCTGTGTGAGCCCCGGTGATTGTGTAGGCTACAGCCCATGCTGCAGTGGGCTGCCATAGGCTACAGTGAGTGGCTGGCAGCCAGCGTGAGCTGACAATAGCCTCGCTGAGCAATCATCCAGAGGCCGACGACCAATCTGCCTCATCTGGGAAGAGCACAATGACGATACCAATATGGGTCAGTGAAGCAATGTCCTCTGTAACTAGACTGAAGAACAAAAAGACAGGAACTTGTCTGTTCCCCTTCCCCGATTCCCCAAAACTGTTCCCCTCATCCAATCCCCCAATAAAATCTTTTTAAAAAAGTTTCCCTCACAGTTAGTGCCATGTGAGCTGGTGCCTTGTCATGATGCAAGAGCTATGAATTTTTGGCGAAAATTTCAGGTCGTCTAACTTTTTCATGCAGCCTTTTCAGCACTTCCAAATAGTAAACCTGGTTAACTGTTTGTCTAGTTTGTACAAATTCATAATTAATAATCCCTCTGATATCAAAAGAGGTAAACAACATCGTTGCAACAAGTTCACAAACTTAATTGTCAGACCTCGTATATGCAAAACAGTGCAACTAAGGGCTCACAGAACTGGTCAGGATTTAATAGTATACATTAAAATGTTCATAAGAAATACTCAAAATTATAGTGTGTCCAGGACGTACCAACCAGTTCACATAATGGCAGACATGGAAAATAATAATGCTTATATAGTACACTGAGTAGGCAGAGAGAGGTTCTTGAGCTACGGGTAACTGGCACTAGGACTATGATAATGTCGTCTCTAGAACTCTGGCCATTTCAGGTCCTGGCCTACCTCTCTGAGAAATAAGAGAACACAAATTTCAGCACACTTGCAGCCCATCCACAACATATATATCAGTTGGAGAACTCTACTGGTTTTTCAATATGAAGTGCTTCAATCTCTACTGGTCAATACAGAACAACGAAGACCTATGATAAGAACATGTACACTCAGATGCAACATGCATTCTTTTGCATTCCTATGTTCAAAGGTCTCAAACCTTGCTAAATTCAATAGTTGTATAGTCTACAACCAAGACCTGTTCCTAGTAGAGACTGGGTTTAGTACAAATCATATTATATGCTTTTTCCTTTACTCTAATTCATTCATTTATTAATGTGTTCATGAGGATTAATTAATGTTTTAATGAGGATTTATTGAGCACCAACTCTGTGATAGATCCTGTACTTGGTAAAGATAAAAATGATATCATTGAGTTCTGGCAGATAGTGCAGTAAGAAGTGGAGAATACATCATAACCCATGAACAATGCTGGCTCTAACCTAGGTGGTCTGGGCTAAATGGGGTCCCTGTCATATGGCATCCTCACCTTGGCCATTCAACAGCTCAACCAAGGACCAAAAGCAAGTGTAACTTCTTACTGTGAGCAAATATCAGATACCTCTGGTCCCTCAAGTCTGATCCTATTCTGGCTTATTGACTGGTAGTTGGGGTAAAGCAAGAATGGTGGCCCCTGGCCACCAAGTCTCACAGATTCAGGGAACTTAGATGAACACTGTGTCCCAACTGCATGAGACACCACCTTGTCACAACAACACCAGACAAAGGCCTTATAGGTGGAGGGTGAGCAGAATCTCTTAAGAACATAGGTAGAGCAGAGAACAACCGTCAGCTATCTGGCCATTGGTTTTGGTTGTATGAGACACTGATATTGCAAGAGAGAGAAATGATAGGATAATATACCTCAGTTAAACAACAGGAAGCATACACTATACATTGGAAATATTTACTGGTTGTTTATAGATTTGTATATGTAACATGAACAAAAGTTTTTCTCAACTATGATAAAGTTGAGTTAGAAAATCACATATGTTGTAAGATAATTTTTGTAAAAAAAATCTTACAAATGTCTTCTGGAATGTCTTTTAGAAATGGATTTGTTAGACCACCTATAGAAGTGACATACATCCATATTTTCTCAATCTTTAAGACAAAGAGGAAATCTCAAAGTGAAGAAAAAAATGTGGAACTGAATGAAAATAAATATTCAGTATATTAAATTGTGTGTCATATAGCTAAATAAGTGCTTAAAAGTAAATTTATAGTACTGACTACTTAGAAATAAGCAAAGTTCTCAAGTTAGTAATTTAAGTTCCAACATTAAGAAACTAGAAAAAGAACAAAATAAATCCAAAGTGTGCATAAGGAAATACATAATAAAGATAAGTGAACATTATTAAAGGGGGAATTTTAAAAATCAGAGAAAAACAACACCAAAACTTGTGTAACACATCATATTAACAGTATAAAGGGAAAATACCACATGATGATATCAAAAGACACAGAGAAAGCATTTATCAACCCCATCAACTTTGTTTTTGAAATATTTTATTGGGGAATTGGGGAAGGGAACAGTGTTGGGGAATTGGGGATGGGAACATTGTGATTTTCTAGGATCCATCAGCTCCAAGTCAAGTTGTTGTCCTTCGATCTTAGTTGTGGAGGGCGCAGCTCAGCTCCAAATCCAGTTGCTGCTCTCAATCTAGTTGCAGGAGAGCGCAGCCCACCATCCCATGCAGGAGTAAAACTGGCAACTTTGTTATTAAGAGCAGGCGTTGGAACCAACTGAGCCATCCAGCTGCCCTTTGGCAGCTCGAGGCTGCTCAACTCAAGGTGCCGTGCTCGATCTTAGTTGTTGGGGGGAGACAGGGGGAAGGGAGTTTGCAGCCCACCATCCCATGCAGGAGTCGAACTGGCAACCCTGTTGTTAAGAGCATGTGTTCTCATCAGCTGAGACATCCGGCCTCCCATTGGCAGCTCAGAGGCAGCTCCCTGGCCCATGTGGGAATTGAACTGGTGACCCTGTTGCTCAGAGCTCATGCTCTAACCAACTGCGCCACCCAGCTGACCCAACCCCATCAACTTTTAATAAAAACACTCAACCAGTTATCTGTGGAGGAGAATTTTCTGAATCAAAATTAGATGATCTGTGAAAAATGCACAGCTAACATCATACATACTAGTAGAAGAATGGACACTTTACCCTTAAAATCAGGAATAGGATAAAGATATCTGCTGTCTCCAATTCTATTCAATATTGTTTTGTAGGTTCCAGCCAGGTTATTAAGCAAGGGGAAAAAGCCACTTAGATTGTAAGGGAAGAAGCTAAATTATTTTAGAATAATTAAATTTATAGAAAGTAATCTTGTGTTAGTCAATTGGAAAACCTAATATTGTTAAAATGGCAGTACTCCCCAAATTGATATGCAGATTAAACATAAATCCCTATTGAATCCTTAGGTGCCTTTATTTGTTTTATTTTTGTGGAAATTAAGATGCTGATCCTAAAATTCAAATGGAAATTCAGTATATACAAATGATAATACACACATGAAAAGATGCCCTACATTAATAGTCCTATGGAAATGTAACTCAAAACCACAATGAGATTATACTTCATCCCCACTAAGATAGCTAAAAAACAAACACAAATCAATAAAAACATTAGACAATCGCAAGTGTCGGCGAGGATGTGGGGAAATTATAACTCCCATGCATTGCTGGTGGGAAGGTAAGATGGTGTAATCACTTTAGAGAATAATCTAGCAGTTAAAAGGTTAAGAATACAATTATCATATGACCAAGCAATTCACTCCTAGGTATATACCCAAGAGATTTGAAAACATATGTTCACATAAAACTTATACATGAGTATTCATAGCAGCATTACTCATAATAGCCGAAAAGGAAAAGGAAAAAGAAAATGTCCATCTACTGGTGAATGGATAAATAGAGGTGGTATATCCATCCACACACACATTAGACTATCATTAAGCTATAAAAAAATAAAAAATTGACATAGTACAACATGGATAAACACTGAAAACCTTATGCTAATTAAAAGAAGTAAGTCATAGAAGACCACATATTATATCTCATTGATGTGATATGTCCAGAAGAGGCAAATCCATAGAAACAAAAAAAGAAAATAATTCTTGTCATGGATGGGGGAAGTCGGGAGAAAAGATTAGAGGGGTTGATTGGTAAATGGAATGGCATTTTTATTTGGAGGTGATGAGACTGTATTAAAATTATATGGTGGTGATGGTGGCACAACTCTGTAAATATATGAAAACTTTTCAATTGTACACTTCTAAAGAGTGAATGCTATATGTGAATTATATCTCAGTAAAGCTGTTATTGAAAATAAAATAACTCCTGAAAAATAAATCCTTGGGCCCCAAATGATTTTCACTGGAAAAGTATACCAAATATGTAAAAAAATGTAATTAAAACAAATTATCCACAATATCTTCCAGAAAATAGAAGATGAATACTTCCCAATTTATGAGACTAGTGTTACCCTAATACTAAAAACAAAGACAACGCAGAAAAAAAACACCACCTTTTAATATTGCTCATGAATTTAGATTTAAAAATCAACAAAGTTTTGTAAATCAAACACATCAATTTGTAAAATTAATCATGACTGTGACTAAGTACAATTTATTCCACATGTGCAATACTTGTTCAACATTCAAAAATCAATCAATGTAATTTTTCATGTAAACAAGCTAAAGAAGAAAAACATATGAGCATACCAGTTGAAGCAGAAAAAGCTTTTCATCCAATCCAACCAGTATTTATGATTTAAAAAAAAGCTTAGAAAAATGGGCATTGAAGAATACTACTTTAACTTAATAGCATTTACAAAAACCCTATAAATAATATACCTTTGGTAAAAATCTCTAAGATCAGGAAGAAGGCCAAGATGTTCACATTTCCTACTCTTTTTTTTCCTTAAGATAAAATTGACATATAACATTGTGTAAATTTAAGGTGTACTGCATATTGATTTGATACATTTACATACTGCAATGTTATTATTCTTATTGCGTTAGCTAATACCTCCATCATGTCACATAATTATCATTTCTATTTCTTGGTCATAACATTTGAGATACAGTCTTCTAGCAACTTTGAATTATAGAATACAGTATTGTTAATTAAAATCACAATGCTGTGCATTAGATCTTCATAACTTATTCATCTTCTAACTGTAAGTTTGTGCCCTTTACCCAACAACTCCATAATCCTCCCTCCCCTCAGCTCCTGGTAACAAGCAATCTACGGTCTGTTACTACAAGTTTGGCTTTCTAGATTCCACATCTAAGTGCTATCATACAGCATTTGTATTTCTCTGATTTATCTCAGTATAATGCCCTTAAGGTCCATCCATGTGTTGCAACTGGCAGGATTTCCTCCTTTCACATGGCTGAATAATATTCCATTATATATATGTACAACATCTTTATCCATTCATTCATTGACAGACAAAGACGTTGTTTCCTTATCTTGGCTATTTTGAATAATGCTGTAGTAAACATGAGAATGCAGATATCTTTTTAAAGAAATAATAAAGGACTAGCTGTTTCATATTTTTAAATTTTTATTAAAGTATATTTGACATAAAATATTATATTAATTTCAGGTATACAACATTGTCACTCAACATTTACATTCCTTACAATGTCATCACCATCGTAAGCCTAGTAATCATCTGTCAACATACAAAATTACTATGATAATATTATTTTCTTTATGCTGTAAATTTTTCTTATCACATACCTATGGATATATATATATATATCCAGGAGGTTTGCAGTATGCATATGTATGTGTGTGTGTGTGTGTGTGTGTGTGTGTGTGTGTGTGTATCAATCAGGAGTTTTTGGTATCCTGTTTTCATTTTCTTTCAATATATACCAAGAAGTGGGATTGCTGGATAATATGGTAGTTCTATGTTTAATTTTCAATATAGTACTGGCCAGTGTAATGAGCTAAGAAAAAGAAATAAAAGTCATATGTATCATAAAGAAAGAAACAAATTATATTTGCAGATGACATGGCTGTCTACTTAGAAAATTCCAAGTAATCTCCTCAAAACAAAAAACAAACCCCCTAGAGTCGGCCAAGTGGCTCAATTGGTTAAGAGCTCGCTCAAGAGTGCGAGCTGAACTCTGAGCATCAGCAGTTCGATGCCCAGCCTAAGCTGACCTTTTGCTGAGCTGTGAACAGGTGGTAGGATGACTCAGCTTAAAAAAAAAAGTGGGGTGGCGAATGGGGGGGTTGTTACTTTGAGGGGTAAAAAGTATAACTATTGCACTATGTCATACACCTGAAACTAATTTTTAAAAATTGTTTCACAATAAATAATTTTTAAAAATATTTAAAAAACTGAAAATAACTAGCAATTTTCAGAACTCCTGAAATATTTTAAAAGTCTTCTCTCTCTCTTTATAAAAAAAGGAAATTAAAATAATTAGACCATTTTGATATACTAAAACTACATGGGATGCATTGTCAAATAAATAATAATTGTTATGTTGTATTAATATGCATATATTATTGTTATTGTTATTAACATAAATGTTCTAGAACTTATAAAAAAATTTAAATTTCAAAATGTCCTGTTACAATGTTTTCATTTTCAGAACTAGTTATTTTCTTTTCTTTTGAGAGCAGTGTCACTGGCACTCATATGTGGGACCCGAACCAGGGCCGCTGGCTTCCCAAGCCAGAGCTTAACCACCGCACCACTCAGCCGGCCCTAGCTATTTTCTTAAGTTGTTGTCTTTCAAAAGAAAATTTCTTTCTCAATTGCGTTATCTTTAAGCATGTGCAGTTTACAGAGTTATTGTCTTTTACTGACACTTTTGCAAACATGTTTTATCTTTAGAAAGATTCATAGAGAGGACTCTGACACTTACTTTAAAATACAGATTTCTGGGCCAGCTGAGTGGCGCGGTGGTTAAGCACTGGCTTGGGAAGCCAGTGGCCTGGGATTGGGTCCCACATATGAGGGCCAGTGACACTGCCCTCAAAAAAAAAATAATAAAAAAAAAATACAGATTTCTGAGACACTTTCAGATCACACCATTAAACTGGGTACTTTTGTGTTAAATATCACTGATTTTGAATCTTTTATTTTCCATATATAAGGAAACCTATTTCTCTTAGAGTACCCATGATTTAAAGCAATTTGTTAGCCAATTGAAACATTTATCTTTTTTCCGTACCTGATGTCTCCAGGATTGGGAAACTCTTAATGTGTATTTTTATTTTCATGGCAATAAAGTTATTTGCATAAATTGAATAAGAATCTGTTCTCCTTGTAACAGTACATAATTGGAAATATTACCAAGATTTTGACTGGAATGTCAT
Organism: Aselliscus stoliczkanus; assembly: GCA_033961575.1. Lineage (NCBI taxonomy): Eukaryota > Metazoa > Chordata > Mammalia > Chiroptera > Hipposideridae > Aselliscus > Aselliscus stoliczkanus. Next base: position 80,577,216 of record CM066737.1, read on the forward strand.
GTTTGAGAAAGACTTGCATAGTCTCAGAGATGACCAGACAACATGAAGGAACTAATATTGACTTATGAAAACCTCCTTGGGAAAAGTATCCTGGCACTTTACTCTCAGGGTTCCAAGCAGCTTTACCAGCTCAGTCAACCTATGCATTTAGCTTTCTCTGTTTTTGATAACCAATTACTTAAAGGAGACAAAGAAATTAAAAACACTAGTTAGTGAATACACAATGTGATATATAGATGATGTATTACAGAGCAGAATTGTGCACCTTAAATCTATGTAACTTTGCTAACAATTGTCACCCAAATAAACTTTAATTAAAAAAACAAACACACACAAAAAAACACAAACTTGTAGAACTAATAACTGAGTTCAGCAAGTTTGCAGGATACAAGATCAACACACAAAAAACAAGCTAATTTCTATGCACTAACAATGAACATATAGAAAAAAAATGGGGTTTAAAGTTCTCCAAATAAAATTAAATATTTAGGAAAATGCTAACAAGACATGTACAAGACATATTTTGAAAGTTACAAAATGCTGATGAAAAAACTAAAAAAAAATACCTAAATAAATGGATAGGCATACCTTGTTTGTAGATTGAAATACTCAACATATTAAAGATTTCAATTCTCCCCAAATCAATCTAAAGGTTTAATACAACTCCTATCAAAATGTCTCCATAGTTTTCAGTAGACATAGTAAAACTAATTCTAAGATTTATTTGGAAGGGTGGAAAGGAAAATTAGAGGTAAAATTATTTTGAAAAAGGAGAATAAAGTGGAAGGAATTACTCTACCTGATATTATGAATTACTATATAGCTACCATAATCAAGACATTGTGGTTGAATATTAGCAAAGAATTAGAAACAGATGAATGAAATAGAATAGAGAATCAAAAAATAGACCCACACATATAAGCCCAACTAAATTTTTTACAAAGGTGAAAAACCAATTCAATGTTCAGTGGGACAGTGGAAGAAGGAATTCAGTAAATTGTGCTGAAACAATTGAATATCCACACGAAAAAAAAAAGAAAAGAAGAAAAAGAACTTCAACCTAAACCTCACACACTACATAAAATTTAACACAAACTGGATCATGGGCTTAAATGTAAAACATAAAACTTGTACAAAAGAAACACTGAAGTCATTTTTTGAGATCTGGGGCTAGGCAACTATTTCTTGACTAGACAGAAAAAGCATAATCCATAAAAGAAAAAGACTGATAAATTTATATAAAAATAAAATGAAAAGAAACAGAAAAGATTTATATATATATATATATATATATATATATATATATATATATATAGAGAGAGAGAGAGAGAGAGAGAGAGAGAGAGAGGGAGATATTAAAACGCAACTGTTTAAAAACAACAGTGCAATTAAAAATGGACAAAAGACAAACAGACATTTGATGGAAGAGAACATACAAATGACAAATACACTGTAGGCATGTGAAAAGATGTTCAATATCATTAGCCATCAAGGAAATGCAAATTAAAATCATACTGAGTTACCACTACAAGTTTATAGGAATAACACCAAAAAAAATAAAAGTAACAACACCAAATTCTGGCCACGTAAAGGATAAAATGGATCACTATTATGTTGCTGCTGGGAATGTAAAATTGTACACCCACTCTGCAAAACAGTTTGGCATTTTCCTAAAAAAACTAAACATGCAACTACCATGCAACCCAATGATTGCACTCTTGGGCATTAACCCAGAGAAAAGAAAACTTACCTTCATATAAAAACCTGTACATAAATGATCATAGCAACTTTATTTGTAATAGCCCCAAACTGGAAACTGCTCTATGTCCACCCACTGGTCAATAGTTAACTGTGGTACATCCATACCATGAAATGCAATTCAATGGAAACATACCTTCTCACTAATATTTTAATAGTATAGATCGTATAATGACTTTTATTATAAGCACTATACTTTTTGTATTCTATTGCTTTATGTCTCATTTTAATTGAGAATTAAGGGAATGCAATATTTTAGTTGTAACTCCCCCAATATTTTTATCCAGAAGCCTGTTGCCTTTTTTGTCTTTTTTTTTTTTTTAGTTGCAGGTGGGCGTAGCCCACCATTGAACAGGCAATCTTATTGTTACACCAGCTGAGCCATCCTGCCACTTGTTGGCAGCTCAGTGACAGCTCAGCTAGGGCGCAGCCTTCACTGGCCCATGTGGGAATAGAACCGGTGGCCCTGTGCTCAGAACACACACTCTACACCAACTTTAACCAACTGAGCTACTCGGCCAGCCTGTCTTTTTTATTTTTACATTGACACCTTTATTTAAATCAAGATATTTTGTTAGAAATACACAATCTGTTTTTTATTTTAACCAAAATATATTAGTAAGAGAGATTAGATGAACTTCTTTCTATGCCTTCTAATTTGCTTAGGGAGAAATTTTATGTAATTTTTTATTGGTTTCAGGTGTACAAAACAACATAATGATTAGGCATTTACACCCGTCACAAAGTAATAACTCCCCTCCCAGTCTACTACCTCTCTGACATAGTATATAACTGTTCATTTTTGTCTTTTAAAAAAATGTTGACCCTGTGCCGGCCGAGTGGCACGTTGGTTAAGAGCTGTCTTGGGACGCCAGCGGCCCCATTTCGGAACCCACATATGAAGGCCCGTGACACTGCCCTCTACAGCTAAGATGGTGAACAACTGCTCCACCTGGAGTTGGGCTGCATGAGTCCCAGCGACGGTGTAGGCTGCAGCCACTGATGCAGTGGGCTGCCATAAGCTACAGTGAGTGGCTGGCAGCCAGCGTGAGCGGCTGGTAGCCAGAGTGAGCTGCCAAGAGCCGCTGTGAACTGCCAAGAGCCGCTGTGAACTGCCGTCCAGAGGCCGGCAACCGATCTGCCTCACTCAAGAAGAGCACAATGATGATACCAGCATTGGCCAGTGAAGCAATGTCCTCCACAACTAGACTGAAGAACAAAAGGACAGCAACTTTTCTGTTCCCCTTCCCAATTCCCCAATAAAAATCTTTAAAAAAAATGTTGACCGTGTGAAAGACAAAATTACATTTCTATCCTGTTAATTTGGTTTATTATAGTCTTGGTTATCAAAATACTCATGAGTCTGAATTTGCAAATATTCATGATGTATGTAAAAGAATTATCAATATGGTATAACCTCAACCACATTTACATATGTATGCTCAGTTGTGTGTAGACATACACAACTCAAACTCAAACTATACACTGCTAGTGATTATGAATCTTGTTTGTGTTTTTTAATTTTCAATAATGCACATAAAAATTTTGAAAAGTTGGAAAATAAATGATATTTATAAAAACCTATTTTTCCCCTCACAGTCTAGTAGGAGAGACATGCATATGAATAATTAAACTAAAATATAGCATAATGTGTGTGTGTGAACCTTTGTATCAGCTGGGGCCCTTACCCCCACTACCAACTAAAGGCCAGGTATCTTGCCTAGCCAAGAGTTCAGGGAAACTAACTTTACTGATTCAGCACACCCAATGGACTGCTGAATTTGGCTACAACAACTGAGGATAAACATTGAATTAGTTTATCCTAATCCCCTGTGTGTGGTACTAGGGCCCATAGAGCCTTTTGAAATGTGACACCCCATCCTCACCCCCACCTCATGAATGTTATCACTACAGAAAATAATCACAGTGACAGATTACAAAGTGATGTTATTTTTGCCAAATAGTTCTTTTTCCTGCCTGGCATCATGGCTTGAAGAGGCTCCAAACTGGGTATTGCAAAACATACGGATGAATGCAGCAGTTGAACACTAAGTATTTGGCCTGGGCATGAATTCTCTTAAAGAAAGCCAAATATGATGTCTGTGTCAGTGCAGTAAAGAGTAACTTTGCTACTTCAACTTGGGTCTTACTAAGAAATTATGCATCTTTCAAGGTTAATCTATTTGTTGGTGATTATATAAAACAACTTTTCCTCAAATTTACAAAATTCAATAAAGAAGTAACCAGCATAATTACACATTAATTAGAGTAATGGGTAAGAAGTCACAAAATCTTTACGTCACGAAAGGAAAGTGAAAAATTTCAATGAAGGTAGAATACCAAAACATCAACATTTTATAAAAGAAAACTCAAAAATTGAAAGCTTGACTGAATTATATATTTCATTAAAAATCTTTAACTTAAAGTTAATAATTTTAATCCAATATTTTAATATAGTTATCCATGATTTTATTATTTTCTTGTTCTAGTAAAATTTTGAATTCTTCATACCATTTTCTACAGCTAAAATATCACATTATAATTTAATTATCATGTGCATAAATTTGTGATCTTAAGTCCAAAATCAAAATTTTGTCATCTCTAACAATAATGAATACATGATAATTCGATAAAAAGAGTTTGATGATACAACTTATTGTACTATAATTTCAAGGATTTCTATTATCTTTAATTTAAAATTTTATTACTCTTTCAAGTACTTTAAAAAATAAATCCAATATACATGTATACATTTCAACTAAGTAGAAATACCTAAAATTATTCTCAGTACATCTACTCAAGATAATGTATGTTTACATATTAATGTCCAATACAAGTTTGTAAGCATGAACATTTGCTATTTGAAAGGAATTGATACTAGTCTTTTTCCTCTCAATATTTTATTGAAACATCATGTCAGAAGTTGACCAGCACCACACATGTAAATAATTTTAATACTGGATATGTTTCAAGTGTTCTATATCTCTCTTGCACTTTCTATGTTGTCATCCAAACCATGTTTATTTGCACACTTTTAATACAAATTGTCATTTAATTGCAGACCAAACCTAAGAAGATTAAATGTATATGAACGCAGTTATATCAAAGCAATTGCCAGCAATGACTAAGCTATGCATTTGCTTTGTTTTAAACTGTTCCATTAAACAGGTTAAATTCCAGTGAAACTAACTAGTAAACTGTTGTTGTATACTAGGATATTATTGTTATTTTGGGTAATTGAAGATTTTTCACCACAAAGGCAATATATCTCTAAATTGGAGTAAGTGGAGTAAAAACTTTGTATTTCCATCCTGTCAAGTCAATTCACAAAATACAGTTCATGCAATTTGACAATTCTAGTTATATTTAAATCTTCCTTTCATAAGTATATATCATTAATAGTATAAGTATGCAATGAATAGATGTTCTTTTTGAGCAGTAGAGGGAGAAAAAGCAACATAGTATAAATTATTTTAAAACAAAACTAAACTAAAACTACACTGGTTATATAAATTACAGTGTGACATACATAATTTATAAAATTGCATATTCAGATGAGGAAATATTTGTTATTGAGATTTAATGAGGAGATAGCAACTATGTATTACACTGTACATATAGACATCTAACACTACTGTTTTGAAGTATCTAAATTTGTCATCAGCATGTTTGTAGAGTTTTGTGAAATGTAGTTTAAATATTTATACAAAACATTTATTGAAATAATGTCCTGGGCTTAGTATTATACCAGTAACAATTAAAACACACACTATCTGCTTTATGTGCACTGTGATTTCCCCCAAGGTGCACAATATAAATGATTATGAGAATGAAAGGTAAATCTTACATAATGTCCAATACAGATGCTTGTCTTTTTTTTTTGTTGGCACATTGTCAAATTGTCAGCACATAGGATTCTGATTATTCAAAAACTGATTCACTGAGTCATTACTTGCTGATTTTAATTGTTCGTTACTTTTCATGTCATACATGCTCCAAACTCACAAAAGAGAATGAAGGATATCCTTTCCCAGACCATAGGTAGAACCCATGCCTAATAGCAGTGAATTACCATTAATATTTACCTTTATAGCTTGGAGAAAATATCAGTCTCCATCTTTGTAGTATAGTGAATTGGAGCAATGATATTAATGTTTGAAGACTCCAATATTATGTAATCTAAAGTTATATATTAGACTTTCAAATGTAATATCCACAGAGCTTAGCCCCTCTGTTTAATGAAAAGTAATAATAGTTTTGATGTTCTAAGTTGTGTTAGCTAAAATTTTATTTTGGTTGTTAAGATGTAGTGGATATTTATCCACTTAGACATGTGCTCTGCAACCAGCCTCAAACTTGAAATCAAGTCTCTGATTTTAGTTTGACTGACTGTTCCACAAAGTATTAGAACCTTCCTGACAAAAGAATCTGACTACAGGTCTGAGCTTGACTGAGGTTATGCAAAGATAAAGTACATTCACTTATTTCCCAACTCAGTGTACAAATTTTACACAGTTGATGAAACGTTTATTTTCTTTAGATTTAATTTTGGTAAGTCATATAATAAAGTCAGGTTAAGCATCAGATTTTATAAATATAATCAGCTGAATTAGATCTTTTATTTTAAAAGGGAAGATGGGAGGGCCAGCCGAGTGACTCAGTTCGTTAAGAGCTCGCTCAAGAGTGTGAGCTGAGGGCCAGCCAAGTGGCTCGGTGGTTAAGCACTGGCTTGGGAAGCCAGCGGCCCCGGTTTGGGTCCACCATATGAGGGCCAGTGACACTGCCCTCAAAAAACGAAAAAAGGGTGCAAGCTGAGCTCTGAGCAACAGCAGTTTGATGCCCAGCCCGAGCTGAGCTGCCAAAAGGTGGCAGGATGGGTCAGCTAAAAAAACAAACAAAAAAACAAAAAAAAGGGATGGAGAAGATGTATATGTATAGTCACACCAAATGGAGATAGCAATTTTAATTAATTAGATCTGGAGCTCTATTAAGTATCATTTGGCAACTTTCATTTACGAACTATTTCATGCCTTGTCTATCTAGAGTGGCTTTTGATTTTTGTAGGTTGTAAAAGCAAGCCTAATATTCAGTTGTGCAATTGAAATTAATAGAATTCCATAGTATTCTGCTTTTAATTCCATAACTATGGCCTCAAGTTACCAAATTACTCAATTTTTGAACCATCCTAGGGAGTAGGGTTTATTCAATATAAAATAGTAAAGATACCAACGTGTTTCCATGAAAATAAGACTGGGTCTTTTATTAATTTTTGCTGCAACAATCTACATTCATTTATTCATGTACAAAAATCTGCATTTATTCAAATAGTCATATCTGGCTGATGATCTTACTGAGGCTTATGTTTGGGGTAGGGCTTATATTATGAGCATCCTGAAAAATCATGCTAGGGCTTATTTTCTGGTTAGATCTTATTTTCAGGGAAACACAGTAAATATTAATTGTACATGAATTAGAGCTATTAGCAGCTTCCTGCAGATGAGTAACTTGCTCAAAAAGTAGATTACTGGACTTCTTGAGGTCTCTTCCAAGTTTAATTTTCTATGAAGGCTTTCCCATGTTATTTCTTCAATTAAAAGTATGAAATCAAAATTTATGAACATTATATAAAAGAAACTTAAAATAAATATCTAGATTCTAGCATCTTAACTTTTGTTCCTTTATATTAATCACCCTTACAAATATAGTTCTATATTATCAATTTTATATGGGTAATATATACCACAATTATCTGAAATATAAAGCATGGGGTACACATACTTAAGCAGGTACAAAATTAATGCCTCTCTTAAATAATTATTAAAAAATAATCCAGAGATTTTCTGTATTTTTCAGTTAAATATTTCTGTCATTAATTACTAAGTATGTGCCATGTAAGTCATCAGAATAAGTTTCATTATAATTTGATATGGGTGTTTCTGCTTAAAACAAAAATTTATTTTAGCAGTAAAAGTTAGCCTACAGCTTTCCTGTTTTGGAGTAGACAGTAATAAAGTGTACTTGCTACTTTAATCCCTGATTTGATAAACCTGGGTAGTACAGGTGTTCTGCCTCAAACACTTTCATGACAGATACCTAATTAGTTTGAGCCATAAATAATAGTTCATCTTGACTAGAATACTCAGTTTGAGTGTAACCATGTACTGTTCCATCCTTACCCCCAGAAGTGAAGTGGCATATAATTTTAATGCTTGTATTGGAAGGCCTATTTATAAAGCATATTTAAGAGAAGATGGCCATTTTGAGCAAAATAAATAATAATCATATGTTCTTCTTAATTTGCATTGGAAACATTAAAAAAAGCAGTTCCACAGTTTAGTTGTTTGTCAAAATTTATGTCATGTCATCATGATATGAAGGATCTTGCTTAATATAATGTAGAGCTAGTAGCATAAAAATTACAATCTGATTCATCTTAAAGATATACAGGTTACATGAAATATTTTTTCATAAAATGTAGGATCAGGTGAAAGGAAACTTTTCAACTTCATAAACTAAAAACAGTCTCATTTATGCTACTTTTTCCTGACCTAATTTCCTGTGATCATTGCACAGGAGTGGAATTAAATTGTACCAATGTAATGATAGTTTTATATTTATGGACTCAAATATATACTCCCCTTTCAAATCCCAACTTCATAGTCATTTTGGAGAACTACAATAGTTTGTTTTTGCGAACTGTGTATAAAATACCAGGTTTGTTAAAGGAGTAAGTAATGAAGCTTCACCTAGGAATGATTCAAAAGTAAAAGGAAATAAAAGATGAAATTTATTTAGAATATTTTGCTTTTCATTTAATCTTCATTATCCTTCAGGATTAAATGGATTTTAGAATGTAAAGATTAGTATTTGAAAGTTTGTGTCCTTATTTGTACCTTAAAATTGAGATTAGTAGCTCCTTCAACAGCAGAGAAGTAGAAGTAGAATAAAAGTAGAAAGCAAGAAGCCAGCTGAGTGGCTCAGTTGGTTAAGAGCTCACTCAAGAGTGCAAGCTGAGCTCTGAGCAACAGCAGTTCAATGCCCAGCCTGAGCTGAGCTGCTGCTGAGCACCCAACAGGTGGCAGGATGGCTCAGCTAAAAAAAAGTATAAAGCAATTGAACAATGAAATTTTATCTACAAATACTAGATAGATAATTACAATGAAGCCAATATTCATAGATAAAACTAAAATTGTTTCACTGCTTTCACAGAAATTAGATCCATCTTTCTTTTGGTCATTGTCAATATATAAGAGGCAATTGACATGGTACACTGGCTTCATTATAATTTGAGATTTCATCACCCGGAGTCAATTTTCACTGGTAGTCTATCTTATCAAATGACCTTTATTATTGAGTATCTTATTTATTATTGAGTATCTTACAGTGGCCGCCACTGTAATCAGAGATTGTTATGTCATATTTATTATAGGTCAAAAATGACTATAACTTCAATGACATAACTTTTCATGAACATTTGATAAGGCACTTTAAATGCATAACAGAGAAATACCCTCTTATAATGAAGCTTTGTAAGCCAAATAGCTCTTGACCTTTCTTTGGCTACAAATAAAGAAATTATGTGCTTACATGTAATTGTTTTAGGAATGTGACTATTTCATTAAAGACAATGATTAATTGTTGGATACCAGTGAGCATGATTGCATTTGCCTTCTCTAAAAGAAACTTGACTGTTGTCATTCACTTTGAGATGGTTGGAAGCATTTACCAGTCTAGATGGCAAAGAGAAGCTGTACCTATAAAAGCCAAAGGAAGGATGGAAAGAGCAACCAATTGCTTCCTGGGTAGTGGGGTTTGGTGATAAAATATTTCCAGGTGCCTGTAATCCATGCAACATTTGACTGGAAGAATTAGGTGCTTGTAGACACTGCCCACTGAAGTCTGTCGATGAACCATTTTTTGAATTGGTGACTCCCAGGGCAGATAACATGGGAACTTCCATCATGAGTGGGCTTAATGACTGAGAACTGCTGCTGCTTGCTAGCCTTTCAGGAGCAGGCAAGGCAAGAGGCTGCTGTCGCCAAAAATTAGTTGGACAAATCTTGTAGCAAAGGGGCATGTTGATATTGTGCAGGTACACTTCTGGACAGGGCATTCCAAGTGAGCTTGTAGGTAAGTGAAATGTAGGCGGGGAGCAAGGTGGAGAAAGCAAGGAGTTCAAAGGAGAGGGAGCCCCTCCACTAGAGGTCACTGGAGATGAGCCACTGCTTCCACCTGTGAATGACAATTCAGTCAACGATCAATGAACTTGATGTTCCTACTGAATCAGTAATCATGTCCATAACTATCCCTGCTTCATTCTTAGATTAATTTCCATTGCATGTTCACAGTTCTTTTTACTTCTTTGGGAAACAAAAACAAACAAACAAAAAACATGCTTATCCCTCTGACCAAAGCTGAATATGGTATCTCTACTACTGTCATTAATATTTTTAGCACTACTATTATGTATCATGTATTGAGCATTCACTATGCTCAAGAACTGTGCTAGACACATGCACAACATTTATCCAATGAATTACAAAAAAATAAGCATAAAAGCCCAAATAAATATGACCCAAAGCCAATTAAATGTTGCAAATAAAAATAAGGTTTTTTGTTTTTTTAACTTTAAAAAATTTACTAAATTTTTTGATTAAATTGGGATTCTGTAGAAAGCTTTAGTATGATAAAAAAAAATAAGTGCACTTGAAAGTAATCTTTATCAATTAACATACATTTAAATGTATTAGATTTTTTTTTCTTATATGAGAAGGGAGAATTCCATGGTGCACTATATCAAGAGTTAAAGGCAATTTTGTAGGTTAAAAAATATCAAGATGAAAATGAAAGTGTTCTTATCAATGTTGTCTGGTGATCTTTTACAGTTGGCTAGCATCTGCTAAGATTAGGGATAATTATAAAGTTCATAAAAATGTAGACTCTACACCTTATTTTTTTAAGTATTTGAATTAAAACGACTGGTTATTGACTGAAATTGATCAATGTTGTGCTTTTTGTTTGTTTGTTTTTTTGTGATTTTGTTTTTTTTGTTATTGTTTTTGTTGTTGCTCTTTCTTTTCTATTTTGTGTATAAGAATGTAGCCTAATCCTTTATCAACAGGGAGGCAAGTGTTTCTTATAATTAAACATTCAAAATTATTTTTAAAAAATTGTTACCCATTTTCTTTGCAACTTGAGAGCATTCTTGACATCTCAAACAATTAAAAAAACTATGTATTTTAAATCAGCAATTAATGATCATCTTTGGCTTTTTTTCTTTATTAGTGTACTTTGTGCTGACTTGGATGTTTGAAAAACATGCTGCCTAGATGCTATTAGTTAAAGTGATACTATAAAATGAGTGTTCATATTTTTCTATGCAATTTTCCAGACCGATATTACTAAATTACTATATTACTAAATATATTATTAAATTAATATAGTAAATTCAGTGAAATATGTTGCTGAATGATTAAACTTCATCTCTTCACATTTCAATTGGATGTTATGGTATCATGTAAAACTCAACCTAACTCTAATGTTGATGATTTTCTCAAGTTAATTGTAACCTTGAATTAATGTTCAAAGACAAAGACTTTAATGGAGTAAAGACAAAAGAGTAAAAGAATTACACGTTGTTAACTAATAAAAACTCTTCTATAGATTGTGAAATATCAGAGTAACTGAAGTAACTGAAGTATCAGAGTAACATTCTTCTACCAGAGACCCTGCATTGTCTATTTATGATTATTATTTAGTTATGTAATGCCCTAACTGAGAACAAATACTTTGCAAATATTTTAAATGCTGGTGGTGATTAATCATGATGGCTTAGTGTTGTTTTCAACATTTAGTTTCCTTACTCACAATGAAAGGAAAATTAGAGCTCAGTGATGCTAAAAAATTAAATTAATTTAATTTAACGGAAGTCATTTTAACACATGCTGAATGATTCTCTTAAAACACAAAATATTTATTTCAATACCTAACATAGTTGCAAATAAGTGCACAAATGCACCACAGGCAGATCCTAAAGAATGTGAATCGTGAGATGCTAAAGAATCTAGGTGAGAGCTGGAGATCTCAAGATTACGATAATTCAAAAACACAGAAGTCAATAAATCCACCATTACCATGTCTCTGCTCTTTTCCTTCATGCCAGTTCCCCTCCCTTTTTGCTTCTTATCTCCTAATCAGGATAAATATATACCCACTGTCTTCTAAACACCATTTTCTGGCACGCACTTACCCCTTGTGTAGTATTTGGTACAAAGGCTGTCTGTAGCTATTTTATTAACATTTAAAATAAAAATTAATAAAACTTTTCTTACTTTGTGTGTCTGCACCAAAAGTTTTAAAATCCAGAGTGAGAGAAGGTCTCCATGGATAGGTCTCTAAAAGCCCTTCCAATACACCCCTGAAAAAGAGATTCACCTTCAGCAAGTCCAGAACGCAATTCCTGAAAATAATGATTTTTGTAAACTTTGGAGTTATATTGTTATGGTTTTTAGGGGAGAGTATCTGAAATATCTTCCTTTTATAGCTAGACTTGTGAATTCAATCCTGAGTAATTATTTCCTGAGTAGAAAACCCAGGAAGATAGAATAAACAATATCTTAAAAGTTGGTTGCGAAGAGGCAATATTTTAGAGACAGAATGTTTACTACCTGCAAAATGTAGGGCTTCTGAGTCTTTGAGCCACAGTTTCCTTATCTGTAATACTTGCAGAAAGGGCTATATAAATATTAAATATGGTTGTTATGTTGCTTACCTGTTTCTCCCAGGATCTCTAAATCCTTTAGCAAAAGGATTCCTGTCTATTTTCAATTTGGTAATCTATAAATTCAAGAGAGAGAAAGATAAAGTCAGTGTCCTCAGTAATAACACTGTAACCATTGCTTTTAATGAATACAACAACCACAAAACACTTTTCAACGTGTAATATGGCATGTTAAATAAATGTAAGCATATTTCTCAGTCGACTTTGGAATGGTTATCTTATTTCTCTCCTGGCACATTGTTTTGCTCTTTTTTTTTTTTTGGAACACAAGATCAACACAATTCATAATCAAACTTGCCTTGATGACAATGCAATAAGACCTTTTTTTTAATCAAGGGAAATTCAATCCGTATAGTGCAGCTTGTCTCTATCCTGTAAGTCCCTCTGGGGCCATCCTTGCTAGCCTGGGACCTAGTTAGCTTTACCTGCTGGTTTTGATAAGCTGTTACTGTGGTGAACTCAGTTTCTTTAAAGGAGAACGTTTTAACCCCTTCAGCGGGCAGAGACTGAATCCTGGACAGGTCAACCCTGCTGTCTTGCTCCATCACGTGCACACGGGGCTTGTACTTATGCATGGACTGCAGAATGATCTGGAGGAGAAATCGTCAAATGCTGCCTAGAAATTGGCTTCCCTTCCCCAATACTCTCCCCCTCTCACCAGCACCCCCAACCTGCCCACACTATTCCCCAGTAGTGAAGCTCAACCAGAAAGGCTAAGTTAGCCACATACAAGGACTTTTCTGTGCCATTTTGCCCCAGACAGAGGCCCTCAGGGCTATGGGATTTCCAGAGCAGGGCATCACAGCGGCACCAGGCAGCAGTGATTCCACTTCCAGATGGAGCCCTTTTCTACCTCTAAATGTGGGTGACCATGTGATGTCCCCAAGTGTCACTGGGATCTGACTGCCTGCCATAAGTTTCCCTGAGCTTATGTTAACCAATGGGAAACCATCTGATATCCCCCACCTCCTAATTTCTGGAGACTGCTTATTTTCTTGTGTGGGTGGCACAGGGCCAGGCTGGGCAGGGCAAGGGCAGGGGTGCACCTGGGCAGCAGAAGACTCAAGATCAAAGTGACATGAAAGAACCATGGGGGGAAGATTGGAGAGATTTCCAATACACTATGCCACACAGAAGGTGTTCATCTAGGCAATCAGAGCTCATGAAGATTGCCTGTTAGGCTGGGGTGCTAGAGAGCTCTTTGAAACATTCCCTTCCAGGCATCTTGGCTTAAACAAGTGTCATTTGGTCCTCACACTCCCTTAGCTCACCATCTCCAACCTCCAGCACTCTCAGCCTTCTAACAAAAGCCACAGGAGCAACTTTGATCACAGACCCAGAAATTGAACACTTCTTAAAGACTATAACTAGCTCATCTGGGAGAAGCCTCCTTGGCATCTCCAGAGCGATCTGCAGGCTGAAGTCTTAGCATTTCCCTCCCTTCCTCAGGTCACATAATTGTACACTCTTACGTGGCCTTTGTCATCCATTTCATTGTTGGTGAGTTTCACGCGATCAAAGCTGATGATCTGCCTCATCCAGATCTCTCCGGAGCAGGGCGAGTCCGGGTGAACATAGAACCTGGGAGTGATGCATGAGTGGTCTGTATTCCCGGCGACCATCCACTGAGAGCTGTGGTACACATATCTGAAAAGGTGCGGAGTGTAGCTTTATGTGCAGCCAGCCAAAGCCAGGAACATAAGAGGAAGGCTGCTGGGATCTGGTCCTAAGTGCCTCAGTCAAGGTTCGCCAGCTAATCCCAAAGGCAACTAGTAGAAGATCTAATTTGGTTTCCAAAGAGCATTCAGGGACAGAAAGCAAACTGTAAATAAGCATATGTCATTAAAATGCAATGAAGTGCCAGGACAAGTATAATGTCATGCCATTTTAAAGTCTGGTTTGTATTTCCTCACAGAAACCACAACAGAAATTGTTCTAACCCGTTTTACTGCACAGAGACGCCAGAAAAATCCTCAAGCATTGAGCCAGAAGTGTCAGGGAAGAAGCAAAAGGGTGAGGAAGGTGTCTGTCCAGCCCACCACCACCAGTTGTTGTAGAAGTCCTTTAGCCAACAAGGCTTCACATGAGAACATTCCCACGAACTCTGCCCCATGTGGTCTCTGGGCTTATTTTCACACTGTTTCCAATTACAACCGCTCAGTTGCAGGCAGCATTCCCAACATGGTTCAAACACGAGAAGCAAACAGCTTGGTCTACTATTTCCAGGCTTTTGCTCCAGCAGGTTTTTGAACTGCACCTTCTCCTTGGCCCTGGGCGTGGGGCAGGCTGTCTCCTAGAAAAGCTTGACACCCACCTACAGTCGCTCACATCTTACAGTCTGAGTTTTGGTGGCTTTCACACAAGTCCCATAGCTCCTGAGTCAAAGGGCTTACAGACCAGCAATTCTGGGTATTAGCACAGAAGGGCCTCTTGATTTTAGATCAATTCAGCCAGGTTTAGCCAGCTCTAAGTAGAGAACTTACATCAAGAGGGAAGGTTTCTTGTACTCTCTGGGACCTGACCCCTGCCTCAGGAAAGAGGCTAAGGAAGAAGAGATGGACCTAGGTGCTGATAACTGCTAGATTAGCCTTGGATGGCAAATCAGGGTGTCGCACCAGGACCCTGCCACCAAAGTAGCACAACCCTGAGTCCAGAACAAACCCAGAAGCCCAGGCATGTCTCCCCAAATTCCTTTACAAATTTCTTAGCCGTCTGAGCCCCACCTTCTGTAGTTTGCACAGCCAAAGCCAGAAAAGGGGGTAGGTGAAGGATTTGGGGGATATTGAAGCACAAATTAGCACCCGCTTCCAGGAGTAAGAGTAAAAAGGAGGACACTTGTTCTTCTTTCAGTCTGAAACCTAGTTTGAGCAAGAAAATTCAACGCCTCCTAGCTCCCACACACACACACACACTACCCATGGTAGAGTTTTCAAAATAGCACTCTCAGGTTTTAAAGAACAGAATCTGCATTCCCAGTTTGGGCCTGGGGTATCCTTCTTTGGGCTGGTTACCTATAGCGTTTGGAATCCACTGGCACCACATCGATGGCTACATAGTACTGCTTCCCCGGGTCCAGCCCTTTCACCTTGACACGAACAGAGGGGAACATCCGCCTGTGGAAGAGAAAATAGCGACTAACCTGGGCGCTTTTCCAGACATTTGGAGTAGGGCAGGGATGGGGATAAATGAGAAGTGAAGATATTCACAATGCCATTCTCATTCTAGGATAGGTTTAGGGAATGTCATTTGCTACATGAAAACAGACTGTTGGTTGTATTCGTGATTGAGCAAATTCAAGATTTCTGATTAGAACAGAATATACTTATCACAAGGCTTTGTGTACCCCACTCCACTCTACCATCATACTAAAAAGCTATAGAAGAGCATGTAAGAGAGAAAAAGCTGTTCCCCCACCCCAAGTTTTCAGTGGTACTTTCTGTGAGGCAGATATGGAAAAGACTGCAATTAGGAAGATTCACACACAAAAATTACCCAGCTGCCCCAAAGAAGTTGCCCCACAACAAAAGGTCAAAGCGGGAAAGGTCCACCTCTAACTAGCCTGGGCTACGTGGGATGTATATGCTGCTAGATGGGATATAGACCACTGATAACTGTGAGGATTTAATGGAGAAGCCTCGCCATAGCTTAAGGTGTGGAGGTGGCCTCTGGCACCTGCTTTAGCAGGTTTAATTTTTGTCATACATCATCACATATACAAGAGCTGGGAGAATGAGTTCTTGGAGCCACTGTACAGGAAAGAAATGTTGGGCCTCTGACATGGGCCAGGCACTGTCCTAGTCTGGTCCATTGAGAGGCAGTGGCTTTCTAATGCCTGTCGGGGTGGGGATGTGGGGGGATGGGTGGTAGAGCATAAAACTGGAGGCACCACATCTTATGAGAGAGGTACATTAAGCGCCTACTGTGTGTGGCCCTTGAACAGCTTGGGTAGAGCCGAACCTGCCGGCCTTGGTAATAATCATTTCAGTCCCAATGTCATGGAATCTCTTCCACAGCTCGGATCCTTGAAGCTCCACTTGGATAACATCGTTCTCTCCCAGACTTTCACTGCTGCTGCCACCGCCGCCACAGCCTGAGAAAGCAGTTGCCGAGGGCTCTTTCTTGGATCGCTTTTCTGCTGGATACAGAGACGCCGAGAGTTTGAGAGAGCTTCGCCGTTAGCACGTCCCCTTCTCACTGACGCCTGTCTCGGAGGAGACTCTCCCTTTCTCTTCCCCCGGGGACCTTGGCGGCGGATACCCACGTTCCCCACAACACCCACTGTAGCCCCCTGATGGAGAGCAAGGAGCCCACGTCGCACCCTGTGAAAGGCACCGTCCTTCTTCAAATTTGCCCATCCTTACTATATCGGAGACTTTAGGTCCCGGAGGTGAATCCCCTCGTAATCTGGGTGCGTGCCCTGCTTCCTATCCTGAGAAACAGCCACCCTCTGGCTCTCAGGGCTTCGGTGAGGTTCGAGAGTCTCATTTCTCCACAAACATGTGGGGGGACTTTCCCCTTCACCGTAAATGAACTACAAAATTACTGGCTGAACTTGGAGGCTCTGAAACTTCCCCAACAGCCAGGTAGCCAAGGTGTCCTGCAGCCCCGAAAGCGGCCATCGGCTGGGCCAGGATGTCCAATGGTAGTAGGACCAGTCGCCCTCCTGCAGCTTCGCAGACCAGGCTGGGACTTGCAGATCCAGCAAGAGCGGGTAACAGGCTTAGGGCTTTGAGGTGCGGTTGGGGTACTTACCCGGCTCGTTCTTTCCCTCTGCGGCGCCGCTCCTTCTCTTTTCCTCCTCTCCGCCCTCGTTCTCCAGCAGCTCCACTTGTGGTTCCTGCAGTTTTCTTTTGCTGGGTCTCCCCACCAAGGCTTCCACCGAGAAGGCGTGTGCCCGAGAGCTCAGAGCCATCCCTGGAGGGGGAGAAGGGAACGTGCGCTGCAAATTTTCAACCTGAGCTGGGTTAGGGAGGGAGGAGAAGGGAGGGCGCAGAGGACAGGCGAAGGAGGGAAAGCGGAAAAAACCCCAAATCAGAAAAATAATTTCTGGATCAATATTCAAAGAAAAAAAATGTGTATGTATATAATTTTTGTATATACGTATATATTTTTCTTTGAATAGGATGAAAGGAAAGGAAGATCAAACTGAAGCCAAAGTCCTTTGGAGTCTAGTCCTCCTTCCCTCTGCGGTCTCCTCCCTCCCAATGGACATGTGCGCACCATCAGTCCTCAACTCCCTGATTCCAGGGCCTGGCAGAGCGCAGAGATTGGCAAGTGCGGGCCTCTTAGGGAGCGGACCTGCCGCCAATGGCTGCTCAGGCAGCTCAGATTGGGAGATACTGTTGCATCCAACTAAGTGACTACCCAGCAGGTCACAACCTCCACTGTTTGTTTTGGAAACAGTTGGAAACATTAAAAAAAAATGAGTGACACTTCGGAGTCTGACAGGGAGCAGGGATGGAGTGGGGTTGAGGGTTGGCTGGAAAGGGGCTCAAGATAGTGGGGAGGAGGGATACACAAAGTTACTGTTTTACATTAAATTGTGAAACTCAAAGACATTCGAAATAGTTGCCTATGAGGGGTCACTTTTCCAACAAACGTGCAAATATTATTTAACCAGATCCAGAAAAGTGTATCTGGGTCTTTTGTTTTCCAGTGAGTGTACTGGGGAAATGATTTCTTTTCTCATACTAAGTCTTCAAAGCCTGGCATGTAGTTTTTGCTTGCAGCACATCTAATGTGTTCTAAGCACATCTTATGTGGCTAGTAGTTACAGTATAGGATGGAGCAGCTCAGGGTGATACTGGGGCCTCTGGACCACTTTGCTGTAAGCCCATAGCAACTACCAGTTTTGCCCTAATGAAGCTAGAGGAACACAAGCTTTCTGGGGAGGGGGAAGGTAGTTCTGTAGTCTGGGACTCAAAGTGGGTGTTCAGTGTGCTGGTCTGTCTTTTCTATCCAGGTGGAGAGGCAAGCGGTGGGCAGGAGGCTCCTAGATGCCCATTGTCAATGATCAGAGCAATCCTGGGTCTTCAAGCCCTTCCTGTACTGGAGTCCAATATTTTCACACACAGCCTCTTACTTCCATGACTTAATCAGCAAACATAGCCTAAGGGCTTTAGATGCCACCAGCAGAGTATGAAGGGGAACTTTACTCTCAAGGATGAGGAACCTCAAAATGTTGAGCTCAAATAATTGATTCCAGTGTTTCCTGGATTATCTCCCTGGGCTTGGTTTCACTTTCCTTTAAAATGGATAAAGACACTTTCTTTATGTCAGGAAGACTTGCTTATCACTTCCAAATAGTGTGTTTATGCATACAGATGTAAGATGCCTGCCTGTATGCCTGGGATTTGATTACCCACTTTTCATCAAAAATAAGAAACTAGGCACCCTGGGACACTTGCAGACTGCATCCTAGGTAATGACATTTGCACCTTTACAGAAAGGTTTTCCTGTTATCTTCTGACACATTTGTTCATTTAAAGGACATTTAAAGTCAATCCAACTCTTTAAAAATAGGATGGAACTGCAATAAACTCTTACCAAGTATTAGAGTTTGATAGTAAGAGACATTTTGTGACCTTTTAGTATCAGCTTCTTAGGTACAAGCGTGCAGTGATAACAGTAGTGGAGTGGGAGGGTGTGCAGGTGGCCTATGGGAAAGGGATAGTCAAGCAACGGGGTATGACTTTAAGTATCTGATGATGTTGAATAGTAAGGTAAAGGGTTAATTATATCCTGATTACCGCTAAAGTGTTTGGCTCAATAACCACTTATTCATCCCTCAACATGCATGGCTGGGAAAGACACTACCCATACCCTAGAGGGGTATAGTGAAGCTCACAGTGCAAAGCCAGCATACAAGGCCTTTGGGCTGGAAAACAGCCAGGTCAGGTCATGATCTTGGCCACATACTCCTGGGCATTTTTTTTTCTTTCTGCAGCCATTAAAAGGGAGAGGGAAGTTATTAATGCATTTGTCCATTCCTTCTTACTCAGGAGATGCATTTTTATCCATTGTATGTTCTTAGCTAAAAGACACAGCTCAGAAACAGGAAATTCAAGAGTTTGTTAAATTTAAAGTATCAATCAGAATATAGCACTTATATTAATGTCTTATAGTATAAGCATTTTCTTGGTTTTGAAGCCTGGCTCCTTTAATTGTGAAAAGCAGAAAATTATTTTGTGTAGAAAAGGAAGGCTTTACATGGTAGTTTATTTGTTGTTGTTTTTGTTGTTTTAACAGGTTTCTGTAACAATATGGCAAAATATGTTATTTGCAATGTCTTTTGTAGTATTTGAAATTACCATATGATGTGATTTTTTTTTTTTGAGGTCAGTGTCACTCGCCCTCATATGTGGGACCCGAACCGGGGCCACTGGCCTCCCAAGCCAGCTCTCAACCACTGTGCCACTCGGCCAGCCCTGATGTGATTTTTTAAATCGAGGAAGTAGTATATCATGGGATATAAGTTCCTTTCTTAAGACAAACTTCTTCCTCAATATTTATTACATACATATAATTTAGTCATCCAGGACTTTTTATTTTGTAATCTAACTTTTCCATTCCCATTTTAGTATCTATCTGATGACATCATTGGGAGAAATGGAGCTCAGCTCTCCTCCATGTGTACTGGACAAAGGTGTAGTTAATTCCTGTTACCTTTTATCTGAGAGAAAAAGTTATTGCAAAACTCAGAACCAGCTTTGCACTCTGCTAAGCTGCTGAAGCACTGAGTTCTCAGAAATTGGGGCATGAGGGAATACATTTATGGCAGTAATTTATTTTTCATAGCTATAAGTTTCTTTTGAGCATGCTCTTTGTAATAGATTCTTACAAAGAGATTTGTAAGACATTCTTCAACTCTTGTGGAACTTACAGAGACAGAGGCTCTGGAACCCATGGGTGCTCACATTAGAAAAAAGAGTGATGTTTTTGAAAAGTTTGACAATTGGGAAATCCTTACAGTAAAATGTTGATTTTGAATTGCCAAAAAAAGTTACAACTGAGAACACACAGAGAATTTATCACTTGTAGGAAAGATAAATTTGTGGTTAATACAAATCAAAACTATTTAATATTTATGGGAATACAGAGGCTATAGATGTGTCTTAAGAGATGCATGGCTTATTAGAGCTCTTATTGAAACTGAAATCTGAACCTGCTTTAAGGAAATGGGAAGCAATTTGTAACTCTCTAATAAGGATTCCAATATTTTATTTATCACTATAAATAGGTGTGTGAATTAACACATGCACAAAACAAGGTTGGCCCAGAAAATATTGCTTCTAGTGAACTATATGTGCATTAAAGTAGATGTTCAGAATTAAGCTAATGTATCTGAAAATATTATATTTCTAAGAAATTTATAACATGTTAAGGGCAAACATTAATGGCCTCTCTAGCTTTCTATGCAGACAATATGGGTTATTTAAGGAAAAACTTATGTATGGAAGAATTAAGTCTGCCTGGAGAAAAAAAAATCCCCTGTGTTCTGCAGTACTTACTAACTAAAGGGATGATGTCAAACCCCTATGGAGGGATTCCAACTGCTACTTTTAATTTATAAAGGAAAGAATGAAACAGATGAAATAAATCAACACATAAAATATGAGACTGCTTGGATGTCTAGTGTCACACTTTGGCAAAAGCACAAGCAACTTCATGATAGAGATTGTTTCTTCCAATTGTTATTCGTCCTCCTTCCCCTTGATCCTCATTCCCCATGGTTAGGATATTTTGGCACATTTCCAAGCTTGTAGAATATGAGTCTGAAATAAGTTTCTCATGACTAATTTTACTATCACTTGGGAAAAGTCTGCCTAGAATGAACCCCCAGGAAAGCACAGTCAAGAAATGCAGAGTCAGTTTCCTCACAACATCATTTTTAGTACCTGAATTCAACTTTGTCTGAACAAGCTAAGTTACATGAACAAATAAATTATCTGTGTTTGCTTAAGTGAGTTTCGGCTGGATTTCCATCACTTACAACCAAAATAATTTTAATAAATACACTCATATTGATAAAAATTTGAAAGATCACCTTCTATTTCTTCTAGTTCTCTTTCCTCTCTTTCTCCTCCTTCTTCAATACTACTGGTTCTGTGAATAGGGAAATTATGTGCTATAGACTATCCCAGAATCATAAAACCCAAAACGAATTTTACTTTCTACACAAATTCCTTGGGCCATGATAATTAATAAAAATAAATAAGGTTCAAGCAGTATAACATGTAGGAGGACAGACTTTGGATTCAGACTGACATGATTCAAATTCTGACTTTGCTACTTTCTGAGTGACCTTACACAGCCATTTAAAAATTTATTTTATTTTTTACATTCAGTTTCTTTCTGCTAAGCTTTTAAGCTTTTATTTCTAATATCTTTGTCAGAGATTATGTTTCTGTAAGTTTGTGTATGTATCTGGGGATTTAGGAGAATAATTTATGCATACAACTTAACATAATGCTTGGAACCTAGTAAGCACTCACAGCTGTTTTTATCGTTAAAGAGAAAACGAAAGTTAATTTCAAGAATGTGTTAATCTTTTGTTAAATATTTTAAACAGGACAAAATTCATTCTTTTTTGTTTTTTATTAAAGTATTGTTGAAACACAATATTATATGAGTTTCAGGTGTGTACAATGTAGTTATTCAACATTATATATCTTAGGAAGGAATGTGTTGATCTTTTTATTAACTATACAGCTAAAATCCTTTGTGGACAGACACTAGAAAGACAAGAAATTTCTCCAACTTTTTGTTAAATCCTAAAGCATATTCAACACTTCAGAAGTCTCTAGAGTAATCACTTTTCTTAAATTTGCGAATTAATTTTAATAAACAAAACTAATAAATTAAAACAAAATACTGCATTTGAGTTCCAAAAATCCAAGAGAAATACATCTGATAGAATATATATTCTGATTTTATCAAATTGATCCTTGGGAAGATATTTTTGGTATTTACCAATGCAATGCAGATGTATGTTCTTCTTATAATAAGTAGATAAAATTTATTAATTACAAGCCCCTACCAAACAGCTTTGTTCTCATTCCAGGAAATTAAGAGAACTGGCCTGATTAATATTAAAAGTAATTCCTACACTGAATCCGTCTATTTCTGTTTAGCTTAATTCTATATAATTTCTCAAGAACTCTGTGCTTTAATACATCTAGTAATTGCATTATGCATGCCAAACTTTTTAATCCTTGTTCCTAAGTAGAGTGGGGGGGGGGAGAAAGAGTAGGAAAACAAATTCTTTTGTATACTCCCTGCGTTCTTCTCATGGGGAAAATTGGGAAGCTAAATGCTTATGCTTGTCAAAACACTAAATGAGGGAAAATTTATTCCTTTGAATTTAATCATGTGTCCATACTGCTATCAAGTTATGAAGACCTTCCTATGCTAATAATTATAACATTACTCTTGGGTTCATTGTATTTCTCATTTTCACTGAACTATATCAAAGGCATGCAACTATTTTCCTATTTTTCTACTCAATTCATAACTTATGGCTGATGGGTTTTCTTTTTAAGTTTGGATCTAGGATATTTACCCCCAGAATTGTGAGGACAGTTTTGTCCTTGGCTAATTTTGAGCAGAGTAGATAAAAGTTTTAAAAAAATAATAAATAATAAAAAGAACAAGCCCAGATGTGGGCCTACTCTACAGTGACCTGGTAATTGCCAGAATGGGCAATACATATCCATTTTTCATCCGTCTATGACTGCCTGGCACAGTGTAAGTAATCAATAATTGTAAATGTATCATGCATCTTTCCATCCTCAAACACTTCCCACTGAAACAATGAGGTTGAGTCAAATCTAGCCCTTAGGACTACATAAGTAAGACTGGTGTTCTGTTGGCATTTATACAGTCAAGCATTAACTGAAGGCCCAATCCAGATTACTAAGAAGTAATAATTCTTCATGGGTTGAGTTTGTAGTCTGTGAATTTTAATTTTGAGTCATTCTAACTTGGGTTTTATGCCTTATATATTTCCTTTACTTTCTCACCCTCAATCATAACTTTCTTTGTCTTTTTTACACTTGTTTTTACTTTTGTGAGGGTAAGAGCTAGAATTACTTCCAAATAGGCTTTATGTATCAGCCCCAAAGAAAGTGGGCTAGTATTTGAAAAATGGCCACAGATACATATTTGATGGTTTTAAATAAATAATTCTGACAATTAGCAAAATATCACCAGCATAGATTACTAGGACAAGGATACGCCAAGTTTACTCCATCAATGAATTATTGGGAAAATTACTGTTTAAGAAGAATCATTGTATCTCTCTAAAACCAGGTAAAGGCCTGTTTTTATACCCTTCCCCCACACTCTCTTACCAATGACTCTGCATGCAATTAACACAGTCAGAAATATGACTTCAGATCAGTGGGCCACTTACTTCTGTCTCTATCTAATCTGGGTAGCCATGAGCGCAACAGAAGCAGATCCTGTCACTAAGAAGGAAATCTTCCCATACCCCATAGACTGGGCCTACCAACTCTCATACCCATTGAATTTCTGTTTACTTTATCTTTGGTATTTCCAACATAGTTTCCCCTCTTTACATTGTCACCCCACAGCATCATGCCAAGGGCATGTGAATAAAGTGTTAAAAGCTTCCTTCCCTATTTTCATAATGATCTGTTTTTTTTGTTTTTTTGTTTTTTATTTATTTTTAATTAGTTTCAGGTGTACAACACATTGCAATAGTTATACATTTTACCCCTCAAAGTGACAACCCCCCACTTCCAATTCGCCACCCCACTCCCCCCTCATATCATATATATCTATTACTCTTCCTCTGACTCTCTTCCACAGTATAATCCACATCCCGTGACTATCTATATATATTCAATTACAGTAGGTATACCACCTCTGTAACGATATATCTGATAAGGGGTTAATATCCAAAATTTATAAAACACTCATGAAACTCAACACCAAAAAAACAAACAACCCAATTATAAAAATGGGCAGAAGATATGAAGACACATTTCTCTAAAGAGGACATACAGATGGCCAACAGGCATATGAAAAAAAGTTCAACCTCACTGGTCATTAGGGAAATGCAAATAAAAACCACCATGAGATACCACCTCACTCCAGTCAGAATGGCTATCATCAATAAATCAACAAACAAGTGCTGGCGGGGCTGTGGGGAAAAGGGGACCCTGCTGCATTGTTGGTGGGATTGCAGTTTGGTGCAGCCACTATGGAAGTCAGTATGGAGGTATCTCAAAGAACTGGAAATAGAGCTACCGTTTGACCCAGCAATTTCACTCCTAGGTATTTATCCTGAAAAAACCAAGACACTTATTCAAAAAAAGTCATAATGATCTGTTTTTGATAAAGGCTTTTCAATGCACAGAAGTACCAACAATAGGAAGTATGTGGTCGTAGACAGAAGGTTTTTTCTCCTAGTCTATCAAAATACCAAAGGTAGGCAAACATCGACCTTGCCTATGTTTAAGCCAATTTATGCATACTTTTACCCACTATATTCCTTCCCAGGTTCCTATATTAACATTACAAGACAAAACTGTTTTTGCATGAAATGAAAGTTTCTAGATTTAGGACACCCTGATCAATACCTCCAAGGGGCAAAAGAGCAGGCCTTAATAATAAAAAAATAAATATACAGAAGGAAAGATACAAAAGAGGAACAAATACAAACCACAAGGAACTCACTATCTAAACTCATCATGTTTTAATTACTGAAGAAGGAGAGCATAAAGGAAAATCAAAGTCAATAGTTATGTGTGTTGGCAAATGAATGCCAGCCTTTAGTAAACTGGGTCCATAAGACCATGATACACACCCTGGAGAGAACTAACTCTGGTCACTCAGTTAGGGGGCAGACTAAATCATCTCAATGAAGTCAATTAAATAATTGCCAATTCTCAAACTTTGGACTTTGTACCCCCAGCCTATAACTTGACTCACATGGCAGCCCCCAAAAAAGTTGATAGAAAGTTGGAATACACATCCATTTTTGAATTTTATTATTGTGATTTCAGAGTCACTTAAATTGTGTATATACATATTTCTTATGGAAAATGAATATTGTATTTTTTTAAGGCAATGATGCCAGTGACCCTTTGAAAAATAATTAGATTAGGAGTTTCTTTGTGCTAGCATTTTAATAAATACTAAAGTACTTGGCATCAGTTTTAACAACTGATTTCCATTCTCAGATCCTGGTCTGATTTATTTTATTACAAGGAAATGAATTTTGAAAACTCTAGCCTAAACTGAAATGTATTCATTACTTTGCATTTTCAGAAGCTTAAAAACTATAAGGTTGGGCCAGCCAAGTCGCGCATTGGTTAAGAGCTGGTTTGAGATGCCAGTGGCCCCGGTTCAGATCCCACATATGAGGGCCAGTGACACTGCCCTCTACAGCTAACAACAGCTCCACCTGGAGCTGGGCTGCGAGTCCCGGCGATGATGTAGGCGGCAGCCAGTGTGAGTGGATAGCAGCCTGCGTGAGCTGCCAATAGCCGCAGTGAGCAACCTTTCAGAGGCCGGTGACCAATCTTCCTCATCCAGGAAGAACGCAATGACAATACCAACATGGGCCAGTGAAGCAATATCCTCAGCAACTAGACTGAAGAACAAAAAGGCAGCAAATTGTCTGTTCCCCTTCCCTAATTCCCCAACACTGTTCCCCTCCCCCAATTCCCCAATAAAATCTTAAAAAAAAACTTTACAGTCGTTTTCACTGACACACACATATATCCTCTACTTTTTCTCCTTGTCTAAAGACTAGCCAGAATATCTCTTAATGTTTTAATGAGATTTCATAGCTGGAAGAAAAATTTCACCGTAAGTATTTCTTTGTGTGTTCTGTGGAAATGACCACAGATTTATATTTCAAGTAATAATTTCTGAGACCACGCACAAAAAGAGTGATAAGTAGCATTTTCCACAGGAATGATTTTTTTTAAAAAAAAGTTGCACCATCCATTCCCCATTTCATTTTGGCATTGAAAATATTTGAAAGTAAGTTTTGAATGGGTGTTTTAAGTGACAGTAAGTTTATCCAGAATAGATGCACTGTGCACTTTTTCTCTAGATTATGTATTGATAAACTGGAGCAACCATAAAATGTCTGGGCACCTAGAGCACCAGAGCTGCCTTGAGTTGAGGATTTTGGTTGGAAAGAGATCTCAGTGTATTTCATCAAGTTCTACAGAAACAAGCTAGACTAGGTCCAGTTGTTATGGAGGTACATACTTATAGAAGACTTAGTGGGTCTCTGTCCCCTTACCCCTCTCAGTTACAGGATGTCTCTTTCTTTATGTCTCTCTCTTTGAATCCCTTTGTTGTACTATTTGAATCTCTCTCTCTCTCTCTCTCATTTGTCTTTATCACTTTTCTCCCTCTTTATTCTGTTTAGCCATTTTATCCCTCTCCATGTCTCTCATATCTCCCACCTTCCAATAACCTCAGAAGGCCTCCATGCGGAGGCGGAAGCTGTACAGAAGCAAACATACCACCCTACAGCAACCTCCCTGATATCCCTTTCATTGTCCCTTCTATAATCTCCTTCTCTATCTTGAAGGCAGGAGTGTGTAGTGTTGCAATGCAGTTCCTTAATTAAAGCTCTGGTGAGATAAAACAGGAATATGTAAAAGAAGAAGGTATCTCTTGGCACACCCTGTTGCTCACTGGCCCCTCTCCTGGGGGTGGTCAATGCCCCCAAGTTTGGAGGCCTCAGGCCTCCTCCTGAGGGTGAGAGGCTGAAGTCAAGTGAGTGCAAGGTGAATTCAGAAAAATGTCTTCTGGCTGAGTGACCTGTAGCTCCTTGGGGAAGAGCCTGTGGAGAAAGCATCACTGCTCAGAGCTCTTTGGTCATTTCTCAGTGCTAGACACTTGTCATTCAACTCAGTAGGATTCTCAGATCTGGCTTTATCTCAGGACACAGTCTTCACCTTCCAGTGAGGCATGCTTATTTCTTTAGCTTCCTTGCTCTCTAAACCTGTCCAATGCAGTTTCCTGGGCCTGGGGGCCTTCCAACAGAGTCTCTGTTCGGGAGAGGAACTATTACTGGGTCCTTTGAGTATCACTACATACCCTCAAAAGATGGGCCAAATCTAGTTTTCAATAATTTTAAGGAGCATTAATATTCCACTTTGGGTCCACTCAGTAGAGGTTTGAAAATCCCTGTGTCAAAGCCCTCAGCTGAACAGATGAAACTGAAAATTATGACTTCAGCTGGATATCCTGAACTTTATGGACTTGCCTAGTGATAGCTACCAGGAGAGACAGATATTGAGGAAAATTCTTCCACCTGGAAAAACCTCACAGCCTAACCAGTAAGGCAGGAACTTGTACCTGTGAGGCAAGAAGCAGTAGGTTGCAGTGTCAAGAGGGTAGTCCAGCCCATGGTGTGGTCAGAAATCCACACATCAGGATGGGTTAATTTGCACTGTGGATGCCAGCACCAACTAGTCTCCAAAATCCAGAGCAGGGTGGCCTGGAGCCAGTGCAAGGGAATAAAATGTTCTGGCCCTCAGTAGCCAGAGAGGTACTTGCTACTTTTTGGGTTGGACCCAGCCTTCTCCCACGTGGAAGATCTGCCTTGACTCAAGGCTGTGAAAGCACAATGACAGTCTGTGGTTTCAGCCTTTAGGGCTGCAAGGCTGAGGGTTCCCTGCCTGCTCTCTCAGCCTCTAGGCAGCTTGCCAGGCTGTACTCTGATCTGAGGTGCAGGAAAATGCTTCTTGGGAAAACTGCCTCTGAAACAGAAGTAAATTGACCTTACAAGCTGAATGGGCGCATCTCCGTTCAGAGCACTTGCAGTTGGAAAACTCGTTTCAAACCCGTCAACAGCAGCTCAGCAGCTCCGCCCGCGGGTCTCAGCTTGCGCACACCCTGTTCTGCTTCCTACTAAGGGACCCATTCAGTCCCAGCAATTACAAGCAGTCTGCCGGTCTGCTAGGTGCCCTGAGCAGTACGGAGACTCTTAGGAGCTATGGTCCCTCCCGAGTCCCCACGCGCTACATATCCAAACCTTACACCTCCAAAAGGAAAGAGTCCAAGCAAATATATTTTGAATCCATAAGGAATCAAAAAAATGTGTTGGCTGATTGATTTTCCCGATACAGAGTATAACGTGTTTTATTTTTACTTGATTTATTTATCTAGGGTAGCTCAGAGATCATTGAAAAGGGCTAAGATTCTAAGACAGAAGACTGTACTAGCATCAAGTGACACAAACGGACTTGAAAATCAATGTTTGTTTTATCCTGGAGGGCACGCCCTGCCCAGAAGACATATTGCGGATCAGTGCGTTCTTTGAACAAACACCAAGGCATTCCGTCTCCCCAAACCCGCCCGCGGAGCGCCAAACCTTGCAAAGAATGAGGGAAAACCCCAACCGCGGGCATTTAGCTGTCCTGCGTTACCTGGAAGAACTAGGAGCCTCCGTAATGCAAACCCTGAATCAGGTAAAGTGTGCGTGGATCTTGCGTGGGAAACCAGAGGCCAAAGAGTGCCACGAGTTGTTTATCAAAATTGAACACTAAATTATGAGGGTACAATGGTGAAGGGTCTATAAATGCATTCCTAAATTCCTGAGGTTTCCAATTTACAGTCAACCACACATAAATCTAAGGTTTTTCTTGATTTTCTGTGCAAGTTATAATTGTGCAAAGAGGGCTACTCTCTTTCTAAAGTAATTTCTCTGGCAAATATTTTTCCTTCTCTCAATGAAAGTAAAAATAGAGATTTTACTTTTTCGTTTATGACTTTCCATCTCATTTTATTTTTAATTTTAAGCCCAAAAAGTATCCATGTAATGACCAGGTTCCAGCCACTTTTTGAAGGAAACTCAGAAACATGGTTTTCCAACAGTCCATTCCACATTTCCTTAAAAAAAAAAAAAAAGAATTTTGAAACACGGACAAATCTGTTTCTGCATTTTGAAACACAGACAAATCTATTTCTGGTCCTTCTTTCATGTCGCAAAATGTGTTTCCTGTTGTAATTGGGGCTATTCACTTTTGGTGATATTTAAAATGAGCCCCACTGAGTCGACTTGATGTTTGGTTAACCATGAAGGAAATGGCTCTTGATCAGGCAGGCAATTACCAACCAAATCTGATCACTTCCTAAGCAAAACAAAGGACTTTATAACTATTTTTCTTCTGCAGTAATGAACACAGCAGGCAATTATTTATGAATTAAAGAGAGTTTTCCATGTTGGTGAAGGGCAAAGGGGCTGAGACCCACTCTGCAAAATAACTGACTGGAACTCAGGCCAGACTCCCCTTTTATATCTCTGTGCATGTGTGTGTGTGTGGGAGCTGAGTGCAAGTGCACGCAAGATACTGAATTAGTAAGGTCGCCGTCACTGGAGCAGATGAATCTTGTGGGTCAACAATCTCACCCAGGCAACTCAGGAGACCTTTGTCCTCCTCCCTCCCTCCCCTGTCTGATATTAGCTCCCTAGAGCTGGGTTTCAGGCCCCTGTCAGGTGGCTGATACTTCACTTCTAGCCTTTGGAATGAGGGTTTCTGAGAAACCAGGCTGGGACTCTCTGCAGAGTCAAGTATTTAGCAAGTGTTTGCCAAAAACTCACCTCAGCAAGCTTACAGACAGACAAAGCGCTAAGTGTAAGCTGCCCAGGGTCATTGCATAGACACTGCAGTGACAGTCAGCTGGTGACAAATTTTGACATTCCAAAAAAATTCCATCTTTTCTCATGGCTTTAGCAGGTGCACTCAACTCCTGGTGACTCCTACCAAACCAGACTTGGGGAACAGATGAGAACAAGGGCTTGGCTTTCCACAGGTCAGGCAATCTTGGTAGTATCATGGGGAGACACTTGGCATAGATGTAGGGGACCTCTAACCAAAACCACCGCCATTTTTTGAAGCTTGGTACGTGTTAACTCTTTATATACATTATTATATTCCTCACAACAACAATAAGAAATTAGGTAGGTAATTCCACTCGCATCCCTGGCCCCCATTATCCAGATGAAGTAATTGAGGCCTAGAAAAATTACATTAATGGTAGAACCGACTGCCAATCTCCAGCATTGCAGTGACCTTTCAAGACCACTGCTTAGGGACCAGAAAGTAGAGAATTTCTAAACCTTCTCCTATTATTAGATAGCTGGCTCCCTCCCCAGATCCCTGCAGTGATTCACGGTTAGAGAGGTTAAGTAGGGCCTGGGAGCAAGATGTAGCTGCAGCTTCTGAAGGAGGGCAGGCACCATTCTCTTTGGAGAGATCTGCTGGCCTCCTCCCTCCATGTTACCTCCGGGGCAAACCCATGGGTCCTAACAATTGGATGAGCCGGTGCCTTCCAAGATCAACAGGGAGCATAAAGCAAACTATGGCTGCCCTGCGCTCTAACATGTGCCCCAATGTTTGGGGAGAGGCTGCTGCCACTTATCAGGGCCTTCAAAAGTTCCTTCTTATAATAGAAAAGCTTTGTTTGAAGAAAACAGGCCTCTTCACAAACAATACTTTAGGAAGTCAAAGCATAAAAATTACCTTCTACTGTGCTTTTCTGAGTATCTATTACTCAGTGATATAGCCCCACCTATAGTTCAGCTTCCTACCATATTCCTGGACCAGCATGACCTTTGAATGATCACGATCCATATGAGGCCATTGATTTATTAAGAATTTTATTTTGTGAGAAGCTAAGAACATTTCAGACTTAGATTCTCTAGCTAGAATGTATTGAAATTCCATTTGTATTTTTAAATCGGGAACTTTAAGCAGTTTATTTTGACCATTCTTAGAAAAGGATGACATTGAACATGATTAATGGAAAATTATGGGCTAGATTTTCAAATATTCTCTCTTTTACTTAGCGCCATTACATAAGTGTGTCCAGAGTAGCCCCACTACATCTATTTTCAAAAATACAAGCAGTTGGGTCAGCCGAGTGGTGCATTGGTTAAGAGCTGGTTTGGGGATGCCAGCCGCCCCGGTTCGGATCCCACATATGAGAGCCAGTGACACTGCCCCCTACAGCTAACAACAGCTCCACCTGGAGCTGGGCTGCAAGCCCCGGTGACGGTGCAGGTTGCAGCCCCTGCTGCAGTGGGCTGCCATAGGCTACAGTGTGTGGCTGGCAGCCAGCGTGAGCTGCCATGTGGTGAGCAACCATCCAGAGGCCAGTGACCGATTTGCCTCATCCGGGAAGAGCGCAATGATGATACCAACATGGGCCAGTGAAGCAATGTCCTCCGCAACTAGACTGAAGAACAAAAAGACAACGACTTGTCTGTTCCCCTTCCCTGATGCCCCAACACTGTTCCCCTCCCCCAACTCCCCAATAAAATCTTAAAAAAAAAATTACAAGCAACAAATTTCAGGTACAATTAGCACATTGGCACCTAGGAGGCCCAATGAAATAAATGACTTTGAAATTTAGATTGCAGATAATGTTTTGTTTTATTGCATCCACATATACATGTTAGCCATTTAAACATCATTATTTTAAAGGGATCTTTGGACATTTGTTAAAACTCCCTTGAAATTGGAAGCGATTTTAAGGCTTTTTTCACTGTAGTAAACCTTAAGCAAACACCACTTTGGAGAAACACAATATACTTTCCCATTCAGAACTCTGAATGACACTGACAGTTGAGACAATGTGATGTTGATAAGATGGCATTGTACTATATAAGATTTTTTGGCACATGAAGTATATATAATACTATTGAAATTAATTTTTTTAATTTAAATATTCCAATTTCTTTTCAATACTTTTATTTCTTTTTTATTTCATTCTATTTATTTATTTTTTAAAGATTTTATTGGGGAATTGGGGGAGGGGAACAGTGTTGGGGAATTGGGGAAGGGGACCAGCAAGTTGTTGTTCAATCTTCATTGTGGAGGGCGCCAGTCTCCATCTGGCTTCCCCTCGTCAGCTCATGGCCTCTAAACTCAAGGTACTGTGTTCAATCTTAGTTGCAGGTGGACGTAGCGAGTATGCCATGTGGAGTCAAACCAGCAGCCTTGTTGTTAAGAGTACATGCTCTATTCACTGAGACATCCGGGCAGCAGCTCAGCTTAAGGTGCTGAGTTCAGTCTTAGTTGCGGGTGGGCATAGTCCACCATCGAAAAGGCAATCTTGTTGTTATATCAGCTGAGCCATCCTGCCACCTGTTGGCAGCTCAGCAACAGCTCATCTCGGGCACAGCATCACTGGCCCATGTGGGAATCGAACTGGCAGCCCTGGTGCTCAGAGCTCGCATTCTAAGCCAACTCTTAAGCAACTGAGCCACTCAGACAGCCCCAACACTTTTATTTCTCAATTTCTAAAAATAACCTATTGTGTCAGTTAAAATATTTATGCTTTTTTTCAATGTCTTGACCACCAAGAACAATGCTGTAATGAACTTAGGGGTTCATATATCTTTACAGATAAATGTTTTCAAAAGTTTTGGGTAGATACCCAGAAGAGGGATTGCTGGGTCATATGATAATTCTATTCTTAATTTTTTGAGGAAGCTTCATACTGTTTTCCATAGTGGCTATACCAAGTTATATTCCCACTAGCAGTGGAAACAACCAAAATGTCCTGGCATAGATGAATAAAGAAGCTGTGGTATATATATACAATGGAATATTACTCAGCCATAAGAAAAAATGAAATACTGCCATTTGCCACAACATGGATGAATCTTGAGATTATCATGCTAAGTGAAATAAGTCAGTCACAAAAAGTTGAGAACCATATGATTTTATTCACATGTAGGATATAAAACTGAAAACAACAAAATGAATGAGATAAGCAAGCAACTCATAGACACAGATAATAGTTCAATGGTTACCAGCCGGAAGGGGAAAGGGGGGGAATTAGAAAAGGGTAAAGGGGGTCAAATATATGGTGACAAGAAATTTGACTTTGGATCTGTAATTGAATATATAGATTGTCACGGGATGTGAAGCATACTGTGGAAGGGAGTCAAAGGAATTGTAATAGATATGTATGATATGGGGGGGAGTGGGGTGGCAAACTGGGGGAGGGGCGTTTTCACTCTGAGGGTTAAAAAGTATAACTATTGCACTGTGTTGTACACCTGAAACTGATTTTTAAAAAATGTTTATTTCACAATAAAAGAATTTAAAAAAAAGATTTGGCTTTGGGTAGTGAACGCAAAATACAATACACAGATGATGTATTATAGAATTGTACAATTGAAATCTATATATTTTATTTACCAGTGTTACCCCAATAAATATAAAAAAGAACACCCCACTAGGCAGAGGACTAGACCATTTGGTTCCTTAGAGTAATATTTGTATGCTGGCATTTACTTATAATTGAGATGATCACTAATAATACCATATAACTCATCTTAATAGGAAACCAAATGCAATATTAATGGAGAACTGATTGTATAGGCAATATGCCTATAGATTTTATAAGAGGAAGAGGGGAAGTAACCTAACAATACTAAAGAATAAACAGATTAAAGTTGCAGGTTGTAGATGTTATTGTAAAGTGGCTCAATCCTGCTGAATAATAATCTGACAATAAAAACAAAAGCCACAAGACAGTATATAACCTTTGACCCAGTAAGTCCTCTTGGAACATCATGGCAAAGAGAAGAGGGGAGTGGGGTGGTGGGGTGGGGTGAGGTAATTAACGTTATAAACATTGCAACTCCATGACATAATTAAAAGTGACAAGTATGTCACTATATTATATAAGAAAATGCTTGCATACTTCATATGCGTATATAATATTTAGTGAAAATAAAACATAATGATATGAAAAAATTACTTATGCTTTAATAGCAACATGGATGGATCTTGAGATTATTTTGCTAAGTGAAATAAGTTAGAAAAGCTGAAAACTATATGATTTCATTGGTATGTGGGATATAAAACTGAAAGGAACAACACAAACAAACAAAGAAACAAAAACTGATATACGTAGATAATAGTTTAGTGGTTACAAGAGGATAAGGGAGGTGGAGGGGAGTAGATGAGGATTAATGGGATCAAATATATGGTGATGGAAGGAGAACTGACTCTAGGTGGTGAACACACTATGTGATATATAGATGATGTGTTACAGAATTGAACACTTGAAACATATATAACTTTACAAACCATTGTCAAAAACTTTAATTAAAAACTATTTATGCTTTAATAAAATATAGGCTATATCCTTTCTACAATCTTAATACACATACCCTGGATTAAAATTTTTAATAAAAATTGTTAACACAATGATGTAAGTGTATATTTCACGTTGGTGAACTTACTTTTAATATTTAAAAGCCATGTTTACTTGATGAAAACCACAGATTGAAAAATGAGTGATCTCTTGCTTCGAGTCATTCCAACAACTGAACTGGACTGAATAGCATATCTAATTGATTGAGGAGAAGTTGGTTACATTGACAGTTGCCACAAAATGACCTTACCAAAAGAAAAAATAATAATAAAATTGACCTTGCTATTTTAGTAAAGAAATCTTTATTGCAACTAATGGAGGGATTGGAGGGATTCTAAAATTCAGAAAACATTAAAATGCAAAATAGACTTAAGTATTCAAACGCTAGCTCTACTTCAAAGATTTTACTATATTGCATTTTATGACCTCTGATTAAAGTACAAAGGACTTTCTTAGATAGCAGAAGTTAATTGATGATAATGTTAAGTGTATGTTACTAATTAATATTGCTGTAACTTTCTCAGTTTCTGATCTTTGCTAATTATTAGTTTCCTGTTATTTGGCGAGTTTTTCATTCGTTTCACTGTTATTACTTATTTGGTTTTGTCTTTTGTAATTGTGTTCAGCATGAAAATAAAACAAGTGAAGAACTTTTTCATTATATAATCCTAATGTCATTCTTTGTTACATTTTCTAAATTAGTGTGTTTCCCCCTCTCAAAACGTATAATTAAAACACATATAGCAAATATAGTTGTAATTACAGTGAATGCAATTACAAATTTAATGTTAAAAAGAATTATGCAGTCTTCTGTATTTCATTGATGCATATTTTTTTCTCTTTTTATTGATACTGATAAAATACAAACAAGACACTTTTATCTCTAATTGCATGGCATTATTTTCAAGCATGTCAAATAATGTTTTATTTCTTTATTACAACACATTTCAGAAACTTGGACAAAGATCAATCAAATCATTTTAATTTTCTATGGTGAAAAACGAAAAGAACAAAAAAAAAAGAAAATTGGGATAATATAATCAAAAACATTTTTGAAGTGAATGTAGCTTTATATGGTTTGTTGCACAACAATTTCTGTTGAATTGAGGGAAAGTTTATCTGTTATAGATTGGCTCAGATCATTATTGCATTTTGTAATCATACTGAGTCCCAAGAAATTAGTTTTATGCTGTGTAATACACTCTGGTCAGTAAGCAAAAGAAAGAAAACCCAAACTTAATTAAATTTATTTGAAACTGATCTATATACATTTAAAGGAAACATCTCATTTTCATACTTGTGAATATAAACAATATTTTAATTATGTATTAATTTTTCAAAAGCACAAGGGTTAATACTACAGCGTAACAAAACTCAGCTGGCAGGAGATTGAATTTTTCTGTGGTTCTACTGTTTCATTCTTGCAATAACAAAAATCTGGTGTGTGGCTTACAGATAATAGTTCAGCTTGACAAATCACCTGTATTCAATTTGGTAACTGATATCATTATTTATTATGTTTTATCTGATTATCTTAAAAGCTATGGCTTTATACAGTGTTATAGTTATGAATTTGATACCAACACATTTCCTATTATAAAATTTACTGTCATTAACCCACTCCATATTTTAATAATTATATATAATGTAGATCAGTATATACAAGTGATTTTATATAACTTGTCAGATGCTCACAAGTCCCCCCACCACTCTATCACTCTAGTTTTATACTCAGTTATAGAAAAGAACAATGTTTTATTTTAGAAAGTCCCCCAATGGTTAAGCATAGCATTATAATACAGTAGTTAGCAGACCTGGATTGAGTCAGACAAACCTAGGTTAGAATTTTAAATCCACTACTTAATTACCTGATTAACTTTGACCAAATTCTTCAGTTATTTAGAGCCTCAATTTCCTCATCTATGGACATGAGCAATTACTATCTCAGGGTTCTGATAAGAATGAGATAATTATTATGAATGCCTGGCATTTAACAAACTTTCTGTTGAACACTTATTAACAACAAAAACAACAGCAGTGCTCACATATCACAACCAGGATTTTGACATTGATATGACCCACTGATTTTGTTTGGTTTTCACCAGTTTTATGCATGTGTGTTTGTGTGCATGACCATGTATATATTTAGTTCTGTGCAATTTTATCATAGTGTAGGTTTGTGTAATTACCACCACAGTCAAGATATAGAGCAGTTCAGAAACCATAAAACTCCTAAAAGAAAACACAGGGAGTATATTTGCAGACATTACCCTGAGTAATATTTTTACTGGTACATCCCTACGGGCAAGGGAAGTAAAAGAAAAAATGAGCATATGGGATTATATCAGACTTAGCAGTTTTTTCACAACAAAGGAAACCATTAATAAAACAAAAAGGAATCCTACTGAATGGGTGAATATATTTGCCAATAATATATCTGATAAGGGGTTAATATCCAAAATTCATAAAACACTCATGAAACTCAACATCAAAAAAACAAACAACCCAATTAAAAAATGGGCAGAAGATATGAAGACACATTTCTCTAAAGAGGACATACAGATGGCCAACAGGTATATGAAAAAAAGTTCAACCTCACTGGTCATTAGGGAAATGCAAATAAAAACCACCATGAGATACCACCTCACTCCAGTCAGAATGGCTATCAGCAATAAATCAACAAACAACAAGTGCTGGCGGTACTGTGGGGAAAAGGGGACCCTGCTACACTGTTGGTGGGATTGCAGATTGGTGCAGCCATTATGGAAGTCAGTATGGAGGTATCTCAAAAAACTGGAAGTGGAGCTACCTTTTGAACCAGCAATTCCACTCCTAGGTATTTATCCTGAAAAATCCAAGACACTTATTCAAAAAAATTTATGCACCCCTATGTTCATAGCCACGCTATTTACAATAGCTAAGACTTGGGAACAACCAAAATGCCCATCGATAGATGACTGGATTAAGAAACTGTGGTATATTTATACAATGGAGTATTACTCCGCTATAAAGAAGAATGAAATCGTACCATTTACAATGATATGGATGGACCTAGAGACTATTATGTTAAGTGAAATAAGTCAGTCAGAGAAAGACAAATAGCATATGATCTCACTCGTCTGTGGAATCTGAAAAACTGTATGAATGAGCCTAGTAAACAGAAACTGTCTCATAGATATAGAGGAAAAACAGGGTTGCTAGTTGGGATGGGGGTGGGGATGAGGGAGAAAGGGAAGGGATTCGACAGCAAAAATAGGCAACTACAATATTGCTACAGGGATATGAAAGACAGTTTGGGGAATATAATTAATAATGTTGTAAATATTTTGTGGGGTGTCAGATGGTTACATGTCCTGTTAGGGAGACCATTTCATGGATGGAGTAGAGGCTTGATCACTGCACTGTACACCTGAAGCTGATGTTGTATAATATTGTATACCAACTGTAATTGAATATATAGATAGTCACGGGATGTGGATTATAATGTGGAATGGAGTCAGAGGAAGTGTAATAGATATATATGATATGGGGGGAGAAGTGGGGTGGCTAAATAGGGGAGGGGAGGTTGTCACTTTGAGGGGTAAAAAGTATAACTATTGCACTGTGTTGTGCACCTGAAGCTAATTAAAAATAAATAAATGGAAAAAAAAGAAAAGTAATGGGGAGAAGAATATAACAGTGAAGGGAAAAAAGATTGTATTAGCTGAAGATAGGGAAAGAAATCAGACAAACTTCTCAGAGATGTGAAGGATTCTAGAGCACATATTACCTATTCATCATAATTAAGAGGGAACTATCTAAAATTGAATAAATAAATTTATGTTGAACTTAAAAAAAGATATAGAGCAGGTCAATTTCCACAAAGACTCCTCGTGCTGCCTTTTTAAAACTATACCCAACCGCCTCCATCCCCCACACCCACACAACATGTAACCTTTCGGGATTCACTTTTTTCATTTAGCATAATTTCTTGGAGATTTGTCCAAATTGTCATGTGCATCGATAGTTGTTCCTTTTTATTGTGGTATACCCACAGTATGAATGTACCCAAATTATTTAACAATGCACCTATTGAAAGATATTCAGTTGTTTCCAGTTTTTGGTGATTAAAAATGAATCTGTTACGAATATTTGAGTACAGGTTTTTAAAGACTGCTCCTTCCTACGTGCTCCTAATGACAAGATTGCCTGTTCGATGGTGGGCTATGCCCACCTGTGCATGGGAGGCTACTCAGCACCTTGAGTTGAGCTGCTGCCCAGATGGCTCAGTGGATAGAGCTTGCGCTCTTAACAGCAAGGTTGCTGGTTCAACTACTGCATGGAAAAAAAATAGAAAAAAAAAACTGGGCCAGCTGAGTTCGGATCCCACATATGAGGGCCAGTGACACTGCCCTCTACAGCTAAGATGGTGGACAACAGCTCCATCTGGAGCTGGGCTACTGTGAGTCCCTGGGGATGGCATAGCTGCAGCCCCTGCTGCAGTGGGCTACAATAGGCTACAGTGAGTGGCTGGCAGCCAGCATGAGCAGGTGGCAGCCAGAGTGAGCTGCCAAGAGCCGCTGTGAGAGGCTGTCCAGAGGCCAGCGTCCGATCTGCGTCACCCAAGAAAAGCGCAATGATGATACCAACATGGGCCAGTGAAGCAATGTCCTCCACAACTAGACTGAAGAACAAAAAGACAGCAACTTGTCTGTTCCTCTTCCCCGGTTCCCCAACGCTGTTCCCCTCCACCAATTCCCAAATAAAAATCTTTAAAAATAAATAAATAAAAAATAAACAGATACATAAATAAATAAATAAAAACTGCTCTTTCCTTCCAACAACCCCTATTGTTTTTATTTCCTCCACTTGTCTACCCTCCTTTTTTAATTGATTATATTCCCTATGCTTTATTTTATATGCTCATGACAATTTTGTAACTACCAATTTGTATTTCTTAATCCCATCACCTTTTTCACCCTGCTCCAAACCCCCCTCCCATCTATCACCCAACAAGTCTAGTACGCATCTGGCACCATACATAGTTATTGCAATATTATTGACTATATTCCTTATGCTATGCCCTACATCCCCATGACTACTGTGTAACTAACTTATACTTTTTAATCCCTTCCCTTTATTCACAATCCCAACCCCCTCCCATCTGGCAACCATCAAAATGTTCTCTGTATCTATGAGTTTGTTTCTGTTTTGTTTGTTCATTTATTTTGTTCTTTAGATTCCACTTATAGGTGAAATCATATGACATTTATCCTTCACTGTCTGACTTACTACACTCAGCACAATACCCTCTAAGTCCATCCGTGTTGTTGCACATGACAATATTTCATTCTTTTTATGGTTGAGTAATATTCTGCTATATATATAGACCACCTCTTTTTTTTTTTTAGGGCAATGTCACTGGCCCACACATGTGGGACCCAAACCAGGACCGCTGGCTTCCCAAGCCAGAGCTTAACCACCACACCACTCGGCCAGCCCAGACCATCTCTTTTTTATTCATTCATCCATTCAGGGACACCGAGGTTGCCTTCATATCTTGACTATTGTAAATAATGTTGAATTGAACTTATGGAGCACCCTTGAAGTACCCTTTTGAGTTTTTTGGATAAATACCCAGTCTTTGTTTTAAAGACTATTTTGTCTGGTTCACGAGCTATCTTTTTTTTTTTTTTTTTTTTTTTTGAGGGCAGTGTCTCTGGCCTTCATATGTGGGACCCAAACCCAGCGCTTAACCACCACGCCACTCGGCTGGCCCTCCATCACTTTACTTTCAGTCTGTGTGTGCCTTTTGAACTGAACGGAGTCTTGTGTAGGCAGCATATATAAGGATCTTGTTTTCTTATCCATGAGCTCCCCTATCTTTTGATTGGAGAATTTATTCAATTTCCATGGAACATAATGGTGAGAGGTATATAGTAATTGCCATTTTATTATTCATATTTTTTATTTTATCATCTTAAGTCTCTCTAAGACTCCTTGTAATACTGGTTTGGTGGCGATGAACTCCTTCAGCTTTTTCTTTTCTGGGAAGCTCTTTATCTGTCCTTCGATTTTACATGATAGCCTTGCTAGGTAGAGTAATCTTGTTTTAGGTCCTTGCTTTTCACCATGTTGAATATTTTGTGCCAATCCCGTCCGGCCTGTAAAGCTTCCATTTAGAAGTCAGCCGAAAATCTTATGGGAGTTCCCTTATAAGTTGCTAGTTGCCTTTCTTTTGCTGCTTTTAGGATTCTCTTTGTCTTTAACATTTGCCGTTTTAATTATAATGTGTCTTGGTGTGAGCCTATTTGGGTTCATCTTGTTTGGGACTCTCTGTACTTCCTGAACTTATGTGTCTATTTCTTTTGCCAGGTTAGGAAGTTTTCAGTCATTATTTCTCCAAATAAATTCTCAATCTCTTGCTTTCTCTGTTCTCTTTCTGATATCTCTATGATGCAAATGTTGTTATGGTTGATGTTTTCCCAGAGGTCTCTGTAAAGTACTGTTCATCCTGAAAGCCAGTTCAGCCATGCAGTAATGGGTGCACACCCCACATCCTGCTTGGTGCGATACCCAGTTGGTAATACATCATCCATATCCTGCTTGACACAAATAGAAGTTTTCCATTGTCCCTCAGCCGTTGTCCCCCAGCCGTTGCTAACAGCCATTGCCACTAGCAGCCGTTGCCACTGGTTACTCACTCCACCCTATAAAAACTAGACCCTTGCTGGCTTTGGAAGCCAGCAGCCCCGGTTCAGGTTCCACATATGAGGGCCAGTGGCACTGCCCTCAAAAAAAAAAAAAGCAAAAACTAGACCCTTCCCTTAGTCAGTGCTGATGCCTCTCATGGCCGCAGCCCAGCAGGTTAATAAACTTGCCTCCTTGAATACCAGTGTCTCTCACTTCCTCTCTCCTCAGCAAATCTGTCAGTCTCTTAAACTATCCTCATTGTTTTGATTCTTTCTTTTCTTTTTGATGTTCAATTGGGTGTTTTATGCTATGTTGTCTTGCAAATCTCTGATTCGATCCTCTGCTTCATCTAGTCTGTTGTTGATTCCTTCTAGTGCATTCTTCATTTCACTTATCGTATTCTTCACTTCTGACTGGTTCTTTTTTATGTTTTCTATGTCCTTATTTATGCTTTCTATCTGTTTGTTGAAGTTCTCACTAAGTTCCCTGAGCAGCCTTATAACCATTGTTTTGAACACTGCATCTGGTAAGTTGTTTACCTCCATTTTGTTTAGTTCTTTTTATGGAGTTTTCTCCTGTTCTTTCATTTGGAATGTATTTCTTTGTTTCTTCATTTTGGCTGCCTCTCTGTTTGTTTCTATGTATTAGGTAGATGTGCTACATCCCTAAGTCTTGTCTGGGTGGCCTTATGTAGTAAGTGCCCTGTGCAGCCCAGTGGCACAGTTTTCCTGGTCATCTGCATTGCGTGCTTTAGGAGTGTCCCTTGTGTGGGTTGTGTGTACCCTCCATTATAGTTGAGCATTGGTTGCTATTGCCATGTCAGTGGATGGGATTGACCCTCAGGCTGATTTGTTGTGGGGTTTGGCCACATCCACAGCTTACAGGCTGCTGTGTGTGGGGCTTACCCCACTGAGTGGGATTCACACCAGTGGGCTCTGGTACCTTTTGAGACCACCCTTTGTATGTACTGCTTGTGGGGCTACTTGGGTGGTGCTGAAGCCAACCTTCAATTATGTTAGTTCTGGGGCCCTTGTGAGAGACTCTAGTGCAGGCCCAGGTCACCCACTGCCTGTGACCGGCCAGTAAACACATGGGGAGAGCTACAAAGTGATTCACATTTGTTCACTGCCTGTGCTAACCCTGGAGGCATGAGAGAGAGGCCATTCTGTTAACCGAGGATGTCTGCCACCAGTAGCAGGCCTAGGGTAGCTCTGCAAAATGCCAAGACACCCTGAGGATTGCTACAACCTGTCATCTCCCTTAAGTTTAGCCACTGATAAAGCCTCATGTAGTACATGAGTTAGGTCTCAGGGAGTTACTAGAGTGTTGAGTTGTGGTCACAGGATTAATATAAATTCTGGTTTGGTGCCAGTGCTAATCCTGAATCTACTCAGCAAAAGTCTCGGAGCACACCGTGGGCAGTTGCTGCTCCATGTGGGTTCTGTCAGACTCCTTGTAGAAGCTTTCCAGGGCAGGGCTGACTGCTCTTGGAGAAAGTGCCTCTGGCATTGTGGGAGTTCAGTGGGGCAGGGGGAATCAGCAGAGCAGAGCTGCAGAGCTCACCAGACCAATCAGATTCAAATTTGGCTATAAGTGTAGGGGGCAGACTCAAAACAAGAAAGATGGCATCCTCTCCCTAAACCCTACTGCATGGGAGAAGGACCTCCTTACAGGGAAATTGGGACTGTCTTCCAGCCCTTAACCCACAGCAACACAATTCTATCTAACCATACCATATGTCTTTGACACCCCCCAAGTTACTGTCCCTCCGTTGGAGACCAAGATGAGTGCCTAGGAGTGAGGGAGTGTGTGTGCGGGCC
Organism: Aselliscus stoliczkanus; assembly: GCA_033961575.1. Taxonomy (NCBI): domain Eukaryota; kingdom Metazoa; phylum Chordata; class Mammalia; order Chiroptera; family Hipposideridae; genus Aselliscus; species Aselliscus stoliczkanus. The sequence goes on from CM066737.1 coordinate 80,620,419, forward strand.
CTTTAAGAGGATACCTGGGCTTCCTCCTGCTTTCTGGTTTGTCAGAATCCCAACTGTTTTTCACAACCAGATGTGTGGGCTCCTCTTCGCAGCACCAGTGCTCTGAGATGGGAAGGCCAGTGTGGGGATGGGGCCCCTCGTTCCTCTGGGGGGAACATCCACAGCCAAAATACTCCTTCTGGTTCTCAGCCAGCACACAGAGGTTTGTGATTAGCCAGTTCTATGTCTCTGCCCCTCTTACAAGTGTTGATGTGTCTTCTTGTTTATAGCCTTAGTTATAAATCTTTTGCTTAGCCAGACTCCAGGTTGATTGTTCGGTAATTTAGTTGTAATTTTAATTTGTTCATGGAAGGAATCAGGCACAGTGTTTATCTACTCTGCCATCTTGGATCTCCTTGTAATTTCTCCTTTTTACAATAGCTATTCTAACAGGTATAGGGGAATATTTCATTGTGGTTTTCATTTGAACTTCCCTAATAACTAGTGATGTTGAACATCCTTTCATATGCCTGTTGGTCATCTGTATTTCTCCCTTGGAAAAATGTCTATTCAGATCCACTGCTCATTTTTTCATCAAATTTTTTTTTGAGTTGTGTGAATTCTTTATATATTTTGGATATTAACCCCTTATTATCAGTTGCAAATATCTTCTCCCAATCTGTTGCCTCTTTGTTTTCTTTTGCTGTGCAGAAGGTTTTTTAAGTGCAATGTAGTCCAATCTGGTTATTTTTGCCTTTGTTTCACATGCCTTTGAGCCAAATGCTCAAAAAGATTATTGACACCAATGTTCAGAAGCTTACTGTTTATGTTTTTTTCAATGCATTTTATTATTTCAGGTCCTACATTCAAGTTTTTAATCAATTTTGAGTTAATGTTTGTGTATGGTATAAGATAGTGTTCTAGTCTCATTCTACGTATGGCTGGCCAGTGATTCCAACTCAATTTGTTGAAAAGATTTTCCTTTCTCCATTGTATATTCTTGGATTCTTTGTCATAAAATAATTGCCAAAACATGTGTGGGTTTATTTCTGGCACTCAATTTTGTTCCATTGGTCTGTTTTTCTGCCAATACCATACTGTTTTAATTACTATAGCTTTGTAGTTTAGGTTGAAATCAGGGATTGTGATGCCTCTGCCTGTGTTCTTTTTGTCTCAGGATTACTTTGGCCATTTGATGTCTTCTGTGGTATGGTTCCATACAAATGAGAGGATTTTTTTCCTTCTATTTCTGTGGGAAATTCCATTGGGATGTTGATAGGGATTACATTGAATCTGTGGATTGCTTTAGGTATTATGGATATTTTAACAATGTTATTTCTTCCAATCTATGAACAGAATATATTTCTTTCTCTCTTCTTCAAATACTTTCAACAATGTCTTATATTTTTCAGTTAAATTTATTCCTAGAATTCTATTCTTTTTGTTATAGTTGCAAATGGGATTGCTTTCTTCATTTCTCTTTTCAATAGTTTGTTCTTAGTAAATAGCAATGCAACCAATTTTTGTATATTGATTGTATATCCTGCAACTTTATTATATTCCTTTATTATTTCTAATAGTCTTTTGGTGGAGTATTTAGGGTTTTATATATATAATATGTCATCTGCAAATATGAGTTTTACTTTTTCCTTTCCAATTTTGATGTCTTTTATTATTATTTTTTTCTTGCCTAATTGCTCTGACTAGGACTTTCAGTACTGTATTGAATAAAAGTGGCAAGTGTGGTCATCTTGTGTTGTTCCAGATCTTAGAGGAAAAGCTTTCAGTTTTTCACCGTTGAGTATAATGTTAGCTTTAGGGTTTGTTTATGGCCTCTATTATGTTAAGGTACTTTCCTTCTATACCCATTTTATTGAGAGTTGTTATCAAAAATGGGTGTTGTATCTTGTCACATGCTTTTTCTGCATCTATTGAAATGATTATATGAGTTTTACCTTCCATTTTGTTAATGTGGTATATCACATTGATTGATTTGTGGATGTTGAATCATCCTTGCATCCCTGGAATGATCCCCAGTTGATAGTGGTGTGTGATCCTTTTAATGTATCGTTATGTTTTACTTGCTAGTATTTTGTTGAGGATTTTTGCATCTATGTTTATCAGAGATATTGACCAGTAATTTTCCTTCTTTGCAATGTCCTTGCCTGGTTTTGGTATCAGCATATTATAGGCCTCACAAAATTATTTCAGTAGCATCCCACCTCTTCAATTTTTTTGGAAGACTTTGAGGAGGATAGGTTTTAAATCCTCTCTGACTGTTTGGTAGAACACACTAGTGAAACCATCTGGTACTATATTTTGTTTTGGGGGAGGCTTTTCAGTATTGTTTCAATTTCCTTATTAGTGATTTGTCTATTCAGGTTTTCTAATTCTTCATAATTCAGTCTACAAAGTTTGTATGTTTCTAAGAATTTATTCATTTTTCTAGATTGTCCAAATTGGTGGAGTATAGCCTTTCATAGTATTTTTTGTGTGTGGAATTTTTTGTATTTCTGTGGTATACATTTTAATTTATCTTCTTTCAGTTTTGATTTTATTTGATCCTTCTCTCATTTTTCCTTAATGAATCTAACTTAAAGGTTAGCCAATTTTATTTTTCTTTTGAAAGAACAAACTCTTCATTTCATTACATTTTTCTATTGTCTATTTTCTATTTTATTTATTTCTGCTCTAATTTTTATTATTCCTCCCTTCTAGTGACATTGGGTTTCATTTGTTCTTCTTTTTACAATTCCTTAAAGTATAATGTTAGCTTGTTTGTTTGAGATTTTTGTTTGTTTGTTTCTTCAGGTAAGCCTGTATTGCTATAAAGTTATCTTTTAGTACCACTCACCTTTGCTGCATCCCAAAGATTTTGCTATGTAGTATTTTCCTTTGTATCCATGTATTTTTTGAATTCTTTATTTTTTCATTGACCCAATAGTTCAATAGCATATTGTTTAATCTCCACATATTTGTGGTTTTCCTAGCTTTACTCTTATAGTTTATTTCTAGTTTCATATTGTTGTGGTTAGAAAAGATGCTTGATATGATTTCAATCTTTGGAAATTTATTGAAATTTGTTTTGTGTCCCAACATATGATATATCCTTGAGAATATTCCATGTGCACTTGAGAAAAATTTGTACTCTCTTCTTATTGAATGGAAAATTCTATACATATCCAGTAAGTCCATCTGGTCTAATGCATCATTTAAGGCTGGTTTTTCCTTGTATTTCTGTCTGGATAATCTATGTATTGGTACAAGTATGTGTTAAAATTCCTTGCTGTTATTGGGTTGCTCTCTATTTCTCCCTTTAGGTTTGTTAATAATTATATATTTTGGTGCTCCTAAATTGGGTTCATATATATTAATAAATTTTATGTCTTCTTGATGGGTTGTCCAGTTTATCATTATAAAATGTTTCCATCTTTGTCTCTTGTTACCTTTTTATCCTGAAATCTATTTTGTTTAGCTACACCTGCTTTTCTCTGATACCCTTTGCTTGGAGTATCATCTTACACCCCTTCAAGTTGAGCCTATATTTACCTTTGGAGTTGAGATGGGTTTCCTAAAAGCAGTATAGAGTTGTGTTTTGTTTTCTAATCCATCTAGCCACTCTGTGCCTTTTGTTTGGTGAGTTCAGTTTATTTACATTTAGGGTGATTATTCATATATGAGGACTTACAACAACCATTTATCTTTTGTTTTCTGGGTGTTTTTTTTGTATCTCAATTGTTTCTTTTCCCTTTTGATTCTTTCAGACTAGTATTATAGATTGGTGGTTTCTCTGTGATGTTTTTCTTTATTTCTTCTATTTTATGTTGTGTATCTCAGCTCTGGATTTTTCTTTTTGTGGTTACCATGATGTTTGTATGAAATATGTCATAGACAAAGTAGTCCTTTTCTTCTGATAGAATCTTAACTTCATTCACCTATACAAGCTCAGTCTTTCTCCTCCTCTTTTATGTTCTTGTTGTCAAAAACTATCCCTTTTTATGTTGTGCATTCATTTCCGAATTGCAGTACCTGAAGTTATTTTTAACACTTTTCCCCCTTTAACCTTGATGTTAACCAAGTATTTAACAGCATGTTCTGAAAAGGAGATGCAATTTCCTGCTTCTGCTTGTCTCCTTACTCAAAGTTTTGTACACTTCTTTTTTTTTCTTTGTTTCAGATAGAAGAGCTCCTTTCAACATTTCTTGTGATGCAGTTCTTGTGATGGTAAATTGCTTCAGCTTTTTTTGACAAAGACTTTATTTCTCCTTCATATCTAAAGGATAACTTTACTTGGCTGATGGTTTCATTCTTTCAATATTTGAATATATCTTGCACTCTCTTCTAGCTTTATGTTAGCTTTTGAGAAAGATGGTGATAATCTGATGGGGTTTCTTTTGAAAGTTACTGTCTTTTTCCCCTGGCTGCCTTGAGCATGATTTCCTTATCATAAATTTTGATAGTTTTAATATAATATGTCTTGGAGAAGAATGTCTTTTTGCATTGAGATAATTAGGTGGTCTGTTAGTTTCTTGTACTTAAATGTCCTATTCCTTGGTTAACCCTGTGGCAGGTTTGGGAAGTTCTCATTAATTATTTCTTTGAATAGGCTTTCTGATCCCTTCTCCCTCTCTTCTCCTGGGATATCCATTATCCTTCTGTTGCCCTTTCTAACAGAGTCAGGCAGGCATTTTACAGATTTTTCATTTAAAAGAATCTTAGTTCACTGTCTTCTTCCACCTGAATTATTTTTAAGAGATTTTTTTTTTTTTAGGGCAGTGTCACTGGCCCTCACATGTGGGATCCGAACCGGGGCCGCCGGAGTCCCAAGCCTGCGGTCAACCACCGCGCCACTCAGCCGGCCCCCACCTGAATTATTTTTAAATTTATATCTTTGAGCTCACTAATTCTCTCTTCCATATGGTCTACTCTATGTTCTATGCTTTCTAATGCATTATTCATTTCATTTATTGAATGCTTCAGCTCCAGAATTTTTGTTTGGTCCTGCTTTTATTGTTTCAATCTTTTTGGTGAAGTACTCATTCTGCTCATGAATTTTATTTCTGAGCTCATAGAACTGACTTTTTGAGTTTTACCTTTTTGATGTTTTCTTTCATGACTGTGCTATTTTGAACTCTTTGCCATTTAGACCACAATTTTCCATGACTATGAGTTTGGTTTCTGGAGAATTGTCACTTTCTTTCTTTATTACCATGTTACTTTTGTAGTTCATTGTGCCTGATGTATTGTTTATTTGCCATCACAGAGTAGGCAACTTCTTTCTTATTTAGGTACTGTTTTGATTTTAATAATTCAGCAGCCTGATTAGAGAAAATTTTTCTTGTAGTTGTTTTCCAGTAGACAGTGCTATAGTTCAAGTTTTTTGTTTTCTGCTACCTGTGCTACTTGCTCCTTCAGGGTCACAGTGGGAGTCACACCCTTGGTGACCAAAGTTCTGGGTGTCCCCATTGTTTCCAGGTTTCCTCAGTCTTGTGGCACCACCACCATGGTTGAGGGATGTGGCAGGTGTCAAGAAACTGGGTTTTACTAGCCCACTACGTTGCTGTCTGATTCTCTATGGCTGCTGGCATCATGCTGTAGCTGGGAGGCTGTCAACACATCTTTGCTGTTGCTACTGCTACAAGCAATCAAGGAAGGGAGTTGGATTCTTAGGCACTAGTGTTGCTTCTGTCCCTCTTATCCTCCACCAGGCCTTTATTTTAGGGCCACACCATGACTTCTCCACCACTACTGTATCTGCTGGGGCTTCAGGCTCAGCCACAGTAGCTGGGGAACTGCATCTGTGGGCACCATCCCTGTCCCTCCTCTGATCCAGCCTCCCCTACACATTTCAGTATGCCCACCTTCAGATACATTGATGTGTGGATCTCTCTGCCATCCTAATCTATTGAGCAGAGGAAACTTTGTTGGATTACAGATCCTATAATCTGACTTGTTGTAGATTAATGGAGAGATACAAATGAGTCCTCTCACTCCACCATGATCTGAATTGTATTAGTTTGGACATTAAAGTAATACCTTAATTATTTATTATAAATATTGGGATTTTCATTTGGAGTTCTCAAAAGAAGTTTGTAATACATAAGATCAATTTCAGACATTTTATGAATTTTAACACTGAATGCACAGACACAATTGTTTTTAAGAATTTGGAAAACATAAGAGGATGAAACATTTTTGACTAGATCACCATTCTTCTCATCAGTCAAATATTTTTGATGCTTTTTATTTTTCTGTGAAAGAAAACCCCACAGACGTATTGTTTTTTACTGTACTTTGGCATTGGATTGAAATATAAGCTCTTTTCAGCATTAGCTTTTCTTTACACATTTTCCATATTACATAAACAGATATTGGATAGTTTTGTTTTATTTTTTAACTTAGTGAATGATGCCTTCACAGGCATTTATTGGCAATTGTAACTTATTATACTCTCTAATATTTATACAGAAAATCTTCATGTAACCAGATCAAAATAGCACTATGTCTATGAGCCATCATCTCTGTCTTAGAAATATTGTTCAACAGTGAAATTTTTTAAAAATAATTCTAAAAACCACCCATTATAACAAAATTTTATTAAATTAGTCACTTCTTGCTCCATATTTTTAGAACTCATCACAGTTGATTTAGCCTCTGAAGTATGTAGATAAGTTTAATTATCTGAAGCTTGACTGCTTGAGTGCTTCTTATTTACCACCACAAACACAGAGATCTCGCAGTTTATCAGTTGTATATAATCACAGGGGAATTAGCCCAGTTTCAATGGTCAAAATTCTCCCTCCTCCCATAGTAATGTAGCCTACTATGTAGTACTCCAGATGACACCTGGATACCTAATTATACTTTGAGAAAGATGTCTTTTGTTTTAGTACAAAATATATCCAGTGCACTCTGGATAAATGTATTGTTCATAAATGGGTTATTGCCATTAGACAATAGCACAGTTTTTGAATTCAGAAAAAAAATCACTGTTATAAGTAAAGAAAAGCTTGTTTTAGAATATGATTATTTCAAAACTATATGTGAAATATGTAATAAATAATTTCTACATAAATAGAGTTGATCTGAAAATGTACAGAAATAATCAATTATAAGGACATTTTTGAATACATATTTCTGGGATTTATAGGATAGAACACTAAACTGAAATTAATAAATCCTAGAAATATGAAGTGATACTTTAAGTCTCATATTTTATGATATTAAATATCTTGAACTAAAACCAAATTTAATTTACAAAAGCAACATTTTACTCTGATGCTGCTTCTATTAATTGCTTGAAACAAAATCTATTATAACAAATACAATTCTGTTAATCATGTAACCTTGTCAGTGAAGGAGGCTATAAAATTTAATGTAGAGAATTTGTAATATTAAACAAAGTAGAAATAGTCTAAAGCAATCTGAGAATGTGTACTTGTATTTGACAAACAAATGCAATAGTACGAAGATTTTATATTGAGGAATCTAATAATTCACTAAAATACAATGGGTTTTGTTAACACATTTTAAAGCTCTGTCATTGATATATACATGTTTAAGATGTTTCACTAAAGATAGTTTGACTATTTAGATTCAATTATTGCCCATTTTCAAATTAAACCATTAAAATATTTTAAGGACAGATTTTTCATTTCAAAATATCTCAAAGATTAAGTAAACATTAGCAAAAATATCTGATGGCTTATTCTTATTCATGTGAGATAATTTTCCTGTGTTTTCAAATGTCAGAACCCTAAGCACAGCTTTAATTGCATCTTCAAGTTTATTTTCCCTAATGAACTTTTATAAGCTTGTGTTCTCTTATTTTTATATAACATATGCTTAAGTACAGAAGTATGTCTCCTAAAAATAAAGATTAAATTTTAAATGAACTTGACCCTGAAAAGCTTAGGAAAGATGTGCTAATATACATAAAATAAAAACATAACCCTGAACATTTCTAGTTTTCCATTGTGTTGGATTTATTCTCTTCCTATTGTGCCATATTATGAGGAAAACAATTTCATTAAATACTATTTCTTTCTACCTTTCCATTGTATTTCACAAATGTCTACTAAACATTGAGGGTTTTGCTTCATAATTCTGCTTTTTCTTCAAGTATTTGTATCTTTTTGAATTAGTGAATAATTATTTGAATAACAAGTTTTTCGTTGATTACTTGATATAGTTGACTACTTATAATTAATAATTAGTTAGTGATTAATTATTTTAAGAGATTGTCCTCTCATTTTTGGTCATTTTATGTAGCTGAACCATCCATCAAGCTTCAGAGTAAAATATGCCTTGGCACACACCTCTATTGATCAAACATATTCATAATGTATGATGTGAACAGAGAGGAACTATATCTCTTCTATTATTGGCAAAAATCAAATAAAACTTTAGAAAATATTCTCTAATCTTGTAACCAGAGAGAAGAATATTCAAAACCTGTGGAGGATAGCTCTTAGAAGTAAATGTTATGGATTGTGGGTGTTTTATGTATATATTCCTGATTCTTATTGTCCATTGGTCATGTGAAGTGAGATTGGACCTATGGCAACAACTTCTGTGATTTAATACTATGGGCTTTTAATGAAATTGTCTAGCTTAATCTCAGAGAAACACTTATACATTTTTCTCCCTTTTCCAGATATCAGAAGAACAGTTTTATTTTATTTTCATATGAAGCTTAATTTGTTAAGGATAAGTGTTAGATGTCTGTGAAAGTGTAGCCTGAAAAACCCATCTGTGAACAATACTTTTTTGATGCTGCTTAAGGTCCATATGTTGTGTGTGTGTATACAATTATTTTCAATTTTTCTGTGTGTGCTATAAACTGAATTAATACTCAATATTTTCTGTTTTTCATAGGAGCATGGATATAATCACTGGACTTTATAATTGCTAGAAACAATATATTTGGAAGATATACTAGACCCAAAGGTTTTCTGATTATATATACAAATACTTCTTATTTTATAAGTTTAGCAAAAATATAAAAAATTTTAATCCTTAAGGTGATACATGTTTTTACTTTGGGGAGATTTTTAATATAGATTTCATTGATTATTTTCTAAATACATTTAATCTTATATCAACAATTTCAAGGCCTAATAGATGTTTGAAAAGCAATCTAAATATTTAATGAAGATTTTAGCAATGATATTTTAGTGTTTTTCTGTCTAACAAATCAATTTTCTGTAAAACTATTTGCTATTTGTTAATCCTGAGTGTCGCGTCCAGTATGACAGAGCAGTGGGAGTGGAGAAGGGACTGTGAAAGGTTAAAAAAGAGAGAGACACAAATAAGAGAAAAATGCAGTTGGGACCAGGGGACTGCAGCCTCATGGACTAAGCCCTGAATAGGGCTTGACTGCTTCTTTTATTTTCTTACAAATAAGAAAAGATCAATGTAGCTTCCACAGTCTCTGAGTCTCACACCCAAGAATTTAGCTCAGGGCCTAATCTCCCAATGCCTGCAAGATTCCATTACCAAAGGTATTATCATGTATCTCTTAAAAGACAGAAACTTCCTCTGCCTAGGCTTACTGATAAGAATGCAAGAGGACAGATATTATCACATCAATAGGTCATTTCACACGCAGGCTGCCAGAACCTGAAGCAAGGGGGTCAATGCTCTTTTTCCTCTATGTGATTCCTCCTACGGCTCCCATGTGGCTCTACCTGGCTTAGGTTGTCCCTCCTTTGAGGAATCTTACCCGTCATTGACTAACCAGCCATATTTTTGGGGCCAAATAGGGATACATAAAGTAAGCATAATATTGAAGTAATGATCTCTCTTTATGGAAAGGTGCATGAGGGCAGACAGGCAGGCAGTGTGACGACACCTGAGTGCCCACTCTTCACTGATGTTTACTTCCATAATTCATGTTTTTTTTTTCCCTAGTATACATTATTATTTCAAAAGCACCCAACAAATGTCTTCAATGTGCCAGGATTGGTAATAGGAGCATGACATTAAGAGTTAGATTAACCTGGGGCCGGCCAAGTGGCGTGGTGGTTAAGCACTGGCTTGGGAAGCCAGAGGCCCTGGTTCGGTCCCACGTATGAGGGCCAGTGACACTGCCCTCAAAAAAAAAAGTTAGATTAACCTGTTTGAATTCTGACTCTACACTTTCTCCTTTCTTTTTTCACTGTTCTTTATTATTAGTTTCAGGTGTACAAAACAACATAGTGATTAGACATTTATATACCTCACAAAGTGATATCCTCAATAAATCTATTACCCATTTGACACTGTACATAGTTAATACAATATTATTGACTATATTTCTTATACTGTAGTTTATAACCGCATGACGGTTTTTTTTTTTTGAGGGCAGTGTCACTGGCCCTCATATATTGGACCCGAACTGGGGCTGCTGGCTTCCCAAGCCAAAGCTTAACCACCACACCACTCGGCCAGGCCCCCATGACAGTATTTTTATAGTTGACATTCAATATTATTTTATATTAGTTTCAGATGTACATCAAGTTGGTTAGATATTTAGATATAACTGATTACAGGTTAATATCCAAAATTTATTTAAAAACTCATATAACTCTACACCAACAAACAAATAAACAATGCAATGAAAACATGGGCAGAGGACCTGAATTGACACTTATCCAAAGAGGACATACAGATAAACAATAAACTTATGAAAAGATGTTCAAAGTCACTAATCATCACATAAATGCAAATAAAAACCACAATAGGATATCACTTCACATCTGTCAGAATGCCCATCATCAATAAATCAACAAACAACAAGTGTTAGCGAGGATGTGGTGAAAAGGGAAAACTTGTACACTGTTGGTGGGATTGCAATTGATGCAGCCACTATGGAAAGCAGTATAGAAGTTCCTCAACAAATTAAAAAAAGAACTACCTTACGACCCATCAGTTCCATTCCTTGGTATTTATTGAAAAGAAATTCAAAACACTAATTCAAAAAGATGTGTGCACCCCTATGTTCACTGCAGCATTATTTCCAATAGCCAAGATATGGACAACAAAGATGCCCATCAATAGACGATTGCATAAATAAAAAATAGTACATATACACAATGGAATATTACTCTGCCATAAGAATAATGAAATCTCACGATTTGTGACAACATGGATGGTCCTGTAAAGTATTATGGTAAGTGAAATAAGTCATACTGAGAAACACAAGTACCGTATGATCTCCCTTATATGTGGAATCTAAAGGACAAAATGAATGAACAAAAATAAACAAACCCATAGATACAGAGAACAAACTGAAGTTTACTAGATGGCAGGAGGCGTTGAAGGGCTGGGTGAGAAAGATGAAGGGATTAAGAAGTACAAATTGGTAGTTACAAAATATTCATGGGGATGTAAAATACAGTATGGGAAATATAGTCAATAATATTGTAAAAACTATGTATAGCATCAGATGGTTACTTGACTCCACACTTTCTAGGATTGTGTCTGTAGGCAAATTCCTTATTGATCCTGAGTTTCAATTTCCTCATCTGTAAAATGTGGATAATAATAGTACCTACCTTTTAGGTTGTAAAGGACTTAACCACATATTAATCCCCTTCTGCTTCCTCATATCTTTGGTGGAATATTGCTTAGCATGGCATCCTAAAACTTAGCAAATGGGGCTGGCCAAGTGGCTCAATTGATTAAGAGTTTGTTCAAGAGTGCAAGCTCTGAGCAGCAGGGTCACTGGTTTGATTCACACATGGGCCAGTGAGCTGTGACTGAGCTGAGCTGCCAACAGGTGGCAGAAATGGCTCAGCTGGTGAGAGCATGTGCTCCTAAGAAACGAGGTTGCCTGTTTGAGATGGTGGACTATGCCCGCCCACCCTCAACTAGAGACTGAACTCGGCACCTTGAGCTGAGCTGTCACCCAGGTGGCTCAGTGGATAGAGTGTGCACTCTTTACAACTAGGCTGCTGGTTCGACTCCTGCATGGGATGGTGGCTACACCCACTTGCAACTAATTGAACAGAGCACCTTGAGCTGAGCTGCACAACTGGACTTAGAGCTGAGCTTGCTGCGCTCTCCACAACTAAGATTGAAGGACAACTTGGCTATTCCTCTTCCCCAATTCTCCAACACTGTTACCCTACCCTAATTCCCCAATAAAATCTTTTTAGAAAACCACAAAACTGAGTAAAGTGGTAGTTAATTCTAGATTTCTGTGATTGAGATAAACCTTTGCCTTGACTACAATTTAGCAAACTTCTTTTACATGCTGCATCTTTTTCACTGGCACACGTTTCACAATAACCACTTCTTTTCCCTCCTTAAATCCCAATTCATTCCCCACCTTTCAAGCCGATGACCTCAAATATTTATTAAGTATAGAGAAAATTTGTTTTTATTTACCCCATATTCACATAAAAATATCATTTGTGTTTATCAATTTTCACAACTTTCTTTTTTGTACCTTGTTTTAATCTGTGTACTTGTCTTTATCTTCTCTCAAGCCCTAAGAGAATATCCTTCTACATTTACCCTCTGACTCTTCATCCAGATTCAATATTTATTTTTCCCTTAAATTCTTCTTTCTGTTTTTACTTTATATAAGCACATAGCTTTCTGTTTCAAAGATTCTATGGTTCATTTTTCTATCTTTGTTAATTACTGTTCTACTATTTGTAATCTTTTAACATCCCAGCATTACTGAATAAGTTGTATACACACCACACCTTTCATTTGTACTGACTACATTTCAATCAATCTAATTTACTTCTGTTTTTCACAGAAATGCTCCTCCTTCTAGCCAAAGCTAATGCTCAAGTATTTCATTTTTTCTTTCTTTGTCTGTTAATTTAATGTTTGAGTACGTAATGAAGCCACACGTATTCCAAAAATCAAAATATGTAAAAAGTATATATGTAGGGAGTTCTGGCTCCCCATTCCAACATGTTGTCACATCCACCATGTTTTACCATTTTCATACTCAACATAGAGTATTTTCTAGCTTTACTGAGGTATAACTGACAGACTTGTAAGAGGGATCAAATATATGGTGATGGAAAGAGAACTGACTTTGGGTGCTGAACACACAATGTGATATATAGATGATATATTACAGAATTGTACACCTGACACCTATGTAACTTTACTAACAATTGTTACCCCAATATACTTTAATTTAAAAAATTGTATATATTTAAAGTGTAAAACATTATGCTTTGATATATATATATATATATTATAAAATATTCACCACATTCATGCTAATTAACATATCTATCACCTCACATAGTCACCTTTGTGTGTGTGCATTTAATGATAACATTTAAGATCTACCCTTTTAACAAATTTCAGTTATACAGTACAATATTAACTATTATCACATTTTTGTACATTAAGTCCCCAGAACTTATTCAACTTGTATAACTGAAGCTTTCTACACCTTGAACAACATCACTCCATTTCCCCATACTCCTAACCTTTGGCAATCATCATTTTACTTTCTGTTTCTTTTTTAAAAATTAAATCAATTGGGGAGACAATAGTCAGTAAAATTACATAGGTTTTAAGTGCGCAATTCTAAAATATATCATCTGTATATCACATTGTGTGCTCACCAGCTGGAGTCAGTTTTCCTCCCATCACCGTATATTTGACCCCCTTTACCATATTCTACAACGCCCCTCCCCTAATCCTCTGGTAACCATTACACTGTTGTCTGTGCCTGAGAGTCTTTGTTTATTTTGTTTGTCTTCTTCATTTGTTGCTTTCAGTTTTATACCCCACATATGAGTGAACCCATATGGTTTTCAACTTTTTCTTTCAGACTTATTTTGCTTAGCATAATAATTTCAAGGTCCATCCATGTTGTCACAAATGGCAGCATTTCATCTTTTCTTGTGGCAGAGTAGTAGTATTCCATTGTGTATGAACATATATACCACATCTTCTTTATCCAATCGTCTATCGAAGGACACTTTTTTATGTCTTGCCCCCCATAAATAAAGCTGCAATGATCATGGAAGGACATATATCTTTATGGATAAGTTTTCAGATTTTTTTTTGGTAGATACCCAGGAGAGGGATTCCTGGGTCATATGGTAATTCTATTCTTAATTTTTATTTTATTTTATTACTATTATTATTATTATTATTATTATTATTAGCTAGAGATGTACAAAACAATGCAATAGTTTTTTTCACCCCTTACAAAGTGACTCCCCCCTCTCTCCTCCCCTGACCTCCCACACCCGATATCATACATATCTATTACAATTCCATTGACTCCATCCCTACACTATATTCCACATCCCATGACTATATGTGTGTTAAATTATAGTTGACACATAATATTGTTCAGCGGCAGCTTCAGATGTACAGTGCAGTGGTAAGACCACTACATCATCCATGAAGTGATCTCCCTAAAAGGACATGCATCCATCTGTTCCCCTAAAAAAAAAAATTATTTACAACCTTATTGATTATATTCCCTAAACTGTCTCTTCTGTCCTTCGATAGTGGCTGCACCAATCTACATTCCTGCCAACAGTGTATGAGGATTCCTTTTGATCCACAACCTCTCCAACACTTATTACTTGTCTTGTTGATGATAGCCATTCTAACAGGTGCGAGGTGATATCTCACTGTGGTTTTGATCAGTATTTCCCTAATAGCTAGTGAACGTGAACATTTTTTCATATATCTGTTGGCTGTTTGTATATCAGCTTTAGAGAAATTTCTGTTCATGTCCTCTGCCCATTTTTAAATGGAATTTTTTGTCTTTTTGTTGTTGAGTTGTATGAGTTCCTTATATATATTTTGATATTAGTCCCTTATCAGAAGAACTGTTTGCAAATATCTTCTCCCATTTGGTTGGTTGTCTCTTTGTTTTGTTGATGGTTTCTTTGGCTGTGCAAAAAGCTTTTTCATTTAATGGTGTCCCATTCATTTATTTTAGCCTTTGCTTCCCTTACCTTTGAGGTCAAACTCATGAAATCCTCTTTGAACCCAATGTCCATAAGTTTAGTACCTATGCTTTCTTCTATGCAGTTTATCATTTCAAGTCTCATGTTTAGGTCTGTGATCCATTTTTTTTCTGAGGGCAGTGTCAGTGGCCCTCACATGTGGGACCCGAACCAGGGCCGCTGGCTTCCCAAGCCAGTGCTTAAACACCACGCCACTCGGCCGGCCCTCGTTGATCCATTTTGAGTGAATTTTGCTATATGATGACAGATAGCAGTCTAGTTTCATTCTTCTGCACTTTGCTTTCCAATTTTTCTGGCACCATTTATTGAAGAGGATTTCTTTTCTCCATTGTATATGTTTAGCTCTGTTTTTGAAATTTACCTGTCCATATTTTTGTGGGTTTATTTCTGGGTTTTCAATTCTATTCCATTGGTCTGTGTGTCTGGTTTTCTTCCAATACCATGCTGTTTTGATTATTGTTCCTCTGT
Source organism: Aselliscus stoliczkanus (assembly GCA_033961575.1). Taxonomy (NCBI): domain Eukaryota; kingdom Metazoa; phylum Chordata; class Mammalia; order Chiroptera; family Hipposideridae; genus Aselliscus; species Aselliscus stoliczkanus. The sequence continues at coordinate 80,635,817 of CM066737.1, forward strand.
AGTACAAGCTGATGTCAAGGAGTGTGATACCTCCATCACTATTCTTTTTTGATTAGGATTGCTTTGGCTATTCAGGGTCATTTGTGATTTCATACAAATCTGATGATTTCTGTTCTATTTCTTTTAAAAATGCCATTGGGATTTTGATGGGGATTGCATTAAATCTGTGTATTACTTTGGGTAACATGGCCATTTTAACTATGTTGGTTCTTCCAATCCCTGAATACAGAATGTCTTTCCATTTCTTTGTGTCTTCTTCAATTTCTTTTAAAACTGTCTTCATTTTTAAAAGTTTTCAGTGTATAGGTTCTTCACATTCTTTGTGAACTTTTATTCCTAGGTATTTTATTACTTTTGTTGCAAATGCAAAAGGAATTTTTTAAAAATTTCTTCTTCTGAGAATTCATTGTGAGTAAATAAGAATGCAATGGATTTTTGTAAATTGATTTTGTAGTCAGCAATGTTAGTGCATTCATTTATTATTTCTAATAGATTTCTGGTTGAGTCTTTAAGGGTTTTCTACATAAAGAATAATGTCATCTGCAAAAAGTGACAATTTAATTTCTTCATTCCCAATTCAGATGCCTTTTATTTCCTTCTCTTGCTTGCTTGCTCAGGCTGGGATTTCGAATACTATGGTAAGTAGCAGTGGTGATACGGAACAACCCTATCCTGAACATAGAGAAAACACTTCAGATTTTCACTCTTAATTATGACAGCGGCTGAATACTTATCATATACCGTCTTTGTTATGTTAAGGAATTTTCATTCTATACCCATTTTATTAAGTGTTCTAATCATAAATGAATGTTGTCAAATGCTTTTTTTGGCATCTAATATAATAATATAATTTTTTATCTTTTATTTAGTTTATGTGGTGTATCACATTGATCAATTTGCATATGTTGAACAATCTTTGTGCCCCTGGGATGAGCCCCACTTAATCATTTTTTTTAAATCTTTTATTGTGAAGTAAACATTTTTTTAAAAAAATTAGTTTCAGGTGTAAAACACAATGCAATAGTTATACTTTTTACCCCTCAAAGTGACAATCTCCCTCCCCCAGTTCTCCACCCCACTCTTGCCCCCCATATCATACATATCTATTACAATTCCTTTGACTCCCTTCCACAGAATACTCCACATCCTGTGATTATCTATATATTCAGTTACAGTTGGCATGCAATATTATACAGTATCATCTTCAGGTGTACAGTGCAGTGATCAAACCTCTACTCCATTCATGAAGTGGTCTCCCTAACAAGACATGTGACTATCTGACATGCCACAAAATTTTTACAACACTATTATGTTACCCGAACTGTGTTTCATATCTCTGTGGCAATATTGTAGTTGTCTATTTATGCTGTCTAATCACTTCCCCATCTCCCTTATACTCACCCCCCTCCCAACTAGTAACCCTCAGTTTTTCCTCTATATCTATGAGTCTGTTTACTTTGATTGTTCATTCAGTATTTCAGATTCCACATATAAGTGAGATCATATGGTACTTGTCTTTCTCCGACTGACTTATTTCACTTAACATAATACTCTCTTCACAACATTATCAATTACATTCCCAGAACTGCACCCCATACCCCTGTGGCAACATTGTAGTCACCCAACTACACTGTCCAAAACCTTCCCCCTCTCCCTCAGCCCCACTTCCTCCCAGCCAGCAACCATCAGTTTTTCCTTTATATCTGCTTGATAGGATTTCAATCTTCTTAAATTTGCTGAGACTTGTTTTGTGGCCTAACGTGGTCTCTCTTGGAAAATGTCCCATGTGCACTTGAGAAGAATGTATATTCTGTTGTTTCAGGGTGAAATGCTCTAAAAATATCAACGAAGTCCAGCTGGCCTAAAGTGTCATTTCAGGCCACTCTTTCTGTGTTGATTTTCTGTCTAAAGGGTCTGTCCGTTGGTGACAATGGAGTGTTGAAGTCCCCTACTATGATAGTGTTACTGTTGATCTCTGTTTTATGTCTGTCAAAATCTGTTATATGTAATTAGAAGTTCCTATGTTGTGTGCATAGATGTTTGTTAGGGTTATAGTACCCTTCTTTGTGTTTTATTGTCCTCATTTTAAAGTGTATTTTGTCCAAAATAAGTACTGGTACTCCGGCTTTTTTTTTCTCATTTCCTTTTGCATGAAATATCTTATTCCATCTGTAAACAGCATATACATGTGTCCTATTTTCTTATCCACTCAGCCACTCTCTGTCTTTTGATTGGAACATTTAGCCCATACACATTTAAAATGATTATTGATAGGTGCATATGGATGGCCGTTTTGTTATTTGTATTCCTGGTCTTCCTGGGTTAGCTTGTTTACCCCTTTCTTTTGCTTAAAAAAGCCCTTTTAACATTTCTTGCAATGCTGGCTTGGAGGTAATGAATTCCTTAAGCTTATTCTTTTCTGAGAAGCTCTTTATTTCTCCTTCAATTTTAAGTGATAGCCGTGCTGTGTAGAGCAATCTTGGTTGTAGGCCTTTATTTTGTGTCACTTTGAATATCTCCTGCCACTCCCTTCTGGCCTGCAGAGTTTCTGCAGACAAGTCAGCTGTTAGTCTAACAGGAGTTCCTTTGTATGTAACCTGCTGTCTTTCTCTTGCTGTCTCTAGGATTCTGTCTCTGTCTTTAACTTTTGCCATTTTGACTATGATGTGTCTTGGTGTGTACCTGTTTTGGTTCAGCTTGTTTGGAACCCTCTGCACCTCCTGGCCATGTATGTTGATTTCCTTCACCAGGATAGGGAAGTTTTCAGTCATTATTTTTTCAAATATATTCTCAACCCCTTGCTTCTTCTCTTCTCCTTCTGCTATTCCTATGATTTGCTGGTTGTTGTGATACATCTTGTCCTATAGGGCTCTTAAACTATTTTCATTGTTTTTTATTCTTTGGTCTTTCTGTTGTGCCAACTGGGTGATGTCTGCTATTTTGTCTTCCAAATCGCTGATCCGATTCTCTGCTTCATCTACTCTACTGGTGATTCCTTCAAGTGTGTTCTTCATTTCAGTTTTGTATTATTCTTTAGTTCTAACTGGTTGTTTCTTATGATTTCTCTATCCTTCCTTATGTCCTCACTAAGGTTTGTAAACATTCTTATCATCAGTATTCTAAATTCTGTCTCTGAAAGGTTGGATCCCTCTGTTTCATTTAGTTCCATATCTAGAGGTTTCTTCTGATCTTTTACTTGTGACATATTTCTTTGTTTCCCCATTCTGGCTGTTGCTCTGGGATTGCTTTGATGTATTAGATAGATCGCCAGGAGAGGCCTGGCTGGATCACACAGGCACACAGCTCACGGCCCAACTCTCCCAGGAAATCTCCCAGTCTCAGCCTTTCCCAATCAGCAACTTGCAGATCAGGCCGCGCAGCCCAACAACCGATCACCAGCCTGGCAACTCTGCAAGCGAAGTGTGGAGAGTGGGGACCCAAGGCGGCTCGCGCACGCCCGGGTCTCAGTGAGCAGCCTGTTGTACCCGGAGAGCATCCACCCAGCATTTCCCTGGGAACTCAGTATAAGCCAGGCAGAGGGTGGGGATCCAAGACCGCATGTGTGTGCACGCACTACGCACTTCTGCGCCAATTCCACCAGGCCAATGAGTTCCCGGACCTGACCCTCTGTGGGAGGGCCCAACCCTGACAAAATGGCGCCCTCCTGTACACCACTTGCATGCAAGCTCCACACCAGAGGAACAATTGTCCAAAAACCTCCAGATTTTGTACCAAAGGTGCTCAGTTCAATCTGTCCCCGAAGGCTCCTGGGCCTGACTTATACAGCTACTTCCTCCACCATGAACCAGGTAAGTGCTCACCAGCGAGCAAGCCTGTGTGCCGGCCCCACTGGTTCTCCAGCTGCTCTCAGCCTCACCGAGCTGAGCAAAGAGAGTCCTCACTAATTTACTGCCAGCTATCTTGGAACTCCTCTTCCCGGCAAATGAACTCTGGGCTGGTGCGCTTGGTGTGGGGCCGGAGGGTCTCTCCCCCAACCGGAGAAGCATCCACACAGATGGAACTTCCCTGATGGGGTTCGCCCTCTGTCATCTCTGCCCCTCCTACCAGACTTGACCTGGCCTCTTCTTCAAGTTTCTCGTTTAGTGGTTCTGCTCATCTAGTGTTACGGGGACCTCCCAGTGTTGAATATTGTGTAAATTGTTTGTAATTTTGGTGTGATCCTGGGAGGTAGTTAGCACAGCGTCTGTCTATTACACCATTTTTCCAGTTTTCTCCCACTTAATCTTGATGTATTATCTTTTTTAATGCATTGTTGTATTCAATTTACTAGAATCTTGTTTAGGATTTTTGCATCTGTATTCATAAGAGATATTGGTATGAAATTTTCTTTTTTGTATTATCCTTTACACGTTTTGGTATCAGAGTAATGTTGACATCTTAAATTGAAGTAGGAATTATTGTCTCTACTTCAATTTTTTGAAAGAGTTTGAGGAGCACAGATGTTAGATCTTCTTTGAATGTTTGACAGAATTCAATAGTGAAGCCATCTTGTCTTGGACTTTTCCTTTTGGGAAGATTATGGATGACTAATTCGATTTCCTTACCATTGATTGGTCTACTTAGATATTCCAGTTCTTTGTGTTTCAATCTAGGAATGCTATATGTTTCTAATAACTTGTCCATTTCTTGTAGGTTATTGAATTTGGTAGTATATAGTCCTTCATAGTATTCTTATATGATACTCTTTATTTCTGTAGTAACCAAGTTAACTTCTCTTTCACTTCTCATTTTGTTTATTTTTTTTATCTTAGTGAGTCTATCCAACTGTTTGTCAAATTTGTTAATCTTTTCAAAGAACAAGCTCTTTGTTGCATTAATTTTTTATATTGTCTTTTTGTTCTCCATTTCATTTAGTTCTGCTCTGATTTTTATTATTTCTTTCTTTTTGCTGGCTTTGAGTTTCATTTGTTCTTTTTTTTCTAGTTTTTCAAGGTTTAATGTTAGGTTTTTTTAGGGATTCTGTGTGTTTGTTTCTTGGAATAGGCCTGTAATGATATAAATTTCCCTCTTATTATGCTTCCACTGCATCCCAATAATTTTTAAATGATGTATTTTCATTTTCATTTGTTTCTATGTGTCTTTTGATCTCTCCTCATTTCTTCTTTGACCCAGTCATTCTTTGAAAGTCTGTTGTTTAATCTCCACATAGGAGGTATGATCAAACAATATGGTGAATGTTTAAATAAAAAAAAATATTACAGTAAAAGACACATTGTCATGAATTCCTCTTAAAATGCCCCTCCCTCACTTTGAATACACTTATCCCATCATTCTTGACACTTCTGAGGCAGTTCTGGAATTCCTTTTTAAGTGAGTGTCTGCAGTAGCACTCTCATGGCTGCCCCACTGTCCTGAATTGGTTCAAAACATTTACATTTCATGGTCATTTTGACTTTGGGGAAGAGCCAGAAGTTGCACAGTGACAGATCCTGTGAATAAGGTAGACGAAGACACACCATAATGTTTTTATTAGACAGAAATTGCCATACCAGAAGTGATGTGTACATGTAGCCTTTTTGTGTGATCACAAAATTCAGTGAATACTGCTGCTGGATGCCATCCAGCAGAAATGCAGGGATCTTCAATAAAGGAAGCAGAGTGTTGAACCTTAGCAAAAGTGTGTGACAAGTTTTAACTTGTTTGATGTAGTCAGTTGAGTGTGAGCTACAGTTGTGAGAAGGTGTGTTTTAAAGTGTGACATAAATCATGGATCATGAACAATGTGTTAACATAAAATAGGGAAATGGTATCATCCTCCATCATGACAATGCTCCGAGTTACACACTGCTTCTGATATAGCAATGTATGTTAAAAAAAAAGATTATGCTGTGTCCTCATCCACTTTATTATCCATATCTGACACCGTGTGATCTCTGGCTCTTCCCCAAAGTCAAAATGATGATGAGAGGTAAACATTTTGAATCAATCCAGGACATCAAGGCAGCCACAATAGTGCAACTAAAGACATTCACAAAAGAAAAGTTCTAGAACTGCTCTAGAAAGAGGCAAGAAAAATGGGATAAGTGTGTTCCAAGTGAAAGGGAGTATTTTGAGGGAGATTAACTGCAATGCATCTTTTACTGTAATAATTTTTAAAAATTTAAACATTCACCATAACTTTTAAAAAAGATTTTATTGGGGAATTGAAGAGGGGAAGAGCGTTGGGGAATCGGGGAAGGGGAACAGTCAAGATGCTGTCCTTTTTGTTCTTCAGTCTAGTTGTGGAGAACGTTGCTTCACTGGCCCATGTTGGTATTATCATTACGCTCTTCCTGGATGAGGCAATTGCTTGCCCGCCATTGGACGGCTACTCATGGTGGTTCACGGTAGCTCACTAAAGCGCATGCCCGCTGCCTGCCAGTACCAGTGCAGCTTATGCCGTTGCCGGCAACTCACAGCAGCCCAGCTCCAGGTCAAGCTGTTGTTCACCATCTTAGCTGTAGAGGGCACAGCATTACTGGCTCATGTGGGATCCCAACTGGGGCCATGCTGCTCAGAGCTGGCGTCCCAGGCCAACTCATAATCAATGCACAACTCACCCGACCCAATTCACCATAATTTTGAAGCACACCTTTTATTTGTGGTTTTTCCTGCTTTTTTTTTTTTTTTTTTTGCCGTTGATATCCTATTTCAAAGCCTTGTGATCAGAGAATATGCTTGGTATGATTTCACTCTTCTTAAATTTGCTGAGGCTAGTTTCATGTCCCAACATATGGACTATACTTCAGAATGTTCCATGAACATTAAACAAGAATGTATAGGGCCAGACAAGTGGCGCGTTGGTTAAGAGATGGCTTGGGAAGCCAGTTCTGAGCAGCAGGACCCCAGTTTAGATCCCACATTAGGAGCAGGGATGCTGCGCCTTTTACAGCTAAGATGGGGAACAATAGCTTGTCCTGGAGCTGGGCTGCCTTGAGTCATCGGCGACGGCATAGGCTGCAGTGGGCTGCCTTGAGCTACCATGAATGGCTGGCAGCCAATGTGAGTGGCCAGCAGCCAGCATGAACTGACAAGAGCCACCATGAGTGGCCGTACAAGTGCCAGCGACCTATCTGCCTCACCTGGGAAGAGCTCAATGACAATACCTGTCATCACACTGCCTGCTTGTCTGCCCTCATGCACCTTTTCATAAAGACAGATCATTACTTCAAAATTATGCTTACTTTATGTATCTCTACTTGGCCCCAAAAGATAACTGGTTAGTCAACGATGGGTAAGATTCCTCAAGGGAGGGACAACCTAAGCCAGGCACAGCCACATAGGAGACATAGGAGAAATCACAGAGTAGGGGGAAAAGGGCATAGACTCTTTCCTTCAGGTTCTGGCAGCCTGCATGTGAAATGACCTATTGATGTGATAATATCTGTCCTCCATGCATTCTTTTTTTTTAAAAAGATTTTATTGGGGAATTGGTGGAGGGGAACAGCGATGGTGAATCGGGGAAGGGGAACAGACAAGTTACTCTTCAGTTTAGTTGTGGAGGATGTTGCTTCACTGTTGGTATTGTCATTGCGCTCTTCCCGGATGAGGCAGATTGGTCGCTGGCCTCTGGATGTCGCTCACCGAGGCTATTGGCAGCTCACGCTTGGCTGCCAGCCGCTCACGCTGGCTGCGGGCCACTCACTGTAGCCTATGGCAGCCCACTGCAGCAGGGGCTGCAGCCCACACCATCACCGGGGCTCGCACAGCCCAGCTCCAGGTGGAGCTGTTGTTAGCTGTAGAGGGCAGTGTCACTGGCCCTCATGTGGGATCCGAACCGGGGCCGCTGGCATCCCCAAACCAGCGCTTAACCAATGCGCCACTCGGCCAGCCCCCTCCATGCATTCTAATTAGTAAGCCTCCGCAGAGGAAGTTTCTGTCTCTTAAGAGTGCATGACAAAACCTTCGGTAATGGAGTCTTGCAGGTATGGGAGATTAGGCCCTGAGCTAAATTCTTCAGTGTGAGACTCACAGACTGTTGAAGCTACATTGATCTTTTCTTATTTGTAAGACAGAAAAAGAAGCAGTCGGGTCCTATTCGGGCCTCAGTCCATGAGGCTGCAGTCCCCTGGCCCCAACTGCATTTTTCTCTTATTTATGTCACTCTTTCTTAACCTTTTGTAGTCCCTTTTCCACTCACACTGCTCTGTCATGCTGGACGGGACTAATACCAACATGGGCCAGTAAAGCGACATCCTCCACTACTAAACTGAAGAACAAAAGGACAGCAACTTGTCTGTTCTCCTTTCCTGATTCCCCAATGCTGTACCCCTCCCCCAATTCCCCAATAAAATCTTAAAGAGGAAAGAATGTATAGTCTGGGGTCCTAGGATGAAGTGCTTTACAAATATCAATTATGTCTATTTGGTCTAATGTGTCATTTAGGGCTGATGTTTCCTGACTTATATTCTGTTTGGATAATGTATCCATAGCTGTCATTGACATATTTTGGTCCCTGACTATAACTGTGTTTTGGTCAATATCTCCCTTCAGTTCTGTTAGTAGTTGTTTTGTATATTTTGGTGCTCCCAGGTTGGGGGCATACATATTGATAAGTGTTATGTCTTCTTGTTGTATCGTCCCCTTTATCATTATGAAATGTCCATCTTTGTCTCTTGTTACCTTTTTTTTTATCCTAAAATCTGTTTCATCTGATATAAGTGTGGCTACACCCACTTTTCTCTGGATACCATTTGCTTGGAATATTGATTTTCACCCTTTAACTTTGAGTCTGTATTTGTCCTTCTTGCTGTGATGTGTCTCTTGGAGGCAGTATTTGGTTGGGTTTTGTTTCTTGATCCAATCTGCTACTCTGTGCCTTTTTAATGGTGAGTTCAGTCCATTTACATTTAGGATGATTATTGATATATGAGGATTTCCTATATCCATTTTGTATTTTTTCCGTTGTCTTGGTGTTTACAATTTTTCTTTGCGTTTTTGTTGCTGTCTGTTATTTTCCTGTGATGGTATTCTGATTTTTCCCCCCTGTCTTCTTTTTTAATGTTATACATCTCAGTTTTGGTATTTTTGGAGTTGTTACCATTAAGTTTATATAAAAAAAGTTTCTACATACAGTAGTTATTTTTCTTTAGCATGTTTCGTATCCCCATTGCCCTTTGCAGATTCAGACCTTTACTCTCTCCCCTTTTAAGTTTTTGTTGTCACGTTATCCCTACTTAAGCTGTGAGTTGATTTCTGAGTTGCAGTTGGAAGTTATCTTTTTCTTCTCTTTTTACTTTTTTTTTTAATGTTTAAGTGTATAGTGCCCTATTTTTTGTAGGGGTTGCCATTTTCAGCTTCTGTTTGTCTGATAGTAACCTTTCTCATGGTTTTATATTCTTTTGAGTTTTTGTTTCAGTTGAATAGTCTCCTTCAGTATTTCCTGTAATGCAGGCCATGTGTTAGAAAATTCCTTCAGCTTCTGTATATCTGGAAAGGTCTTTATTCCTCCTTCATATCTGAAGGATATAATTCCTGGATATATTATTTTAGCTGCTAATTTCTCTCTTTCAGTAGTTTGAATATTTGATTCCATTTCCTCCTAGCTTTTAGAACTTCTGCTGAAAAGTTTGATGGTAGTCTAATGGACTTTTCCTTGTAGGTTACTGCTTCCGCCCCCCAACCCCCAACTGCCTTCAGAAATCTTTGTCATTAATTTTTGACAGCTTCAATACAATGTGCCTTGGAGAATACCTGTCGGGATTGAGGTACTTAGGTATTCTGTTTGCTTCTTGGATACAAGGACCCAGTTCTTTCCACAAGTTTGGGAAGTTCTCATTGACTATTTCTCTGAATAGACTCTGTTTCCTTCTCCCTCTCTTCCCTTCTGGTATACCCATTATTCTTATGTTGCTCTTTCTGATGGAGTGAGAGAGTTCTTTCATTTCTTTTAACCCTCAAGTCTCTCTCTTCTTTCATCTGTGTCATTTCCAGATTTCTATCTTCAATGTTAGTGATTCTTTCCTCCATCTGGTCAGTTCTGTTATGTAACCTGGCTATTTCATTCTTCATTTCTTTTATTGAATTCTTCATCTCCAAAATTTCTATTATGTTCTTTTTTACAATTTCAGGTACTTTGGTAGAGTATTCATTTTGTTCTTTGACTGTGTTTCTGAGTTCATTAAACTGCCTATCTGTATTTTCTTGCATCTCTTTGATTTTTTTCAGAAATACAATCTTGAATTCCCTGTCATTTAAGTCACATGTCTTTAAGTTCATTTTCTGGAGATTTTTTCATTTTCTTTCTGAGTTCCCTTGCTACCTTGGTTATTCCTGACAATTAATGATTATTTCTCTTCCTGGGCATCTACAGGAGTGTGTTTTGCAGCAGGTTGATATGAAGAGGTCTTTCTTTTGCTTTCCAGTAGGTGTTGCTGGAATGTTTTATTTTGTCTTCTGCTGCAGGCATTTCTTCTCTCTCACACTGTAGTGTTTTATTTTCTCTTGTGCTGCTCCAGCTTCTCACAGGATGTGGGATTTCCTGGAATTTGCCTTCTCCTCTGTGAGCAGGTCACTTGAGTCTCTTGGCACTGCCTTCATGGGAGTACGTGGAGAGTGATAGAGTTCTGAGCTTCTGAAATCCCAATGCTGTCCCTGCAGCCAGATGTACATACAGCCTATGTGTCTCAGTGGCTCTGGTTGCCCATGCAGGGATCCACCCAGAAAGTTGGGGACAGGACAGACTGTGAGAGGTGACATGCATTTGTGGCCCTGGTGTATTTGTGACTACCAGCCCACAGCTGTCTTGCTCTTACAGCTCTTCCCTATCGCCAGAATTAGCCATGCTGTGTGTTGTGGCTGTGGGACCATCACTCCAGTTCTCAGGGCTGTAATTATTCTGTTCTTTAATCTGACTGCCAGAATTTCTTCTGGAGCCCGCTTCTAACACTGGGAGGGTGCAGGTGGGGTGAGCTCTGGGAGGTTGCTAGTGGCGTTAGCCAGGCTCAATGTCTTTGTTTTATGTTTTCTGCCTGGCAGTGAGGGCTTAAACCCCTTTTCACACCCTTCTGTATTCAGTCTTTGTTCTGAGGTCTCTTCCTGGAATGCTGGGTTCAGCCATATCATATGTTGTTCCCTCAGGCAGGACTGTGGGCCACAGAACATACAACTGCAGCCTGGATTTCTCCCTCTTCCCAAATTACAATAAACTATGGACTGCGTCCTGTGGCCCAGTGTCCCATGTGTCTGCCTTCCCCCTTCCCTGCTCTCCTGGTCACCTGATTTGCCCACCTTCTGGTGATTCAATGTGCAGATCTCTCAGATGTGCTTGTATGTTGCTTAATTTATCCTTTTTTAAATTATAGTTGTTCAATTCATTGTAAATTCCATGGGAGATTTCAAGAAGTACTCCTTACGTTCCCATTTTTTTTACATAATCTCTGCTAATAGCCTTTCTAACAGGTGAAACGATATCTTATTATAGTTTTTATTTGCATTTCTCTGATTATTAGTGCAGTTGAGCATCTTTTCATATACCCACAGACCAACTGAATATCTTCCTTTTTTTTTTAAAGATTTTATTGCACAATTGGGGGAGGGGAACAGTGTTGGGAAATTGGGAGAGGGGACTGGCCAAGTTGTCATTCTTCAATCTTCGTTGTGGAGGGAGCCAGTCACCACCTCATTTCCTGTTGGCAGCTCGTGGCCTCTAAGCTCAAGGTGCAGTGTTCAATCTTAGTTGCAGGTGGGCATAGCCACCATCCCATGTGGGAGTCCAATCAGCAGCCTTGTTGTTAAGAGCGCATGCTCTATCCTCTGAGTCATCCGAGTGGCAGCTCAGCTCAGGTGCTGAGTTCAGTCTTAATTGCGGGTGGGCGTAGCCCACCATTGAACAGGCAATCTTGTTGTCTCAACGACAGCTTAGCTAGGGTGCAGCGTTCACTTGCCAATGTGGGAATCAAACCTGTGGCCGTGTTGATCAGAGCACGCACTCTAAGCCAACTCTTAACGAACTGAGCCACCTGGCAAGCCTCTGAATATCTTCTTTTGAGAAATATCTTTTCAGGTCGTTTGAGTTATATTAATTCCTTATATATTTTGAATATTAACCTCTTTTCAGATATGTGGTTTGCAAATGTTTTCTCCAATTTTGTAGTTTTCTTTTTTCACTCTGCTGATTGTTTCCTTTGCTCTGCAGAAGCTTTTTAGTTTGAGGTAGTTCCACTGTTTTATTTCTGCTTTGGTTATGTTATTTTTCTGTCATATCAAAAAAGAAGTCATTGTACATATCAATATCAAGAAGATTTTTCCCTATATTTTCTTATAGTAGTTTTATAGCTTCAAGTCTTACATTCAAGTCCATTTTGAGTTGATTTTCATTTATGATGTGAAGTATGGTTCAAATTTCATTCTTCTGTATGTGGACATCTGGTTTTCCCAACTCTATTTATTGAAGAGGCCATTTTTTCCCCAATGTGTATTCTTGTCAAATATGTTGATGATCAGCTGACAATGCATATGTAAATTATTTCTGGGCTTTCTATTCTGTTCCATTGTTGTATCTGTCTGTTTTTATACCAGTATGTTACTGTTTTGGTTACTGTAATATTATAATATAATTTGAAATCAGGAAATGTAACATCCTCATCTTCGTTCACCTGATTCAAGAATCCTTTTGCTTTACAGGGTATTTTGTAGTATATATGAATTTTAGAATTTTTTTTCTATTTCTATGAAAAATGTTATTAGAATTTTGATAGGGATTGCATAGAATATGCAGATTACATTAGATAATATGGAAATTTTAATTACATTAAAACTTCCAATCCATGAACACGGGTGTTTTTCCATTTATTTGTGTCTTTTAAATGTTTCCTTCATCAGTGTTTGATGGTTGAGTAGTTTATCCCTAATAATTTATTATCATTATTATTATTATTACTATTGTTATATTTGTTATCATGAGTGGAATTATTCTCAGATAGTTTGTTGTTTGTATATGAAAATGTGGCTAATTTTTGTATCCTAAAAATTTACTGAATTGGTTTATTGCTTCAGACATTTTTCTCGTTGAATATTTAGTGTGTGTGTGTGTGTATATATATATATATATATATATATATATATATATATATATGAACATATCATCTGAAAACTGAGATAGTTTTACTTTTTTTCTTTCTGATTTGGATGTCTTTTATTTGTTTTACTTGTCTAATTTTTCTGCCTAATATTTCTACTGCTCTTTTGAATAGAAGTGATGACAGTAGGCCTCCTTATCTTCTCCCTCACCTTAGAGGCAAAATATTCAACCTTTCTCCTTTAAATATGAGGGCAGAAAACTAAGTTCACAAACTCATTTAAATACAGTGCTACATACCTCACTGCTGAATATCATTATGGTCACCTTCAGAGTACACCCCTTGGGAAGCTATGCACTGACACCAGTGCCTAGTCCATCCTTCAAAACCATTTTCGAATTTCTTTTCTGGAATGGCCATCAGAGCTCTCCTAGTATTATACTTGATGTCCTGAATGTCATCAAAATGTCTTCTTTTCAATATTTCCTTTATCTTCAGGTAAGGAAAGAATTTATTGGGGGCCAGATCAGGTGAGTAGGGAGGGTGTTCCAATACACATATTTGTTTACTGGCTAGAAACCCCCTCACAGACAATGCTATGTCAGCTGGTGCATTGTCATGATGCAAAAGCCATGAATTGCTGGCAAAAAGTTCAGGTCATCTAACTTTTTCATACAGCCTTTTTAGCACTTCCAAATAGTCAACTTGGTTAACTGTTTGTCCAATTGGTATAAATTCATAAAAAATAATCCCTCTGATATCAAAAGATGTTAGCAACTTAATTATTATACCTTGTATGGTATCAGGCTTGCCATATGTAGTGTTTTGTTTTGTTTTGTATTTTTTAGCTGAGCCATCCTGCTACCTGTTGGCAGCTCAGCGGCTGCTCAGCTCAGGCTGGGCATCGAACTGCTGTTGCTCAGAGCTCAGCTCACACTCTTGAGCGAGCTCTTAACCAACTGAGACACTCAGCCGGTTATGTAGTCCTTATTATGTTATAGTGTGTTCTTTCTATACCGAATATATTGATAGCTTTTATGAAGAACAGATGTTAAATTTTGTCAAATGCTTTTTCTGCATCTATTGAGATAATATTTTTTCTTTCATTTTGTTAAAATGGGTATCACATTAATCAATTTGTGCAGTTGAACTATCCTTGTATTTCAATAAACCCACTTGGTCATACATATAATACTCTTAATATGCTTTTGAATTTGGATATTTAGTATTTTATTGAAGATTTTTGCATCTATGTTTATCAACAGTATTGGCCTGTAGTCTTCTTTTCTTCTACTGTCTTTGTCTGGTTTTTATATTAGGGTGATGATGGCTTCATAAAATTTGTTTCAAAATATTGTTCTATTTTTTAAAAAGTGTTTAAAAAGCATTGGTATTTTTATTTCTTTGAATGTTTGGTATAATTCACCTGTGAATCCATGTGGTCCTGGGCTTTTCTTCATCAGGCAGTTTTCAATTACTGAGCCAATATCCTTATTTGTTTACTAGTCTGTTCAGGATTTCTTTTTTTTTTAAATTCAGTTTTGGCAGGTTGTATATTTCTAGACATTTATTAATTTTTTTAAGTTATCCAACTTTTTGACACATAATTTTTGATAATAGTTTTTTATGATTTAATTAATTACTTTTTTGTTTTTTCAGGGCAGTGTTACTGGCACTCATATGTGGGACCTGAACCGGGGCTGCTGGCTTTCCAGGCCAGCGCTTAACCACCATGCCACTCAGCCAGCCCTGATTTATTTTATTTCTGAGGTATCCATTGTAATGTCTTGTTGTATTTCTGATTTTGTTGGTATTTTCTCTTTTTTTCTTAGTTAATTTAGCTAATGGTTTCTATATATTTTTAAAATGTTTTCAAAATACCAACTCCTAGTTTTGTGGATTTAAAAACTTATGTTCTTTTTTGTTTATCTCTACTCTAATCTTTATTATTTCATTCCTTCTGATAACTCTGCATTCAGTTTATTCTTCTTTGTTTAGGTATTTGGGCTGTCAAGTTAGACTTTTTTTCGAGATTTTTTTTTTTTAAGTTGGGAAATTGGGAGAGGGGAGCAGACAAGTTGATGTCCTTTTGTTCTTCAGTGTAGTTGTGGAGGACATCACTTCACTGGCCCATATTGTTATCATCATTGCACTCTTCCTGGGTGAGGTAGTCACTCCCCGTTCATTGGACAGCCAGTCACGGTAGCTCATGGCAGCCCACTGCAGCAGAGGCTGCAGCCTACACCATCGCCGGCGACTCACAGCAGCCCAGCTCCAGGTCGAGGTGTTTTTCACCATCTTAGCTGTAGAGGGTGCAGTGTCACTGGCCCTATGTGGGATCAGAACTGGGGCCCTGCTGCTTAGAGCTGGCGTCCCATGCAAACTCTTAACCAAAGCGCCACTCGGCCGGCCCTTTCTTTGAGTTTTTAAAACTGTAGACATTTATTGCTAAAGACATCTCTCTTAGTACTGCTTTTGCATCCCATAGGTTTTGGTTTTTGTTTTCATTTGTCTCAAGATACTAGTTAATTTCTTTTTGATTTCCTCTTTGATGCAGTGGTCATTCAAAAGTGTGTTGTTTAGTTTCTATGTATTTGTGCATTTTCCAGTTTCCTTGATGTCATTGATTTCTGATTTAATCTATTGTTGTCAGAAAAGGTACTTGGAGTAACTTTAGTGTTCTTAAATTTGTTGACTGTTTTATGATCTAACATATGATCTATACTGGAGAATGTTCTCTGTGTGTTTGAGGAGAATGGTATTTTGCTGTTGGGTGGTCAGTTTGGTATATGCCCTTAGATACATTTGTTATATAGTGTTATTCAAGCCAACTGTTTCTTTATTAATTTTCTATTTGGCTTTTCTACTCATTATTGTAAGTGTGATATTGAAGTCCCCTACTCTTATTGTATTGCTGTTAACTTCGACCAACAAATCTGTCAAAATTTGCTTTATAGGTTTAAGTGTTGTGATGTAAGGTGCATATGTATTTATAATTTTTATATCTTCCTCTTGAATTGATCCGTTTGTCATTATATAATGAACTTCTTTGTCTATAGAGAGTTTTAGACTTAAAGTCTGTTGGGTATTTTTTTTAAAGATTTTATTTGGGAATTGGGGGAGGGGAACAGCGCTGGGGAATTGGGGAAGGGGAACAGACAAGTTGCTGTCCTTTTGTTCTTCAGTCTAGTTTTGGAGGATGTTGCTTCACTGTCCCATGTTGGTATCATTACACTCGGTCGCTGGCCTCTGAACGGCTGCTCACCGTGGTTATTGGCAGCTCACGCTGGCTGCGAGCCTCTCACACTGGCTGACGGCCACTCACTGTAGCCTATGGTAGTCCAGTGCAGCAGTGGCTGCAGCCTACACCATCCCTGGGGCTCACGCAACCCAGCTCCAGGTGGAGCTGTTGTTAGCTGTAGAAGGCAACGTCACCGGCCCTTAAAGTATGTTTTGTCGATAGAAATATAGCCACACCTGCTTTCCTTTTGTTACCATTTGCATTTGCATAAAATGTCTATTTCACCTCTTCACTTTCAGCCTATCTTGTTTTTAAACCTAAGGTTTAGTCTCTTGTAGATAGCATATTGATTGATCTTGGTTTTTTTTTTTTTGTTTTTTTTTTTTGTTTCGTTTTGTTTTATCCATTCAGTCACTTTATGTATTTTGACTGGTGAATTTAACTCATTTACATTTAAAATTATTTTTAAGTGAAGACGTACTATTGCCATTGTGTTGTTTTCTGTTCTGCAGTTGTTTTATCCCTTTCCTCCTCTCACAGTTTTCCTTTGGTCTTTGATGATTTTCTGTGGTGATTTGCTTTGATTCTTTTCACTTTATCTTTTGGGTATCTATTATAGGTTTTTTCTTTGTGGTTAGCTCAAGGCTTGTATAAATTATATTGTAATTATAACCTTCCATTTTCAGGTGATAATAGCTCAACTTCAATCCCATACCAAACATACACTTTTATTACACTTTGTGTTTTTGTAGTTTGGTTCTCTTTATATTTTGTATCCATTAACAAATTTTTAGTTTTTAACTTTTATATTAGGGTTAAAAGTAATTTACAGGGCCGGCCAAGTGGCGCAGTGATTAAGAGCTGGCTTGGGATGCCAGCAGTCCTGGTTTGGATCCCACATATTAGGGCCAGTGACACTGCCCTCAAAAAAAGAAAGTAATTTACATACCACATTTACAGTATTACTTGTTAATCTGTATATATCTCTATATTGATCTTCACTGGTGAAATTTATGCTTATAATTTTTTTCATGTTGCTGTTTAGCAAGTTTTTGTTTTCATTTGAAGAACTCTTAAACATTTCTTGTAAGGTACATCTCATGGTGCCATACTCCATCAGTTTTTGTTTGCCTAGAAAAGATTTTATCTCTCCTACATTTTTAAATGATAATTTTGCCAGGTATAGCATTCTTGGTTGGCAATATTTTAACTTCAGTACTTTGGATATACAATTTTGTTATTTCATGGCCTACAAAATTTCTTCTGAGAAATGCTCTGATAGTCTTATGAGGGTTCCCTTATATGTAACAAGTCAACTTTTTTCTTTTTGCTTCAAAATTATCTCTTTGTCTTTGACTTCGAACAATTTGATTATAATATGTTACAGTATTATCTTCTGGTTGATCCTATTTGAGTACCTGTTAACTTTATGAATGTGGATGTGTCTATTTCCTTCCCACATATATGCAACATTTCATAAACTTATGTGACATCTTTGTTAAGGGTTATGCTAATCTTCTCTATATAGTTCCAACTTTAGTATATATGTTGCTGAAGTGAAAACATACTATTTTTGTTTTTTAGATTTTATTGGGGAATTGAGGAAGGGGAACAGTGTTGGGGAATTGGGGAAGGGGAACAGCCAATTCTTGTCCTTCAATCTTATTTGTGGAGGGCACAGCTAGCTCAGCTCCAAGTGCAGTCACCATCCGGTTGCCCTTCAGCAGCTCACAGCTGCTCAACTCAAGGTGCCATGTTCAATCTTAGTTACAAGTGGACATAGTCCACCATCACATGTAAGAGTCAAACTAGCAACCTTGTTGTTGGGAGCATGTGCTCTCACCAGCTTAGCCATCCTGCTACCTATTGGCAGGTCAGTGGCAGCTCATTTGGGGCACAGCTCACTGGCCCATGTGGGAATCCAACCAGCAACCCTGTTGCTCAGAGCTTGCTCTCTTAATTAACTGAGCCACTCAGCCAGCCCAGAACATAGTATTTTTAATAGGTGTATTTAAATATCCTTCCATTGATACTTTATGTAAATATAATCCAATTCAAGTGTTCTTATTGTACTCCCGTTTTACATAAAAGGTAGCATACTATATACAATGTTTTGTAGTTTGCTTTTTACTCTTAATATATTCTAGGGATCTTTGTAGTACATAGGGATATTCCCTGTCATATATTAATAGTTATACAACATTCCATTCTGTGGATGAAGCATAACTAATTTCACTTAGTCAACCATACTTGTCCACTGAGTTGTTTTCAGTTTCTGGTTATTACAAACAAGCATTCAATAAATAACCTTGAACATATGTTGTTTGATGTGTGTTTGTGCGTATTCTGTAAGGTTGTTTCCAGAACTGGCAAGGCTGAGTCGAAAGATACATGCATTCGCAATTTTGATTGATAGTACCAAATTTTACCTGAAAGATGTTTTATTTTGCTTTTACCACCAGTTACAGATAAGGATATCTATTTCCTCACTGTATTATGGAAAGAGAATCTTATATATAATCTGAATTTAAGTAGTATTTTAACGAAGTTCCATTTTGAAATTTGGTTGTTATGGGTGAGGTTGAGCATCTTTCCATAGTTAAGGAGTATTTCTATTAGTTATACAGTGAACTGTCTGCTAGTGTTTATTCCCTCTATTTCATATTGAGTTTGTTAGTATTTTTCTTCCTGACTTCTATGAGAATTTTATATGTGGAAAATATTAAATCCCTTTTTGTCAAATGAATTGTATCCCCTCAATTTGTCATGTGTTTTTTAACCTTACAAAGCTATACAAATGAAGACTTAAATTTTTTTTATGTAGTCAATTTTATCATCTTCGGAATGTATTATGATATTGGGTTGTGGGATAAGTCATGACACATTTTTACACGTCATGACTTTTCCAAAAACCCAATATATGATTTGATGTGTGAATATAGCTTTATTTGTTTTCCAAATCACTACCTGGTTGTCCCGAAACCATGTATTATAAAGTCCATTCTTACTCACACTCTTGTCCTATGTATTTAACTTTATATATGGAATTTGCATTTTTTTCAAATGGCTATTCTATCTCTGTTAATATGACACTAATTTAATTATTCAGCATTTATGCTGTTATCTGGTTGCAGTGTATTTTGTATTTTTTATGAAATGGTCATTCATGTGAGGCCACAAGAGGAGATAGAGGATAAGCTCAGGAAACAACAAAATTTATTGTACTCACAGATTCTAGAGACAGGAGCCATGGAATTCCATGCAGTACCACATGGGAAAGATACCAGAGTGCTCAGGAAGCAGAGATAGGAGCAAAGGGAAGGTTTAAGCCACGATGTTTATTGGGGTTTCTGCAGGAAAATCAAGGCAAGGAAAAGTGAACAGCTTAGTATTGGCTAGTTTGAATAATTTCAGTGTGCTTGGGGATATACGGTTTTGTTCCTAGTTGCCTAGGACCTGGACCTGGCATGATTAATGCAGAGGAATATTGCCTCTTGTTGTGTGTGGGACAATTAGAGGAGGAATGGCTCTGGACTGACTAATTTGTATATTAAAACATGCTCCCAGGTGAGCCCTTTGCTATCGGTAAGAGTTGGCTAGCCCCTGGGGGGTGGGCTCTCCCCAGTTAGAAGGTCAAAAGATCATAATATCAGGAAAAAAAAGAAAATTAAAGATTACAAAACAGGCTTGTGCACCTCAGAGTTTTTCCTCTTCATCATTCTCCCATTAAAAAAAATATATTCTGCATGAAACAAAATGTTAAACTTTAAAGTATAGAATTCTTTGTAACAACCAATTTATACTTTCTGTTCCCATACTAGACTAGTAAAGGGGATCACTTCTCTTTTTTACCATTTTTATTTATCAGATTTTTTTTTAGGTAATATTGGTTGCTAAAATTACATAGGTTTCAAGTATACATTTCTCCCATCCAAGTACTAACCAGGCCCGACCCTGCTTAGCTTCTGAGATCAGACGAGATCTGGTGCGTTCAGGGTGGTATGGCCGTAGACTCAAGTGTTCATTTCTATAACACATCACTATATATTTGACCCCTTTTTCTATCACCCCAGGGGAATCACTTCTTAAATTATATAAATGTCTAACCACTGTGCTGTATACCTGAAATTAATATAAAATAATGATAAAAAAGAATAAAAGAGGGCTGGCCGAGTCGCGCAGTGGTTAAGCGCTGGCTTAGGGGAAGCCAGCGGCCCCGTTTTGGTCCCACATATTAGGGCCAGTAACACTGCCCTCAAAAAAAAAAAAGAATAAAAGAAAAAAAGTATAGAATTCAGTGAGGTTGGAAGAGTATACACACCTTTGTAATAGCCAACCCAATTAAGGTATAAAACAATTTTATCACATCATTAACTTTCCTTGTGGCTTTTTCCAGATAATATCCAGACCTCTAGAGGCAATCATCATTCCACTTTTTTTTTTTACCATAGATTAATTTTGCCTTTTCTAGGACTTCTTATAAATAAAAATATTTAATATGTACTACTTTGTATTTGACTTCTTTGACTTAAAATATTTTTGAGATTCAATCACATTTTTGTTATTGTGTTGGTCGTACACTGCCTTTTTACTAATCAGTAGTATTCAATTTTATGAACATATCACAATGTATTTATCCATTCATCTGTTTCAGGACATATTAGTTGTTTCCAGTCTTTAGTTATTTTGAATAAAACTGCATTGAACATTATTATACAACTTTTTATGAACTGATATTTTCATTTCTTTAGGGTTAATTGCTGGACTATTATATAGGTAGGTAGGCAGACAGGTAGGTATATAGGTAGATAGATGATAGATAGATATAAACAGCCAAACTCTTTCCCAAAATGGTTGTAGCATCTTATGCTCCTGTGAGCAATATATGAACATTCCAGTTACTCCACTTTTTTACCAGCATTTCATGTTATCAGTCTTTTTTAACTCATATCATTCTAGCTGTGTGAACTGGTATTTTTTGTTTTGTTTTGTGTTTTCCTGATGATTGTTGATATTGAGGATTTTTTCATGTGCTAATTAGCCATTCATATTTTTTTTTATAAAGTGTCTATTTAGTCTTTGGCTCAATTTAATTTTTTTTTTGAGTGCACTGTCACTGACCTTCATATGTGGGACCCGAACCGGGGCCACTGGCGTCCCAAGCCAGCTCTTAACCACTGCGCCACTCAGCCGGCCCTTAATTGGTCTTTTTTTAATTATCAAATTTTAAATGTTCTTTGTATATTCTGTGTTGGTCCTTTGTTTGATAGGTGAATTGCAAATATCTCCTCCCATGTTATTATTCAGAATTGAAAAGAAGATTAAGAATTTCCCTATAAGCAAAAGATAAAGGAATTCATAAACACTAAAATGTGAATAAAAGAAATGTTGAAGGGACTTTTCTAAGCTGAAAATAAATGGTACCAATTATAACAAGAAAAGAAAAAAGTAATAATCTGTCTGGAAAAGGTAAATAAATATCAAGTAAAGATAGTGAACCAATCACTTATAAACCAAGTATTAAGGATATAAGACAAAAGTAGCAAAATGAACAAAAATAAAATAATAAGTGATGTTTGAAATAAAAAGATGTAGAATGTGACACTAAAAATATAAAACATGGAGGGAGAGTAAAAATGTAAAGGTTTTATGTATTCAAATTTAGGTTGCTATCAACTTATTATAGACCATCATGTACACACGATGTTTTATGAAGGCCTCATGGTAACCATAAAACAAAAACTTATAGTAAATAAACAAAAGTAAATGAAAAAGAAATCTACACATAACAATAACGACTTACTTTCAATGCAAATGGACTACATTCTCCATTGAAAAGACATATAGAGGCTGAGTGGAGAAAAAACAATATCCATCTATATTACGCCGTTAATAGACTAACTTTTGAAGGAAGAACACACACAGAGTGAATGTGAAAGCCTGAAGAAACATATTGCATGCAAATAAGAATCAAAAGAAAGCTAGGGTCACTATACACATACCAGACAAAACAGATTTTAAAACAATGGCTTTATGAAAACATAATGATAAAGTGGTCAATCCACCAAGAAGATATGAGGTGTGACAATTAAGTTCTCCAACTTGTTGCATTGTTGCTGCTAACTTTTTTTGATATCAGAAGGATTATTTATTATGCATTTGTACAAACTGGACAAACAGTTAACCAAGTGTACTATTTGAAAGTGCTGCAAAGGGTGCATGAAAAAGTTAGACAAAGGGCCGGCCGAGTGGCACGGTGGTTAAACGCTGGCTTGGGAAGCCAGGAGCCCCGGTTCTGTCCCACATATGAGGGCCAGTGACACTGCCCTCAAAAAAAAGAAAAAGTTAGACAACATGAACTTTTTGCCAACAATTCATGGTTCCTCCATCATAACAGTGCATACAGTATTCTCTGAGAGGGAATTTTTAGCCAGTAAACAAATAACTGTATTAGAACACCCTGCCTACTCACCTAATCTGGCCCCCAATATCTTCTTTCTGTACTCAAAGATAAAGGAAATAGTGACAGGAAGATATTTTGTTGTTATTCAGGACATCAAGCATAATACTACAAGAGCTCTGATGGCCATTCCAGAAATAAAATTCTAAAATGGTTTTGAAGGGTGGACTAGGCTCTGGCATTGGTGCACAATTTCCCAAGGGGAGTGCTTCGATGGTGACCATAGTGATATTCAGCAATGAGTTATGTAGCACTTTTTCTAGGATGAGTTCATGAACTTAATTGTCTGCCTCATATAACATTCATAAATTTATATGCAACCAAAATAAGAGCTCAAAAATATATAAAGCAAATATTAAGGAATTTAAAAAAAGAAATTGACAACAATCCAATAATAGTAGGGGATTTTAAAGCCTCACTTACATTAACAGATAGATCAACCAAACAGAAAAATTTTAACAATCAACCTTAAACAATACATGAGAGCAGATATACTTGATAGATACATATAGAATACTCAAAAGTAGCAGAATAATAAATCTGTGGGTTTTTTTAAAGGTTTTATTGGGGAATTGGGGGAGGGGAACATCGTAGAGGAATTGGGGAAGGGGAACAGACAAGTTGCTGGTCCTTTTGTTCTTCAGTCTAGTTGTGGAGGACATTGCTTTACTGGCCCATGTTGGTATCATCACTGCGCTGTTTTTGGGTAAGGCAGATCCATCACTGGCCTCTGGACGGCTGCTCACAGCAGCTCTTGGCAGCTCATACCGGCTGCCAGCCGCTCATGCTGGCTGCCGGCCACTCACTGTAGTCTATGGCAGCCCACTGCAGAAGGGGCTGCAGCTATGTCATCCCAGGGGCCTCACAGCAGCGCAGTTCTAGGTGGAGCTGTTGTTCACTATCTTAGCTGTAGAGGGCAGTGTCACTGGCCCTCATATGTGGGATCCAAACCAAGGCCTCTGGCATCCCAAGCCAGCTCTTAATCAAAGCGCCGCTCAGCAGGCCCTACACAATCTTTTTAAGTGCATGTGTAACATTCTTCAGGATAGATTACATGTTATGCCATTATTCAAGATTCAATAAATTTAAGAAGACTGGAATTATGTCATGTTATCTCAGACCACAGTGAAATAAAACTAGAAATCAATTACAAAAGGAAAATGGAATAACTAGGCAAAGGTTGACAGTAAACAACATGCTCCTGAACAAAAAATGGGTCATTGAAAAAACAATAAAAGAACATAAAAATTTCTATACACAAATAAAAACAGAAATATGACATACCAAAACCTAGGGAAGGCAGCAAATGTGGTTCTAAGAGAGTAGTTCACAGCAATGCAGGCATGCTTCAAGAAACAAGAAAAAAATCAAATAAACAATCTAACTTCACACTTAAAAGAGTAGAGAATGAAGAACAAATTAAGCCCAAAGTTAGTAGAAGGAATGAAATAATAAACACAAAAGCTGAAATAAATGAAATTGAGCCTAATAAGACAATGGAAATGATCGATAAAACTATTAATAAGAGATGGTTATTTGAAAGAGGAAACAAAATTGACACACCTCTGGATAGACTCACCAAATTAAAAAAAAAAGAGAGGACTCAAATAAACAAAATCAGAAATGAAGAAGTTAGAATTGATATAAGAGAAATACTAAAAAAGAAACTAACACAGCTTAAAAATAAAGATCATAAAGGACTACTGTGAATAATTATATGCCAACAAATTAGACAACCTGAAATAAATAGAAAATTTTTGGAAACATTTCAAAGAATGAATCATAAATTTTTAAAAAATCTGAATGGATCGATTCATTCAGGAGATTGAATCAGTAATTTTAAAAAAGTTTTCCTAACAAACAAAACTTGAGAACCAGGTGGTTTTAATGGTGAATTTTACCAAAATTAGAGAATATTAAATACCTATTCTTCTCAAACACTTCCAAACAATTAAAGAAGAGGGATCACTTCCATGTTTATTTTTTAAGACTGGCATTACTTTCATACCAAAACCAGATAAGGGCAAACACACACACACACACACACACACACACACACACACACACACACACTATATACAGGCTTAATGAACATGAAGATAGATGCAAAAAATCTCAACAAAATATTAGCAAACCAAGTTCAACAATACATTAAAAGGATAATACCCCAAAATCAAGGGGTATTTATTGCAGTGATACAAGGATGGTTCAAAAATAGCAAATTAATAAATGAGATAAACTACATTAACAAAATGAAAACAAAAAAAACATAATTATTTCAAAAGATGCAGAAAAAGCACGACAAATTTCAACATTCATTTATGATACAAACTTTTCAACAAAGTGAGTGTATAGGGAATGTACATCCACATAATAAAAGCTATATAGAAGAAACCTTCAGGTAACAACATACTTAATGAAAAGGTGAAAGCTTTCCCTTTTTGATCAGAAACAAGACAAGGATGCCCACTCCTGCCACTTTTATGCAATATGGTATTGTAATGCTTAGCCACTGCAGTTGACAAAATGAGGAATAAAATTTATGTAAATCAGAAAGGAAGAAGTAAAACTCACTATTTTCAGATGGCATGATACTATATGTAGAAAACTCTAAAAACCACACCCCAAACTGTTAGAATAAATGAATTCAAAAAAGTTGCAGGACAAAATCAATACACGGATTAGGATGTTTCTGTACACTAATAACAGACTATTAGAAATAAAAAATAAGAAAAGAATCCCATTTATGATTGCATCAAAAGAATAAAACACCTAGGAATAAATTTAACCAAGGAGGTAAAATACCTGTACACTGAGAACTGTAACACACTAATAAAAGAAATTGAAGAAGATGTAAATAAATGGAGATTATATACATATATATTCCATGCAAATGGATTGGAAGAATAATATTGCCCATACTACACAAAGCAATCTATAGATTCAGTGCAATCTCTATCAAAATTCCAATGATATTTTTCACATAACTAGAACAAATAATTTTAAAATACGTATGTAACTACAGAAAAACCCCCAAAGACAAACAATCTTAAGGAAATAGAGCAAAACTGAAAGTATCCCCGATTTCAAATTATAATACAAAGATATACTAATCAAAACAGTATGATATTGACAAAAAAACAGACACACAAATCAATAGAACACATTTAAGAGCCCAGAAATAAACACACACAAATATAGACAATTACTGTACAACAAAGGAGCCAAGGACATACAGTGGGGGAGAGAAAAGTCTTTTAAATTAGTGGTGCATGGAAAACTGGACAGCCTCATGCAAAAGAATGAACCTGGAGCCCTAATTTACACTATACACAAAACTTAACTAAAAATGGATAAAAGATTTGAATGTGGCACCTGAAACCATAAAATTCCTAGAAGAAAACAAAGTTGATGTATTCCTTGACATCAGTCTATGGGATGTTTTTGTAAATCTTATTCTAAAGCATGGGAAACAAAAGTAAAAATAAATAATGAGGACTACATCAAACTAAAAAGTTTCTGCACAGTGATGGAAACCACCATCAAAACAAAGGGGTAACCTAATAAATGGGAGAAGATATTTGCACATCACACATATGAGTAGAGGTTAAATATCCCAAATATAGAACAACTCTATGACTCAACAACAACAAAAAAATGAACAACTCGATTAAAAAATAGGCAGAGAAACTGAATAAACATTTTTTCAAACAACTCATACAATTGGCCAGCAGTCACATGAAAAAATGTTCAGCATCACTAGTTCTTAGGGAAATGTAAATCTGCACCACAATAAGGTACTATGTCACACCTGTTAGAATGTCTATTATCAAAAAGGAAAGAAACAACAAGAGTTGGAGAGAACGTGAAGAAAAGAGAACTGTCATACGCTTTAGCTGGGAATGTTAAATTGATAAAGCCATTGTGAAAAACAATATAGAGATGTTTTTAAAATCTTTTAAAAGTGATCTAGCTATTTTATTCCTGGGTAATTACATGAAGACTATGAAACATTAATTAAACAAAGATATTTTAAAAAGTAATCTATGTTGTATATGGCAAGATTTCATTATTTTTTATGGCTGAGTAATATTCCAATGTACATATGTACCACTCCTTTATCCATTCATCTGCTGATGGATACTCAGGTTGTTTCCATATCTTGGCTATTGCTAATAATGCTGCAATGGACACAAGAATGCATATGTCCCTTCAAATTAGCGATTTGGGTTTCTTTGGATAAATACCCAGAAGTGGGATTACTGGGTCCTTCTTTGTCTCTTGTTATTGCCTTTGTTTTAAAGTCTATTTTGTCTGGTATAAGTATTCTACCCCAGATTTTTGTTTTTTTTGTTTCTTTCCATTTTCATGAAATATCTTTCTCCATCTTTTGCTTTCAGTCTCTGTGTGTCTTTTAATCTGTAGTGAGTCTCTTGTAGGCAGCATATGTAAGGGTCTTGTTTTCTTATCCATTCAGCCACCCTATGTCTTTTGATTGGAGCAATTAATCCATTTACATTTAAATGAATTGTTTATATAGTGTAGTTATTGCCTTTTTATTATTCATATTATGAACTTTTTTCTTCGTTTTCTTATAGAAGTTGCTTTAACATCTCTTTCTTTCTGTCATTCACTTTATTCACATACTATATATAGGAAAATATGTGAATCACAGGTGTACACTGGATCAATTTTTACAAAGTGAACACACTAGTTTAATCAATATCCAGATTAAGAAAAAAAACTTTATCAGCATCCAATCTTCTCATGCCCCCACCTGGTTACCACTACCCATGTGGTAATCACTATTTTTACTTCTACAACATTGATGAGTTTTGCCTGTTATAGAAATTCATATGTGTATATATATATATATATATATATATATATATATATATATATATATGGCTAGTGCTTGACTTAGGGGTCCTTAGTAAGAGGTATGGGGCACACTAAAGCCAGATGCTGCTTGTTTGGGGTTTGTGAACATTTGAAAGATTTTTAGAAAAGGCCACAACATGAACCAAGACAGGCCATTTGTATGGAAAAGCCACTGCAAGCGGCTTCGGTGGGCCCACAAGTTGGGTGGGGTGGGGTCTCAGGGAATCACCAGTACAGAGCAAGCAGTGTTAGCCAGGTTGATAGAGACTCAGATGTGCTGCCCCCTGCATGGGCAGGCTGGGTGAGATAAGAGCTCAACAAAAAAACAGTGTTTTCTGCCAGCACTTCTGTCTGACAGAAAGCTGCCCCTCTAGTCTTCACCCTGAAGCCAGATAATTCAGTTCCTCCCCATATGTGATTGGTATCTTTTGATCTGCTGATCTAGCTTTGGAGCTCAGAGTGAGTGAGTCTGTCAGCAAGTAAGGCCATGAATGGTCCCTTTAAAAGGAGAACCTGGGACTCAAGCAGCCCTCCATCTTACCCAGCCACAAATTCTGCTGGTTTTCACAGCCAGAAGTTATGAGGACTTCTCTCCCCAGTACTGGATCCCTGGGCTGGGAAATCTAGTGTGGGGTTGGGACTCCTTGCTTCTCAGCAGGGATCTCTGCAGCCTAAATATACCTACTGGTTTTTTTTTTTTTAGGGCATTGCCACTGGCCCTCACATGTGAGACCCGAACCGGAGCCACTGGCCTCCCAAGCCAGCGCTTAACCACCGCGCCACTGGGCCAGCCCCTCCTGATTTTTTACCACCTCACATGAGCATAGGACCAGCCTATTCCACGTCTCTACCCCTCATACCAGTCTCAACGTGGCTTCCTGTGTATATCATTATATACTTTTGTGTGTGGCTTTTTGGGTTAACTTTATGTTGTGCTTATAAGATTCACCCATTTTGTTGTGCAAAGCAGTAGTATGTTTTTCATTGTTATATAGTGTATTGTATGAATATATTCATCTTTATTCTACTGCTGTTGTATATTTGGATTGTTTCCGGTTTTGGGTTGTTATAAATAGACCTGCTATGAATATTCTTATACAGCCTTTTGGTGAACATACACATATGTATGCATTTCCATTGGGTATGGATCTAGGACTAGAATCATTCAGTAAAAGTATATGTTCAGTTTTACTAGATACTGCCAAAGAGTTGCCAAAGTTGTTGTAAACAAAGATTTTTTAAAATTTATTTTATTATTTTATTTTATTATTTATTAAATTTGTTTGGGTGACATTGGGTAATAAAATTTTGTAGGTTTCAAGTGTACAATTCTATAATACATCATCTGAAAATTTCTTGTAATACTGGTTTAGTGGTGATAAACTCCTTTAGCTTTTTCTTGTCTGGGAAACATGTTATCTGTCCTGCGATTCTAAATGATAGCCTTGCTGGGTAGGGTAGTGGGTAGTTGGTTGTAGGTCCTTGATTTTCATCACATCGAATATTTCATGCCAATCCCTTCTGGCCTACAAAGTTCCTCTTGAGAAATCAGCTGACAGTTACAGGAGCTCCCCTGGTAACTAACTGTTTTTCTCTTGCTAGTTTTAGGATTATGTCTTCATCTTTAACCTTTGCCATTTTAGTTATAATGTGTCTTGGTGTGGGCCTGTTTGTGTTCATCTTTTTTGGCATTCTCTGCACTTCCTGGGCTTGTATGTATATTTCCTTCACCAGATTAGGAAGTTTCAATCATTATTTCTTCAAATAGATTCTCAAATCCCTAAAACTGCCATCATGTTGCTTTCTGTATTCATGGTTCTTAAGATAAATTAGTTGTTAATCTTTTTGTGGATCCCTTGTATGCAACGTATCACTTCTCTCTTGCTGCTTTCAGGGTTCTCTTTCTCTTTCAATAAATTGGTTATTCTGGGTCTTGGTGTCAATTTTTTATTTTACCCTTCCTGGAGTTCTTTGATTCTGGAATGTGTGATCTTATATTTTTAATCAAATGTGAAATATCTTTGGCCACTATTTCTTTAAATATTTTTCCTCATACTCTCTTTCGTCTCCCTTTAAAACTCCCATTTTCTTCTCACAATGAATTATCTCAAATGAACTATCCTCAGGTTTGTTGATTGTTTCTTCTACCTGTTCAAATCTACTGTTGAATACCTGGAATGAATGTTTTCATTTTCATTTTTTGTATTTTTCAGCTCCAAAAATTTTGTTTGGCTCCATTTTATAATTTCTGTCTTTTTATTAGTGGCCTCTCTTTGGTGAGACATCATTATCTTTTTTTTCAAATTCTCTCTTTAAAGTTTCCTTTAGCTTTGTGAGCATATTGAAGATAGTTGGTGTAAAGTCTTTGCCTAAACATCCAGTGCTTACACTTTTTCTGGGCCATATTTTCATGGTTTAAATACATTGTTTTAATTTGTACATTTTGATTATAATGTAGAAACTCTGGATATCATTTTGTCTCCCATATCCATAGTTTATTATTGGTGCTTGATGTGGATCATTGTTGTCTGCTTATTTAGGTACTTTTCTAAACTATTTTTTTTTCTTTACAGCAAATCATTCTTTACTCAGAGTCTTGAGCAATATTCACTTCCGTATGACTTTTATGTTTTTTAAATTTGTATTAAGTTTATTGAGGTGATATTGGTTAGTAAAATTATATAGGTTTCAAGTATACATTTCTATAATACATCACCTATATATTGCATTGTGTGTTCCCACCCAGAGTCAGTTCTCCTTCTGTCACCATCGAGGTCTGACATAGTAAGTTCGCAGACTTGTTGCAGCGATGTTGCTAACCTTTTTTAGTGTCAGATGGATTATTCATTATGAATTTGTATGAACTGGACAGTTAACTGAGTTTACTATTTGGAAGTGCTGGAAAGGCTGCATGGAAAAGTTAGATGACCTGAACTTTTCACCAACAATTCATGATGCAGTGGTTCTTGCATCATGACAATACACCAGCTTACATGGCACTCTCTGTGAGGGAGTTTTTAGCCAGTAAACAATAAACAAATAACTATATTGGAACACCCTCCCTACTCACCTGATCTGGCCCCCATGAGTTCTTCCTTTATCTGAAGATGAAGGAAATATTGAAAGGGAGACATTTTGATGATACTCAGGACATCAAGGGTAATATGAAAGCTCTGAGGGCCATTCCAGAAAAAGAGTTCCAAAATTGCTTTGAAGGGTTGACTGGATGCTGGCATTGGTGTGTAGCTTCCCAAGGAGAGTACTTCAAAGGTGACCATAGTGATATTCAGCAATGAGATATGTATCACTTTTTCTAGGATGAGTTCACTAACTTAATTGTCATACCTCATATATTTGATCCCTTTTTCCCTCTTCTACCACCCCCTCCTCCTTACACTCTGGTAATCACTAAACTATTGTTTGTGTCTATGACGTTTCTTTTTTGTTTGTCTTGTTTGTTTATTGCTTTCAGTTTTGTATCCCACATATGAGTGAAATCATATGGTTCTTGACTTTTTCTGTCTGACTTATTTTGCTTAGCATCATAATTTCAAGATCTATCCATGTTGTCAGAATTGGCAGTGTTTTATCTTTTCTTATGGCTGAGTAATATTCCATTGTATGTATGTCCCGCATATTTTATATCCAATCATCCATCAAAGGACACAGACCAATGGAAAATAACTGAAAACCCAGAAATAAACTCACATATATATGGGCAGATAATTTTCCACAAAGGAGCCAAAAACATGCAATGGAGAAAAAAAAGCTTCTTTGGTAAATGATGCTGGGAAAATTGGAAAGCCATGTGCAAAAGAATGAAACTAGATTGCTGTTTGTCACCATATATCAAAATTAAACTAATTTTAAGGACTGTATACTTTGTAAAATGTGGCCATTGAGCCTGTGTTTTATTTGCTTTGTGTTTAGCTAGTGTTTGACAGATTGATCTTAAATACATGAAGCCAAAAAGAGAAAAAAAAAGTAGAATGTTCTCTTCCAGATCTTTTTGAAGATTTGGCTCTGCATTGAGGCACTTATTCATGCATCAACATTAAATTTATAATGCTGCCTTAGTCTTTACTTCCTGCTGTTAATTTGAAGTTACAAAGCTGAAATAAGACTTGGTAAGAATTTATTTTTCATCAAAGAATTGTAATTTGTAGATCACAGGTTCAGGCAGATACCCAAATAGTGTACCAATTACAGGGTGAGGTCAATGGCTTTTTATGAGAATAGGGAAGGAATGATTGCATAAAGAGAAGAAAGTAATTCCCATTGGTGCTAACAAGCTGAGTTACACTTTAGCTATACATAATTGCTTACCAATTCTATCTTCAGATAGAGGGTCCATAATCATTAGTCTTTGTGGTCAGATGTTCACTGCCCTTTTGGCTTACAAACATTGTTTAGAAGACAATGTTGGTTTGGTTCTGTCCAAATGTTGGGCCTCATTCAAACAGTCCAAAGATTCAACTAGTAAGATGTACAAGATAGTTTTTCTGGAATGACTGCTCTATTTCCATTTTTAAGTAGTGCTCCATTTATATTAACTTTCACATTTCCTCCCTTTGATCAAGATCTTTCCTTGAAAGTATCACTGATAAACTATTGCAGAGCAATGCTGGTCAGTTATTAAAAGCATCATTAATCTCTGTCACCAGAAAGGCTCATTCCTGGTATGCCATCTCATTGTTGATCACTTCTTACTAGGAAGGCTTATTCCTGGTATGTCATGTCCAACACAGGAGGGAAAGTGATTTTCTTAGGAGGCTTTGTCCACATTTAAGCAACAAAAGTGCCAGAGCAGAGGAAGGCTTTATCTTCAGTTCCTGTAAGGAAACATCTTCTGTAGTTCCTTGGGGTTTCTCATGTGAAATTTCATAGGCTTGGTGATCAATTAAAAGTGCTGAGCAACTATTATCCAAGTGGTGTTTTTACATCAAGGCACACAGAACAGACAAAATTTTATAACAATAATTCTTATAATGACAAACAAATGCTAAGTATAATTTGGAGAATAGACTTGAACCAGCAGGCAATGCCTGAGGCCAGCCAATTAAAGAGTACAATGAACTATAAGGTATCAATGGGCACTGCATTTAACCATTGGACTTGTGCCTAGATTTTGTCTACTTCTGTCTCTGCTATGCCAGAAGTACTAACCTAAGTACAGCAAAAGGTATTTAGAACAGAAACAATTTCACCTTGATCAGCTAGGTTACAATCGACAGCAATTCTATTGTCCAATATAACTCATGAGAAGGAATCCAAAGATTTTTCTTGGGTAGGTATTAAGTGATAGATGTGGCAATATTGCTTAAGGTTTGGAATAGATTTTTAATTATGTATTTATTCCATGCAGTTTCTACCTAAAGAAATAAGAATAATTCTTACAAATCTGGCAGCTTCACTGGGTTTGAAACTCTAAGGTAATGAACACACTTGGCTATGTGTACAAGTTTCATGTTTTAATCTGTGATATAGACTTAAGGGTGATATCCAAAGCTGAGTTTCTAATTGATCATATAATAAAATGAAGTGACCAATAATCCAGTTGCACAACAATAACCTCCAGGTTGATAGAGGTTTAAATAGTGTGTTCTCCATAGGTTTTTTGCAAAGTGCAAATGTAAATATATCCTAAGGGCACATAGCTCATACTTATTATAATGAAATTAATTGAGTCAAGAATCTGAAGGATTGGAATAACTAAGGCAGTTATCTTTAGGTGAAGTATAATTGGATTGAAAAATAGATGTTGCAGGGACGGCCGAGTGGTGCATTAGTTAAGAGCTGGCTTGGGATGCCAGCAGTCCCGGTTCGGATCCCACATATGAGGGTCAGTGACACTGCCCTATACAGCTAAGATGGTGAACAACAGCTCCACCTGGAGCTGGGGTGCTGTGAGTCACTGGGATGTCATAGCTGTAGCCCCTGCTGTTGTGGGCTGCCATAGGCTGCAGTGAGTGGCCAGCAGCAAGTGTGAGCAGCTGGAAGCCGGTGTGAGCTGCCAAGAGATGCTGTGAGCAGCTGTCCAGAGGCCGGTGACCAATCTGCCTCACCCGAGAAGAGTGCAATGATGATACCAACATGGGCCAGTGAAGCAATGTACTCCACAACTAGACTGAAGAACAAAAGGACATCAACTTGTCTGTTCCCCTTTCCTGGTACCCCAGTGCTATTCCCCTCCCCCAATTCCCCAATAAAATCTTAAAAAAAAAAAAGAAAAAGGAAAATGGATGTTGCAGAGGAGATACTGCTGATACCAAGGAAGTTTTGGTAGTGATAGTTTCCCATTTATACAAATATTATCTCTCAAGTCTCTGGAGATACAGTTGGTTTGGCAAGGAATCAAAATTAACAAGAAAGGAATAATAAAGTTATAATTCATACAGGCCTGGTTCAGAGTTTTGGGTTAGCTATCTACATCAGATGTCATCTGCTTCACTTCCTAGCATTTTTTTTAAACCTTCTGTTGGTTGGGCAGTCCAGTTACACACAAAAGTTTTCTTTAAATGGGAAAAAATTCCAGGAGTGAACACATTTAAGTGTGGTAGCACATGGATTAGTGAAGAGTACCTGATATGGTCCTTTTAATCCTGGTTGTAAAGAGTCTTTTCGGCGGTGTCTTTCCCAATACCCTCCATTACCTGGTTACAAGTTGTAGGGTTTAGTTTCTTTGTCTGCTGGGGGAATGCTGTAAAAAGACTGTTCAACTAAAGGATGGTTATTCTCAGCAGAAGCCATTAGGCCTTTACAATATTGAAGCATATTTCCATTTATCAGCTGTGGATTAAAAGAAGCAGGGGCCAGATGCATTGGGCACTGAGTAATTATTTCAAAGGGTGACAGTTTATGGGATCCAAAATAGGTGGCTCTAAGATTTAGAAGGGCTAATCACAATGCCTTTTGCCAAGGTTATTTATGTAACATACAACAACTTAAGACAAT
This sequence comes from Aselliscus stoliczkanus, assembly GCA_033961575.1. NCBI lineage: Eukaryota > Metazoa > Chordata > Mammalia > Chiroptera > Hipposideridae > Aselliscus > Aselliscus stoliczkanus. The sequence continues at coordinate 80,670,372 of CM066737.1, forward strand.
AACTAAAATTATGACTGGTAGCATTTCACCAAGACATATCAGATTTCTAGAAATGTCATACAATTTTAGAACACTTATTACTGTGACATAATACTTAGTTATTCATTTAACCATGGTTACAATTGAAGACTTCACAGGCAAATAAAGTTTAATAGCTGTAAGCAATGTTTAACTCTAATACTAAGAACTGATGAAGACAGTTAAAGCATATTTGGTAAAACACAAAATCTTTGTTTCTTAGGAAGATTATTTTAAAAGGTAAAGAAAAACCTTTTATAATCTGTTAAAAAACAGACAAAAGTCCAAGAAAACTTTGTGGCTTTCTTTTTAAGCAAACATAACAAAATCAAATTTAGGTTTTATATAAGTACAAAATAAGGGTTTTTTTTTTGTAAAAACCTAATAATAAATTTATTCAATTTTATCTAACTTGATCACACATATAAAATCTTTCTCAAGATTCCTTTTTAATAAGACATGTACAACTTTTCATATCCATTGAGTTTGTCCCTTGTTCTTTTATCTATACAGAAATAGCCAGCTGCACATTAGGAGAAAAGTATTTTCTTTTCCCTCAATAAAAAAATGCATCTCCACATCTCATGCCTTCTTTTACCAAAAACACGTATTTTCCATTTATAGTAATTAGACTTCTTAACCCTTAGAAAACTTAAGCGTTCATAATTGCTAAAAAAAAAGCAATTATGAACTATTACATTAGTATTTTTATAAATACATTTCATAATTTTTTGCTTCTTTTTATTTTTATTTTTTTAGAGGGCAGCGTCACTGGCCCTCATATGTGGGATCTGAACCGGGGCTGCTGGCTGCCTAAGCCAGTGCTTAACCACCACACCACTTGGCTGGCCCAATTTTTTGCTTCTTCATAGCACATTTTTGTTTTGTTTTTAAAGATTTTATTTGGGAATTGGGGGAGGGAAACAGCGTTGGGGAATCAGGGAAGGGGGACAGAAAAGTTGCTGTCTTTTTGTTCTTCAGTCTAGTTGCGGAGGACGTTGCTTCACTGGCCTATGTTGATATCATTCATTGCACGTTTCCCGGATGAGGCAGATCAGTTGCCAGCCTCTGGATGGTCGCTCACCGTGGCTATTGTCAGCTCACGCTGGCTGTCGGCCACTCACTGTAGCCTATGGCAGCCCACTGCTGCAGGGGCTGCAGCGAGGGCTCGCACAGCCCAGCTCCAGGTGGAGCTGTTGTTAGTTGTAGAGGGTAGTGTCACTGGCCCTCATATATGGGATCCGAACCGGGGCTACTGGCATCCCAAACCAGTGCTTAACCAATGCGACACTCGGCCGGCCCTCATGGCACAATTTTTAAATAAATCACGATATATTTAGTAATAAATCCAAATGTCTTTACATTTTTTTGTAATAAGAAGCCAAAAGTAGATAAACCTATGTTGTGTAATTAATGTTTTATTACTATATTTTATTAAGAAATGATCTAGATAGTCAATAAATTTCTATAATTTAACTTAATTTATCAAAATTCTAAGGTTTCAAGTTACCAAAATACTTTGAAGCTATTTTCAAGTAATATATTGTAACACATAATTATTGCTAATAATTTCACTAAAAATCTTTTATTCTACTCAAAGTTATTAATATATTAGTTCTTAACAATGATATTTAGATTAGACATGAAAACATTATGAAACATCAGACAAAGTAAATTATTATCCCAATCTATTTTTGCTGCTGACAAATGAACTGATTTTAAGTACACTTACATAGAATGAAAGTATTATATTAAGTGTCATTAAATCCAAATACGTGCTTGTTTTAATAATCCAGTAATTCCAAACTGCAAACAGAGACCTGATCTTTTGTTTTAAATTTTCAGCTGAGACAGTAATGTAAAACTCACTAGTTTATAAATAATAGTTGGAATAAGTTAAGTCTATCTGCTAGGATGGCTAACGCTTTTACTATTTGTGGGGAAAAATTTCAGATTTATATTTGTCCTTGACAAACTATTTTAAGGAATCTGGGGGCTATATTGTGGTTAGGGGCACCTTTTCAGCAGATTGTACTTTTAAAAGGCCCCCTATTTTCCTTTTATTTCTATTGGTTTCAGGTTATATGGATTGAATTAATTGAGCTTAGTCTCAGGTGACTGTGGGAAGTGTTTACATTCCTGACTGATTACTTATAGGAGGGTCTGGGAAATTGCTGAAGAGGGCTAAAAATTCCTATCAGACTTTGAATATCAGCTTTCATTTTGGCCATCTGATAATTATACAGCTTTTAAATCCTTTTAAATATTCTGTCAGTTTCAGCTGGAACAAACAGTAGATGTTTCTGTCAGTATCAAACAATTGTATGAACCAAAGAGGGTGCAAAGTTTGTTACCTCCCCAAGATGAAGAGTCACTATCAAAATAGCAAAAATAAAAAACTGACATCTTGCGTGTCCAAAGCCAAGCCTTCAGAACACAAAATAAGACAAACAAGAAGGCAATAATTATCCTGGGAGATAAAAGATCAATAATCAACTCATGTGGAGTTGGAAAGGGAAGGACCACATGAAGTTTTATTTCCCTCTATCATTGGGCTCAAGAGTTAATTCATTTATGAAAACATTTGTGATACTTCCTGGGATTAAGAAATTCTTTAACTGGCCCTTACATCAGTTTCTGACAAAAGGATAAAGGACATCAGAGGGTGTTTTCTGCAACCTCAGGAAGTTGCAGTTTAAATGTAAGTGTCTAATAGTCTCCTCAAGGTGGAAAATCAGTTTTGATGATGTGTTACTAAAATGAGTACTCAAATAAAGGAGTATAGAAAGAAGCAGTAGGAGTTATATCAGTCTTGGAGCTTTTGTTGGTATTAGGTGCTCTTTAATTTTTCATTAGCCAATTGCAACAATTTTTTTCATTTATTTTGTTCTTTATATTCCACATGTAAATAAGATATATAGTATTTGTCCTTCTCTGTCTGACTTAATTCAATTATCATAATACCCTCTAGGTCTATCCATGTTGTTGCAAATGGTAAGATTTAATTTTATTGTGGCCAAGAAATATTTCATTGTATATATGTACCACATTTTCTTTATCCAATCATCTATTGATAGGCACTTAGTAAATTAATGAACAAGTATTGGTGAGGATGTGGAGAGAAGGGAAACCTCATTTATTGTTGGTGGGACTGCAAATTTGTGCAGCTACTATGGAACACATTTTGGAGGTTCCTCGAAAAATTAAAAAATGGAATTACCTTATGACCCAGCAATTCTGCTTCTAGATATTTATCCAAAGAAATCCAAAACACTAATTTGAAAAAAAATATATGCACCCCTATTTTCACTGCGATGCTCTTTACAATAGCCAAGATATGGAAGCAACCTTTATGTCCCTCAATAGATGATTAGATAAAGGAGATGTGGTATAGCAAATATTTCAGTGAAAGTATTTTGAAATGTTGAAAACTTCTGCAAATTTCTGCATGCCAAATAATATAGGTATCCCATCCTGTTTCTTTTATTTGAAAGCTCTTGCATTCAAGTGTACTTTTTAAAAATTTTTAATTAAAATATAGTTGGCATAGAATATTATATTAGTTCCAGGTATATGGTGTATAACATAGTGTGATTCAACGTTTATATACATGTCAATGATGGGAGAGTGTTAGACTGAGGATCTAAGTGTATTTAGAAATCTTATCTATTAGGAATATTCCTCATAATGACCACCAGGGGCCACTGTAACTTTAAATCATCTTTAGCACTGTTGGTCAACTGGGACACAATTTTACAAAAGGAAGGATCTTAAACATAAAACCAGCTGAAGTTGCCCAAAGAGAAATTTCTCAGGGAATTAAAAGTCTCATGTTTGATAGGCATGGGATGTGGTATACTGTGGAAGGAAGTCAAAGGAATTGTAATAGATATGTATGATATGGGAAGGAGAAGTGCAGTGAAGAATTGGGGGAGGGGGATGTCACTTTGAGGGGTAAAATGTATAACTATTGCACTGTGTTGTACACCTGAAGCTAATTTAAAAAAATGTTTATTTCACAACAAAAAAAAACATTAAAAGTCTCATGTTAAAGACAAATAACACTGAGAGGTAGCACAGCTGAACAAAAGACAAAAAGATGATAGCCACAAGCCCTGTGCTTCTGATCAACTGGCTACAAAGTGATGCCAGTTTCAAGCCCCAAGTTTTTGCCTATGCTTCTGAAAAACTGAGTACAGATGCTTGGAATCCCAATCTATTTGATTAGATGCCAAATATATGCCAATATATGCACTTTCTGGATGGCAGAAACCAGAGAAAGTATTCTCATCAGTCAAAAAGCCAAATTCTTCAGACATAGAACAAGATGAAAGGAAAACCTAATCAGATCAAAGGTTTTCCTCCTTATAATAAATGACACAAAAAACAAAGACACAGAAAAACAGAAGAGGACACACACAAAGATGAAACAAGGAATCCCTTAATATTATTAGAATATTCACCAACCTGGAAAACCTCTGCAAGCTGCTTACCACCCAGGGAACCTCCTGTTAGTGTGAGAGCCATGAAGAAAAGCCCACCTGAGGGAAACCCCTCCTGTGGAAGTAGCTGCAAGCCAGCTTTGAGACAGTCATCTCATGGGCAATTTTGCCCCCTGATCCCAAAGAAACACACTGACCTTATCTAAAGGGAGGACAGTAGGGGACTGAGAGGGCTCACAATTTGTGGAGATGGCAGTCAGTGGAAGTGGTTACCACAGAGGGCCCTGTGGGCATAACCAATTCCATGGGATGCCAGTCAATGAAGTGAGATTGCTTCAGGCCCAATTCTGAAGCTGGGTATGTTAACCTACAACTTAAAAAGATGAAATGACAAGCAATAAGTGTTTTTTGGGGTCAAAGAATTGCAAATTGGGGAGCATGAAATCAGGCAGAAATCTAAATTGTGTCCTGATTAAGGGGTTAAGGCAATGGGTTTTTATGAGAAAAGGAAAGGGATAATTGGTGCTTACAAGCTGAGTTACTCTTTAGCTATATAACTGGTTACTGATTTATTTTCATATAGAGAGACCATAATCATCAGTCCTTATGGTCAGGATGTCCACTGTCCTTCTGGCTTTATAAACAATTGTTTGGAAAACAATGATAGTTTGGCTGAGTCCAAAGGTCTAACCCAGTTCAAAGATGCATTGACCAAGGTATGCAAGGCAGTTCTTTTGAACTGGCTCCATTTTGAAAGGGCTTCACTTATATTGACTTTCACACTGCTTAAGTGGAGCTTAAATGTAAGGGACAGTGATCAAAGCTTAGAGGCTTTTCAGGCCTTTTGTGAACATACTCCCTCTGGTACTAGCAACTAGCACCAGGAATGTAGGCTGCTATCCTCATAATTACTATCTATAGTTTGGGGAAAGACAGGCAGGCAATTTAAAAACCATAGTGCTCTTTTAACAAAAAGAATCAGTTTCTTTCTTCACTAAGCCAACTTCTAGTTCTTTTAAGTTTTTAACTAGATTCCAGAGCTCTGCAAGACTCGATTCTGACAGTCTTTGCTAGCTAATTAATTGGCTGTAGGGAGGTGTTCAGTACCCTACCCCAAAATTTATAATGATGTTACCAGCCTTATTTGCTTTTATAGTTGGAAAAATAATTTTATTTAATTCACATAAGGGGAAAAAGAAGTGACATCAGTATAATATATATCATGTATTTATTTTGTAAGTATAATTTAAAGTTAAGTCTATGAATAGGTGAATTGTCTTATTTTTTATAAGTCCCCCAATCTACTACCCCTTGACATCATATATCGCTGTTACAATACCATTGACTATATTCCCTATGCTGTACTTCACATCCCATGAATATATATATATATGCATTTTAAGAAATAAAAAAGAAATAAAGACTGTATTAAAATTGTAATACTCAATATATACTGATAACAAAAGATGAATCCAAGTCTTGTTTGACTTCTGCAATTACAAGAGGTGCTCAAAGTGCTTACCATCAGTGTCCAGACACTTCTGATTATGGTGAACTACTGCTTCAGCAACACTGGCCAAAGTGTTCACTTGTATACATTTTTTGGCACCCCTGCTTTGTTTGTGTGTGTGTGTGTGTGTGTGTGTGTGTATTATATATATATATATATATATATATATAAAATGGTAGATATTACATATAACTAATATAACACATACACACACGGGGCTGACAATTAAGTTCACGAACTCATCCGAGAAAACATGCTACATAACTGTTTGCTGAATATCACTATGTTCACCTTCGAAGTCCTCCCATTGCGAAGCTATGCACTGATGCCAGCACCTAGTCCACTCTTCAAAGCAATTTTGGAACTCTTTTTCTGGAATAACCATCAGAGCTGTCATCATATTAGCCTTGATGTCCTGAATGTCATCAAAATGTCTTCCTTTCAATATTTCCTTTAACTTCGGGTAAAGAACGATGTCACTGAGGGCCAGGTCAGGTGAGTAGGGAGGGTGTTCCAATACAGTTATTTGTTTACTGGCTAAAAACTCCCTCACAAACAGTGCCCTATGAGCTGGTGCACTGTCATGATGTGAGAGCCATGAATTGTTGGTGAAAAGTACAGTCATTTTCATCTTTTTCATGCAGCCTTTTCAGTACTTCCAAATAGAAACCTTGGTTAACTGTTTGTCCAGTTCATACAAATTCATAATGAATAATCTCTCTGATACCAAAAAGGTTAGCAACATCATTGCAACAAGTTCGTGAATTAATTGTCAGACCTTGTGCGTGTGTGTGTGAGTGTGTGTGTGGAGAGACAGAGAGAGAGAGAGAGAAAGAGAGAGACCACAAATAAGTATATAACATTGTTCCAGATCATATGTCATCAAGTAAATGTCAATTAAGTTAATAATAGGTCCCATTACTCATCCATTTGAATTGAAAAATCCAGATACTGACATACCAAATGCTGGCAAGGATGTTGAGCAACAGGAACTCTCATTCTTGATTGCAGGAATGCAAAATGGTACAGCCACTTTGAAAGAATGTTTGGTTGTTTCTTACAAAACTAAACATCCTCTTGCCGTATAATTCGGTAATGGTACTCTTCAGTGTAATAATTTTAGCCAAGTCAGTCTTCAGAATAAGTAAATTATCAAGACAAACAAGGGCATTATATGATGGAGGGGTTCATTCTCCACAAGGATACAGCAATCCTTAAGGAGTATGAACCTAACAAGAAATCAGGAATAAAGCAAGGATGTTTACTTTCACTACCCCCATCCAAATTTGTACTGAAAGTTCTAGCTGGTACAATAATACAAGAAAAGGAAATACATTTTATACATATGAGGAAGGATTAAAATATTGTTTGTTCACAGAATACATAATGGTCTATGTAGAAAATTATAAAACGTGGGGGAAAAGTCTTCTGGAAGTATTTACAGAATATAGCAATATCTCAGGATACAAGGTTGATATAAAATTCAATGGCTTTTCCATATACTGGTGATGAACAATTACATTTTGAAATAAAAAACACAATGCCATTTATACTAGCAGCAAAACATGAATAAATAAGAGTAAATCTAAGAAAATATATTTAAGATTAATTTGCAGAAAGCCACAAACCTCTGAGGAAAGAAATAAAGATATAAATTAATGGAGAGCTATTCCATATTATTTTAGGAATGTCAATATTGCTAAGAAAAGTTATTCCCAGCATGATCTATAAACTGAGTGTAATCTGAATCAAAATTTCAGCAAGATAAATTGTAGATATCATGAAAATTATTACAAAAATTGTATGGAAAGATCAAATCAACTGCCCAATACTGTGTCCACACAATAAAATATTTGTGGACTACAATACCCTGATTTGGACAACTATAAATCTTTTTCAATCAAGAATATATAGCATTGGCCAAAGAATAGTGACAGATCAATACAAACAGACTAGAGAGTTTGTATCAAGTCAAATAAATTGTTATAACTTTAGGATTATATATGTGATTTTAAAGAAGTGTATAAGAAAATATCTATTCAATTTTTATATATTGAATAAACACAAAAGGAAATGAGAAAAGTCTCAAAACCTGTCATTAAAAAGATTTAACTAGGACCGGCTGAGTGGCTCAGTTGGTTAAGAGCGTGTGCAAGAGTGTGAGCTCTGAGCAACAGCGTCGCTGATTTGATTCTTATACGGGCCAGTGACACTGCGCCCCAAGCTGAGCTGCTGCTGAGCCTCCAACAGGTGGCAGGATGGCTCAGCTGGTGAGAGCACATGCTCCTAACAACAAGGCTGCTGGTTTGAATGGTGGGCTACACCCACCACAACTAAAGACTGAATTTGGCACCTTGAGCTGAGCTGCTACCTGGGTGGCTGAGGGGATAGAGTGCGCACTCTTAACAACAAGGCTGCTGGTTCGACTCCTGCTTGGGATGGTGGCTATGCCCACCCGCAACTAATTGAACACTGCACCTTGAGCTGAGCTGTGGGACTGGAATTGGAGCTGAGCTTGCTGCACTCTCCACAACTAAGACTGAAGGACAACAACATGGCTGTTCGCCTTCCCCAATTCCCCAACACTGTTGCCCTCCCCGAATTCCCCAATAAAATCTTTAATAAAATTTATAAAATAAAAAGATTTAACTAAACACAAGAGAAGTAGTAAAGAAATAAATGAGAGACACAAAATTTACAACATACAGAAAAGAATAACAAAATGGAAGAAGCAAGTCCTTCTTTGTTAGTAATTACTTTACATGTACATGGATTTAAAGTCTAAAATTAAAAGACATAGATTGGTAAAATGGATAAAAATCCATGATCCAACCATATAGTGCCTACAAGAAACTCACTTTAGATCTAATAATTCAAATTATTGAAAGCAAAGAATGGACAAATATATTCCATGTAAATAGTAATGAAAAGGAATTTGAGTGCCTATGCTAACGTAAGAAAGATAGACTTTAAGTAAAAGCTGTTACAATAAACAAAGGACACTATATTTTGATAAACATGTAAATTCATGAAGAAGATACCATTATAAATGTATATGCACCAAACATCACAGCCCTAATATGTGTGAAGCAGACATAAACTTAATTGAAGAGAGAAATTAACAGTGCTTCAATAATAGATAAAATCTTTGTTACATCACTTTCAATAATGGATAGAATAATCAGATAGTAGATCAGTAAGTTAGTTAATAGAACACTTGTAGAGTATCATAAACCTATTACACTTAACAGATATATACACAACACTCACCTCACCTTATAACAGCAGAAAACAAATTTTCTCAAGTGTCAATGGAACAGTCACCAAGATAAACAATATTCTTGGCTGCAAAGCAAATTGTTAGTAAATGTTTGAAGATTGAAATCATAATACTAAATAATTTAATAGCAATGGAATGAAGGTTGAAATTAGTAACAGAAGAAAAAGTGGAAATTTCACAGCTGCACAAATTAAATTACATTCGTTTAAAAATCAATTGCATGAAAGAAGAAATCATGAGGCAAATTAGAAAGCACTTTGAGGTAAATGAAAATAAATATAAAAGAGGAAAAACTCATTGGGATGCAGTAAAAGCAGTGTTATAAAGGAAATTAATTATATCACTAAAAAGAATAATCTCAAATCAATAACCTAAAATTCACACTGTAAGGAACAAAAAATAGAAGAACAAATTAATCTCTAAAGTAGCAGAAGGAAGGAAATAATAAAGATTAAAGTGGAGGTAAATAATAAAGAATACAAAAGCTACAGAGAAAAATCAAGAAAAATAAAAGTTTGTCGTTTCATAAGATCAGAAAATTGACACTCATCTAGCCAAATTGATTAAGAAAAAGAGGAAAGATTCATATTATTAAATTAGAGACAAAATGGATACATTATAGCAATAAAAAAGATTATCAGAGAATATATTATGAACATTTATATGCACATTGGATAATCTAGGGGAAATAGAAAAATTCCTTGAATAAACTGAATTAGTCACCTCAGGCTGCTATAACAAAATAACATGCACCAAGTGGCTTAAACAATGCAAATTTATTTTCTTTACATTTCTGAAGACTCAAAGTCTGAGATCCAGATGTCAGTAATGTTGGGTTCTGGTGAGAGCTCTCTTTATAGCTTACAGACGGCTATCTTTTTGTTTTGTTTCATATTGCAGATAAATATCTTACTTTCTTCATCTTCTTATGAAGCCAGCAATCCTATTGGATTAGGGACCCACCCTTATAATATCATTTAATCTTAACTATTTCTTAAAAGTTCTATTTCCAAACACAGTAACATTGAGTGTTAGAGCTTTGGCATGAATATTTGGGGACACAATGCAGTTCATACTACACACAATCTACCAAACCTGAGTATGGAAGAAATAGAAAATCTAAGTAGAGATATAACTAGTAAGGAGATTGAGTCAGTATATATATCAGAAAAACTCTAGACCAGAGAGTTTCACTGGGGAATTCTACCAAACATTTAAATAATATTTAACACCCATCCTTTCCAGACTCTTTCCCAAAATAGAAGAGTAGGGGACACTTCTTAGGTTACTTAATGAGACCAGTATTATACAGATCACAAACCAGGAAAATATATCATAATAAAATAAAATTATAAGCCAATGTTTCTCATAGTTTTTTGATGCAAAAATTCTGAATAAAATACAAGTAAACCAAATTCAGTAGCACATTAAAAAGGATTATATACCATGAAGTGAGATTAATTCCTGGAATGTAAAGATGATTTAACATATGAATATTGATCATTGGGTTTTTTTTAAGCTGAGCCATCCTGCCACCTATTGGCAGCTCAGCGGCAACTCAGCTAGGGCTGGGCATCGAACTGCTGTTGCTCAGAGCTCAGCTCGCACTCTTGAGCGAGCTCTTAACCAACTGAGCCACTCGGCTGGCCCTTGAATATTGATCATTGTAATATACCACATTATGAAGAAGAAAAAGCCTTCATATGAATGAAGGAGAAAAGAAATCATATGACATATTAATTGATGCTGAGAAATTTAACAAATTCTAAACCTTTTCTTGTGAAATACCATCAATAAAACAGCAGTAAAAGAAAACTTCCTCAACATGCTAAAGCTCATATATGAAAACCCCACAGCTTACATCATACTCAGTAGTGAAATTCTGAAAAACTTTCCTCTAACATAAGGAATTAGACAAGGATGCCCACTTTCACCACTTGTATTTAGTATAGTATTGAAAATTCTAATACAACTAAGGAGAAAAAGAAATAAAGGTATTCAAATTACAAAGGTGTAATTAAAATAATCTCTTTTTCCAGATGAAAAGATTTTATATGCAGAAAACCCTGGATATTCCACAAACCTGTAAGTACTAATAAACAATTTCAACAAAGTTACAATATAAAAAATTAGCAAACAAAGACACCTGTTGCATTTCTATAAACTAACATGAACAACCCAAAAATGAAACGAGGAATTTCATTTACAATAGCACCAAAAATAATAAAAGTTATTGGAATATACTTAACCAAGGAGGAAAAATACCTGTACATTGAGAACTTCAAAAATTGTTGAAATAAATTAATGAAAATGTTGATATATGAAAATACACCCTGTGTTCATGAACTGGAAGAATTATTATTGTTAAGATTACAAAGCTATCCAAATTGATGTACAGATTCAATGAAATCTGTATCAAAATCCCAATGGCATGTTTTTATTAAATAGAAAATTCATAGTAAAATTCATGTGGATCTCAAGTAACCCTGAATAGCTAAAACAATATTGAATAAGAAGAACCAAGTTGGAGCACTTAAACTTCTTGTTTTAAAAATTTATTACTAAAGTACAATGAACAATACTGTGCTACTGGCAGAAAGATCCACACGTAGATCATTCAAATACAATAAAGAATTCACAATTAAAACGTGCATATATTGTTAGTTGATTTTCAACATAAATACTAAGACCATTCAATGGGAAAAGGACAGTCTTTTCAACAATTGGTGCTTAGAAAACTAAATATCCATATGCAAAAGAATGACTTTGGAATTTTACCATACGCCATATATAAAATTTACTCAAAATGGAACCAAGACTTACAAAGAAGAGCTAGAATTATAAAACTCAGAAAAAAACAAAGAAAAAAAAAGGAGGAATCTTCATGATATTCATTTTCATGGATATGACATCAAAAGCACAGGAAACATGAAAAAAAAGATACATTGGAATTCATCAAGCTTAAACACTTTTGTAAAGTTGGGCCGGCTGAGTGGCGTGGTGGTTAAGTGCTGGTTTTGGATGCCAGCGGCCCCGGTTCGGGTCCCACATATGAGGGCCAATGCCCTAAAAAAAAAAAAAGCTTTTGTAAAGCAAAGGATTATATTAAGAGTGGGCAAACAGCCTATCAAATTGGAGAAAATATTTGCAAATTATATATACGATAGGAGATTAATATACAGAATATTTTAAAAACTTCTACAATGTAACAATAACAAAAACAAACAAAATCCCAATTCAAAAATAGGAAAGTATCTTAATAGACATTTCTCCAGAGAATATATACAAATGGTTAATAAGCACATAAAAGGTGGTCAATATTATGAGTGATAAGGGAAATGTAAATAGAAGTCACAATGAGATAAAAATTCACACCCATTAAAATGATTATTATTTAAAATTGGAAAGTGATAAGTGTTGGGCAGTATAAATGCTGTGGGTAAATTAACACTTCTGTGCACTTCTGGTTGGAATGTAAAATGGTTCAGCTACTGTGGAAAATGTATGGTGATTCCTCAAAAAAGTTAAATATAGAATTACCATATAATCCAGTTATAACATTGCTTATATACACCAAAAAGACTGAAAACAGTGAATCATACAGTCACTTATACACCAATATTTGTAGCAGCATTATTCACAATAGCCAAAGGTGGAAACAACAACCTTTGAAATGTGTCCTTGAACAGGTGAATGAATAAACAATATGTGGTATACATACAATGGTGTATTATTTAGCCTAAAATATGAAACTCTGATACACGTGTCAACATGCATGAACCTTAAAAACATATTAAGTGAGATAAGCCATACACAAAACAACAACCATTGTATGATTCCACTTACAGACTCCCTCTATAACCACATTTTAGCCAGGCTCCTGAGTCCTCTTCCCAACTAGGCCTCCACCTTCAGACTTCTGTGTTTATCTTTGCATCACCAATTTTTTGCAAGAAACTTACTAACTTAGAATAGCAAGAATTCCCCCATGCAATATCTGATTAATTGTCAATATGTGATCAAATTCCTCATCCTCCACCATCCCTCAAGGTATATCTGATCACACTGACTTCCCTTCAGCAATAATGTTGTCAAGTTAGTTTAGCCAGAAATGCTTCTTACCCTTTTATGTTTCCTGTTAGTAATTTTTTATCCATTGAATCCACCCTGTTCTTTGGCTATAAATCTCCACTCTTCCATACTGTATTCAAAATGAGCATAGTTTTATATTAAGGTATCTTTTGCTAGAAGTTGCAATAGTGATTTATTAAAATGTATTTTTATCACTTTACTATCAGTTTCTGGTTGTTCTTTGGCACACTTATATGAGGTATCTGGAATAATCAAATTTATAGTTATAGAAAGTATAATAGAGGTTACCAGGGTCTGGGGGAGAACAGAATGGCAAGTTATTATATAATGGCTACAGAGATTTCATTTGGCATGATGAAAATGTTCTGGAATTGGATAGTGGTAATTGTTGCACAACATTGTAAATATACATAATGCCACTTACAGCTGGTTACAATGGTATATTATAGATAATGTACATTTTTTATTTTCCTTTTTTCTTTTCCTTTTTTCTTTTTCTAATATCATTTTTTAACTCTATGATTTAACTCTATGAGAGAAGTGTTAATGTCTTTAACTACAAGTGTGGATTTATAGATTTCTTTTAAAAAATATTTTTAAAATTTCCAATTACTTGACATACAATATTATATTAGTTTCATGTGTACAACACAATGATTAGACATTTATATAACATACAAATTGATCACCTTGATAAATCCAGTACTCATCTGACACCATACATGGTCAATAGGGCAGCCCAAGCCAGATACAGTCACAGGGGTGCCATAGGAGAAATCATGGAGTTGAGGAAAATGGACAAAGACCCCTTGTCTCAGGTGCTGACAGCTTGCCTGTGAAATGACCTTAAAAAGGTGATAACATCTGTCCTCCATGTAATCCTATCAGTGAGTCTCGGCATGAGAAGTTTCTGTCCCTTAGGGGGTGCACGTGAACATATCATGGGACTTTCAGTAATGGCAGCCTGCTGGCCCTGGGGCGATTTGACTCTAAGCTAAGTTATCTGGTATGATGTATGAGACTCACAGACCAGGGCTACTCCCTTGTGTGTATCCCAATAAAAGCCACAGTCAAGCCCGATTCGGGGCTCTTTATCCTAGAGGCACTGAGTCCCCTGGCTAGCACTGCTTTTGAACTATCCTTTGTCTCTTGTCTATATATTTCTGTTTTTCAACCTCCGCCTTCCTTTCTGAACTCCTACTGCCCTGTCGTGCAGGATGCTACAAACCATCAAAATGTTCTCTGTATCTATGAGCTTGTTTCTATTTTGATTGTTCATTTAGCCTGATCTCCAGATTCCACATATAAGTGAAATCATATGGCATTGATCTTTCTCTGTTTGACTTGCCAACTCAGCACAATACCTTCTAGGTCCACCCAGGTAGTTCCAGATGGCAAGATTTCTTTCTTTTTTATGGCTGAGTAATGTTCTGCAGTATGTACCTCCTCTTCTTTATCCATTCATCCATTGATAAACACCGAGGTTGCCCCCTTACCTTGGCTATTGTAAATAATGCTGCAATGCACATATGGATGCACATGTCTCTTGTGTTCACTTTTTAAAAGAATGGACACATGTCACAGGCCACAGGAACAAATGGAAAGAGTTCTCACTGGGCAAACTTATAAAACTTTAAAAAACAGTATCAAGTTCTATTATATTGTAACCCAATGTATAAAGTAAATATTCATAAATCAATAATATAAGTAAATTATTTAATGAATACATAAAAACAAACAAACAAATGGTGGAGAAGAAATAAACCTCTTATGCAGAAAAATTTCAAATTATTTTTCTATGTATTCTGCATTTAAGGAAGGGGAAATAACTCCCCACATAGTACTTTTTTCCAAAGATTAAAGTGTAGAAATGGAGAAAAATAATAACTTTTTAGCAGAAAAACCTGACAAACATTACTTCAGTTAGGTGATCAAGGTAAAAATCAGTAATGATAAATCATCTTGAAAATATGTATCCTTGATATTATGTGATGAAAATGGCACTTTGTTTTTCTTTACTTTCTTCCAACTGATTATAACCTCTTTTTCAACTATACTGGGTTGTATACCAGCTGAAAAAAATATGTTAACCTCCTCTTGGAACAAATGAATATAACCCTACTTGGAAAAACAATCTTGGAAGATGTGATTAATTTAAGGGTACCCCAGTGAGGTCATCTTGGGTTAACTAGGTGGATTCTAAATCCAATAACAGGTGTCCTTAAAAGAGACATACAGAGACAAGCAGATAATTTCATATGAAGACAGATACAGAGACTGAAGCTATTCAGGCACAAGCTAAGGAAATCCTCGAACCACCGTAAAGTGGAAGAGGCACAAAAGGATTTTTCCTTAGAGTCTTTGAAAAGAGTTGACATCTTTTTCTAATTAAATTTATTGTTCATAGAAGAACTGACATCTTGATTTGAGACTTGTGGCCTTCAAATCTGTGAGAGAATAAAGGAACATAGGGGTACATATATCTTTACAAATAAATGTTTTCAAATTTTTCAAATCCCAAAGGAGAGATTGCTGGCTCATATGGTAATTCTATTCTTAATTTTTGAGGAACCTCCATATTGCTTTCCATAGTTTCTGTACCAATTTACATTCCCATCAGTAGTGCATGAGGGTTCCTTTTTACCCACAACTTCTCCAACACATGTTATTACTTGTCTTGTGAATAATAGTCATTTTAACAGGTATGGGTAGTATCTCATTGTGGTTTTGAGTTGCATTTCCCTAATAGGTTGTGAAATTGAGCATCTTTTCAAGTTTCTGTTTGTTTTTTGTATGTCCTATTGGGAGAAGTGTCTGTTCAGGTCCTCTGCACATTTTTAAATTGGATTGTTTATTTTTGTATGTTGTTAAGTTTCATAAGTTTTATATATTTTGGATACTATCTTCTTATCAGAAGTGTTTGAAAATATCTTCTCCCATTCTGTTGTTGCCCCTTTGCTTTGTTGCTGATTTATTTTGCTGTGCAGAAACCTCTTAGTTTAACATAGTAGCATTCATTTATTTTTACTTTTACTTCCCTTGTTTTTGAAATAAAATTCATAAAATCCCCTCTCAACCCAACTTCCATAAGTTTAGTACCTATGCTTTCTTCTATGTTGTTTATTGGTTCAGCTCTTATGTTTGGGTCTTTGATGCACTTTGAGTTCATTTTGGTATATGGTGACAGACAGCAGTCTAGTTTCATTATTTTTGAATGTGGCTTTCCTGTTTTCCCAGCACCATTAATTGAAGAGGCTTCCATTGATTTTGGCTCCTTTGTCAAAAATTATCTTCCCATGAAGTCAAATTCATAACATCTTCTTTGAAGCCAAGATCCATAAGTTTCATACCTACGTTTTCTTCTATGCAGTTTATTGTTTCAGGATTTATGTTTATGTCTTTGTTGCATTTTTAGTTAATTTTAGTACATGGTGACAGATAGCAGTCTAGTTTCATTCTTTTGCATGTGGCTTTCCAATTTTCCTAGCACCATTTATTGAAGAGTGTTTCTTTTCTCCATTGTATGCCTTTGGCTCCTTTGTCAAAAATTATCTGTTCGTATTTATGTGTGTTTATTTCTGGGTTCTTTATTCCATTACATTGGTCTGTGTGTCTGTTTTTCTGCCAGTTCCATACTGTTTTGATTATTGTTACTCTGTAGTACAAGCTGAAGTCAAGGAGTGTGATACCTGCAGCATTATTCTTTCTTCTTAGGATTGCTTTGGCTATTGCTGTTTTTTTTTTGTGGTTCCATATTAATAACTAATTATCAGAGAAATGTAAATAAAAACCACAATGAGATATTACCTCACACCAGTTAGAATGGCTATCATCAACAAGATAAATAATAACACATGTTGGAGAGCTGTGAAGAAAAAGGAACACTTCTATACTGTTGGTGGGAATGCAGATTGGTGCAGCAGCTATGGAAGGCAGTGTGGAGATTCCTCAAAAAATTAAAATTAGGATTACCATATAGCCCAGCAATCCCTCTATTGGGCATTTACCCAAAAAAATCTGAAAACGTTTATCCGTAAAGATATATGTGCTCTGATGTTCATTGCAGCTTTATTTATGGTAGCCAAGATATGGAAACAACCAAAGTGTCCTCTGATAGATGATTGGATAACAAAGTTGTGATATATATATATATATATATATATATATATATATATATATATACAATGGAATACTATTCTGCCATCAGAAAAGATGAAATACTGCCATTTGTGACAACATGGATGGATCTGGAGAGCATAATGCTAAGGGAAATAATTCAGACCAAAAAAGTCAAAGAATTCCAATTTTCAATTCATTTGATTTGCGAGTTACACATAAAACAATTCACCAGAGTTTGGTCATCTCTTAGAGTGCTAAAACTAATTGTTTTCACTAGAAAATCTGTAGATAAGCTTCTGATAATTCTACCATTGTGCTCTCATGAAACCCAGCATGAATCAGCCAACTTGCTTTAATTTACAGGAAACAGTACAATATGGTATTTCTGAATATATGCAGACATGTTAAGGATCCTAACCACATAGAAATAAAGTATAAAATAAGAAAAAAGTTTCTAAGGGCCGGCCAAGTGGCGAGGTGGTTAAGCTCTGGCTTGAGAAGCTAGCGGCCCCGGTTCAGGTCTTACATATGAGGGCCAGTGACACTGCCCTCAAAAACAAAACAAAACAATACAAAACAAAACAAAAAGTTTCTAAGATCAAACATTGAGGAATTGTAGCATTTAATGAGTGGGTAGAGTAATAAAATATGAAAAAGACACTGATAATGAGCAGTATATAGAAAAACTAGAAATAGGGAGAAAAAAAACAACTAGAAAAATCAGTGTTGAGAAATCCAAGGGAAAGGGCTATATTAGGGAGTAGGTGGTCAATTGTACTGAATGCTGCTGAGATGTCAAATGAGACAAATATAATAAAGTTTTGTTTTTTATACCAAGAACTTTGTTAGTGCAGAATTGAAGCTGATAAGAGGAATCGATGAGTGAGTGGGAGGCAAGGAAATAACAATAATGGACAACACTCTGTTTTCTTTTTCTTGTGTTTTTATTTCTTTTCTTAGTTTGATTTTCATTACTCAAGTGATATACAAGTATATTTCCAGTTTCATAACAACACACCTCTACTTCCTTCTGGTTCATTTATTATTAGGGTACAATATATTTTTTTAGGAATTATTTAATATTCAGAGAGGGTTTGTAAATGGTGAACATTCAGATCCCTTTTGTGTCTATAAAGGCCATATTTTGTTCTCACACTTTGATGATTTTTTTGGCTGAAGTATTAGTTTGATAAAGGATGAATTTTTGAGTAAACTTGATTATTTTCCCTTTAGATTGATAGACCTTTATGTGTAGACACAGACTGCTTGTACAAAAACTCAAGAAAGCATTAATACTGCCTTCCATTCTCTCAAGACCAAAGGTGGAGAAAGGTGAGAATCACTAGCTAGAGAAGGTAGGAAAGTTCATAGTTTCTCATCAGTCCAGGTAGGCTGCAGAACAAGCTGATAGTAGGGAAGAGTCACAAGCTGTCAGCTGGGAAAGTGGGTTCCAACCTCAGCAGCATAGTCTGGGTAAATGTAATGTTGACTCAGGTCATTTCAGAAAGTAAGTATTCAGGCCCTCCTTCTTAAAGTCCAGCTGGGTCTAATATTTTTCCATGCTACAAGTAGTGAGGCACAACAGCCTAATTGAAAAAATGGATAAAGGAAATGGGAAAATACAGATAAAGTAATTAAAATGGCTGTTAAACTATGAAAATGCACTCAACCACAAGTACAGTAAGAGAAATGCAAGTTAACATTATTGTATACTACATACCACATTTTGCTTATTAGATAGGCAAAAATCTCAAAGTTTGCAAACATACTCTTTAGGCAAATCGATGTGAAAAAATTCTTATACAATGCTAGTGTGAGAATAAAATGACACCATTCTTAAAAGAAATACTTTGGAAATACTTGTAAACATTAAAGATGCATGTTTCCTTTTATTTAGAAAATCCACTTCTCATTTTTGGAGACAACACGTCTGATAAGGGGCTAATATCCAAAATATATAATGAACTCATAGAACTCAACAACAAGAAAACAAACAATTCATTTAAAAAATGGGCAGAGGCCCTCAATAGGCATTTCTCCAAAGAGGACATAGAGATGGCCAATACATATATGAAAAGATGCTCAATATCATGAATCATCAGAGAAATGCAAATAAAAAACACAAGAGATATCACCTCACACCTGTTAGAATGGCTATCCTCAAGAAGACAAATAATAAGTGTTAGAGAGGCTATGGAGAAAAAAGAATCCTCAAACACTGTTGGTGAAAATGCAGATTGGTGCAGCCACTATGGAAGGCAGTGTGCAGGTTCCTCAAAAAATTAAGAATAGAATTACCATATGACCCAGCAATCCCTGTTTTGAGTATCTACCCAAAAATTCTGAAAACATTTATCTGTAAAGATATATGTGATCTGATGTTCACTGCAGCTATATTTAAGGTGGCATGGAAACAACCAAAGTGTCCTTTGATAGATGATTGGATAACGAAGTTGTGGTATATATACACAATGGAATACTATTCTTTCATAAGAAAAGATGAAATACTGCCATTTGTGACAACATGGATGGATCTTGATATTATTATGCTAAGCAAAATAAATCAGACAGAAAATGTCGAGAATCATATAATTTTACTGATATGTGGTATATAATACTGAAAAAAACAAAGGAACAAGATAAACAAATGAATAAACAGAAACACATATACACCGACAATAGTTTAGTGGTTACTAGAGGGAAAGGGGGCAGGTGGGTAGTAGATGAGGGTAAAAGGGATCAAATACACAGTGATGGAAGGAGAACTGTGTGGTGAACACACAACATGATGTATAGGTGATGTGCTATAGAATTGTACACTTGAAACCTATGCAACTTTACTAACAATTGTCACCCCAATAAACTTTAATTAAAAAAAGAAAAGAGGGCTGGCCAAGTGGCACGGTGGTTAAGAGCTGGCTTGGGAAGCCAGCGGACCAGATTCGGATCCCACATATGAGGGCCAGTGACATTGCCCTCTAAAAAAAAAAAAAGAAAGAAAAGAAAATCTACTTCTCAAAATTTATTGCATATACATTTGTACACAAAATCTATATATATTTAAAAGTTTTTCATTGAACATGGCTTTTAATAGCAAAAATATGGAAACCCAAGTTACAATATATAGGGAACTTGTTTAATAAACTATGGCACATCCATAAAATGGAGTAATATGCAGATGTAAATACACAAGAATGAGGGGATTCTCTATATGCTGATGTGAAAAGATTTCTGAGATATATTAAGTGAAAGAAAACAAGGCATGTAATAGCGTATATTGCACACAAACATTTGTAATAAATGGGCAAGTTAAGAATATATTACAATATATTTATATTTATTTTTATTTTCAGAAAGAAACACTGGTAGGTGATATTAGAACCTAACAAAAGGGTTTACCACCTATGAGGTGGTTGGGGATTGTGGAAATTGGTAGGTAGGAATGTGGAGAGAAAAGTGGTAAGACAAAGTAGAGGTCATGCAGCCTAGTCACACTGAGATTGTTTCGAGATTGGGCTATCCATATACATTTAGGGTTCAGAACAGTCTGGGGAAAAATAACTCATCAATACATTAAAATGCAACCATAAAAACAAATTACAAACTTCAAATATCATTGGAACCTACATTAAAACTGATGTATTACAGTCAAACTATCTTTATAACAATGGTTACAATATTTAATTACCTTATGGGACAGTTTGACAAAAAATAGCATTTCCTTTCAAAATGTTTTTTGCCTCAAAGGAATTATGCCACAAGGTGAAAATTTTTTATAAGAATCATTACCAAGACAAGAAAGTAATGGAAAGAAGAAAGGAAATTAAAAATGTTATAGTAAAAGAACGTTTATGGTGAACACACCAGTAATTTTGTCTATAACTGGCCATTTGTGAATGCAGTACCTATAAATTTTGAAATAATTTTAACATCTGTTACAAACATGAAAGAGATAATATTTATCCATATCTCTGGCCTTCTTAATATTACTCTGATCTCATTTTACAGATAAGCAAATCAAGGTCCATGCTGTGTATACCATACATATTAGAATAGAGCAATTTCATGATTGCCACATTTTCTCTTGCAGAAAAATTAGGCTTCAAGTGTGACTGTAAACAGGACAAGAATTGGAATTTAGATCTATAAGCCTGCACTTTGCCACTAAAGAGACATGGCAGGTTTTGATGCAAATGTAGTTTATTTTCAAATCAAAATCATTTTATTGTTTTTATTCAGATAAAAATCCATGCAAAACACCTCAATAATTTTTTTTGTATGAAGTGGGGTGTTGGTTCTTGAAACATCTGGAAAATTATTTTGTATGATTGTTACTGTATCATCAAAATGCTACATTGGAGTTGGTTTAGTAATGTCAGTCTTATTAGTGGAAGTGACTCTGATTTCATTATACAACAGGAAGATTAAAGTGAGTAGGCATTATAATTTTTTTAAATTAAAGGAAATATCTGGTTTGGGTCAATTTGAGTAGATTACTTTAATTGGAGAGAACTGGTATGCTGCTCTCTTTGAAGTTTTCCAC
The DNA here is from genome assembly GCA_033961575.1 of Aselliscus stoliczkanus. Classification (NCBI taxonomy): domain Eukaryota; kingdom Metazoa; phylum Chordata; class Mammalia; order Chiroptera; family Hipposideridae; genus Aselliscus; species Aselliscus stoliczkanus. The sequence continues at coordinate 80,692,376 of CM066737.1, forward strand.
TGCCTTTCATTGATGATTAGTTTGAGGATGAGATGATGCACTAGCATTTTTAGTGCAAACAATTTTGCTTACTGTTTACCCTAGAAAAAGTTTCTTTTTCTTTTCTTGGTTTCATAGAGTCTTCATGTTTCTTGTTGGTTAAGACATTTTGTTTCTTAGCACTTTAAAGACATGACATGTTGTATCAAAATAGTAAGTAAATTGAATAGGCATAGTAGGGGCTTAATATATGTTTGTTGAGTTTCATTGACTTGTTAAAAGAATGACTTCCAGATCAAGTAGAAGAAACTCTAAACTTTGATTATTTTTGTTTTGCTAATAGACTCACCAGACTATGAACAACAAAAGTAAGTTTTACTTCATCCACTATTGTGAGTCGCATGTCCACAAGCCCCTTGCATTAACTATTCAAAATAGGATATGTCTATGAGACAGTTTCTGTTTACTTTGCTCATTCATACAGTTTTTCATATTCCACATATAAGTGAGATCATATGGTATTTGTCCTTCTCTGACTGACTTATTTCACTCAACATTATAGTCTCTAGGTCCATCCATATCATTGCAAATGGCACGATTGATCACTGCACTGTATTACTAAAGTGGAGGTGGTATACCTACTGTAATTGAATATATATAGATAGTCACGGGATGTGGATTATACTGTGGAAGAGAGTCAGAGGAAGAGTAATAGATATATATGATATGGGGGGGTGTGGGGTGGTGTATTGGGGGTGGGGGGGTTGTCACTTTGAGGGGTAAAATGTATAACTATTGCACTGTGTTGTACACCTGAAACTAATTAAAAAAAATAAAATAAAATAAAAATAGGATATGATAAACAACACTAAATCTGGCACTAGCAAAGACACAGCCTAGTGAATCTAAACAAAACAATTACAACACACAACACAAAACAAGAAAAAAAGAGGTAATTCATTTGCTAAGAAAAGGGAGCAAGAAGATGACAGAATTGAAAATAGAAGGAAAGTTTTGAAATTATGCTCTAGAGAAAGTATTTTTCAGCATGAGGATTGAAAAAGAATTTCTATTAACATTTTAGAAGACTTGGTCTCTTGGTGTGTGTGTGTGTGTGTGTGTGTGTGTGTGTGTGCGCACGCACGTGCACACACTCATGCATGTGTGCATGTCTTGTGAAGTAACTTTTTAACTTTTTTTTCAGCTTTATTGAGGTATAATGGTCAAATAAAATTGTAGAGTACCAAAAAAATGTATACAAGTGGACACTTCGGTGAACGTTATTCAAGTAGTAATTTGCTGTAATCAGAAGTGTCTGGATGTTGATGGTAACCACTTTGAGCACCTCTTGTAATTGCAGAAGTCAAACATGACTTGCATTTATCTTTTTCTTTTACTATATATTGAGTATTAAAATTTTAATAGATTTTTGTTTTATTAAAATGTGGTTACCTTTTTTGGCACCCTCTGTATGTGTTTAAGGTACCCAATGTGATGTGTTAATATATGGATACATTGTAAAATGATAACCACAATCAAACTAATTAAAATATCCTTCACCTCACATAGGTACAATTTGTGTGTGTGGTAAGAACAATTAAGATCAATTCTCTTGGCAAACTTCAAGGATGCAATACAGTATTATTAACTGTTGTCACCAAGCTGTACATTAGATTTACAGAATTTATTCATCTGGCATAAATTGACCTTTATCTATTTTGACCAATATATCTCCATTTTCTCACCCTCCCCAAACCCCTGACAACCAGCATTCTATTCTTTACTTTTATATTTTTTGTTGCGCATGTAAGTGAGATCATGCAGTTTTGTCCTTCTGTGTCTGGCTTATTTCATTTAGCATAATATCCTCTAGGATCCTCCATATTGTTAAAAATAGAAAGATTTTCTTCCTTTTAAGGCTAAGACTGTGCTCCAGTGTGTGTGTGTTTGTGTGTGTGTGTGTGTGTGTGTGTATTATATTTTCTTTATCTATTCATCCATAATTGGGTATTTAGGTTGTTTCCATATATTGGATATTGTGAATAATGATGCAATACACATGAGGGTACAGCTATCATTTCAAGAGAGTGATATCATTTCCTTTGTATATATACCCGATAATAGCATCTATGGATCACATAGCAGTTCTATTTTTAGTACTTTGAGAAAATTTCATACTGTTTTCCATAGTGAATTCCATACTGTTTTCCATAGCGACTGTACCTGTGTACATGCCCACCAACAGTGTACAATGGTTCCCTTTTCTCTATAATCTTACCAATTGTTGTTATCTTTTGACTTTTTTTTTATAATAGACATTCTAACAGGTGTGAGATGACATATCATTGTGCATTTAATTTGCATTTCCCTGATGTTTAGTGATGTTGATCACCTTTTCATATACGTGATGGACATTTGTATGTCTTCTTTTGAAAAATGTCTATTTAGGTCCTTTGCTGATTTTTTGTTCTTAATTTTTTTGCCATTGGGTTGAGTTCCTTGTTGATTTTAGATATTAACCTCTTGCCAGATACATGTTTGCAAATATTTTGTCCTGTTCCATATTGCCTGATTGATCTATTGATTCTTTCCTCTACTGTAAAGAAGGTTTTTTTTTCATTTGGTGTAAACCTACTTATTTATTTTGTGCTTTTATTGACTGTGTTTTCATTGATGGTGTCATATCCAAAAAATCACTTCCCAGATCAATTTCAAGAAGCTTTGTTCTAGTAATTTTGTTCTAGTAATTTTACAGTTTCATGTCTTTAACTTTTTAAACAACTTGAGTGTTTTTTTGTATAATTTGATATAAGAAAACAATTTTATTTTTCTGCATGTGGATATTCAATTTTCCCAACCCAATTTATTGGGAGACTTTCCATTGTGTGTTCTTAATGCAATGTTGAAGATTAAGCATAGAAGTATGCGTTTATTTCTGGGCTGTATATTCTATTCCATTGGTCTATATGTGTGTTTTTATCCCAGTACCATACTGCTTTGATTACTGCAGGTTTGTAATATATTTTGAAATCAGGAAGTGTGATATCTTCAGTTTTGTACTTGCTCAAGACTGATTTTGTTACTGGGGTCATTTGTAGTTTCATGTGAACTTTAGGATTGTTATATATGCTTCTGTGAAAAATTCCATTCAAATTTTGATAGGGATTGCATTGAATTTATAGATCCCTTTGAGCAGTGTGGAAATTTTAACAAATTTAATCCTTCCAATCCATAAACATGAGATGTCTTTCCAATTAATTGTGTCTTCTTTCATTTCTTTTAACAATGTTTTATGATTATTAGTGTACAAGTCTTTCACCTCTTTGGTTAACTTTATTTCTAAGTAATTTTTTTGTTGTTGCTATTTTATATGGATTTATTTTCTTATTTTCTTTCTGAATAGTTCTTTTACAGCATATAAGAATGAAACTGAATTTTATGTGTTGATTTTTTTTGAGGGCAGTGTCACTGGCCCTCATATGTGGGACTTGAACCAGGGCCACTGGCTTCCCAAGCCAGTTCTTAACCACGGTACCACTCAGCGGGCCCATGTGTTGACTTTTTTATCCTGCAACTTTACCAAATTTTTTAATAGTTATATTAATATTCTTGTGAATACATATATGATGGCATCATCTGCAAATCGAGACAGCTTTACTTTTTCCTTTTTGATTTAGATTTCTTTTATTTACTTTTACTTCTCTAATTGCCCTGACTAGGATTGCCTGTGTATGTTGGGTAGAAGTGATCAGAATGGGCAACTTTGCTCTGTACTGGATCTTATAGGAGAAGTTTTCAATTGTTTCACATTGATTATGGCATTAGCTGTGGACTTTTATATATATGGCCTTCACTGTGCTGAAGTAAGTTCCTTCTGTATCTATATTTGGAGAGCTTTAACCATGATTCTATATTGAATTTTTGTAAAATGATTTCTTTCTGCACCTATTGAAATAATCATGTGGATTTCTCTTTTCGTTTTGTTAATGTGTGTAGTCACATATATTGATTTCCATATGTTGAACTATCCTTACATCACAGGAATAAATTTCACTTGGTAAAGGTGTATAAGCCTTATAATGTGTCATTGAATTAGATTTCCTAGTGGTTTACTGATTTTTGCATCTAAATTCATCAGGGATATCTGCTTATGGTTTCTTTCTTGTGGTATCTCTGGCTGTCTCTGGTATCAATGTCATGCTAGCCTCAAGAAATTACTTTAGAAGTGTTGCCTCTTCTATTTTCTGGAAGTGTTTAAATAGGATTGGTATTTCTTTGAATGTTTGATAGAATTCTCCTGTGAAGTCATCTGGTTCAGAACTTTTCTTTATCTTGGTTGGGAAATTCTTTTTTTTTTTTTTTTAGCTGAGCCATCCTGACACCTGTTGGCAGCTCAACAGCAACTCAGCTCGGGCTGGCCTCGAACCGCTGTTGCTCAGAGCTCAGCTTGCACTCTTGAGCGAGCTCTTAACAAACTGAGCCATTCGGCCGACCCAAAAAACCTTCCTTTTTTTTTTTTTTTTTTAGGTGAGCCATCCTGCCACCTGTTGGTAGCACAATGGCAGCTCAGCTCGGGCTGGGCATCGAACTGCTGTTGCTCAGAGCTCAGCTTGCACTCTTGAGCTAGCTCTTAACCAACTGAGCCACTCGGCCGGCCCTGGGAAATTCTTGATTACTGATTCAGTCTCAATAATTGGTCTGTTCATTTTTCCATGCCTTCTTTTTTTTAAAGATTTTATTGGGGAATTGGGGGAGGGGAACAACTTTGGGGAATCTGGGAAGGGGAACAGACAAGTTGCTGTCTTTTTGTTCTTCAGTCTAGCTGCGGAGGACATTGCTTCACTGGCCCATGTTGGTATTGTCATTGCACTCTTCCCAGTTGCCGGCCTCTGGATGGTCGCTCACCGTGGCTACTGGCAGCTCATGCTGGCGGCCAGCCACGCACTCTGGTTGCCGGCCACTCACTGTAGCCTATGGCAGCCCACTACAGCAGGGGTTGCAACCTACACTGTCTCTGGGGCTTGCACCGCCCAGCTCCAGGTGGAGCTGTTGTTAGCTGTAGAGGGCAGTGTCACTGGCCCTCATATGTGGGATCCCAACCGGGGCCGCTGGCATCCCCAAAACAGCTCTTAACCAATGCGCCACTTGGCGGGCCCTCCATGCCTTCTTGATGTAGTTTTGGTAAGCTGTACATTTCTAGAAATTTATCAATTTATTTAGGTCAGTATATTGGTGTATATTTGTTTATAAGCATCTCATGATTGTTTTAAATTCTGGGTTATCATTATAATATATTCCCTTTCATTTCTGATATAATTTATTTGAGTCATGTGTCTTTTTTTCCTTAGTCTAGCAAAGAGTTTGTTGATTTCATTTTTATAAAATCAGTACTTATTTTGGTTGATTTTTAAAAATTTTACTGGACTCTATTTCCTTTATTTTTCCTCTAATCTTTACTTTCTTTCCCCTGCTACTTTGGGCTTAATTCATTCTTTTTTATGCTTACTTGATTTGTAATGTTAGATTGTTTATTGGAGGTAACTTTTCTTTTTTTTTATTTTATTTTATTTTATTTATTTATTTTTGAGGGCAATGTCACCAGCCCTCACATGTGGGACCCAAACCGGGGCCGCTGGCATCCCAAGCCAGCTCTTAACCACCGCACCACTCGGCCGTAGCTTTTCTTTTTTAATGTAGGTATTTATTGTTATAAACTTTCCTATTCTTACAGCTTTCAATGCATCCCATAAGTTTTGCTATGTTGTTTATTTATTTCTGTTTGTAGATTTTTTTAAATTTCATTTTTATTTCCTCTTTGACTCAATGATTGTTCAAGTTTTTGTTGTTTGCTTGCTACATAGTTCTGAATTTCCATTTTCTTACTCCTATTGATCTCTTTTTTACTTTCATTGTGGTTGGAAGAGATACTTGTAATTATTTCAGACTTTTTGAATTTGTTCAGACTTGTTTTTTGACCTAATGTGTGATCATCTATCTTGGATAATGTTCCATGTATACTTAAAAAGAATGTGTATTATTCTGTTGTTGGGTGGAAAGTTCTCTTGATTTGTCTCTTAAGTTCTTTTGATATATCCTGTTGTGTGTGTGTGTATATATATATATATATATGGTCTGGATGATCTACCTATTCTAGAGAGTGTGGTATTAAATTCTCCTATTTTTGAAAATATTGGTGTCTACTTCTCAATTCAGTTCTGTCAATGTTTGCTTTATATATTTATGTGTTTTGCTGTTGGATGCAGATACATCATTTTCATCCTCCTGTTTGAATTAACCCTTTAACTATTATGTATTAACTTTTTTGTGTCTCATGACAGTGTTTGACTTAAAGTATATTTTGTCTTATATTAGTACTGTCAAGCCTTTTATCTTTTGGTTACCATTTGCATGCAGTATTTTTTCATCTCTTTTCTTTCAGGTTATGTGTGTCCTTAAAGCTAAAGTGGGTCTCTTCAAGGCAGCCTATCATTGAATCATTTTTTAATCTATCAGTTATTCTTTTTATTGGAATGTTTTATCCATTCACATTTAAAGTAATTATTATAAGGATTACATAAAACATCTCATAGGTATGACAATCAATTTTAAACTGATGACAACTTAAATTTATTTTTTGAGGGCAGTGTCATGGGCCCTCATATGTGGGACCTGAACTGGGGCTGCTGGCTTCCCAAGCCAAAGCTTAACCACTGCACCACTCGGCCGGCCCAATGACAACCTAATTTTGATTACATACAAAGTTATACTCTGCTATTTCTTCCCCACATTTTATGTTATTGATGTTGCAATTTGCATATTTTATATTTTATTATTATCAAATTATTGTATAAGAGGTGTGATCATATATTATGGTGGATGTTTAAATAAAAATTTATTACAGTAAAAGATGCATTGCTATTAATCCCCCTCAAAATACTCCCCTCAATTTGAACACCTTTATCCCACTGTTCTTGCTACTTTCTAAAGCAGTTCTGGAAGTCCTCTTTCATGTTTTTAGTTGTGCTGTCATGGCTGCCTCAATGTCCTGAATCGATTGAAAATGTTTACCTTTCATAGTCATTTTGACTTTGGGGAAGAGCCAGAAACTGCATGGTGCCAGATCTGGTGAATAAGGTGGATGAGGGCACAAGATAATGTTTTTATTTGACAGAAATTGCTGTATACCAGAAGCTATGTATGACACGGCACCTTTCAGTTGTGATCAACAAATACAGTGAGTGCTGCTTCCAAGTGCAATGGAAAGGCAAGGATCTTCAATACAGAAAACAGCGCATTGAACCTTAGTAACAATGTGTGACAAGTCTCAACTTGTTCAGTGGAGTCAGTCAAGTGTGAGCTATGGTTAAAGGAAGGTGTGTTTTAAAGTGTGCTCTAAATATCCTCCATCAGGACAATGCTCTGTCGCACAACATTTCTGGTATATGGCAATTTCTGTCAAATAAAAACATTATGTTATGTCCTCATCTACCTCATTCACCAGATCTGGCACCGTGTGACTGCTGGCTCTTCCCCAACATCAAAATGATTCAGGACATCGAGGCAGCTATGACAGTACAACTAAAGACACTCACGAAAGAGGAATTCCAAAACTGCTTCAGAAAATGGCAAGAATGATGGGATGTGTGTTCGAAGTAAGGGGGTATGTTTTGAGGGGCATTAATGGCAATGTGTCTTTTACTGTAATAAATTTTTAAATTTAAACCTTCACTGTACTGTTTAATCACACCACATATATTGTTATGTTTAATATTCTTAAGTTTTATACTAGGGTTAAAGTAATTTGTACACCACCATTACTGTATTAAAGTAATTCTGAATTTTACTACATATTTATCTTTACTAGTGAATTTTATACTTCCATCAGCTTTCATTTTAGTAATTAGCATTCTTTTCTTTTTATTTAACGTTTATTGGGGTGACAATTGTTAATAAAGTTACATAGGTTTCTTTGTTTCTACTTGGAAAAAGTTCTTTAGCATTTATTTTTTGTGAGACAGTTCGAGTAGTGACCAACTGCCTAAGACTTTTTTATTTTTATTTTTAATCAAAGTTTATTGGCATGACAATTGTTAGTAAAGTTACATAGGTTTCAGGTGTACAATTGTGTAATACATCATCTATAATATCACATTGTGTGTTCACCACTCAGAGTCATTTCTCTTTCCATCACCTTATGTTTGATCCCTTTTACCTTCATCTACCACTCCACTCCTTCCAACCTCTGATAACTACTTAACTATTGTATGTATCTATGAGATTTTGTTTCTTTTTTTTTTTATTGGGGAATTGGTGGGGGGGAACAGCGTTGGGGAATCGGGGAAGGGGAACAGACAAGTTGCTGTCTTCTTGTTCTTCAGTTTAGTTGCGGAGGATGTTGCTTCACTGTTGGTATCGTCATTGTGCTCTTCCCGGATGAGGCAGATCGGTCGCTGGCCTCTGGATGTCGCTCATCGCGGCTACTGGCAGCTCACTCTTGGCTGCCAGCCGCTCACGCTGGCTGCGGGCCACTCACTGTAGCCTATGGCAGCCCACTGCAGCAGGGGCTGCAGCCCACACCATCACCGGGGCTCGCACAGCCCAGCTCCAGGTGGAGCTGTTGTTAGCTGTAGAGGGCAGTGTCACTGGCCCTCATGTGGGATCCGAACCGGGGCCGCTGGCATCCCAAAACCAGCGCTTAACCAATGCGCCACTCGGCCGGCCCAAGAGATTTTGTTTCTTAATTTGTTTGTCTTGTTTCTTCATTGTTTTCAGTTTGTTTTTGGTTTTTTAAAGATTTTATTGGGGAATTGGGGGAGGGGAAGTTGGGGAACCCAGGAAGGCGAACAGACAAGTTGCTGTCTTTTTGTTCTTCAGTCTAGTTGTGGAGGACATTGCTTCACTGGCCCATGTTGGTATCATCATTGTGCTCTTCTCAGGTGAGGCAGATTGGTCGCCAGCCTCTGGATGGCCACTCATGGTGATTCTTGGCAGCCCACACCAGCGGCCAGCCACACTGTCTGCCGGCCACTCACTGCAGCCTATGGCAGACCAATGCAGCAGAGGCTGTAGCTTTGCCATCCTCAGGACTCACAGCAGCCCCGCTCCAAGTGGAGCTGTTGTTCACCATCTTAGCTTTAGAGGGCAGAGTCACTGGCCCTCATATATGGGATCCAAACCGGGGCCGCTGGCTCCCCAAGCCAGCACTTAACCAACGCGCCATTCAGTCAGCCCTGTTTTGAGTTTTATATTCCACATACCAATGAAATCATATGGTTCTCAACTTTTTCTGTCTGAATTATTTCGCTTAGCATTATAATCTCAAGATCCATCCATGTTATCTCAAATGGCACTATTTCATCTTTTCTGAGGGCAGAATAGTGTTCCATTGTGTATGTATACCACAAATTCTTTACCTAATCATCTGTCAAAGGACACCTTGCTTGTTTCCATATCTTGGGCACTGTAAATAAAACTGCAATGAACATCAGAGCACATATATCTTTACAGATAAATGTTTTCAGATTTTTTGGGTAGATACCCAAGAGAGGGATTGCTGGGTCATATAGTAATTCTATTCTTAATATTTTGAGGAATCTCTACACTGCCTTCCATAGTGACTGTACCAATCTGCAATCCCATCAACAATGTATGAGGGTTCCTTTTTCTCCACAGCCTCTTCAACACTTTTTATTATTTGTCTTATTAATGATAGCTATTCTAACTGGTGTGAGGTGATATCTCATTGTGGTTTTTATATGCATTTTTCTGATGATTAGTTATGTTGAGCAATTTTCATATGTCTATTGATCATTTCTATGTCCCCTTTGGAGAAATATCTATTCAGATCCTTTGCCACTTTTTAATTGGATTGTTTGCTTTTTGTTATTGAGTTGTATGAGTTCCTCATATATTTTGGATACTAGCCCCTTATTGGAGGTGTTGTTTGCAAAAATCTTCTCCCATTTGGTGGCTTGCCTCTTCATTTTGTCGATGGTTTCTTTTGCTGTGCAGAAGCTTGTTAGCTTGTTGTCATTTATTTTAGTTTTTACTTCCATTGCCTTTCAGGTCAAATTCATAAGGTTCTCTTTGAACCCAAAGTTCATAAATTTAGTACTTATGTTTTCTTCTATGCAGTTTATTGTTTCAGGGCTTATGTTAGGTCTTTGATCCATTTTGAGTTAATTTTGGTACACTGTCACAGATCGCAGTCTAGTTTTACTCTTTTGCATGTTGCTTTCCAACACACCCAGCAACAGGCTGCCTTTTCCCCATTGTATGTTTTTGGCTTCTTTGTCGAAAATTATCTGTCCATATTTATCTGGGTTATTTTCTGGGTTCTCCGTTGTATTTCATTGGTCTGTTTGTCTGTTTTTTTCTGCCAATACCATACTGTTTTGATTATTGTTGCTCTGTAGCTCAAGCTGAAGTCAGGGAGTGTGATATCTCCAGCATTGTTCTTTGTTCTTAGGATCACTTTAGCTATTCAGGGTCTTTTGCGGTTCCATACAAATCTGATGATTTTTGTTCTATTTCTTTAAAAAATGTCATTGGAATTTTGGTGGGGATTGCATTAAATCTGTATATTGCTTTGGTAATATGGCCATTTTAACTATGTTGATTCTTCCAATCCATGAACATGAAATGTCTTTCCATTTCTTTGTGTCTTCTTCAATTTCTTTTAAAAATGTCGTATAGGGCCGGCTGAGTGGCACGTTGGTTAAGAGTTGGCTTGGGACGCCAGCTCTGAGCAGCAGGGCCCCGGTTTGGATCCCACATTAGGGCCAATGATGCTGCGCCCTTTACAACTAACATGGTGAGGGCCGGCCGAGTGGCATGGTGGTTAAGCTCTGGCTTGGGAAGGCAGCGGCCCTGGTTCGGTCCCACATATGAGGGCCAGTGACACTGTCCTCAAAAACAAAAAATAAGACAACAAAAACAAAACAAAACAAAACAAAAAACAACTAACATGGTGAACAACAGCTCAAACTGGAGCTGGGCTGCCGTGAGTCGCCGGCAACAGCATAGGCTGCAGTGGGGCTGGCTGGCATCTAGCGTGTGCTTTCGTGAGCTGCCATGAGTTGCCATGAGCAGCCGTCCAATGGCCAGGAAGAGACTGCTTCTCCCAGGAAGAGCACAGTGATAATACCAACATGGGCCAGTGAAGCGACATCCTCCACAATTTGACAGAAGAACAAAAGGACAGCAACTTGTCTGTTCTCTTTCCTTGATTCCTCAAAACTGTTCCCCTCTGCCAATTCTCCAATAAAATCTTTTTTAAAAAAGTCTTATAGTTTTCAGTGTATATGTGTTTGGTTAAGTTTATTTCTAGGTATTTTATACTTTTTGTTGCATTTGCAAAATGAATTATTTGGGTTTTTTTTTATTGCTTTTTCTGAGTTTACATTGTTAGTATATAGGAATGCAATGAATTTTGTACATTGATTTTTGTATCCGGCAACTTTACCACATTTATTTATTTTTTCTAATACTTTTTCGGTAGAGTCTTTAGGGATTTCAATATATAGCATCATGTGATGTGCAAAAAGTGATAATCTAAAATTTTCATTTCCTATTTGGATGCCTTTTATTCCTTTCTCTTGCTGATTTCTCAGGCTAGGATTTCCAATACTATGTAGAAAAGCCGAGGTGATAGGGGACAGCCCTGTCATGTTCCTGAACACAGAGCAAAGGGGTTCAGTTTTTCACCATCAATTATGATATTAGCCAAGGGTTTGTCATATATGGCCTTTATTATGTTAAGGTATTTTCCTTCTATGTCCATTTTATTAAGTTTTTAAATCATAAATAGATGCTGTATCTTGTTAAACGCTTTGTCTGCAACTATTGATATAATCATATGACTTTGTCCTTTATTTTGTTTATGTGGTGTATCACATTGACTAATTTGCATATATTGAACCATCCTTGTGCCCTTTGGATGAACCTCACTTGGTCATACTGTGTAATTTTTTTAATGTATTGTTGCATTCGATTTGCGAGAATTTTGTTTAGAATTTTTGCATCTGTATTTATCACAGATATTGGTCTGTAATTTTCTTTTTTTGTAATGTCCTTACCACGTTTTGGTATCAGGGTAATGTTGTCCTCATAAAATGAATGAGCGAGTACTGTTTCTTCAATTGTTTGGAAGAGTTTGAGTAGGACAGGTGTTAGATCCTATTTGAATATTTGGTAGATTTCACTAGGGAAGCCATCTGGTCCAGGACTTTTGCTTTTGGGAAGGTTTTGGATGATTGATTCAATTTCCTTACTGTTGATCAGTCTATTTTGATTTTCTAATTCTTTGTGATTCAGCTTAGTAAGGCCAAGTATTTCTAAGACCATGCTCATTTCTTCTAGGTTATTGAATTTGGAGGCATATAGTCCTTCATAGTATTTTTGTGTAATTTTTTCTATTTCTGTGGTATCCGTGGTAACTTCTCCGCTTTCATTTCTGATTTTGCTTATTTGTGTCTTTTCTCCTTTTATCTTAGTGAGTCTAGCCAAGGGTTTTTCAATTTTATTAATCTTTTCAAAGAACCAGCTCTTGTTGCATTAATTTTTTCTATTGTCTTTTTGTTCTCTAATTCATTTAGTTCTGCTCTGATTTTTACTATCTCCTTCCTTCTGCTGACTTTGGGTTTCATTTGTTCTTCTTTTTCTAGTTCTTTAAGGTATAACATGAGATTATTTTTCTGGGATTTTTCTTCTTTCTTGAGATAGGCCAGTAATGATATAAATTTCCCTCTTAATATTGCTTTCACTGCATCCCAAGAATTTTGGTAGGATGTGTTTTCATTCACATTTGTTTCTATGTATCTTCTGATCTCTCTTCTTATTTCTTCTTTTGACCCACTCCTTCATTGAAAGTATATATTTTAATCTCCACATATTTGTGGTTTTTCCTGCTTTCTTTTTGCAGTTGATATCCAATTTCAAAGCCTTGTGATCAGAAAATATGCTTGATAGGATTTCAATCTTCTTAAATTTGCTGAGGCTAATTTTATGTCCCAATATTTGGTCTATTCTTGTTTGTTTTTTGAGGGCAGTGTCACTGGCCCTCATATGTGGGACCGAACTGGGGCTGCTGGCTTCCCAAGCCAGCGCTTAACCACCGCACCACTCGGCCGGCCCTTATTTGGTCTATTTTTGAGAATGTTCCATGTACACTACAAAAGAATGTATAGTCTGATGTTCTAGGATGAAGTGCTCTATAAATATCAATTATGTTCATGTCATTGAATGTGTCATTTAGGGCTGATATTTCTTTATTTGTTTTTTGTTTGGATGATCTATCCATAGCTGTTCATAATGTATTTAGGTCCCCTACAATAATTGTTTTTTTGGGCAATTTCTCCCTTCAATTCTCTTAGTAGTAGCTTTGTATATTTTAATTCTTTCTTATTAGGGACATAAATATTGATGATGGCTATGTCTTCTTGTTGTATAGTCCCCTTTATCATTATAAAATGTACATCTTTGTCTATTGTTATCTTTTTTTTTAAAGATTTTATTGGGGAGTTGGGGGATGGGAACAGCATTGGGGAATCGGGGAAGGGGAACAGACAAGTTACCGTCTTTTTGTTCTTCAGTCTAGTTGCGGAGGACATTGCTTCACTGGCCCATGTTGGTATCGTCATTGCGCTCTTCTCGGATGAGGCAGATCAGTCGCTGGCCTCTGGACGGCTGCTCACCGTGGCTATTGGCAACTCACGCTGGCTGCCAGCCACTCACGCTGGCTTCCGGGCACTCACTGTAGCCTATGGCAGCCCACTGCAGCAGGGGCTGTAGCCTACACTGTCACCGGGGCTCGCACAGCCCAGCTCCAGTTGGAGCTCTTGTTAGCTGTGGAGGGGAGTGTCATTTGCCCTCATATGTGGGATCCGAACCGGAGCCACTGGCATCCCAAAACCAGCTCTTAACCAATGCGCCACTCGGGCAGCCCTCTTGTTATCTTTTTTATTTTGAAGTGTGTTTCATCTGATATCACTATAGCTACACCTGCTTTTCTCTGAATACCATTTGCATGGAGTGTCAATTTCCGCACTTCTACTTTGAGTCTATTTTTCTCCTTGTAGTTAAGATATGTGTCTTGGAGGCAGCATATGGTTTGGTTTAGTTTTTTTATCCAGTCTGCTACTCTGTGCTTTGTTATTGGTGAGTTCAGTCCATTTACATTTAGGGTGATTATTGATATGTGAGGATTTCCTATCATTCTATCTTTGGTTTTTTGGTAGGACTGTGTCTCTATTCTTTTTTTTGCCTTTTTGTTGCTGTCTATTATTTCAGTATGGTGGTATTCTCTCTGTTCCTTCCTTATTTATTGTATATTTCAGTTCTGGATTTTTCTGAGTGGTTAACATTAAGTTTATGTAAAAGAATATTTCATAATTAGAGTATTTCATTTTCTCCATTCCTTTGTGCCAGTTCAGACCTTTATTCTCTCCCTTTTTATGTTTTTTGTTGTCCAAAATTGTCCCTATTTATGCTGTAAGCTGATTTCTGTACTGCAGTATCAAGTTGTCCTTTTCTTATTTTTTTTAAGTTTTTTTTCTTCTTTATCCAGTATGTCATGTTTAAGTATATAGTGTCTTATTTGGTATAGTGGTTTCCATTTCCTGCTTCTATTTGAAATATTACTCATGGTTTTGTATTCTTTTGTCCATTTGTTTCAGTTCGAAAAGCCTCCTTCAGTATTTCTTGTAGGGCATATGCTTTGTTAGAAAATTCCCTCAGCTTCTGTTGGTCCAGAAATGTCTTTATTCCTCCTTCATATCTAAAAGATATTTTTGTTGGATATATTATTCTTGGCTCATAATTTCTCTCTTTCAATAGTTTAAATGTTTGATTCCACTCTCTCCTGGCTTATAGAGTTGCTGCTGAAAAATCTGATGATAATCTAATGGGCTTTATTTTTAGGTTACTGACTTCTTTTCCTGGCTGCCTTGAGGATTCTTTCTTTGTTGTTAATTTTTGACAACTTCAATACAATATGCCTTGGAGAAGGCCTGTTGGGATTGACATAATTAGGTGTTCTATTTGCTTCTTGGATTCAAGGATCCAGTTCTTTCCACATGTTTGGGAAGTTCTCTTTGACTATTTGTTTGAATGTACTCACTGTTCCCTTCTCCCTTTCTTCTTCTGGTATGCCCATTATTCTGATATTGCTCTTTTTGATGGAGTCAGAAAGTTCTTATAGAGTTCTTTCATTCCTTTTAACTCTCAAATCTCTCTCTTCTTCAATCTGTGTCATTGTCATATTTCAATGTCACTGATTCTTTCCTCCATCTGGTCAGCTCTACTACCTAAGTTGGCTATTTCATTCTTTTTTTTTTTTTTTTAGCTGAGCCATCCTGCTACCTGCTGTTGGCAGCTCAGTGGCTGCTCAGCTCGGGCTGGGAATCCAACCGGCAACCCTGTTGCTCAGAGCTCAGCTCACACTCTTGAGCGAGCTCTTAACTAACTGAGCCACTTGGCCAGCCCTCATTCTTCATTTCTTTTATTGAGTTCTTAATCTCCAGAAATTCTATTTGGTTCTTTTTAAAAATTTTAATCTTTTTGGTAAAATGTACATTTTGTTCTTTGATTGTGTTTCTGAGTTCATTAAACTGCCTATTTGTTTTTTCTTGCATCACGTTGAGATTTTTCAGAAATACAATCTTGAATTCTCTGTCTTTTAAGTCACATAGTTCCATGTCTTTAAGTTCATTTTTTTTTGGAGACTTTTCATTTTCTTTCTGAGCTGCCTTATTATCTTAAATCTTCATGGCAATTATGAATTATTATTTCTCTTCCTAGACATCTACAGGAGTGGATTCTGCAACAGATTGATAGGAAGAGGTCTTTCTTTTGCTTTCCAGTAAGTGTTGCTGGAATGCTTTATTTTCTCTCTGACTGCAGCCTATTATTCTGCCACTGTAGTGTTATATTTTCTCTGCAGTGTTCTGGCTTCTCACACAATGGGGGGATTCCCTGGAAGGTGGGCTTCTTTTCTGAGAGCAGGTTACCTTGGTCTTAGGGACTGCCTCTGTTGGGGGAATGTGGATAGCTTCTGAAGTTCTGAACTTCCTCCTGCACCAGGTTCAGGGCCTATGTGTTTTAGTGGCTCTGTTTACCCCTGCAGGGGTCCACCCAGATAGGTGATGGCAGTGGCAGGGTGGGTTGTGAGTGGTGGCTTTGAGGCATGTTGGCAACCACCAGCACCTCAAATCCTGCACCCAAGGCTATTTCTGCTTCACTAGAACTAGTTGCCCAGGTGTCCATGGCTGCAGGCTGCAGTTCTCAGAACTGTACATAGTCTGTTCTTTTGATCTGACACTGCTACTATTCTGCTTCTAACACTGGGTAGGTCAGGCTGGGGAGAGCTATGGGTGGATGGTAGGAGGGTCGCCTGGGCTCTGTGCCTGTGCCTTCCATCCTCTGCTTGGCAGTGAGGGCTTCAACTGCTGTTTTCACTCTTCTTCCCTCAATCATTGCTCTGAGGTCTCTGACATGAGGGTTGTGTTCAGTCGTGTTATATACTGATCCCTCAGGTGGGACTGTAGGCCATAATGCGAGAGCTAGCAGTCTGAATTCTTCCCTCGACTGTAACTGCTGTAGTTCTAGAATGCAGAGAGCTTGGAGTTCCAAGCTCAGTCTGTGTCCATCCTGTGGCCCTGTGTGGCCAACATCTCTGCACTTCCCCCTTCCCTCCTCCCCAGTTTGCCCAATTTGCACACCTTTAGATGATTTCAGTTGCACATCTCTTTGTCTTCCTTGTCTGCTCTGCAGGGAGTTCTTTCTGAAATTATAGCTGTTCAACTTGTTGTAAATTCCAGGGGAGATTTCAAGATGTTTACCTCATGCTGACATTTCTATGACTTTGGTTTTTTTTTGAGAAAGTGTTTATCCCTCCTTTATTTCTGGACAGCTTGACAGGTAAAGTATTCTTAGTTGGCATTTGTTTTTCTTTAAGTACTTTGAATATATCATTCCTCCTTCTGGCCTATAAGCTTTCTGCTGAGAAATGTGGTCATACCTTTTAGGATTTCCCTTGTACAAGTATGAAACAAGTCACTTTTCTCTTGCTTCTCCCAAAATTCTCTCTCTGATTTTGATTTTTGGGAAATTAATTATAATATGACTGTGTCATCTTCCTTTTGTTATTCTTTCAGGTGACTTTTGAGTTTCATGAATTGGGATTTCTGTGTCTCTGTCAAGATTCACAATATTTTTATTCAGTAATTTTTAAAATATTCTTTCTGACACCTTTTATCTTATTTCCCCTTCTGGGACTCCCATAATATGAATATTATAAAGAATATTATTCTTTATATTATTCCAGATATCCTGTAGGATATTTTTCATCCTTTTTTATTTTCTTCTCCTGTGACTAAATTATTTCAAATGACGTGTTTTAGAGTGCACACATCTTTCTTCTGTGTGACTGATTCTACTGTTAAAGATCTCTGTTGCATTTTTGTGTTCATTTATGTATTATATCTTTTAGTTCCAAAATTTCT
Source organism: Aselliscus stoliczkanus (assembly GCA_033961575.1). NCBI lineage: Eukaryota > Metazoa > Chordata > Mammalia > Chiroptera > Hipposideridae > Aselliscus > Aselliscus stoliczkanus. The sequence continues at coordinate 80,709,856 of CM066737.1, forward strand.
TCTTTCTCATTTAAAAAATTATTGAGATATAGATGATATATAACATTATATTATTTTCATATGCATAGTATAATGATTTGATATTTGTATATGTTTTGAAAAGATTACCACAATAAATGTAGTTAACATTCAGTACCATAATATTCTTTTCTCGTGATAAGCACTTTGAAGACCTACTTTTTTTTTTTTTGAGGGCAGTGTCACTGGCCCTCATATGTGGGACCCGAACCTGGGCCACAGGCTTCCCAAGCCAGCGCTTAACCACCGCGCCACTTGGCAGGCCCTAAGACCTACTTTTAAAAGCAAATTTAAAATATGCAATACAGTATTACTGACAATAGTTACCATGTTGTACATTACATCCCCATACCTTATTTATTTTATAATGGAAAGTTTGTATCTTTTGACTCTCTGCTGCCATTTAGCCCACACCCTACCTCCTGCATCTGGCAACAACAGATTTGTTCTCTGTGTTTGAGTTTGTTCTTTGGTTTTATATATATAATCTCACATCTTCTTTGCCCTTTCATCCATTGATGAACAATTAGGTTGTTTCCATATCTTGAATATTGCAAATAACGCTGCAAAAAAGATGAGGGTGAATTGATCTTTTGAAACTAGTGTTTTCATTTTCTTGAAATAGATACCAAGAAGTGGCAATGTTCAATCACATGGTAGTTTCTATTTTTAGTTTTTTGAAAAACATTCATATTGTTTTCCATAGTGGCTGCACAATTTATATTCTCACCAACGAGGCACAAGTGTTCTCTTTTCTTCTCATCCTTTCCAACACTTGTTATTCATTGTCCTTTTGAAAATAGTCTTTCTAACATGTGCGAGGTGATATCTCTTTGTGGTTTGATTTACATTTCCCTGATGATTAGTGGTGTTGAGCATCTTTTCATATACATGTTGTTTATCTTTATATCTCTTTTTGAAACAAATATCTATACATATCTTCTGCTTATTTTTAAATTTCATTGGATTTTTTTTGCTGTTGATTTGTATGAGAGTTTTATGTATTTTCAATATTAATCCTTTATCAGATATATGATGTGAAAATATTTTTCCCATTCAATAGGTTGCCTTTTCATTTTGTTGATAATTTCCATTGTTGTGCTTCTGACACACTTTTATTTTGATGTAGTCCATTTTATGTACGTTTTTTCAATTGTTGCCTTTGCTTTTAGAGTCAGATCCAAAATATTATTGTCAAAAATCTACTGCTGTGAGAATTAATAAAGAAAAACGCAACTTAAATTGGAGAGCTGTAGAGGGAGCTCTCATGCCTTACCACTGGATATCAATTACCCCAAACAGTAGGACATCAATTACATTAAACATGAAGATGTCAATTACTGACCTCAACAGCCAAAAGTGTCAGTTCTCAGACCCCAACAGGAAGAGACTACCTTGTACTCCCAAATAGGAAGTGCAATTTTTTACTATTCCAGCATGAAAAACAAGATTTTCCTTTTACTCAACAAAAAAAACAGCCAAGGGCCTGCCGAGTGGCTTAGTTGGTTAATAGTTGGCTTACAGCACGTGCTCTGAGCAACTGGGCTGCCAGTACACTTCTCACATGAGCAAGTGAACCCTATACCCGACCTGAGCTGCTGCTGAGCTGCTAACAGGTGGCAGGATGGCTCAGCTGGCGTAACAACAAGATTGCCTGTTCAATGGTGGGCTATGCCCGCCCCAACTAAGACTGAACTCAGTAACTTGAGCTGAGCTGCCGCCCAGATGGCTCAGAGGATAGAGCATGTGCTCTTAACAACAAGGCTGCTGGTTCAACTCTCACATGGGATGGTGGCTATGCCTACCTGCAACTAACATTGAACACAGCACCTTGAGCTTAGAGGCCACGAGCAGCTGACAGGAAGCCAGATGGCGACTGGTGCCCTCCACAATGAAGATTGAAGAACAAGTTGGCTGGTCCCCTCCCCCAATTCCCCAACAATTTCCCCTCCCCCAACCCCCAATAAAATCTTAAAAAAAAACAAAAAACAGCCTATTAAATGTCATAATACATCCAATGAGAAGCAGTCATCACCTGAACTCTTACTTTCCCCCAATAGACTTTTATTTTTTTCTTACTGATGACTTTGTTCTCCTACCCTACTTTTATAAAAACCTTCCATTTTGTATATGCCCTCAGAGTATCTCTCTGCTTGCTAGATATGATGCTGCTTGATTGTTGAATCTTGCAAAAAATGGAGTTAGATCTTCAGATTTTCTCACTTAATTTAATTTATTAAATGACTGGTGGCAGGAGTAGGATCCAAAGGAATTTGACTAATATTTAGGGACAATAAGAAATGCAGGCATGGTACCTGCAGACCCCATTTAAGTTCACTGTCTTTCTCACTATTTATGAGGATCACTGGTGCATTATTCTTGGGGTAAGCTTTGCACTTTTTATGTCCATGCTCCCCATCTAATTGGATTTCCAGTGCAGGGCTTACAGGGTCAGATTGGATTTGGCAGACAGATCCACCCTGAATCCAAAGCCTCTAGTACTTGGTTTAGTTCACAATCTCACTTTGTATTCTTTTTTTTTAAAAAGATTTTATTGGGAAATTGGGGAGGGGAACAGCATTGAGGAATTGGCGAAGGGGAACAGACAAGTTGCTGTCTTTTTGTTCTTCAGTGTAATTGCAGAGGACATTGCTTCACTGGCCCATGTTGTTTTCGTCATTTCACTCTTCCTGGATGAGGCAGATCAGTTGCCGGCCTCTGGATGATCGCTCACCATGGCTATTGGCAGCTCATGCTGGCTGCCAGCCATTCACGCTGGCCACTCACTGTAGCCTATGGCAGCCGACTGCAGCAGGGGCTACAGCCTACATGGTCGCTGGAGCTCACACAGCCCAGCTCCAGGTGGAACTGTTGTCAGTTGTAGAGGGCAGTGTCACTGGCCCTCATGTGGGATCCGAACTGGGGCCGCTGGCATCCCAAAACCAGCTCTTAACCAATGGGCCACTTGGCCGGCCCTGTAATCTTTTTTTAAGTTTCAGGTTGCAGTCTCCATTCACTGGAGTTTGTTGGTTTAGTCCATTTTGGGAACTGCGGGTGGCACTGGCCAGAATTAGACTGGGCTTGACTAAAAACTGGTCTGGGTCCAGGATTGGACCCTGTCCAATTTATTATGCAGTAACATCTAAACCCAAGCCCTTGGTTTTGCCCCTGAATTCCATGTTGGGAACTGATGGTGGCAACTGTAGTGGTTCCTTTCCTTGGAATCAATTTGAAGTCCTAATTTTTTTTAAGTTCCTTTATTGTGAAATAATCATTTTTAAAAAATTAGTTTCAGGTGCACAACACAGTGCAATAGTTATCCTTTTTAACCCCTCAAAATGACAACTCCCCCACTTCGCCACCCCACTCCCCCCCATATCATACTTATCTATTACAATTCCTTTGACTCCCTTCCACAGTATACTCCACATCCCATGACTATCTATATATTCAACTACAGTTGGCATACAATATTATACAACATCAGCTTCAGGTGTACAGTGCAGTGATCAACCTCTATTCCATCTATGAAGTGGTCTCCCTAAGAAGACATGTGACCATCTGACATGCCTCAAAATTTTTACATTATTATATTCCCCGAACTGTGTTTCATATCCCAGTGGCAATATTGTAGCTGCCTATTTATGCTATCTAATCCCTTCCCCTTCTCCCTCATACCCACCCCCCTCCCAACTAGCAACCCTCAGTTTTTCCTTTATATGTGTGCGTCTGTTTCTGTTTACTTTGCTCATTCCTTCAGTTTTCCAGATTCCACATATAAGTGAGATCATATATTTGTCTTTCTCCGACTGACTTATTTCACTTAACATAATACTCTCTTCACAACATTATTGATTACATTCCCAGAACGGCCCTCCATATCCCTGCAGCAACATTGTAGTCACCCACCTATGCTGTCCAAAACCTTCCCCCTCTCCCTCATCACCATCCCCTCCGAGCCAGCAACCATCAGTTTTTCCTTTATATCTGCTTGATATGATTTCAATCTTCTTAAAATTATTGATTCTTGTTTTGTGGCCCAACGTGGTCTATCTTGGAAAATATCCCATGTGCACTTGAGAAGAATGTATATTCTGTTGTTTCAGGGTGAAATGCTCTAAAAATATCAACGAAGTCCAACTGGTCTAAAGTGTCATTTAAGGCCACTCTTTCCATTGTGATTTTCTGTCTAGAGGATCTGTCCATTAGTGACAATGGGGTGTTGAAGTCCCCTAATATGATAGTGATACTGTTGATCTCTGTCTTTATGTCTGTCAAAATCTGTTTTATATAATTAGGAGCTCCTATGTTGGGTGCATAGATGTTTATGAGGGTTATAGTGCCCTTCTTGTCTTTATTGTAGTCTTCATTTTAAAGTGTATTTTGTCCAAAAAGTATTGCTACTCCAGCTTTTTTTTCTCACTTCCATTTGCATGAAATATCTTGTTCCATGTATAAACAGCATATACATGGGTCCTATTTTCTTAATCATTCAGCCACTCTCTGTCTTTTGATTGGAGTATTTAGCCCATTCACATTTAAAATGATTATTGATAGGTGCATATGTATTGCCATTTTGTTATTTGTATTCCTGGTCTTCCTAGCTTAGCTTGTTTACCCTTTCTTTTGTTTAAAACAGTCCTTTTAACATTTCTTGCAATGCTGGCTTGGTGGTAATGAATTCCTTAATCTTATTCATTTCTGAGGAGCTCTTTATTTCTCCTTCAATTTTAAGTGATATCCATGCTGAGTAGAGCATTCTTGGTTGTAGGCATTTATTTTGTGTCATTTTGAATATCTCCTGCCACTCCCTTCGGGCCTGCAGAGTTTCTGTAGACAAGTCAGCTGCTACTCTTATAGGCTTTGCTCTGTATGTAACCTGCTGTCTTTCTCTTGTTGCTTTTAGGATTCTGTCTCTGTCTTTAAACGTTGTCATTTTAACTATGATGTGACTTAGTGTGGACCTCTTTGGGTTCAGCTTGTTTGGAACCCTCTGCACTTCCTGGGCATGTATGTTGGTTTCCTTCACCAGGGTAGAGAAGTTTTCAGTCATTATTTTTTCAAATACATTCTCAACCCCTTGCTTCTTCTCTTCTCCTTCTGTTTTCCTATGATGTGCATAGTGTTGTGCTTCATCTTGTCGCATAGGGCTCTTAAACTATTTTCATTGGTATTTTTGTTGTTCCAAATGGGTGATTTCTGATATTTTGTCTTCCAACTTGCTGATCCAATTCTCTGCTTCATCTACTCTACTGGTGATTCCTACGAGTGTGTTCTTCATTTCAGTTATTGTATTCTTTAGTTGTAACTGCTTGTTTTTATGATTTCACTATCCTTTTTTTTAAAGATTTTCTTGAGGAATTGGGGGAGGGGAACAGTTTTGGGGAATTGTGGAAGGGGAACAGATAAGTTGCTGTCTTTTTGTTCTTCAGTCTAGTTGCGGAGGATGTTGCTTCACTTGCCCATGTTAGTATCGTCATTGAGCACTTCCTGGATGAGGCAGATCAGTCACCATCCTCTGGATGGTCGCTCACCTCAGCTATTGGCAGTTCACGCTGGCTGCCAGCCACTCATGCTTGCTGCCGGCCACTCACTGTAGCTTATGGCGGCCCACTGCAGCAGGGACTGCAGTCTACATCATCGTCAGGGCTCGCACAGCCCAGCTCCAGGTGGAGCTATTGTTAACTGTAGAGGGCAGCGTCACTGGCCCTCATATGTGGAATCCGAACCGAGGCTGCTGGCATCCCCAAACCAGCTCTTAACCAATGTGCCACTCGGCCTGCCCTCTATCCTTTTTTTTTTGAGGGCAGTGTCACTGGCCCTCATATGTGGGACCGAATCAGGGCCGCTGGCTTCCGAAGCCAGTGCTTAACCACCGCTCCACTCGGCCGGCCCCCCTCTATCCTTCTTTATGTCCTCTCTAAATTTGTTCAACATTCTTATCATCAGTATTCTAAACTCTGTCTCTGAAAGGTTGGATACCTCTGTTTCATTTAGTTCCATTTCTGAAGGTTTCTTCTGATCTTTTACTTGTGACATGTTTCTTTGTTTCCTCATTCTAGCTGTCATTCTGGGATTGCTTTGATGTATTAAATAGATCACCAGGAGAGCCCTGGCTGGATCACACAGGCACAGAGCTCATGGCCCAACACTCCCAAGAAAACTCCCAGTCTCAACCTGTCCCAATCAGCCACTCTCCGATCAGGCCGAGCAGCCCAACAACCAATCACCAGCCTGGCAACTCTTCCCACGCAGTGTGGACAGCTCGCGCACTCCCACATCTCAGTGAGCATCCTGTTGGAGCCAGAGCGCACCCGCCCAGCGTTTCCCTGGCAATGCAGTATAAGCCAGGTGGAGGGTTGGGGTCCAAGACAGCATGCGCTCGCAATATGCACACACACACTTCTGTGCCAATTCCACCAGACCAATGGAGTCCCCGGTCCTGACCCTCTGTGGGAGGGCTCAACCCTGTCAAAATGGTGCTCTCCTGTATACCACTCAGGTACAAGCTCCACACCAGGGGAACAATAGTCCCAAAACGTCCAACTTCTGCACCAAAAGTACTCAGTTCAGTCCGTCCCCACAGGCTCCTGGGGCCCACTCACACAGCCACTCCCTCCACCAGGAACCAGGTGAGTGCTCACTGGCGAGCAAGCCCATGCACCGGCCCCACTGATCATCTAGCCTCCCTCAGCCTCACTGAGCTTGGCAAAGACAGTCCTCACTAATTTCTTTTTTGTTTGTATGTTGTGTTTTTTTTGAGGGCAATGTCACTGGCCCTCGTATGTGGGACCCGAACTGGAGCCGCTGGCTTCCCAAGCCAGTGCTTAACCACCACGCCACTCGGCTGGCCCCGAGTCCTCACTAATTTCTACAGCCAGCTATCATGGAACTCATCTTCCCAGCAAAGGAACTCTGGGCTAGTGAGCTCGGGGTAGGGCCAGAGGGTCTCTACCCCAACCAGAGAAGACTCCACATGGTTGAGGCATCCCTCACCAGGTTTGCCATCTCCGCCCCTCCTACTAGACGTGGCCTACGGTTTAAGTTCTTCATTTAGAGGTTTTGTTGATCTGGTGTTCCGGGGACTTCTGGGGTTGAATGGTGTATAAATTATTTGTAATTTGATGTTATCCTGGGAGCGAGTTAGCACAGCGTCTGTCTATTCCACCATTTTACCCATATATGAAGTACCAATTGTTGCGGTCTGCTGTTTTTATTCTATTTCCAGTCACTAGTTTGTTCATTACTGCTGGTGTCCAGTCCATCTTCTTGGTTATTGCCAGTTTCTATTAATGTGCACATGAAGTAAAATCAATTGCTAAAAGATAATCTCAGGGACTTCCGGTAAAATGGTGCAATAGTCAGACGCTGTGCCAACTATCTCCTAGGATCACACCAAATTTACAAACAAATTATACAGCATTCAACACCGGAGGTCCCTGGAACACTAGATGAACGAACCCCTAAATGAAGAACTTAAAGAGGAGGCCACATCGGGTCTGGTAGGACTGGTGGAGACGAGAGAGGGCGAATGCTGTGAGGGAAGTCCTAGCCGTGGGAAGCTTCTCTGGTTGTGGGAGAGACCCTCCAGCCGCACACCAAGCTCACCAGCCCAGAGTTCCTTTCCGGGAAGAGGAGTTCTAATATAGCCGGCAGTAATTAGTGAGGACTATCTTTGCTCAGCTCAGTGAGGCTAAGAGCGGCTGGAGAATCAGTGGGGCCAGCGCCCAGGCTTGCTCACCGGTGAGCACTTACCTGGTTCCTGGTGGAGGGAGTGGCTCTGTGAGCTGGATCCAGGAGCCTGTGGGGACGGACTGAACTGAGCATCTTTGGTGCAAAGGCTGGAGGTTTTTGGACTGTTGTTTCTGTGGTGTGGAGCCTGCACGCGAGTGGTGTAGGAAGGGCGCCATTTTGTCAGGCTTGGGCCCTCCCACGGAGGATCAGGTCCGAGTCCTCATTGGTCTGGGTAATTGGCACAGAAGTGCGTGTGTGTGTGCATGCCGCCTTGGATCCTCACCCTCCGCCCGGCTTGTGCTGCGTTGCCAGGGAAACACCTGGTGGGTGTGCTCCTGCTCCAACAGGCTGCTCACTGAGACACGGGAGTACGCAAGCCGCCTCGGGTCCCCGCACTCCGCAAGCGGAGTTGACAGGCTGGTGATTGGTTGTCGGGCTGCTCAGCCTGATCTGTGAACGGCTGACTGGGACAGGCTGAGACTGGGAGTTTTCCTGGGAGTGTTGTGCCGTGAGCTGTGTGCCTGCATGATCCACCCAGGGCTCTCCTGGTGATCTATCTAATACATCAAAGCAATCCCAGAGCGACAGCCAGATTGGGGAAACAAAGAAACATGTCACAAGTAAAAGATCAGAAGAAACCTTCAGAAATGGAACTAAATGAAAGAGAGGAAGCCAACCTTTCAGAGACAGAGTTTAGAACACTGATGATAAGAATGTTTAAGGAACATAGCAAGGACATAAATAAGGATAGGGAAACCAAAAAAAAGCAACCTGTTAGAACTAAAGAATACAATAACTGAAATGAAGAACACACTCGAAGGAATCACCAGTAGAGTAGATGAAGCAGAGGATCGGATCAGCGATTTGGAAGATAAAATAGCAGAAATCACCCAGTTGGCACAGCAAAAAGACCAAAGAATAAAAAACAATGAAAATAGTTTAAGAGCCCTATGGGACAAGGTGAAACGGAACCACCTTCAAATCATAGGAATACCGGAAGGAGAAGAGAAGAAGCAAGGGGTCAAAAATGTATTTGAACAAATAATGACTGAAAACTTCCCTACCCTGGTGAATGAAATCAACATACATGCCCAGGAAGTGCATAGGGTTCCAAACAAGCTGAACCCAAACAGGTCCACACCAAGACACATCATAGTTAAAATGGCAAAGGTTAAAGACAGAGACAGAATCCTAGAGGCAGCAAGAGAAAGACAGCAGGTTACATACAAAGGAACTCCTGTTAGACTAACAGCTGACTTGTCTACAGAAACTCTGCAGGCCAGAAGGGAGTGGCAGGAGATACTCAAAGTGACACAAAATAAAGGCCTACAACCAAGATTGCTCTACCCAGCAAGGCTATCACTTAAAATTGAAGGAGAAATAAAGAGCTTCTCAAAAAAGAATAAGCTTAAGGAATTCATTACCACCAAGCCAGCATTGCAAGAAATGTTAAAAGGGCTTCTTTAAACCAAAGAAAAGGGTAAACGAGCTAACCCAGGGAGACCAGAAATACAAATAACAAAATGGCAATACATATGCACCTATCAATAATCATTTTCAATGTGAATGGGCTAAATGCTGCAATCAAAAGACAGAGAGTGGCTGAGTGGATAAGAAAATCGGACACATGTATATGTTGTTTACAGATGGAATAAGATATTTCATGCAAATGGAAATGAAAAATAAAAAAGCTGGAGTACCAATACTTATTTTTGACAAAATAGACTTTAAAATGACTACAATAAAAGACAAAGAAGGGCACTATAACCCTAATAAACATCTATGCACCTAACATAGGAACTCCTAATTACATAAAACAGATTTTGACAGACATAAAGACAGAGATCAACAGTAACACTATCATAGTAGGGGACTTCAACACCATTGTCACCCATGGACAGACCCTTTCGACAGAAAATCAACACAGAAAGAGTGGCCTTAAATGATACTTTAGACCAGCTAGTCTTCTTTGATATTTTTAGAGCATTTCACCCTGAAAAAACAGAATATACATTCTTATCAAGTATGCATGGGACATTTTCCAAGATAGACCATGTTAGGCCACAAAACAAGTCTCAGTAAATTTAAGAATATTGAAGTCATATCAAGCAGATATAAAGGAAAAACTGATGGTTGCTGGCTGGGAGGGAGTGGGGAAGAGGGAGAGGGGGAAGGTTTTGGACAGTGTAGATGGGACTACAATGTTGCTGCAGGGATATGGGCGCAGTTCTGGGAATGTAATTGATAATGTTGTGAAGAGACTCTTATGTTGTGTGAAATAAGTCAGTTGGAGAAGGACAGGTACCGTGTGATCTCACTTGTGTGTGGAGTCTGAAGAGTTGAGTGAATGATCAAAGTAAACAGACTCGTAGATGTAGAGGAAAAACTGAGGGTTTCTAGTTGGGAAGGGGTGGGGATGGGGGAAAGGGGAAGGGATTAGACAGCGTAAATAGACAACTACAATCTTGCCACAGAGATATGAAACACAGTTCAGGGAATATAATAATGTTGTAAAAATTTTGTGGCGTGTGAGATAGTCACATGTCTTGTTAGGGAGAGCACTTCATGGATGGAGTAGAGGCTTGATCACTGCAGTGTACACCTGAAGCTGATGTTGTATAGTATTGTATGCCAACTGTAACTGAATATGTGGATGGTCACGGGATGTGGAGTATACTGTGTAGGGGAGTCAGGGGAGTTGTGATAGATATGTATGATATGGGGGTTTGTGTGTGGTGGCGAACTGGGGGAGGGGAGTTGTCACTTTGGGGGGTAAAGCGTATAACTAATGCATTGTGTTGTACACCTGAAAGTAGTAAAAAAAATAAAAATTAAAAAATTAAAGAAAAAGATAATCTCAGATACCAAAGGTATAAGGTACTAAGTTGGCTCTGAAGAAAACAAAGGCCTAGCAAAAATAAATGAAATTTTTATATCTAAAGAGTTGAACAAATCATCTTCCAATACCCCCCCCTTTTATTTTATGTTTATGTTTATAAACTATAGGCTGGAAACTGCAGATATTGAGAATAATGGCAAAATATTATTTAAAATGAAAGAAAATTACAATGGCCATTATGGGCAATATATAAATTAGATAAAATTGCTCATTTGAAAAATGAAATTAAGGGAGTAACATCAGAAACATGGTGGTGTTAGGGACCCCGTTGATCTCTCCCCTCGAAGTTACAACAATTTGAGCAGATATAATTCAACAAAGGATTCCCTGCACAACGTACAAATAGGTCTGTGAGATCCGCACATTGAAACATTTGAAGGTTGGACAATTGGGACGAACAGGGGAGGAGGGAAGGGCAGAGACAGGAGCCACAGACACAGGACAGAGCTCACTGCTGTTGATGCACCTTTGAGCTCACTTTGGGACCCAGGAAAGGGGAGGGTTCAGGCTGCAGGTGCACCCTCTGCAGCCAGGAGCACTTTGGTCCATGTTCAGCATGTAATCGGGCAGAGATCTCAGGGCAAAGACCAAACACAAAAGTGCGACAGTGGTGGTCTAGCAGTCCTCACTGCCAGGCAGAAAACTAAGCCATGGAATCTGGCTGCTTCCACCTACCCTCCCATAACTCATCTCCCCCATAACCTTCCAGTTAGTAGTGGGCCCCCAAAAAACTGTAGGCATGTCACTTTAAAAGGCAGAATATCTACAGCCCTGAGAACTTTTAGGGACAGTTTCTGAGTGGTAGATGCACACTAAGGCTAATTCCAGTGACAAGAATGGAGACACAGTGGTAAGGGAGCTGTGGCCTGGCAGTCTCAATTACTCAAAAGAACAAAGACACAAACACACCATCAGCCTCTCCAAGTCCACCCCAATCACCTTCCCATTCACAGTTTATCCCTGTGGGTGCACCCTGAGCTGCTGAGACCCAGAGCTCTGCAACTGGCTGCCAGGGCATCACTGAGATTTCAGGGGCTCAGAACCCCATTGCTTACTACTTCTTCCTGTGGAGGTGGTGCCCTCATACTGAGGCAATCTGGTCACAGAAGAGATGCCCACCTCTCCAGGGAATCTTCCATTGCAGAAAGCTGGAATAGGGCAAGAGAAAATAAAATACTCCAGTGCTATGTACTGCAAAACTAAAGAAAGACCTCAATACCAACCTGCTGCAGAATTCATTCCTGTAGGTGCTAGGAAAAGAAATAATGCATCAATCACCATGAACAACCATGGTAATAAAGCAGCTTAGAAGGAAAATGAAAAATCTCCAGAAAGTAAACTTAAAGACATGGAAATATGGAACATTTAAGAAGATGGTGGATTAGGTAAATACTTTGCCAACTGCATCCCAGGATCACTCCAAAATTGCAAATAAATTTCAAAACAATCAACCTCAAGATTCATCTGAACTGTAGCTGAACAGAACCACTAAAAATAAGGATATAAAGTAGAGGCCACATCAAGACTAGTAGGAGAAGTAGAGACATGAAACAGGCTGACCCAAACTCACAGAGAGAGATTTAATTCCAGGAGGGAAATCTGGATGTTAGAGGTCCCTCCTGAAGAAGGACTTGCCTCCCAGGCCCATGCCAGATTCCCCAGCCCAGAATTTTTGTGCAAAGAAGAGTTCCCACAGCATCTGACAGTGAAAATCAGTGAGGACTCTATCTACCCTTCTTGGTGGGACAGAAGGCAGTTGGAAATCCAGATGCCCTCTTATAGAGCTCACATATGGATTTGCTCACTGGCAGGTACTAACCTGGTCTCTCTTGGAAGGGGTGGCAGCTCAGGAAGCCCAGGGATGTGTGTCGAATGACTGAACTGAGTGTCTTTGGTGCAGGGATTGGAGGGATGGGACCCATTGTTTTCCCTGTGTGGAGCCTACACAAGTGTAGCTTACAAGGGGGCACCATCAGGGTTAAGCCCTTTCCCAAAGGGCCAAGTCTGGGACCACATTGGTCTGGTGGAATCTGTGCATGCATGCTGCCTTGGTGACACCCTGGGTCCCTGCCCTCTGCAGAGCTAGTGCTGCGTTGCCCAGAAAACTCTTGACTGCTGGCCGTACCCCACAGGCTGTAGACTAAAGCAGACAGAGGTCCTGTAGCAACCCAGGAAACATTTGTTGGAGGGTGATAAGCCAAAACCTGAACTATAGCATAGACAGATGGTGGCTTGGGAGGCCTCAGATGGGGGGTGGCTGGCTATACTGTTCTTAGGACATTTTTGCAGAGTGGCTGCGGGCTGAGCACTGGTCTAGGAGCCAAGAGTGCACTGAATTTGTATAAATTACCAAACACATTGCTTAGCTCCCTGGAACCCCACCCTGCCCACCTATAGTTGCATTGCCCAGGGCACTCTGGGCTCCTGGGTGGCCAGCTCCACCCCCACAAGCCATGGAGGAGTTTTTTTACAGTAGTGGACAATCCGTAACACCCTGGGGAGATATTGGCAGTAAACAGTGACCCAAAAACTGCACCACAGCCACTGGGGGCAGCTTTCAAGAATTTGTCAACCTGAAGTGGAGGCTGGCTGCAGTGTTCTTGGGGTACTGTGCAAGGTCATCACAGGCCAGGTATTGGCTTAAGAACTGAATCTGCATTAATGTTGTAAAAAACACTGGTCACCTCTCATGACTTACTTGAACTCCGCTGTACCCAACTAGTGCTGCATTGCCAAGGACACTGTCAAGACCAGGTCAACCAGCCTGGCACATGCACCAAAGGAGCCTCTTTCAACAGCTGGGCCTTACAGGCATCTGGCAGGTGGCAATAGGACTAGAGGGCCCTGGACCTTTTTCTGAGCTACAACAGGGCCACTATTGCTGGAAGCAGGCCTCAGTTCACAGAGAGGCCACCCACACATGCCTCCTGGTCCAGCATAGGCAGCAGCCAAGCACATATAGCTTTGAGGCACCTACCAGGTTTCAGGAGGCCAGTAACAAGCAAGGCTGAAATTGCCCTGCACAGGAGCCCTGCCCAAGAGCCCTGCCCAAGATAGCAGAAACAATTCACACAGTAGCCATCTTCAGAACATACCAGAGCACTAGCTTGTTAGCCTGACAAGCAGTACTCCCAAAAGGGGGTCTCAACAAGCACAAGAGCCAGCAGGCGCGAACCTCCTCTGAGGGGTCAGCCTCCACACAGCAGCTCATACACTATGGGCATAGCCAATCCTCATAGTCAGCCTGAGAGTCAATCCCACCCACTGATGCATCAAAAGCAATCAAGGCTAATCTATAACAGGAGAACACACACATCACAATGGACATCTCTGGAACACATGCACAGGAAATTAGGGAGACCACAATTTGACTACATAGGACACATAATACATAAGGCCACACAGCAAAGACTGAGAGACATAGGAGATCTACCTAATACATAGAAGCAAACACAGAGCAGCAGCCAGAATGCAGAAACAAAGAAACATGTACCAAATAAAAGAACAGAAGAAACCTGCAGAAATGGAACTAAATAAAATGGAAGCAATCAACCAACCAGAAGTAGTTTAAAACACTGATTATAAGAATGCTTAAGGACTTAGTGAGAATTTCAACAAAGAGATAGCAAGCATAAAGGGCATAGAAACCATGAAAAATAACCAGTCAGAAATAAAGAATACAATAACAGAAATGAAGAATACACTAGAAGAAGGCAACAACAGATTAAATGAGGCAGAGGATCGAATTAGCAATTTAGAAAACCAGGTAGCAGAATACACCCAGTCAGAAAAACAAAAAGAAAAAAGAATAGTAAAACAATGAAGATAGTTTAAGAGACCTGTGGGACAACATTAAATACAACAAATTCTCATCATAGGAGTACAAGAAAGGGAAGAGAGAGAGGAAGGGATCGAGAACATATTTGAAGAAATAATGACTAAAAACTTCCTTAACCTGGTAAAGGAAATTGACATACAAGTCCATAAAGGCAGAGATCAACAGAAACACAATCATAGTAGGGGATTTCAACAACCCACTGACACCAATGGACAGATCCCCCAGACAGAAAATCAATACAAAAACAGTGGTTTTAGATGACACATTAGACCAAATGGATTTAACTGATATTTTTAGAGTATTTCACCCCATAGCAGCAGAATATACAGACTTCTCAGGTGCACATGGAACATTTTCCAAGATAGACCACATGCAATCCCACAAAATAAGTCTTAATGAATTTAAGAAGTTTGAAATCATATCAAGCATCTTCTCTTACCACAGTGCTATAAAACTAGAAATCAATTACAAAAACGAAAACAAACAAACAAAAACACCACAACCCTGAAAAACACACAAATGTGGAGACTGAATAACATGCTCCTAAAATAATGAAGGGGTCAACAGTGAGATCAAGGAATAAATCAAAAGATACCTTGAGACAAATGAAAATGAAAACACAATGACCCAAAATCTATAGAATGCAGCCAAAGTAGTCCTAAGAGGAAAATTCATAGCAATGCAGGCCTACTTAAAGAAACAAGAAAAATCTCAAATCAAAGTCTACCTTTACACCTAAGGGAACTGGAAAAATAACAGCAAAATAAGCCCAAAGTGAGTACAAGGAAGGAAACAGTAAAGATCAGAGTGGAAACAAATGAAATAGCGACCAAAAGAAAAAAAAAGAAACAATGCAAAAGATCAATGAAACCAAGAGATGGTTTTTGAAAAAGATAAACAAAATCAACAAACATTTAGCCAGACTCATCAAGAAAAAGAGAGAGAGGACTCAAATAAATAAAATCAGAAATGAAAGAGGAGAAGTGACTACAGACACCACAGAAAAAAAATAAGAAAATATTATGAGCAACTATATACCAACAAATTAGACAATCTGGAAGAAATGGATAAATTCCCAGAAGCATAATCTACCAGAGCTGAATCAATGCCCTTCAAAAGACAATTGGAGGGCCGGCCGAGTGGCGCAATGGTTAAGAGTTGGCTTGGGATGCCAGTGGCCCCGGTTCGGATCCCACATATGAGTGCCAGTGATACTGCTCTCTAAAACAAACAAACAAACAAACAAAAAGACAATTGCATAAAAAAATACAATGGAGTGTTACTCTACTATAAAAAAAGAATGAAATTTTACCATTTGCAACAACATGGATGCATAGACCTAGAGAATATTATGCTAAGTGAAACAAATCAGATTGAGAAAGACAAATACAATGAGGTCTCACTTATATGTGGAATCCAAAGAACAGAATAAATGAGCAAACAAAATAGAAATAGACTCAAAGATACAGACAAAAAAGCTGATGGATGCTAGATGGGAGGGGGTTTGGGGGATGGGGAGAAGGCGGCAGGGATTAGAAAGTAAAAATTGGTAGTCACAAAATAGTCATGAGGATGTGAAAGGCAGTATGGGGAATATAATCAATAATGCTATAAAAATTTCAGATGGGTACTAGAATTATCAGGGGGGACATATCAGGGGGATCACTTCATAGATTGTGTAGAAGCCTGATTACTGTGACACTGTACACATGAACATCAAGTAGAATAATATTGAACACCATATATATATATATATATATATATATATATATATATATATATATATATATCTCCTGTAGGGTAGTAGACTTAGGAGGGGTTATCACTTTGAGGGGTGTAAATGTCTAATCATTATGTTGTTTTGTATACTTGAAACCAATATAATTTTAAAAATCAATTTCATAGTCAGAAAGGAAAAATGTCATGGAAATATGTGACTTAAATGACAGAGAATTCAAGATTGCAGTTTGGAAAAAACTGAACGTGATGCAAGAGGGAAAGAAAATTGCAGATGAGGTCCGAGAGCTAATGAATTAAGGAAGATGAAAGGTCATGTAAGGAGTGTAGGTTACTGTATGTACTTTGGATTTTACTTGGAGTAAAATGTGACACCATTAAGGGTTTTGAGCATGGAAGTGATAGAACATTTTTTTGCCCATTTCAACAAGTTCCCTCTATATGCTGCTTTGAGAATACATTGAGAGTGTGGGATAAGAATGAGTAGAAGCAAGGAAATAGGTGACACCATGGTAAAATCTCCAGGTCTTGTAAGACTATAGTGACATTACTATTAATATCATAAATCTCAGTTCATTCCGTAGCTGCAATTCAAATTAATTAACCAAAGTAGGATTCAAATAATAAGTTTCCTAGACTCAGAATGTTAGGTAATGTACAATTATGTCTGCAGTCATATGTAACTTTAAGCTTAAAATAACCCCACATATTAACCCAATTCTAAAGCAGCTAACAACTGGGATATTGCACTCTTTTGCATGAAGAATATATACTGATAGGCAATCTTGCAAATTGCCACTGAAAATATCTCTAGGTTATAGGAATATTATCTCAACCTACATCTGACAGGCTTATGCCATGCAGCACAGGTACGTATTATCATCACAAGTTTAAAGCATTAATTCTCAGGATTATGTGTTTTGTCATCTGAGCCTGAAAAGAAGAAGTCAGCCTCAAAACCATGACAGCCTAGGAATGACTTCATGAGCTGTAATGCACATAGATTAATTCCAATACTGTAAAGTCAACATAGTTGAACACTGGCTACATTACAGTATTCATTACTGTGGTCTAGATCAAGTGGTAATGAGGTATTTCCCATTAATTTCATGGGAATTGACTTGAGAGCAGCGTCCCATCCCTCTCTTATCAAAAAATTGGCTTTTATCAGTTGCACATGGATATCTATAATTTGGAAGACTTTCAGATGAGATCCATATGGCATCCTATGCTCAAACAATTGATTGCATGAAATGAGATTTATTTATTTATTTTTGGACAGGTGATGGAATTAATAACATATAGTAAAACACAACATGTGAAGACCTACAAATACAGAGAAGCACTGCGTCGCTGTAATTTTAACAGTGCTTCTTCTGGATTTGCAATGGTGCCACATCTTTGCTACATCATTGCTATCACTCAGATTCCAAAATCTCTAACTCAGTTGGTATATGGTGCATGCTTAAAATTCCACACTGACTAGTTAAATTTAGGGAATATGGATACAGTGTCATGGTTATTACTTAATATCATAATTTTGATTTACAGGTGACATAGTTTAGATTTTCAGAAGAGTTGCAGTTTTGCAATGTTAAACTTACATAAAAACATATAAACCTCAGTTGTACAAATAAACTGGTTTCTCAAATATGTTTCTTTTATAATATCCATAAATGGCATCACTCCCAGGTATCTCCTATATTTTTTATACCAGATGCTAAATTGAAATGACCAGTAAAAAAAGTAAACAAAGAAACATATTTTAAGTGTGTGATCATCTATTTAAAATTTTTGTCCAATTACCTTAAACATTAAAAAGAAAACAATAGTACTAGGTTTTCCAGGAGATCACTCCAGCAATTATATATATATATATATATATATATATATATATATATATATATATATAAGCACTATGCTGTAAACCTGAAACTAATATAAAATAATATTGAATGTCAACAATAATTTAAAAAATAATCATGGGGATATACAGTACAACATAGGGAATATAGTCAATAATCTTGTAATCACTATGCACAGTGTCAGATGGGTAATTGACTTATTGGGATTATCACTATCTGAGGTATATAAATGTCTAATCTCTATGTTGCTTCGTATACATGAATCTAACAAAAAAATTTTAAAAAGCCAAGAAAACACTATTCAGGTTTTTTGCCAACATGAAAAGTTGAGAGGAAAATATCATACAATATGATACAAAATAATCAGCTTTGGTATATTACATCCTTGACATTGAATAATAGCTTTAAGAATGCAGGAATTTCCCAAATATCTACTCTAAAGAGCTGCTTTGGAATGCATGTTTATATGCACACAATTGTACATAATCTAACTTACAGAATTCCAAAAGTTTCCTACTTTGTGTTCCTCGTGGAAAAAACAGTGTTTTTAGTTTGCTCCTACTACAATAATATGAGTTAGTTACTATTAATCTCATTTTATCCATTATACCATTAAAATTTAGTAATTACTGAACTTGTGTAAGGTTACATAGCTAGAAAATGGTATTTTCAGGATACAAAACAAGCCTGTTTTACTTAACCACTTCATCATTTTTCATATAGCTTTCATGCTAGCAAAAAATTATTTTCAATCATAGCAAATCAAAGCTCATTATATTGTATATTTGAAAGGGGCATATACAAGAGACCATGAGTATGATGATTAATCTGTATAATATTTGGCTATGCTAAAATTATCTGCAAATCTGTAAATGTTGCCAGTCAACTAATTTCTATGTGCTATAGTTTCTGTCTCATTAATGAGAATATTAATACTTTTTTCTCATTTATATTGCTAGATAAAACTCTTTGCTTTTGTGACTAGTCTACCAATTTTTCAGATTGATTATGTTTTAGTTGGTTGCTTAGAAATTACTTGGACAAGCAATGAATATTTAGTAAACATCTATTATATGCAATAGATTGTTACAGTTATAGTGCATAATACAATGACAAAAGAGTTGGAATCACATTTCTGAAGGAATTGAGTATCTGGAGAAATTATATTTTATAAAACATATCTTTGCTTTAAAGAAGAGTATAAAGGGTGGTAAAATAGAGGCACTAAGTGTTATGTGAGTTCAGAAAATAGTGATTAGATTTAGAAGGGATTATGGAAGAGTTCATGGAAGAGGTAGTATTTGAGGAGAAACTTGAAGGATTGCTAGGATTGAGAAACAAAGCTAGGGAAAAGGACCACTCCATTTGGAGTAAGCAACAAGAGTGAAGTCATAGAAGCAAAAATAGTGCAAACTATAGAAATGGAAGTAATCTAATCAAGTTGGAACATAGTCTGTGTGATAAAAAACAATGGAGAAATTACATTGGAAAGGTAGTTTGAGACTTTAATTTCATCCTAGGGTATTTGGACATTATCTTTTAATTGGTAATCTATTGAAGGGTTCTGAGCAGAAAAGTGATATCATTTAGGCTGTGCTTTAGGAATTAGGCATCTTCAGTTTGATTATCATAGTGACTGAAATAACTGAACTATATGTGGTTATTGTAGCCATTAATATAAATGGATGGAATTAACCAATCTGCAATTGAGCCATTGATCATTATTAAACTGTAATAAAGATGCATTTAGATCAAGGGACTAAAATTAGTAGTGAAAGTTCAAGAGTTACCATGTCTTTGAAATATAAAACTGAAGGGGAATATAGTCAATAATAGTGTGACGACTTTCCATGGTGACAAATGGTTACTAGACTTAGTGTGGTGACCACATCATAAGATACATAAATATTGAATCACTATGAATCACTTGAAACTAATATTATATGCCAACTAACTTTAATAAAAAAGTTGAATCACAGCTGGAATCATTTTAGATATAAAATCTACTTTACAGGTTTTTTTAGATATATTTATTTGCCCATGCAAAACTTACAACTTAGTTTCTTTATCTGTTTACTTTTCTCACATAATAGGTTGTATTGATATAATTCTATAAAACAAACATGAGAACCCTTTGCATTTAAGCCTTCAACTTTTCTAAATGGTTTTATATCTATAGTCACATTTACTCACTGCAACACCCCTCTGATGTAAGCAAGCAGACAAATTCCAAGAAATGGAGACTCAAAGAGTTTAAGGAGCTTGTCAGAAGTCAATCAATGTATTACTATCAGTGCTAGGGCAAAAGCCATATCTTTTTTCTCTGAATCCAAAGTTTTTTTTCTAATGCACAAAAATGCTGCTTTCTCCAGTAGAAAAGCCTGCAATCTTCAGGATGTTTACAAACATGAAAAACCCAAATACAAACCAATTCCCAAATGTTTAATGTAGCACAAAACAAAATTAGTTGAATGAATTTTTATGTTAACCTTGATGTTTACACATTGTGCTGATATAACTTTAGTATGTACTTTCCAAATTTAGTTTCAGAGCATTATTTGAAGATTAATTGTCTATTAAAATCGCCATGGCAAATTAGCTATGACAGGTTAGGATGAATCAACACTATGCATAATGAAGTAGATATTGGACAATTTAACAGTTATTTTGATTGGACTCCATAATCCTTTTCATGTGATTTATCTAAATTATCTGTATTAGCTGTCTTCATTTAACAAGGTAACTATCTAATTGTTAAATCTTCAGTTCACTTTGTACTATATAGACAAGTTCAATGTTGTAGTTTATGCATTGAATGCAGTAAAATAAATGTGACTTTTAATATGAGAACTGGCAGAAACTTTGTAGAATTGGCGTACAAATTTAAACAAAGGTGGCATTCTTTCTACTAGAGGGCTGTGTCCATATGCTGATAAGAAAAATAATCATTAACTGCTCTCTCTAGCAGTGGATTCAAAGCAGCTGGTTTGATTGTAGTGATACCTAAGACCAGCCATCAAAATTGTAAAGGAGTTGAGAATTGTCTTGAGCATTTCTGTCTTCTTTTCTATAGCCTTTGACAATTCTCTTTCAGAATCTCTTCCTCCCAGAGACCCATTATCCTCAGGTTATTTCAATCCAAACCAGCCTTAGAAACTCATTTCTCTCAGTTAAGAACAGATTGTTTTTCCTCTCAGAAACATGTATTTTAAAACCAGAACCTAGAATTTCAGGCATCAGAAAATAGTTTTGAGCATGGGGTGAATTAGTTTCTGCTACATCTCAATCATGACAATGCAAAGATATTCCACCAATTAATTGGCACAATTAATGTCATGTACAAGTGGGACAGGTGAGGCAGATCGGATGCCAGCCTCTGGACAGCTGCTCAAAGCAGCTCTTAGCAGCTCACACCAGCTGCCAGCTGCTCACGCTAGCTGCCGGCATGGCCATTGTTTTGATGTGCTTCTGCACCTCCTATGGTAACATGTTGGGGACTGCCCTGTTATTTTTATATTTATTTACTTTTTTAACTTTATTATTATTATTATTATTACTAGTTACAGATGTACAAAACAATGCAATAGTTATTTTTTTCACCCCTTACAAAGTGACTCTCCCTCCCCCTTCCCCTGCCCCCCCACCCGATATCATACATATCTATTACAATTCCATTGACTACATCCCCACACTATGTTCCACATCCCATGACTATATATGTGTTAAATTATAGTTGACATATAATACTGTTCAGCAGCAGCTTCAGATGTACAGTGCAGTGGGAAGGCCACTACACCGTCCATGAAGTGGTCTCCCTAAAAGGACATACATCCTTATGTTTCCCTAAAAAACATATTTACAACCTTATTGATTATATTCCCTAAACTGTCTCCTCTGTCTCTGTAGTAGTATTGTAGTTATCAGTTTATGTTGTCTTGTCCTTTCCCCTTCTCCCTCATGCCCATCCCCGTCCCATCTAGCCCTCATCAGTTTTTTCTTTGTGTCTCTAAGATGATTTTTGTTTACATTCCTCATTTATTCAGTTCTTTAGATTCCACATATAAGTGAGATCATGATATTTGTCTTTCTCTGACTGACTTATTTCCCTTAACATAATGTTCTCTAGGTCCATCCATATCGTTGCAAATGGTACAATTTCTTTCTTCTTTATAGCTGGTAATATTCCATTGTGTAAATGTACCACAGTTTCTTAATCCAGTCATCTACTGATGGGCATTTTGATTGTTTCCAAGTCTTGGCTATTGTAAATAGTGCTGTAATGAACATAGGGGTGCATATATTTTTTCGAATTAGTGTCTTGGGTTTTTCAGGATAAATGCCTAGGAATGGAATTGCTGGGTCAAATGGTAGTTCCATTTCCAGTTGTTGTTGTTTTTGTTGTTGTATTTTTTTTTTTAGCTGAGCCATCCTGCCACCTGTTGGCAGCTCAACGGCAACACAGCTCAGGCTGGCATCGAACCGCTGTTGCTCAGAACTCAGCTCGCTCTCTTGACCAACTGAGCCACTCAACCAGCCCATTTCCAGTTTTTTGAGATACCTCCATACTGACTTCCATAGTGGCTGCACCAATCTACAATTCCACCAACAGTGCAGCAGGGTTCCCTTTTCCCCACAGCCCTGTCAGCACTTAATGTTTGTTGATTTATTGATGATAGCCATTCTGACCAGAGTGAGGTGGTTTCTCATGGTGGTTTTTATTTGCGTTTCCCTAATGATCAATGAGGTTGAACATTTTTTCATATGCCTGTTAGCCATCTGTATGTCCTCTTTAGAGAAATGTCTCTTCATATCCTCTGCCCATTTTTTAATTGAGTTGTTTGTTTTTCTGGTGTTGAGTTGCATGAGTGTTTTATAAATTTTGGATATTAACCCTTTATTAGATATATCATTGACAAATATATTCTCCCATTTACTGGGCTTCCTTTTTGTTTTATTGATGGTATCCTTTGTTGTGAAAAAACTTTTAAGTTTGATGTAATGCCACATGTTCATATTTTATTTTACTTCCCTTGCCCTTGGGGGTGTATCAGTAAAAATATTGCTCTGAGAAATGTCTGCAAATTTACTCCCTATATTTTCTTCTAGGAGTTTTATGGTTTCAGGTCTTACATTTAAGTCTTTTATCGATTTTGAATTTCTTGTCTCCTTGATAATAGTATTCTAACAAGTGTGAGGTGATATCTCACTGTGGCTTTGATATGCATATTCCTGATGATAAGTAATAAGAGCATATTTTAATTTACCTGTTTGCCATTTGGATTTCTTTTTTGGAAAAACGTCTATTCAGTTCCTCTACCCATTTGTTAGTTGGATTGTTTCTTTTTTGTTTTTGTTGTTATTCAGTTGTATGATTTGTTTACCTGTTTTGTATATTAACCACCCCTTATCAGATACATAGTTTGCAAATAATGTTCTTATTCTTTTTCTTTTTAAGATTTTATTAGGGAATTGGGGGAGGGGAACAGCATCAGGGAATTGGGGAAAGGAAACAGAAAAGTTGCTGTCATTTTGTTTTTCAGTCTAGTTGTGGAGGACATCGCTTCACTGGCCCATGTTGGTATTATCATTGTGCTCTTCCCAGGTGAGGCAGTCACTTGCTGGCCACTGGACAGCCACTCACAGTGGCTCATGGCAGCTCACACTGGCTGCTGGCTGCTCATGCTGGCAGCTGGCCATTCAAGGTAGCTCATGGCAGCCCACTGCAGCAGGGGCTGCAGCCTACGGCATCACCGGCAAATGATGGCAGCCCAGTTCCAGGTTGAACTGTTGTTCATCATCTTAATTGTAGAGGGCGCAGTCACTGGACCTCATGTGGGATCTGAACTGGGGCCCTGCTGCTCAGACCTGGCATCCCAAGCCAACTATTTTTTTTTTTTGCTTGTTAATCCCTTCCCCTTTTCACCCACCCCAGGGAGTATTTCTTTAAACAAAAAAGTAAAAGTAATATTACAAAAGGTAAAAAGAAATATAATTATCATAATCTTTTCACTAAAAATTAGATCTAAGTTTGACCACAGCAAAAAGTTTATTCTTGAGTAAGAGATATGACTTCATAACCTATTTATACAGTGTCCATCTTCAGATTCCTCAATAACAGAATTAGACTCCTCAATGCATTATAATAAAGCAGTAATTCCTCTTATTGCAAGTTTTGTTTAACTTCCATTTTAATGAAGGGATAGTAGCTCAGACATTAATTTGATTTTTTGTTGTTGTTAGTTATGTAACAGAACTCAGCTATTTTGAACCAAACCTTTTTTTTTGGCTCTAAGGAAGAGAAGGTACCAAACTCTTCATTTCCAACTGAACTGAAATCACAGGATCTCACTCTATCATATTTACCACAACCCCCAAAAGTGTAAGTCCTGGAAACGTAACAGCTAGCTTGCAGGTGCACAATTTGCTATGGAAAGTCAATTAAGGCAGCACAGAACAATTACCTTATAATGGCATATCCAGCTTGTTTTATTTGCTTTACTTGGAGAAAGCGTCTTCTAACTTTTCTTAAGCTTAATGTCTCTACATAAATAACCTAATTTTTCTCCAAGAATTGTTTCATTTATAATGTGGCTGGAACATAAATGCATCATCACCTTTCTTCTGAAATACTTCCACATTTTTATGATGTAACTGTAGGCAACTGAAGAGTTTTGCACTCACATTATTCCAGAATTAAAACATATACATAATAAGACACCTAGTAAAATGATATTGCATTGATATTTCAAAATGAATGCTAAACGGAAGTACATGTGATAGAAAATGACAGGTTTATAAATTATATTCTGCGTTGTCTGTTCAAGCTATATATTATGTTTTCTGAAGTTTGCTTATCTTTGAATAAATTTGGAATAAAGTTTGGAATTTGTCACGTCCAGCACGACAGAGCAGTGGGAGAGCGAGAAGGGATGGCGAAAGTTTAAGAAAGAGAGAGACAGTGCATATGGTACCAGGGGACTCAAGTCTCGTGGACTGAGCCCCAAGCCAACTCTTAGCCAATGCTCCACTCGGCCAGCCCATGTCGCTCATTCTTAAAGATGCCTTTTCATTTTTTGATTGTCTCTTTTTCTGTGCAGAAGCTTTTTACTTTGATATAGTCCCACTTTTTGATTTTTGGTTTTGTTGCTGGTGCTTTTCATGTTATATCCAAAAAAATAATTCGCAAGTCCAATGTCAAGGAAATTTTTGTCTATGTTTTTCTTTCTAGGAGCTTTACTTATGTTTAAGTTTTTAATCCATTTGAAGTTATTTTTATGAATGATATAAGATAGGTGTCCAATTTTATTATTCTGCATGTGGTTATTCAGTTTTTAGCATCACTTGTTGAAAAAACTGTCCTTTTTGCATTGAGTGTTCTTACCTCCCTTTTCTACTAGTAGTTGAGTGAATATGCCATGATTTGTTTCTGGACTTTCTATTCTGGCTAATTAATCTTTGTGTCTGTTTCTATGTCAGCATCATACTGTTTCAATTACTATAGCTTTGTAGTATAATTTGACATCAGGAAGTGCTATGCCTCTGACTTTGTTCTTCTTCATAGGGAATGCTTTGGCTTTTCAGGAGCTTATCTGGATTCATACAAATACCAGGATTAACTTTGCTATTTCTGTGAAAAAAATTCTTGGGATTCTGATAGAGATTTCATTTACTCTATAGGTTGCTTTTGATAGTATGGACATTTTAACAACATTAATTCTTCTGATACATCATAATAAGGTACCTTTCCATTTTTTTCTTTTGTAATTTCTTTTATCAAGATCTTATAGTTTTTATTGTACAGGTCTTTTACTTCCTTGATTAAATTTACTCTTAATAATTTTTTTTGTTTGTTTTTGAAGCTATTGTGAATGGAATAGTTTCCTTTATTTCTTTTTTCAGATATATTGTTGTTAGTGTATAGCATGGCACTGAATTCTGCATGTTTAATTTGTATTGTGCAACTTTACTGAATTTGTCAATTAGT
Source organism: Aselliscus stoliczkanus (assembly GCA_033961575.1). Lineage (NCBI taxonomy): Eukaryota > Metazoa > Chordata > Mammalia > Chiroptera > Hipposideridae > Aselliscus > Aselliscus stoliczkanus. The sequence continues at coordinate 80,735,931 of CM066737.1, forward strand.
TCCAACAGAATTTGGTGGAGTCTTTGGGATTTTCTATGCATAAGATCATATCATCTGCAAATGATGGCAATTATACTTCATTTTTTCTGATTTGGATGCTTTTTATTTTTTTTTTCCTTCCTGACTATAGCTGGGACTTCCAGTGTTATTTTGAATAAGAGTGGTGATTCAGCACCCTTGTCTTTTACAGATGTTAAAGGAAAAGTTTTCAATCTTTCACTGTTGAGTATGATGTGTGAGCTGTGGGTTTTCCATATATGCACCTTATTATGTTGAAGTGTGTTCCTTCTATACCAAATTTGTTGAGAATTTTTCATCATGAAATAATGTATTATTTTGTCAAATGCTTTTTCAACATCTATTGAGATGATCATAAACTTTTTACCTTTCATTTTATTAATGTGGACTATCATTTTTATTGATTTCGTATGTTGAAACATCCTTGTATCCCAGAGATAAATCCCACTGGGTCATGGTATATAATCCATTTTAACATGTTCTTGAATTCAGTTTCCTAATATTTTGTTGAGAATGTTTGCATCAATAATCATCATGGATATTGGTTTATAGTTTTCTTGTACTATCTTTGTATGTCTTTGGTAGCAGGGTAATGCTAGCCTTGTAGAACTAGTTTGGAAGTGTATCCCTCCTCTTCTATATTTTGGAAGTGTTTGAGAATAACTGGAATTACATATTTTTTAATGTTTTGTAGAATTCAACAGTGAATCCATCTAGTTATGATCTTATCTACATTGAGGTGTTTGTGGTTACTGATTTAATCTCATTTCTAGTAATAGGTCTATTAGAATTTTCTATTTCTTCATGATTCAGTCTTTTTATTTTTAATTAAATTTATTGGAGTGACAATGGTTAGTAAAATTACATAGGTTTCAAGTGTACAATTTTGTAATACATCAATGAAAACACACAATGATTCAGTCTTTCAATGTTATATGTATCTAGGTTTCTATTGATTTTATAGGTTATGCAGTTTGTTGGCATATAACTGTGCAGGGTAGTCTTTTATAATCCTTTGTATTTCTGTGGTATCAGTTACCATGTCTCCTTTTTCATTTCTGATTTTATAAATTTGACCAGTGTCACCTCAATAAATGTAATTAAAATATATTGATTTTCTTATAATCTTTGTTTCAGAAGACAAAAATGAAAAATATTCTCATTTCCTTGGAGTTCCTTCTGGTTAGTTTGAGAAGAAATTATTCTGAAATTGTGAGAATGGAATGGGGATGAATATACATGATTTGTAAATTCAAAATTGACCAAATGTCTAAGTTCCTAAATGAAAAAAAAACCCAAACAATAAACAAATACAGAGCATCTGAAGGAAATTTATACCTAAGTCCCAGGAGTACACAGTATCAGTTTTGTAGATTTTTTTTATAAGACAATATGTTATGTTGAAATTTAGTGTAACTATCAGAGTTTGAAAATATTACAGTGTTTCTTGATTGTTGATCAAGTGGTTTGCGGAGGTTCCTCAAAAAATAAGGAATAGAATTATCATATGACCCAGCAATCCCTTTCCTGTGTATATACCTAAAAAATCTGAGAATATTTATCTGTAAAGATATATGTATGCCGATGTTGTCAGATCTGAGTGTTTCAAGCAGAGACGGTTTCTGCAGTGAGGCACCCAAACAGAAAAAAGCCTTGCAGAATCTTTAATGTGAATGCAGCAGGTCCTTATTCAGCAGAGGAAGAATAGCAGCAGCATAGGCAAAACAGCACTCAGAACCCAGCAGCAGCAGCAGCAGCAGAACTCAGAATCTACAACAGCAGCAGCAAAGCAGTACACATGTGCACTAACAACAACTCACATAAACAAGTTGTTTTCTTGCAGTTCAACCTGGGCCTGGGGGATTCAGGGCTGCTGGTCTCCAAAGCGAGTAAACATTTCCTGACGCTGGGAGGCCCTAAAACCTGGGCCCCCACAGATGTTCATTGCAGCTTTATTTATGGAGGTGAAGACATGAAAACAACCAAAATATCCTTCGATAGATGATTGCAAAAGAAGATATGTTATATATACACAATGGAATACTACTCTGCCATAAGAAAAAATGAAATACTGCCACGTTCAACAAATTGGATGGATCTTGAGATTATTATGCTATGCAAAATAAGTCAGACAGAAAATGTTGGGAACCATGTGACTTCACTGATATGTGGGATATAAAACTGAAAACACAGGCCGGATGAGTGGCGCGGTGGTAAGAGCTGGCTTGGGATGCCAGCGGCCCCAGTTCAGATCCCACGTGTGAGGGCCAGTGACACTGCCCTCAAAAAAACAAACAAACAAAAAAAACCTGAAAACAACAAAGGAACAAGACTAACCATTGTCACCCCAATTTTGTTTATAAATCAAGTTTATTAGGGTGACAATTGTTAGTAAAGTTACATAGGTTTCAAGTGTACAATTCTGTAATACATCATCTATATATCACATTGTGTGTGCACCACCCAGAGTTTGTTCTCTTCCCATCACCACATATTTGAACCTCATTTCCATCTTCTACCGACCTCCTCCCCTCTTATCCTCTGGTAAATATTTAATTGTTGTCTGTGTCTATGAGTTTTTGTTTCTTTACTTTTTGCCTTGTTCCTTTGTTACTTTCAGTTTTATATCCCATATGTGAGTGAAGTCATATGGTTCTTGACCTTTTCTGCCTGACATTTGCACTTAGCATAATGATCTCAAGATCCATTCATGTGTTACAAATGGCAGTATTTCATCTTATGACTGAGTAACATTCCATTGTATATATGTACCATACCTTCTTTATTCGATCATCTATCAAAGGACACTTTGGTTGTTTCCATGTATTGGCCACCATGAATAATGCTGCAAAGAACATAGGGGTACATATGCCTTTACATATAAATATTCTCAGATTTTTGGGTAGATACCCAGAAGAGGGATTGCTGGGTTGTACAGTAATTCAACCTCCATACTGCTTTCCATAGTGGCTGTACCAATTTCATTCCCACCAGCAGTATATGACATTTATTTTTGTTTTTTTCCCCTCCACAGCCTCTCCAGCATTTGATATTACTTGCCTTGTTGATGATAGCCAATCTAACAGTTGTGAGGTGGTAGTTCATTTGGTTTTTAAGTCGCATTTCCCTAGTAACTAGTGAAGTTGTGCATTTTTTTCATATAACTGTTGGTCATTTGTGTGTCTTCTTGGGAGAAGTGACTGTTCAGGTCATCTGCCCATTTTTTAATTGGGTTTTCTGTTTTATTGTTGGTGAACAGTGAGAGTTCTTTATATATTTTGGATATTAGCCCCTTATTGAGGTGTTGTTTGCAAATATCTTCTTCCACTTGCTTGCTTGCCTCTTTGTTGTGTTTATGGTTTCTTTTGCTGTGCAGAAGCTTTTTTGTTTGATACAGTTCCCTTCGTTTATTTACTTTTACTTCCCTTGCCTTTGAGGTCAAATTCATAAAATCCTCTCTGTACCCAAGTTCTACAACTTTAGTACCTATGCTTGCTTCTAAATAATTTATTGTTTCAGGTTTTATGTTTAGGTCTTTGCTTCTTTTACAGCTTATTTTGGTGTTTGGTGACAGCTAGCAGTCTGGTTTCATTCTTTTACATGTGGCTTTCCAGTTTTTCCAGCACCATTTATTGAAGAGGATTTCTTTTCTCCATTGTATGTTTTCAGCTTCTTTGTCAAAAGTTATCTGCCCAAACATGTGTGGGCTTATTTTTGGTTTTTAAATTCTATTCCCTTGGTCTGTGTGTCTCTCATTATCATTATTATTTTTTTTTACAATATCATGTTGTTTTGAGTACTGTCACTTTGTAGTGTAAATTGAAGTCAGTGAGTGTGATTTCTCCAGCCTTGTTCTTTTTCTTATGGTTGCTTTAGCTATTTGGGGTATGTTGTGATTTTATAATAATCTGATAATTTTATGTTCTATTTCTTTCTTTCTTTTCTTTGTTTTTTTGCCTGCTTTTTGGATGTAGAAGTCCAGACCGCTGGAATAAGGAGTGTCCTAATCCTCCAAAGCAACTATGCCCCGTGTACATACTACAGGGCACTGGAGGAGGGATTGCTCCCTTCTCTGAAGGGAGCAGAGACCACTCCCTCCCGACAAAAAGCTGCAATCACTTGGATCGGCTGAGTGGCGCGGTGGTTGAGCCCTGGCTTGGGAGGCCAGCGGCTCCAGTTTGGGTCCCACATATGAGGGCCAGTGAAACTGCCATCAAAAAAAAAAACACAAACAAAAAGCTGCAATCACTGTTGGGCCTAACAGCTCCCAGTGGCTCCCAAGCTGCTCTTATTACAGGGGCAAAATAGCGGGCAAGCCTGTTTGTTTATAGAAGCCATTTATTCTGTCTCAACTGCTCACTCTGGATCTTTTTTCCTCTAAAAACTAATCAGTTGTAAAGATAAAGAAAAAGCCCCCAGATTTGGGCTCATTATCATTGAGCACTGTTCCTTACCATTTGGTCTATACCTTAGGGCAAAAATATAAACTAAACAAATAAAACTTAAAGTTTTATCAGAAGAGCTCCAAACCCTAACTCTAACTACTAATTCTAACCTCAATTCTGTCATTTTCTATGTTGTTAGCTTGGGAGAAGTTCAACAGTCTCTTAAAAAATATATAGCGGACCAAGTCTCAAAGAAAAAAGTAAATACCCCAACAATTTTGGGACTCCAGAGAGTTAGTAACTGGGTCCACTTCCCTTGAATTAAACTAATTTTATTTAAGTCTCCACAGGACTCCTCCAGAAAGAAGAATGTCACTGCTGTTTCTGTCAACCAATTGAAAACCTTAAGCTCCTCTTCAAACAACTGCTGGAGATATATTTTCCTCTGTGGAAGTAGGTCTTATTTATGCCTTTCAGCTAATTGGATGGAAACCTATACCTTAGTCTATCTGGATCCAAAGATCAACATAGTCCCCAATAATCAGTCCTTAACCATTCCTTTGAAAAACCACCAAAGCGGGGGACTGGGCCATGCTTATTTTTTAAAAAAATTTTGTTGTTTCTATGTTAATCAGTCTGGTATAGTCAGAGATACTGCCCAAAAGTTAAAAGATAAAACTTATAGAATCTGCCAACAATTAAGCAAATCTTGGGGATCTCTGTCCAACATTTGTAGTTGGGCATCGTGGCTTCATCTCCTTGCAGGTCCATTGCTAATTATCAATTTAACCCTTGTTTTTATACCTTGTCTTCTGAATCTTTTAACAAAATTTATTTCTTCCTGCCTACAAGCCATCAACTTCCAAATGACACTTCAACAAGACTCTGAGCCAGTTTCAACCATTGAAGCTAATCCACAAATCCTATTCTCATATCTAAATGAAATAGGGGAGGAATTTCATAGTTCACCAACAGTCTCATAGATATGAGACCCTATTACAATCAGGGAGAGTGATGTGGGCCAAGAGAGTAGCCCCCCACTGGACAACTTTTAAATTTTCCTATAGAAATTTTAAGTCTCCTTTGCCCTAGTTTCTGAATCACAGAATATCTCAGGAGAATTGAGAGAGAGAGAGAGAGAGAGAGAGAGAGAGAGAGAGAGAGAGAGAGAGATTTACATACTATCTACAAGATACTTTAGATTTAAGACACATATAAGTTTAAAGTAAAAGTGTGAAAAACATTCCAAAAAATTAGTAATCAAAAGAGAGAAAGTGTGGCTATAATATTAAACAAAATAGACGTCAATTAAAAAAAACTCTAAAAACAAAATAAAGGAATAGACGTCAATTCACCAAGAAGATACAACAATTATAAAGATGTATGCATCAAACTTCATAGCTCCAAGGTATATAAAGCAAACATTGACAGAATTGAAGGGAGAAATAGACATTTCTATAAAATAGTTTTAGACTTTAACATGCCACTTTCAAAAACAGATAAAACAACCAGACAGACGATGAAAAAGGAAACAGAGAAGTCAAAAAACACTACATTGGGTTGTCTGAAAAGTCATTATGCATTGTTGCAACAAAAAACAGAAAAAATACATCATGACTTTTCTGACAACCCAATAAAATACATGAACATAATACAGAGAACAGTCCACCCAAAAGAGCAGAATACATATTTTTTAATCTCAAGTATATATAATAGTTTCTAGGATAGAACATATGTTAGTCCACAAAAGAAGTCTAAACAAAATTTAAAAGATTGAAATCATACAATGCATGTTTCCTGATCACAATGAAATGAAACTAGGTATCAATAGCAGAATATAAGCTGAAAAAATACACACAACCAATGGGCCAAATACAAAAATCACAAAGAATATTGGGAAATAACTTGGGACAAAAAAAAACACACACAACAATAAACAGTCTAACTTTACATGTAAAGGAATTGGAAAAAAAATAGTAAAGTCCAAACTGAGACCTGAAATAAATGAAATAGAGGCTAAAATAGCAATACAAAAGATCAATGAAACTGTGAACAGGTTCTTTGAAAATATAAACAAAACTGATAAATTTTTAACTAGATTCATCAAGAAACCAAGAGAGAGAACACAAATAAATAAAATCAGAAAAAAAGTTGAAAAGTGACAACGGACAGCACAAAAATGCAAAAAAAAAAAAAAAAGAAAAAATGAAGGAAACACTACAAGCAACTATATGCCAACAAATTGGACAAACTGAAAAAAAATGGATAAATTCCCAGAAGTATAAAATCTTCCAAAGTTGAATCAAAAGAAACAGAAAATCTGAACTGAACGATTACTACTGATTAAATTGAATCAGTAATCAACAAACTCCCAAAAAACAAATATCCTGGACCAGATGGATTCAAAGGTGAATTTTACCAAACATTCAAAAAAGAATTAATATCTATTCTCAAACTCTTCCAAAAAATTCAAGAGGGGGAAAGGCCCCAAATCTCATTTTATAAGGCCACCACTGCCCTGATTCCAAAGCCAGACAAAGACATTACAAAAAAAAACCAAATGAAACAACAACAAAAAATCCATACGCTGATATCCCTAATGAACATAGATGCAAAAATCCTCAATGAAATATTAGCAAAACAAATTCACCAACATTAAAAAGATCATACAGACCGGCCAAGTGATGTGGTGGTTAAGTGCTGGCTTCGGAAGCCAGCGGCCCCAGTTCGGTCCCACATATGAGGGCCAGTGACACTGCCCTCAAAAACAAACAAACAAACAAACAAACAAACATAATACACCATGGTCTAGTGGGATTCATTCCTGATATGCATGGTTGTTTCAATATCCACAAATCAATGAACATGATAGACCACATAAACAAAATGAAGGATACAAATCATATGATCATATCAATAGATGTAGAAAAGCTTTTGACAAAATCCAGCATGCATTTATGATAAAAACTGTCAGCAAAGTGTATGTCTAACCCACAGCTAATATACTCAATGAGGAAGAGTGAAGAGCTTTCTCCTTAAGATCAGGAACAAGACAAGAATATTCAGTTCCACAACTTTTTCTTTGTTTTGTTTTGTTTGTTTGTTTGTTGTTTGTTTTTGAGGGTAATGTCACTGGCCCTCATATGTGGGACCCGAACCGGGGCCGCTGGCTTCCCAAGCCAGCACTTAACCACCGCGCCACTCGGCCAGCCCCAGTTCCACAACTTTTATTAAACATAGTACTGAAGTTCTAGCCATGGAAATCATGCAAGAAAAAAATAAATAAAAGGCTTCCAAATTGGAAAGGAGAAAGTCAAACTGCCATTATTTGTGAAAACATGATACTATATGTAGGAAACCCCAAAGATTTCACCAAAAAAACTATTTGAACTGACAAATGAATTTAGTAATGTAGCAGGATACAAAGTTAATATTCAGAAACTGGTTGCATTGTTCATCAATAACAAAACTATCAGAAAGAGAAATTAAGATGTGTACTGGATTTATCAGGGGAATCACTTCATGGATTGTGTGGATGTCTGACCACTGCGCTATACACCTGAGGCTGAAGTAGAATAGTATTGAATGTCAACTATAAGGAAATATATGCATACATACATATACATATATAGTCAAAGGATGTAAAGTACAACATAGGGAATATAGTCAATGGTATTGTAGTAGCTATGTACTGTGTCGGATGGGACTTGTTGGGATTATCTCTTTGTGAGGTACGTAAATGTATAATCACTATGTTGTTTTATACACCTGAAAGTAATGATAAAAAATAAATCTTAGAGATAAAAATATATTAAAACATAAAAAAGCACAACATACCACAACTTATGGGATGCAGTAAAAGCAGTACTAATAGAAAAATTTATAGTTGTACATGCTTACTTAAAAAATGATCTCAAAACAAGAGTCTAAATTTACACATTAAGAAACTAGATCAAGAAAAAAATTAAGTCCAAAGCTAACAAAAGGAAATAAGATTAGAAGAGAGATAAATTATAGAATGGAAACTTTATAGAAAGTCATTGAATCCAAGAATTGGTTTGTCAAGAAGTTCAACAAAATTGACAAACTTTAACAAGATTGATTACAAAAAAGGTCTCTAGGGCCGGCCATTTGGCGCACTGGTTAAGAGCTGGTTTTGGGATGCCAGTGGCCCCGGTTCGGATCCCACATATGAAGGCCAGTGACACTGCCCTCTGCAGCTAACAACAGCTCCACCTCGAGCTGGGCTGCAAGCCCTGGCGATGGAGTAGGCTGCAGCTCCTGCTGCAATGGGCTGTCATAGGCTACAGTGAGTGGCTGGCAGCCAGCGTGAGCTGCCAATAGCCATGGTGAATGACCTTTGAGAGGCCAGAGACTGATCTGCCCCATCCAGGAAGAACGCAATGATGATACCAACATGGGCCAGTGAAGCAACGTCCTCCACAACTAGACCGAAGAACAAAAAGACAGCAATTTGTCTGTTCCCCTTCCCCAGTTCCCCGGCACTGTTCTCCTACCCAAATTCCCCAATAAAATCTTTAAAAATAAAAATAAAATAAAAAGGTTTCTCAAATAACTAAAATCAGAAATGAAAAAGGAGACACTACAACTGATGTAACAGAAAAAAAGGGTTATAAGTGTATACTATGAATATTTCTATCCCAACAAATTATATAACCTAGGAGAAACGAAAAAAATTATTTGAAAGCACCAGATACAAAAAATAAATCATTGAAAATTAAAAATATGGAATGATTTATATCTTCTAAGGAGATTGAATCCGTAATCAAATGGCCTGCAACCAAGAAAATACCAGGAGCAAGGGGTTCACTTGAGAATTCTACCAAACATTTAAAAAAGTTTAAAAAGACTCATTTTCAAAGTCTTCAAAAGTTGAAGGGGAGAGCATGCTAAATCATCTTATTTCTATAAGGTCAGCTTGACACTAAAGCTAGGCAAAGACACTATTACAATGAATGAAGATTAAATACCAGTATTTCTTATGAATATTTATGATAATTTCTCACCAAAAGTAAAAGGGACTAAGAGATACAAATATCCAGCTATAAAATAGTCATAATGATGTAATGTACAACACAGAGAATATATTCAATAGTGTTATAACTTTGTATTGTGATAGATGGTTACAAGACATATTGTGGTGATAATATCAGAAGTTATGTAAATGTCAAATCATTATGTGGTACACCTGAAACTAAGATAATAGTGTATGTAAACTATATTTTAATTAAAAAAATAAATAAAATATTCACAAAATACCGTTGAACCATATTGAACAGAAGATTTTAAAAGTTATACACCATGACAAATTGAAGTTTCTTCTTGGAGTGTAATGATGGTTCAATGTACAAGAATATATCCATGTAATATGCCATATGGAAATAATAAAAAGAGCACAAGATCATCTCAATAGATGCTCTAAAAGTTTTTTACAAAATTTATTATATTTTCTTTATATAAACACTCAACAATTAGAAACTGAAGGAAGCTAACTAAAGAAAATAAAGGCAATATATGAATACTTACAGCTAACATCATAGTCAATGGTGAAAGACTGAAAACATTTCTTGTAAGATCAGCAACAAGACGAGGATGTCAGCTTTTACCCCTTCTATTCATTTATAGTGCTGGAAGTCTAAGCATGAAAATTAGGCAAGAAATCTAGACATTTGAATTGGAAGTAATAGGTAAAATTGCTTCAATTAATAGATGATATAATTTTACATGTAGAAAATCCTGAAGATTCCCCAAAATATGTAAAAAAATATAATATTAACACACAAAAATTAGGTGTTTCTATACACTAACAATGAAACAAGACAGAAAAGAAAATAAGAAAACAATTCACTTTCAATCAATAGAGTGAAATACTTAGGAATAAAATTATCCAATGAGATGAAACAATTGTACACTGAAAACTACAAGCTATTGGTGGAAGCAAATAAGACAGAAATAAATGGAAAGACATCTTCTGCTTATATATTAGAAGATTAATATTGTTGTCAATACTGCCTAAAGTGATCTACAAAGTCAATGCAATTCCTACCAAATTCCTGTGACAGTTTTAGCAAATAGAAAAATCCATCTTAAAATTCATACGCATTATCATGGGACCCCTAATAGAAAAAAAAATTATGAAGAAGAATAAAATTGGATGTGTCATATTTGCTGATTATAAAAATTACTAAAAAGATACAGATATCAAAACTGTGGTACTGCCATAAAGACAGACATATAGAAAGTGAAATAAAATAGAGTATGTAAAATAAACCCTCACATTTATGGTCAAATAATTTTTTACAAGGGCACTCAGTCCATTTAATGGGAAAAGAACAATCCATAGGAATAAAAGACTTATTTTGAATTGAAGGAAAGATAAAGAGCTTCCCAAAAAAGAAAAACCTAAAGGAGTTCACCAACACTAAAACAGAATTACAAGGAATCTTAAAGGGACTTCTTTAAGATGAAAAAAAGATAAAACATATAAATGACAAAATGTCAATAACTACATATCAGTCAAAAGATAGGAAGGCTGATTGGATAAGAAAACAAGACCCTTACATATGCTGCCTACAAGAGACTCACTTCAGATCGAAAGACACACATAGACTAAAAGTAAAGGGATGGGAAAAATATATTACATGAAAAAGGAAAATGAAAAAAAAATCTGGGGTAGCAATACTTATACCAGACAAAATAGACTTTAAAACAAAGGGTAGGGCCGGCTGAATGGCGTGGTGGTTAAGCGCTGGCTTGGGAAGCCAGAGGCCCTGGTTCGTGTCCCACATATGAGGGCCAATGATACTGCCCTCAAAAAAAAAAAAAAAAAGCTATTAGGGAGACTACTTCATGGATAGTGTAGAGGCTTGTTCACTGCACTGTACACCTGAAGCTGATGTATAATATTGCATGCCAACTGAATTGAATATATAGATAGTCACGGGATGTGGAATATACTGTGGAAGAGAGTCAAAGGAATTGTAATAGATATGTATGATATGGGGGGGTGAGTGGGATGGCGAATTGGGGGAGGGCGTTGTCACTTTGAGGGGTAAAAGGTATAACTATTGCACTGCATTGTACACCTGAAACTAATTTTTAAAAATGTTTATTTCATAATGAAAGAATTAAAAACAAACAAACAAACAAACAAAAACAAGGGCAATAAGGAGAGACAAAGAAGGACCCAGTAATCCCATTTTTAGGTATTTATCTGAAGAAAACCAAAATGCTACTTTGAGGGGACGGACATGTGCATCCATAAGTATGTTCATTGCAGCATTTGTTAATAATGACCAAAATGTGGAAGCATCCTGGGTGTCCGTCAGTGGATGAATGGATAAAGAGTAGCAACATCTGAGGTAACATGGATGAACCTGGATGGTGTGCTGAGTGGAGTATGTCAGACAAAAACAGATGCAATGTGATTTCACTTCTATGTGGAATCTAAAGAATGAAATACATAAACATAACAGAAACAAACTCATAGATACTGAGAACATTTTAATGATTGCTAGATGGAATGGGTTTGGGGTGTGGGAAAAAGAGGAAGGGATTAAGAAGTGCAAATTGGCAGATGTGAAGTAGTCATGGGGATATAAAGTAAAGCATAAGGGATAAGTCAATAATATGGTAATAAATATGTATAGTGCCAGGTGGGTACTGGACTACTCAGGGGGATCTCTCCTTTTTTCTTTTTGAGGGCAGTGTCACTGGCCCTCATATGTGCTACCTGAACCGGGGCCACTGGCTTCCCAAACCAGCGCTTAACCACCGCGCCACTCGGCTGGCCCAGGGGGATCATTTCTTAAATTATATAAATGTCTAACCACTATGCTATAGCCCCAAAATTAATATAAAATAATATTGAATGTCAACTGCAATTGAAAAAAAAATTAAAAGGGGGAAAAAGAAGTGGGGGAATAAGAAGTTCAAATATCCAGAGCCGGCCGAGTGGCTCAGTTGGTTAAGAGCTAGCTCAAGTGCGCGAGCTGAGCTCTGAGCAACAGCAGTTTGATGCGCAGCTCAAGCTGAGCTGCCGCCGCTGAGCTGCCAACAGGTAGCAGGATGGCTAAGCTTAAAAACATAAAGAAAAAAGAAGTTCAAATATCCAGGTATACAGCAAATATAATCATGAGGATGTAGTGTGCGGCATAGGGAATATAGTCAATAATATTGTGATAGCATGGTACGGTGTGAGATGTTTGCTGAAGTTATCATAGTGATCACTTCTTTAGGTATGCAAATGTTGAATAACTATGGTGCACACCTGAAATAAATACAATATTGTATTATATGTTAGCGATATTTTAATAAAAATTTTACAATAGTAATAATGGTAATTTAGTAACAACAAAAACTTTTCAGTATAACTTTAAGAAATCAAGAGAGTGTTCATCTCTAACAGCAGAATAGTAAATCTTTTGCATTTCAGGTTATTTCCAATTGTTTCCTTTTAATAATGTCGAAGGAGGAACTAATTGCACTGTCAAATGATGTATCATTATTAAAATTATTAAAATAAATTTTGTGATCTTTCACTATGTGATTGCTATCACATAATCATAAAGGAATTCAAACTGATGTAATAAACCTCCTTCCATAACGGTTAAAAATAAATAAATAAATAAATAAATAAATAAATAAATAAATAAATACATAAATTACCCACAAGCTGCCATATAATTTCTACCAGAATACTAAATATGTTTATCTGTGGAATCCAATAATGTGTATACCAAAACATCTGCAACACAGATATTTAAATGTTTGTTGAATGAACATAACACTCAGGCCTTTTCTAAATCCAGGAGCCTGTGTGGTATTTTTTTTATTAATACAGATTAAATTATTCCTAGTACACATAACTTATTTTCAAAGTCCCTTCGTCATATATTTTGTTGACACTTTTTTGTATTACTTAATAGAATTCTGCAAAGAAAAATAATAGTGTCTGCCTTCAGTATTAAAAATTTAAGGTTAAATTATAAGTAACCGTCCATGATAACAACTGATAGTTTTTAAGCATCATTGTGTGTAATTCAAACAGGTGTGCTACACTACATGTGACTAATCTAAATTTAGGTTAATGCTTTTTAAAAATTTTAACATGTGAAGGTGCATGCTTAAGTTTAATTTATAGAGCTTATAATTTTAACATTTTATATAGTGAGCTCCAGATTTTTCAAATAAATAAAGAAAATGTTGGTAGTATTCATTTAGAAGTTTGGGTAATTGACATGCAAAACAAGTGCAATATTTTAATTCAAACTTTAAATAGGGCTACATTTATCTTTAATAAATTCAAACATTGTGCAATTATGTATAATGAATGCCATTCAATATTTTTGAGGTAAAATATTATGAGAAAAAGCCACTATTTTCCTAGAAAATATTCCCATGTTCCACTGTATTCTTTTGACTTACTAAAGCCAACCTCTTCTTTTCTCTACATTTTAATATACTCTACTTAAGATAATAAGTAAGAATATGAACCAATTAGCAATGATATATTTGGGTAATTAAAAATGTATTTACTTCTCTGAATAATCAATGTGTTGTTTTCCACAAAATAAGACAGAGCTATACATAACCTTATCATAAGCATGAAAAATTATCAGGCAGAATAATATATGGAAAAGAGTCCAGGATATTTTAAGCACCACTTTAAGGAGAATTAAATTCGTGAGAGTTAGGATGTGTGAATAAAGTCTTAAGTACACTGCAATATTTCAATTTAAAAGTTTTATTTTTCCATTTAAGTTTATATAAAGCATTGGCTATATATTTTATTTTGAAATCTAAGATTTGAATTTCAGAAGCATGATTTATTTCTCATTTCAAGTGTACAAAGCAATGTAATAGTTAGACATTTATACTCCTCACAAAATGACAACCCCCTCAATCTACTACCCCTCTGACATCATATATAACTGTCACAATATCATTTACTATATTCCCTATGCTGTACCTTTACATTATATATTTAACTACAGTTGACATTCAATATTATTCTACTTCAGATTCAGGTGTATAGCACAGTGGTTGGGTATCTACACAGTCCATGAAGTGATCCCCCTGATAAGTCCAGTATCCATATGGTACCCTACATAATCTTTACATTATTGATTATATTCCCCATACTGTATTTCATATCCCAGTGACTATATTGTGACTACTAATTTGTATTTTCTAATCCCTTTATCTTCTCCCCCATTCTCACCCCCATCCCATCTTGCAACCATCAGTTTTTTTTTCTCTATCCAAAAGCATGATTTTTTTTTACATTTTTTTAAATTGGGGAATTGGGGGAGGGGAGCAGACAAGTTGCTGCTCTTTTTGTTCTTCAGTCTAGTTGTGGAGGACATTCCTTCACTGGACCGTGTTGGTATTATCACTGTGCTCTTCCCGGGTGAGGCAGATCGGTCCCCAGTCTCTGGACGGCCACTCACAGTGGCACTTGGAAGCTCGTACTGGCTGCCAGGGACTCACTGTAGGTCATGGCAGCCCACTGCAGCAGGGTCTGCAGCTAAGCCTTTGCCAGTGACTCACAGTAGCCCAACTCCAGGTGGAGCTGTTATTCATCATCTTACCTGTAGAGGGAAATGTCACTGGCTTTCATATGTGGAATCTGAACTAGGGCTCTGCTGCTCAGAGTTGGCATCCCAAGCCAGCTCTTAATCAATGTGCCACTTGGCCAGCCCATGATTTCTTAATATATCTCAAATATCTTCAGCAAATTTATTTTAAAATTCATTTTTAAAAATCCTAAACCAGCACATTCGATTTGGATCCCTTATTTCAAAACTATTTAATAATACAGTCTGATCTATAAACCAATCTCAGCCTACCCTGAGTTGTTTCAAAAGCATAGTCATCTCATGAAAACAAAAGGAGAGTAATGTCAGGATAACAGGCATAGTAAAACCTGAAAATTTGTTGTTCAATTGAACAATAAAACAATTGACAAAAATTGGCAGAATCAATTTTTATGGAACTCTGGAAATAAAAATTTGTAGGAAACTGCATCCTGTTTATTGAAGAAAAATGGATAAATTTTAATAAAACAGTAAATTTAGCAGCATTTTAACTTACTCTATTCCCACCATTCTCTCTCCAGCTTCTTGATAGTCTAGAAAACAAAAGAGTTCAATTAATATGCAAAAGATCAGTACAGCTACCACTGGAGGGAGCCAAATAAGGTAGCAACTCATTCCATGACTCATTTCTAAAGAACTGTCATTATTTGATTTGTCTAGTGGTTGCATGAAAGATCTCACTTGAAAACTGTCTTTATTTGACTTTATAAGAAGTTTTCCCAGTGCTAAAAGTCTTTTCAATGGGGCATTTAATAAAAATATTTAGAGGCAATTGTTTAACTTCATGGCTGTGTAAGGTCATGGGTAATATTAGGACTAAAAATATACTAAAATTATAAAACAAACATCTGGGAAATGATATTCCTACAATGAGTTTTGAAAAACACTGATATATTTTTGAAATGTAGAGAGCCACATACATGCATAAGACTGTGTGTATATCAAGGCTGGTATGCATTTTCAGGAAAGACATGAGAAAATCATCAGTTCTCACCTCTGGCTGACCTGAAGCTTGTGAAAACAAGAAATGCAGTGTTGTAAAAACTTAGCTGAGCATTGAAAGCATGCCAAAATAAGAACAAAGAGCCTTTATGAAATGACTAGGGCACTTATTTGTTGTAGGTGATAAAGGAAACCCTTTTTCAACCATTAGCTGAACAATAACTAACCAAGAAGAAACTTTAGTATCCACAAACAAAAAAGGATATAGACTTTACATGTGTATTTAGAAAAACAATTAAAGAAACAAAAATAATAGCAAATAGAAACAAGAATTTCTGGGAAGGGGAGAAATCTGATTTTCAGAGTTGCCACAATCAATATATTATTTGAAGTGCCCAGTTTTAACAATAACAACATAACATATAGAACATGAAAAGGAAAAAGAATATATGGCCCATACAATAGACAAAAGAGAACAATAGAAACTATCTACAAAGAAGACCCAAGTTTTGATTTACAAGACAAAGACAAATCAGCAACTTTAAATGTGTTCAAAGTACTAAAGAAAACTGAAGAAATAAATGAAAGTATGGAACAATGACAATATAATGAAAATATCAGTAAAGAAATAGAAATTATAAAAAAGAGATCCAAGCAGAAATTCTAGAATTTTGCAATAACTAAAATAAAAAATTCACTAGAGAGAATCGACAACAGATTTGAACAGGCAAGATAAAGAATCAGCAAACTTAAAAATAGGGAAATTGAGATTATACAGTGTGAGGAGCAGGGAAGAAAAAGAATGAAAATGAATTAACAAAGCTTAAGAAACTTGTGGAGTACCATCAAGCATACAAAAGAATGCATAATGAGAGTTGCAGAAGTGGAGGGAAAGGGAGTAGAATAAAATTTTGAAGAAATAATACCCAATGCTCCCCAAATTTGATGAAATACATAAATCTAGACAACCAAGAATTTTCAGAAATTTTAAGTAGGATAAACACAAAGAGATTCACAAGAAGATACATTATAATCAAACTATTAAAAGCCAACGACTATGAAAGAACTTTAAAAGCAGTAAGAGAGAAAAGACTCAAAATGTAATAAATAAAATGTACACCTGACTTCTTATCAAAGAGCCTAGACTAAAAGTGTATCAAAGACCTCAATATCAGGCCAGAAACAATAAAATACATAGAAGAAAATATAGGTACTAAACTAACGGACCTTGGACATAAAGAGGATTTTATGAATTTTACCTAAAAGCCAAAATAAATTAATGGACTATATCAAACTAACAAGCTTCTGCGAAAGAAACCATCAACAAAACAAAAAGACAACCAATCCAATGGTAGAAGGTATTTACAAACAACACCTACTACAAGGGGATAATATCCAAAATATAGGGCCAGCCGAGTGGTGCAGTGGTTAAGCACTGGCTTGGGAAGCCAGCGGCCCCAGTCCGGGTCCCACATATGAGGGCCAGTAACACTGCCCTCAAAAAAAAAAAAGAAAAAAAAAAGGTCAGAGTATCTGAACAGATACTTCTCCCAAGGAGACATAGAAATGGCCAACAGATATATGAAAAAAATCCTCAACTTCACTAGGTATTAGGGAAATGTAAATCAAAACCACAATGGGATATTACTTCACACCTGTTGGAATGGCTATCATCAAAAAGACAAGTGTTGGAGAGGTTGTGGAGAAAAAGGAAGCCTCGTACACTGTTGGTAGGAATGTAAATTGGTACAGCCACTGGAAAACAGCATGAGGTTCCTCGAAAAGTTTAGAATAAAATTACGATCCCACTCAGCAATCCCTCTTCTGGGTACCTACCCAAAAAATCTGGAAACATTTATCTGTAAAGATATATGTACCCCAATATTCATTGCAGCATTATTCATGGTGGCCAAGACATGGAAACAAAGTGTTCTTTGATAGTTGATTGGAAAAAGAAGATGTGGTGCATATATACAATGGAATATTACTGGGTCATAAGAAAAGATGAAATATTGCCATTTGTGACAATGTGGATTGTTTTCAAGATTATCATGCTCAGCGAAATAAGTCAGACAGAAAAATTCGAGAACCATATGATTTCACCGATATGTGGTATATAAAACTGAAAGCAATAAACATGAAAACTATATACTTTTATTAACCAATGTAACCCCGATAAATTTAGTAAAAAAAAGGAATAAAATAAATTATTTAAAATTCAATATAGGGCCGGGCGAGTGCCGTGGTGGTTAAGCACTGGTTTGGGAAGCCAGCAGCCCTGGTTCAGGTCCCACATGTGAGGGACAGTGACACTGTCCTCAAAAAAAAAATTCAATATAAAGGGAAATACAGGACCAAGCTGAGAAAAAATAATATAAAAGAAGAAAATATTAATGAAAATTCTAATTTAACCTGTTTCTATTAGGCAGCACTGTCTTCTTTATCTTCCTTGAGTGTAGGGGATGAAGCAAATCAATATTTCAACAGATAGAATTGTGTATCTTTTATCTCAAATAAAATTGAATTAATTAACATAAATGGAAAGATAGGAGTTAGAGTGATCCCTGGGCCTGGGCTGGGGTGGGGCGTGCAAGGTGGGGCTGTGTGCGGGGTTCCCGCCTCAGCTCTCAGCTGCCCAGGTTGGAGTGCCTAGTGGTGAGAGACCATAGTATACGTGGCACTGGAAGAGGCCTGCTTGCTCTGGGTGCAGGCAGGACCGGGTCCCGGCCGGAGTGGCATGTTGCTGACCCAACCCTTCAGAGTTGGCCACGGGCTTTGTGGCAGGAGTAAGGGGAAGCCATGCCTGGACACGTAAGGACTGCTTGTAGATAGGATGGACCATGAACACGAAAGGGTGAAAGCCCTGAAAGAGAAGATTGAATCTGAAAAGGGAAAAACTGTCTTTCCCATAGCAGGTCAAAAATTAATTTATGGGTGCTGCGTTGCCAGGGAAACGGTGGGCGGGTGCCCTCCAGCTCCAACAGGCTGCTCACTGTGACGCGGGAGTGCGGAAGCCACCTTGGGTCCGGCTCACCGCACTGCGCTTGCAGAGTTGCCAGGCTGGTGATTGGTTGTCGGGCTGCTCGGCCTGATCTGAGAGTGGCTGATTGGGACAGGCTGAGACTGGGAGTTTTCCTGGGAGTGTTGGGCTGTGAGCTGTGTGACTGCATGATGCAGCCAGGGCTCTCCTGGGGATCTATCTAATACATCAAAGCAATTCCAGAGCAACAGCCAGAATGGGGAAACAAAGAAACATGTCACAAGTAAAAGATCAGAAGAAACCTCTAGAAATGGAACCCAAAGAAACAGAGGGATCCAACCTTTCAGAGACAGAGTTTATAACACTGATGATAAGAATGTTTCACAAACTTAGTGAGGACATAAAGAAGGATAGAGAAATCATAATAAACAACCAGTTAGAACTTAAGAATACAATAACTGAAATGAAGAACACACTCGAAGGAATCACCAGTAGAGTAGATGAAGCAGAGAATCGGATCAGCGATTTGGAAAACAAAATAGCAGAAATCACCCAGTTGGCATAACAGAAAGACCAAAGAATAGAAAACAATGAAAATAGTTTAAGAGCCCTATGGGACAAGATGTTTCACAACAACTAGCAAATCATAGGAATAGCAGAAGGAGAAGAGAAGGAGCAAGGGGTCGAGAATGTATTCGAAAAAATAATGACTGAAAACTTCCCTACCCTGGTGAAGGAAATCAACATACATGCCCAGGAAGTGCAGAGGGTTCCAAACAAGCTGAACCCAAACAGGTCCACACCAAGACACATCATAGTTAAAATGGCAAAGGTTAAAGACAGAGACAGAATCCTAGAGGCAGCAAGAGAAAGACAGCAGGTTATGTACAAAGGAACTCCAGTTAGACTAACAGCTGAATTGTCTACAGAAACTCTGCAGGCCAGAAGGGAGTGGCAGGAGATATTCAAAGTGACACAAAATAAAGGCCTACAAGCAAGATTGTTGTACCCAGCACGGCTATCACTTAAAATTGAAGGAGAAATAAACAGCTTCTCAGAAAAGAATAAGCTTAAGGAATTCATTACCACCAAGCCAGCATTGCAAGAAATGTTAAAAGGTCTTTTTTAAACAAAAGAAAGGGGTAAACAAGCTAACCCAGGAAGACCAGGAATACAAATAACAAAATGGCAATATGTACCTATCAATAATTATTTTAAATGTGAATGTGAGAAGACAGAGAGTGGCTGAGTGGATAAGAAAATAGGACACATGTATATGCTGTTTACAGATGGAATAAGATAGTTCATGCAAATGGAAATGAGAAGAAAAAAAGCTGGATTACCAATACTTATTTTGGACAAAATAGATTTTAAAATGACTACAGTAAAAGACAAAGAACGGCACTATAACCCTAATAAACATCTATGCACCCAACATAGCAACTCCTAATTACATATAACAGATTTTGACAGACATAAAGACAGAGATTAACAGTAACACTATCATAGTGGGGGACTTCAACACCCCATTGTCACCAATGGACAGACCCTTTAGACAGAAAATCAACACAGAAAGAGGGGCCTGAAATGACACTTTAGACCAGCTGGACTTTGTTGATATGTTTAGAGCATTTCATTTTGAAAAAACAATATACATTCTTCTAAAGTACACATGGGACATTTTCTAAGATAGACCACATTAGGTCACAAAACAAGTCTCAGTAAATTTAAGAAGATTGAAGTCATATCAAGCAGATATAAAGGAAAAACTTATGGTTGCTGGCTGGGATGGAGTGAGGATGAGGGAGAGAGGGAAAGTTTTGGACAGCATAGGTGGGTGACTACAATGTTGCCGCAGGGATATGGGGTCAGTTCTGGGAATTTGATTGATAATGTTGTGAAGAGACTGTTATGTTAAGTGAAATAAGTCAGTCGAAGAAAGACAAGTACCATATGATCTCACTTATATGTGGAATCTGAAAAACTGAATGAATGAGCAAGGTAAACAGACTCATAGATATAGAGGAAAAACTGAGGGCTGCTAGTTGGGAGGGGGGTGGGGATAAGAAGGAAGGGGAAGGGATTAGACAGCATAAATAGACAACTACAATATTGCCACAGGGATATGAAACACAGTTTGGGGAATATAATAATGTTGTAAATATTTTGTGGGGTGTCAGATGGTCATATGTCTTGTTAGGGAGACCACTTCATGGATGGAGTAGAGGCTTGATCACTGCACTGTACACCTGAAGCTGATGTTGTATAAAATTGTATGCCAACTTAACTGAATATATAGATAGTCACAGGATGTGGAGTATATTGTGGAAGGGAGTCAAAGGAATTGTAATAGATATGTATGATATGGGGGGGAGTGGGATGGCGTACTGGGGGAGGGGGGTTGTCACTTTGGGGGATAAAGAGTATAACTGTTGCATTGTGTTATATACACCTGAGACTAATAAAAAAAAGAGAAAGAAAACCAGAGAGCCCTTAAAAAAATTAATTTATGCAGGCAAAATCCTCAATGATGCTACTGCTCTAAAATAATATAAAACTGATGAAAAACACTTGTGATGGTTTTGGTGACAAAGCCCAACACCAACACCAGCTGGTGACAATACCAGAACCAAAATCTCAGCGATCTAATCCTGCCACCAGTATCACAGTTAGTTCTTCCACAGCACCAGCTGTAGTTCAGGAACCAACACCCACCCCTGCTTTGGCTCCCACTCCCGCACCTCCATCTATCACTCCAGCATCAAGGACAGCATCTTTTGAACCTACAATTGCTTAGTGCAACAAAACAAGAGGACGCTGCAGAAAACCCTGCAAATCCACCAGTGGCTACTAGCTGCTACACTACATCATCAACTGACAGTATATCAGGAGATTCTTCTCTGTCAAACTTTTTTGAAGGTGCAAGTTGTGACAGGTCAGTCTTATGAAAATATGGCACCTGAGATCATGCCAGTGGGTTATGATTGAGAGCAAGTAATTGCAGCCCTGCAAGCCAGTTTCAAAAGCCCTGACAGTATCTTATTATTTTTTTTTAGAGGGCAGTGTCACTGGCCCTCATGTGGGATCCGAACCGGTGCCGCTGGCATCCCAAGCCAGTTCTTATCCACTGTGCCACTCAGCCGGCCCCTAACAGTATCTTTTAATGGTAGTCCCCAGAGATAAAAAGGCTGTGGTTGACCCCATTCCAGCAGCTATTACTAAAGCTCCTCAGTCTTCCGTGACTGCCGCTGTAGCATCTATGACTGCAAGGACTACAAAAGGTTCTGGAGTAATTCCCCCTTGAATTTTTCAACCTCAGTTTCAACAGAATCCTTCCCTGCTTCCAACATTGCTATAACAGACAGGTCAATCAAATCCTCAGTTACTGCAGCAAATTAGCCAACACCAGGAGAATTTTAATCAGCTGTTAAATAAACCAGTTCAAGAAGCTGGTGATCGAGGAGGAGGAGGGTGTGGAGGTGGCAGTGGAGGACTTGCAGACACTGGAAGTGTTCATATGAACTACATTCAAGTAACAGCTCAGGAAAAAGAAGCTATAGAAAGATTAAAGGCATTAGGATTTCCTGAAGGGCTTATGATACAAGCTTACTTTGTTTATGAGAAGAATGAGAATTCGGCTATCAATTTTCTTCTACAGCAAAACTTTGATGAAGATTGAAGGGGACTTTTTGTTATAATGTCACACTTCACACCAGTGCATTACCCTAACTTTGTTCACTTTATTGTCTGGGATGTCTTGGGCTCATATCCATAATACTCGGTATAAGGTGGATTGTTGGGGGTGGGGAGGGAGGGATCTAGGATATAGTGCAGGGATAAATACAGTGCATGTGTGGTTCAATTAGCATAAACTACAAATGCACAGTGTGTAAAATGTTATACAAGCAAAAATTAGTTTTTATAGTTCTTTATTTCTTTATAAAACACTAGATAACTTCCTAGGTTTACCTTTTTTTAGTGTACTCGATCCAGAAATTAAGTGTAATACCCTGCTTTGTATTTTTTTGATTTACATTGATTTCAGAAAGAATCTTTGCTACCTAGAATTTACAGTCTCTATTTCATAGCAACACTGGATAATGGCTTTGTGAAACTGAAAAAAAAAATTGGAAGAACTACAAACAGAAAAGACAAATTATTGATGGTTATTGTTGCTGCTTCAAATAAGTATAAAATTATTGTCAGGAAAGCCCATTCTTTTGTGTTATATACTTGGGGTTGGGGAGTGGACAAGGGGAATTTTTTTTTTTTTTTGAGGGCAGTGTCACTGGCTCTCATATGTGGGATCCGAACAGGGGCCGCTGGCATCCCAAGCCAGCGCTTATCCACCGTGCCACTCGGCTGGCCCAGGGAATCTTTTCTTAAAATAAAAATAATTACTGCTATTTTAAAACCTCTTTCTAATTGAACGTGAGACCCCTCTAACATGATTTGAGAAGCTGTACAAGTATAAGCAGAGTTATTTTCCTGTTTACATTATTTTTGGTTTGTTTTGGGAAAATTGGTAGGTGTCTAATTACTGTTTACTTCATTCTTATATTGCACTAAATGTTTTAAAACCATCATTTAATGTTTGCTTTTGATGTATCCCTTTGTGAAATTAGCATTTTGGGGCCAATGGAGAAATGCAGCATTCACTCTCCCTCTGTTCCTTTCCCTCAGTAGAAATGTGTTTGTCAGCAAGTCGTGAGTTCAAACTGCTGCCTTTTTGAAAACCCACAAAATGCTGATTCAGTTGAAAGTTAATGCAAATGTTTAAACACTGGGTTTCTAACATTTGTAAATGTTTTTTTCCTTATTAGATAAGACTGTGTGACCATTAAAGTCATTAGGATTATATTGCTTTCCAAAAAGAAGGTGGATGGAACTATAATTGATCATTTTTTATTGCATTGGAAAGTCTGGTGAAATCTTTTGGAAGGGCTGGTAGATGTGGCTGGGAAAGTACTTCAGAAAATATACAATCAAGATATCTCATGGCATATTAAAAGAAAAATCTTGATAGCTAAAAAAGAGAAAGCTAGCTCATGTATGAGTTTTTAAATTTTTTTTTTTGAGGGCAGTATCACTGGCCCTCACATGTGGGACCGAACGAAGGCCACTGGCTTCCCAAGCCAGCGCTTAACCACCACGCCACTCGGCCGGCCCTTAAATTTTTTTTTTAGAGGACAGTGTGACTGGCTCTCATATGTGGGATCTGAACCGGGACCTCTGGTGTCCCAAGCCAGTTGTTAACCACCGCACCACTCGGCCAGCCCTTATGTGTGTTTCTTGTGTGTAACTTTTTACTGCTATTTTATTTAAAAGACAACTGTGTATCTGTGTTTCTGGACATACAATGCATAAAATGAAATTTATATGACAATAATAGCACAAAGACAGAGGATGATACAAAGAGATATAAGAGCTACTTGTTTAAGTTCTACATAGAGCAAACCACTGTACCCAAAATTGGAGAGACAGACAGGTGTGTATACAGAGAATCTCAACTTATTGGAGCAGAGTCACAAGTGGAAGCTTTCATGGGAACCAGTGATGGGGTAGGAAAACCTAAACTGTAATGAATGGATTGTTAAAGACTCAGCATGGAGAAGTCTGAGGGTTATCAAACTGGAGATGAACCCAGTCATATGGGGATCCTGATATATTTATGATTTTTACCTCTATGAGCTTGACCAGGTTCATACAGAGAACATCAGAGAAAAAAAAAAAAAAAAACGCTCTTCCTCCTGACAGTGGGTGGGGAGATATTAACTGGGAAAATACTAGAGCATTCTTTTCTTCTTAAAATACCTGACCTCAAGAGGCTATTGTATCAAAGCCTAACCTATTGGGGTTCACCAGAGATCAATCAACCCAGGAGAAGGGAAATACACAACCGCAGCCTTCTGAAGCCTTTCATGTTGGGAAACAGAAACACCAACTGCAACAATCTCTAGCCATTTTATCACACCTGAAAAGGGTGGTTAAAAAACAAAAACCTGAAAAACATTATGCAGTTCACAGGACAAAGCCACAAATTCAATACAAGACTGAGATCTAATTATAGGATTTTATAATGCTTTCCTCCCCTATTAATAGCAGTTCCATTACCCCAGTACATTATAAACAGCTATAAAGAAAAAACTACAGGGCCGGCCAAGTGGTGCATTGGTTAAGAGCTGGTTTTGGGATGCCAGTGGCCCTGGTTCAGATCCCACATATGAGGGACAGTGACACTACCCTCCACAGCTAACAACAGCTCCACCTGGAGCTGGGCTGTGAGAACCCTGGTGACAGAGTAGGCTGCAGCCCCTGCTGCAGTGGGCTGCCATAGGCTACAGTGAGTGGCTGGCAGCCAGCGTGAGCTGCCAATAGCTGCAGTGAGAGACCATCCAGAGGCCGGCAACTGATCTGCCTCATCCAGGAAGAGTGCAATGACGATACCAACAGTGAAGCAACGTCCTCCGCAACTGGACTGAAGAACAAAAAGACAGCTACTTGTCTGTTCCCCTTCCCCGACTCCCCAATGCTGTTCCCCTCCCTCAATTCCTTAATAAAAAAAAAATCTTAAAAAAAAGAACAAACTACAAGGTATATTAAAAGGGAAAAACCAAATAAAATAAAAAACACCTCAGTTTAAAGGGATACAACAAGCATTAGAACTAGATTCAGATACAGTAGAAATGTTAGAATGATCAGATCAGGTATTTAAAATAATTGCGATTAATATTTTGAAGGTTCTGATGTATAAAGTAGACAGAATGCAAGAATAGATGGGAAATATTAGCAGAGAGATCAAAATTCTACAAACGAACAAAAGATAAACACCAGAAATTAAAAACACAGTAACAAAAAAAGAATGCCTTTGATGGGCTTATTGGTAGACTAGTTACAGCTGCATAAAGACACTATGAGCTTGATCTGGGCTGATCTAGTGGTTCAGTTGGTTAAGAGTTAGCTTAAGAGCATGAGCTCTGAGCAACAGGGCCACTGGTTCAATTCCCACATTGGCCAGTGATGCTGCACCTGAGCTGAGCTGTCACAGAGTTGCCAACAGGTAGCAGGATGGCTCATTTGGTGAGAGCACATACTCCTAACAAGATTGCCTGTTCGATGGTGGGCTATGCCTGCCCGCAACAAAGACTGAACTTGGCACCTTGAGCTGAGCTGCCACCCAGATGGCTCAGTCGATACAGCATGCCCTCTTTACAATAAGGCTGCCAGTTGGACTCCCAAATGGTATGTTGGCTGTGCCCACCTGCAACTAAGACTGAACTCAGCACCTTGAGCTTAGAGGCCACAAGCTGCTGATGGGCAGCCAGGTGGTGCCTGGTGCCCTCCACAACTAAGACTGAAGAACAACAACTTGGCTGGTCCCCTTCCCCAATTTCCCAACACTGTTCTCCTCCCCCAATTCCCCAATTTAAAAAAAAAATCTCTAAGCTTGATCAACAAACATATGTTGGTGAGGATGTGGACAACAGGGAATCCTCTTACACTGTTGGATTCAAACTGGTGATGCCACTGTGGAAAACAGTATGGAAGTTTCTCAAAAAATTAAAAATAGAACTACCTTATGACCCTGTAATTCCACTCCTGAGTATTTATCCAAAAAATCCAGAACTCTAATTCAAAAAAATATATGCACCCCTATGTTTATTGCAGCTGTATTCACAATAGCAAGACATGGAAACAACCGAAATGCCCATCAATAGATGATTGGACAAAGAAATTGTGGAACAATTGTGGTACAATGGAGCATTACTTTGCCATAAAGAATGAAATCATACCATTTGCAACAACATGGATAGACCTAGAGAATATTATGTTAAGTGAAATAAGTCAGACTGAGACAGACAAATACCATATGATCTCACTTATATGTGAAATTTAAAGAAAAGATAAAATGAGCAAACAAAACAGAAATAGACTCTGAAATACAGAGAAAAAACTGATGATTGCTAAATGGGCGGGGTTGGGGAATGGGGGAGAAGGTTAAAGAATTAGGAAGTATAAATTATTAATCACAACATAGTCACAGGGATGTGAAATACAGTATGGGGAATATAATCAATAATGTCGTAAAGATAATGTAGCATGCCAGATGGGTACTGGACTTATCAGGGGGATCACTTCATAGATTGTGTAGATACCTGACCACTGTGCGGTACACATGATATTGAATGTAATGGGATGTAAAATACAGGATAAGGAATACAATCAAAGATATTGTAATATCTATATACGATATCAAAGGGGTCAACTTGGGGTGGGAAGTTATCACTTTGTGAGGGGTGTAAATGTCTAATCATTACGTTGTTTTTGTACACATGAAACTAATATGATAAAAAAGAAAAAATATATAAAAAATAAAGGTTGTGGGGAATAAATACAATTTAACAGAAATTTTTAAAAAGAATCTATGAGCTTGAGAATATTTCAATACAGATATCTAAAACTGAAAAAAAAGTCTAAAATAATACAAACAAAATATCAGGAACTGTGCAAAAACTACAAAAGGTGTAACATGAGTATAATGAATGTATCTGAAGGAGAAGAAAGAAAAAAAGAAAAACAAGACATATATTTTAAATAATAATGACTGAGAATTTTTCCCCAATTAATGTCAGACACCGAAACACAGATCCAGGGAGCTCAGACAACACCAGCAAGTTAGAAACAAAAACAAATACTACACATACATATATCATATTCAAACTACAAAAAATAATTTAAAAAAATTATAAAAACAGCAAGAATAAAACAAATATCTTACATATAGAGGAGGAAAGGTAAGAATTACATCTGACTTCTCAGAAACTATACAAGAATAGAGTGAAATACTTAAACTGTTGAGGGAAAAAACAACCCACCAACATAGAATTATGTACCCTGCAAAATGATTCTTCAAAACTGAATTAGAAATAAAGTCTTTCTATAAGAAAAACTGAAAAACATTATTTGCCAAGAGGCCTGACTTGCAAAATGTATTCAAAGAAGTTCTCTAGAAAGAAGAAAAACAATATAAGTCAGAATTTCAGATCTACATAAAGAAAGCAAGAGCATTACAGAAAGACTAAGTTAAGGTAAAATAAATGTAATTGGATCAATAAAAAATAACACTCAAAACAGAAAACAATAATTTCTTTATTGTTTATCAAACAATAAAGAAATACCAATTCTCTACAATGTCTTTCAAATATAGAAACAGGGAATGCTTTCTAACTCATTCTATAGGGCAAGCATTATCCTAATATCAAAATCAGACAAAAATATGCAAAAAAAAAAGTACAGTAAAATATGTCTTATGAACATAGATGCAAAAATACTAAAAAAATATTAGCAGGTCAAATCCAATAATTTAGAAAGAGAATTATACACCATAGCTAAGAGGGATTTATCCCAGGTAAACAATGCTTGCCAAACATTTGAAAATCAATTAATATAAGCCATCACATCAACAGATTAGAAACAGAAAGTAAAATCACATGATCGCATCAGTAGATGTAGAAATAGCATTTGACAAGATCTAACATCCATTCATGAAAACTCTCAGTAAAGAAGGTATAGAAAGAGGCTTCCTCAATTTGAAAAATGCATCTACAAAATGTGGTGGAAAACATCATACTTAACTGTGAGAAACTAGAAGCTTTCCAATGAAGATCAAATACTAGTCTGTATCCTCTCAAAACTCCTTTTTAACATCATTCTGGAACTCCAGTTTGATACAATAATACAAGTAAAATAAATAAATGGTATATACATTGAAAAGAAAAAATAAAACTGTTTATAGATGACATAATTGTCTACATAGAAAATTAGTAATAATAGCAACTACATATATATGTGTACATATATATATTTCCTCTTGTAATAATGAGTGTAAATAGCAAGATTACCAATAATAAAAATTAATGTATAAAATATATATAATATAATACAAGATTAATATATAAAAATCAATTGCTCTGTATATACTAGCAGTGAACAAGTGGAATTTGAAATTAAAAACAATACCATTTACATTAGCAGCCACAAAATAAAACACTTAGGTATAAATCTAACAAAATATATACAAAATCTATATGAGGAAAATTATAAAACACTGATGAAAGAAATCTGAGAACTAAGAAAAGATAGAGATATTTCTGGTTCATGGATAATTGAAAGTCTCATTATTATCAAGATGTCATTTTTTTCCCAACATAACCTAGAGATTCAATGTAATCCTAAAAGGACGTTATTTTGTGTCTACCAACAAAATGAATCTAAAGAAAATAGGGAAAGGCAAAAAAATAAATAAACAATCAACACAATACTGAAACAGAAGAACAATGTTGGAGGACAGACACTGCTCCACTTCAAAATGTTTGTGGAACTACAGTCATCAGGAAAATGTGTTATTGGTGAAAGAATAGAGAAATAGATCAATGAAACAGAATAGAGAGACAAGAAATAGACACACATAAATATAGTCAACTGATCTTTGACAGGGGAGCAAAGACAATTCAGTGGAACAAAAATAATCTTTTCAATAATTGATGCTAGAATAACTGGATAGCCACATACAAAAAAAAAAGAAAAACATCAAGATACCCCTCACACAAATTCACTCAAAATGTGTCACAGATCTCAATGAAATTCAAATCACTGTAAAATTACCAGAAGACAACCTAGGCATAAATCTAAGTGATCTTTGGTTTGGCAAAGACTTTTTATTTATTTATTATTATTTTTATTTTTTAAATTTATTTTTATTAGTTTCAGGTGTACAACACAATGCTATAGTTATACTCTTTACCCCCCAAAGTGACAACCCCCCTCCCCGAGTTCGCCACCCCCCTCCCCCCATATCATACATATCTATCACAACTCCCCTGACTCCACTCCACAGTATACTCCACATCCCGTGACCATCCACATATTCAGTTACAGTTGGCATACAATACTATACAACATCAGTTTCAGGTATACAGTGCAGTGATCAAGCCTCTACTCCATCCATGAAGTGCTCTCCCTAACAAGACATGTGACTATCTCACACGCCACAAAATTTTTACAACATTATTATATTCCCTGAACTGTGTTTCATATTCCTGTGGCAATATTGTAGTTGTCTATTTATGCTGTCTGATCCCTTCTCCTTCCCCCCCCATCCCCAACCCCGTCCCAACTAGCCACCCTCAGTTTTTCCTCTGCATCTATGAGTCTGTTTACTTTGATCGTTCACTCAGCTCTTCAGACTCCACACACAAGTGAGATCACATGGTACCTGTCCTTCTCCAACTGACTTATTTCACACAACATAATAGTCTCTTCACAACATTATCAATTACATTCCCAGAACTGCCCCCATCTCCCTGCGGCAACATTGTAGTCCTATCTACACTGTCCAAAACCTTTCCCCTCTCCCTCTTCCCCACTCCCCCCCAGCCAACAACCATCTGTTTTTCCTTTATATCAAATCTTTCTGTGTTGATTTTCTGTCGAAAGGGTCTGTCCATTGGTGACAATGGTGTTGAAGTCCCCTACTATGAGAGAGTTACTGTTGATCTCTGTCTTTATGTCTGTCAAAATCTGTTATATGTAATTAAGGAGTTCCTATGTTGGGTGCATAGATGTTTATTAGGGTCATAGTGCCCTTCTTTGTCTTTTACTGTAGTCTTCATTTTAAAGTCTATTTTGTCCAAAATAAGTACTGCTACTCCAGCTTTTTTTTTCTCATTTCCATTTGGATGAAATATCTTATTCCATCTGTAAACAGCATATACATGTGTCCGATTTTCTTATCCACTCAGCCACTCTCTGTCTTTTGATTGCAGCATTTAGCCCATTCACATTGAAAATGATTATTGATAGGTGCATATGTATTGCCATTTTGTTATTTGTATTTCTGGTCTCCCTGGGTTAGCTCGTTTACCCTTTTCTTTGGTTTAAAGAAGCCCTTTTAACATTTCTTGCAATGCTGGCTTGGTGGTAATGAATTCCTTAAGCTTATTCTTTTTTGAGAAGCTCTTTATTTCTCCTTCAATTTTAAGTGATAGCCTTGCTGGGTAGAGCAATCTTGGTTGTAGGCCTTTATTTTGTGTCACTTTGAGTATCTCCTGCCACTCCCTTCTGGCCTGCAGAGTTTCTGTAGACAAGTCAGCTGTTAGTCTAACAGGAGTTCCTTTGTATGTAACCTGCTGTCTTTCTCTTGCTGCCTCTAGGATTCTGTCTCTGTCTTTAACCTTTGCCATTTTAACTATGATGTGTCTTGGTGTGGACCTTTTTGGGTTCAGCTTGTTTGGAGCTCTCTGCACTTCCTGGGCATGTATGTTGATTTCCTTCACCAGGGTAGGGAAGTTTTCAGTCATTATTTTTTCAAATACATTCTCGACCCCTTGCTTCTTCTCTTCTCCTTCTGGTATTCCTATGAGTCGAGCTGGTTGCGTTTCACCTTCTCTCATAGGGCTCTTAAACTATTTTCATTGTTTTTTATTCTTTGGTCTTTTTGCTGTGCCAACTGGGTGATTTCTGCTATTTTATCTTCCAAATCACTGATCTGATCCTCTGCTTCATCTACTCTACTGGTGATTCCTTCGAGTGTGTTCTTCATTTCAGTTATTGTATTCTTTAGTTCTAACAGGTTGTTTTCTATGGTTTCCCTATCCTTCTTTATGTCCTTACTAAGTTCTTTAAACATTCTTATCATCAGTGTTCTAAACTCTGTCTCTGAAAGGTGGGCTCACTCTGTTTCATTTAGTTCCATTTCTAGAGGTTTCTTCTGATCTTTTACTTGTGACATGTATTTTTGTTTCCCCATTCTGGCTGTCGCTCTGGGATTGCTCTGATGTATTAGATAGATCACCAGGAGAGCCCTGGCTGGATCACACAGGCACACAGCTCATGTCCCAACACTCCCAGGAAAACTCCCAGTCTCAGCTTGTCCCAATCAGCCACTCGCAGATTAGGCTGAGCAACCCGACAACCAATCACCAGCTTGGCAACTCTGCAAGCGAAATGCGGAGAGCAGGGACCCTAGGCGGCTTGCGCACTCCCGCGTTTCAGTGAGCAGCCTGTTGGAGGTGGAGCACACCCAGCAGGCGTTTCCCTGGCAACACAGCAGAAGCCATGGGGAGGGTGGGGATCCGAGGTGGCTCGCGCACTCCTGGGTCTCAGTGAGCAGCCTGTTGGAGCCGGAGGGCACCTGCTCAGCGTTACCCTGGCAACGCAGTATCAGCCAGGCAGAGGGTGGGGATCCAAGGCCGCAGGCGTGTGCACGCACACACATACTTCTGTGCCAATTCCACCAGACCAATGAGGTTTCGGACCTGATCCTCTGTGGGTGGGCCCAAGCCCGACAAAATGGCTTCCTCCCTACCCCACTCGCGTGCAGGCTCCACACCATGGGAACAACAGTGCAAAAACCCCCAGCCTTTGCACCAAAGGTGCGCAGTTCAGTCCGTTCTCACAGGCTCCTTGTTCCGGCTCACACAGCCACTCCCTCCACCAGGAACCAAGTAAGTGCTCACTGGCGAGCAAGCCCAGGCACCGGCCCCACTGATTCTCCAGCTGCTCTTAGCCTCACTGAGCTGAGCAAAGATAGTCTTCACTAATTTACTGCCGGCTGTCTTAGAACTTCTCTTCCTGGCAAAGGAACTCTAGGCTGGTGAGCTTGGTGTGCGGCCGGAGGGTCTCTCCCCCAACCAGACAAGCTTCCCACGGCTGGGGCTTCCCTCATGGGGCTCGCCCTCTCTCATCTCCGCCCGTCCTACCAGACCCGACACGGCCTCCTCTTTAAGTTCTTCATTTAGAGATTCTGTTCATCTAGTGTTCCGGGGACCTCCAGGGTTGAATACTGTATAATTTGTATGTAATTTTGGTGTGATCCTGGGAGTCAGTTAGCACAGCGTCTGTCTATTGCGCCATTTTACCGGAAGTCCGGCAAAGACTTTTTAGATACAACTCCAAAATCATGATTTATATAAGAAAGAATAGATTAGCTGGACTTAATCAAAATTTAAATTTTCTGCTCTGCGAAAGATATTGTAAAGAGAGTGGAATGACAAGCCACAGACTGGGAGAAAATATTTGTGAAACATCTATTTGGTAAAGAACTGTTATCTAAAATATGAGGGGCCGGCCGAGTGGCACGGTGGTTAAGTGCTGGCTTGGGAATCCAGCGGTCCCGGTTCGGTCCCACATATAAAGGCCAGTGACACTGCCCTCAAAAATAAAATAAAATAAAAAAATAAAATAAAATAAAATAAAATAAGAAAGTACTATTAAAATGCAACAATAAGAAAATGAAAACCTGATTTTAAGAACTGGCCAAAGACCTTAAAAACACCTGACTAAAGAAGGTATACAAATTGCAAAAAGCATATGTAAAGGTGTTCCACATATGTCATCAGAGAAATGCACCTTAAAACAAAAATAAGACACCATTGCACACTAATTAAAATGACCAAAATCCAGAATGCTGACAACACCAAATGCTGTCAAGGATGTAGAGAAATAAGGAATGTCATTCATTGCTAGTGAAAATGCAAAATTGTACGGCCACACTGAAAATCATTTTGGTAGTTTCTTGCAAAACTAAACTTACCAAGTGATCCAGAAATCATGTTCAGTAGTATTTTCCAAAGGAATTGAAAATGTATGACCACAAAAGCACCTAAACCCGTGTTTATAGCAGCTTTATTTATAAATGAGAAAAGTTGGAAGCCACCAAGATGTCCTTCAGTATGTGAGTGGATAAATTGTGGTAATCTAGAAAATGGAATATTATTTAGTACTAAAAAGAAATAAGCTATCAAACCATGAAAAGACAAATCTTTAAAAAGACTTAAATATGTATTATAAGTGGTACGAGACATTTTAAAAAGTTTCTATATTGTATAATTCCAACAATATGGCATTATGGAAAAGGAGAAACTATGGAACAAAAAGATCAGTAGTTGCTAGGAGTTAGAAAGTAGGGAGAAATAAATAGGCAGACCACAGAAGATTCTAGGGCAGTAAAATTATTCTGTATAGTACTGTAATAGTGAATACGTTATTACACATTTTATCCAATCTCATACACTGTACAATACCAATAGTGAATCCTGATGTAAACTACAGAATTTGGATGATAATGAGGTATCAATGTAGGTTACTCTGTAAAACTTATAACATTCTGGATGGTATAGTTGGGGAGACAGTTTGTATGTATGGGGCTAGAGGGAACTCTGTACTTTCCACTCAATTTTGTGGTGAACTTACAACTTGTAAAACAATAAAGCCTATTAAAATATATATGTACCTAGCAATAGAACACCAAAATACAGGAAGCAAAAGCTGACAAAATGGGAGAGAGAAATAGGTAATTCAAAAGTAATATTTGGATATTTCTTTCTTTATTTATTAAATTTATTGGGGTGACATTGGTTAGTAAAACTATATAAGTTTCAAATGTACATTTCCTCAATACATTATCTGCATATTAAATTGTATGTTCACCACCCAGAATCAGTTCTCACTCCATTACCATACACTGGATCCCCCTTCTCCTTCTCTACCACACCCTCCCCCTTAACCTCTGGTAACCATTTAACTGTTGTCTGTGTCTATAAGTATTTGTCTTGTTCCTTCATTGCTTTAAGTTTTATATCCAACATATGGAGTGAAGAGATATGGTTGTTGACTTTTTCTGTCTGTCTTAGCATAATAATCTCAAGATCCATCCATGTTGTCACAAATGGCACTATTTCATCTTTTCTTATGGCAGAGTAGTATTCCATAGGGTATGTGTACTATATCTTATTTATCCAATCATCTATCATAGGACACTTTGGTTTTTTCCATGTTTGGCCTCCATGAACAATGCAGCAATGAACATTGGGGTACATATATCTTTATGAATAAATGTTTTCATATTTTTTGGGTAGATACCCAGAAGTGGGATTGTTGGGTCTATGGTAATTCTATTCTTAATTTTTTGAGGAATCTTCATACTGTTTTCCATAGTGGCTCTACCAATTTACACTCCCACCAACAGTGTATGAGAGTTCTTTCTTTCTCCACAGCCTCTCCAACAGTTATTATTTGTCTTTTTGATGATAGCCATTCTAATCAGGGTGAGGTGATATCTCATTGTGGTTTTTATTTACATTTCTCTGATGATTAGTGATGTTGAGCATTTTTTTCATGTCTATTGGCCATTTATCTGTATGTCCTCTTTGGAGAAACGTCCATTCAGGTCCTCTGCCCATTTTTTAATTGAATTCTTTGTTTTGTTGTTGATGAGTTGTAGGAGTTCTTTATATATTTGGATATTAGTCCCTTATCAGAGATGTTTGCCAATATCCTCTCCCATTTGGTTGGTTGCCTCTTTGTTTGTTGATGGTTTCTTTTGCTGTGTAGAATCTTTTTAGCCTGATATAGTCCCACTCATTTATTTTTTATTTTACTTCTCTTGCCTTTGAGGTCAAATTTATAAAACCCTGTTTACAAGTAACATGCAAAAGTTTAGTACCTATGGTTTCTTCTATGCAATTTATTGTTTCAGGCCTTATGTTTAGGTCTTTGATACTTTTTCAGTTAATTTTGGTACACGGTGACAGCAGTCTAGTTTCCTTCTTTTGCATGTGGTTTTCCAATTTTCCCAGCTCCATTTACTAAAGAGGATTCTTTTTTTCTTTCCATTGTATATTTTTGGTTCTTTTTTGAAAATTATCTGTCATAATGTATGGTACTAAATTCTGTCCCATCGGTCTATATGTCTGTTTTTCTTTTTCCCCAGTACCATGCTGTTTTGATTATTATTGCTTTATAGTATAATTTTAGCTCAGGGAGAATGATACCTACATTGGTATTTTGATGGGAATTATGAACTTTAAATGTGTGAATTCTATGGTATGTGACTTATCTCTACAAATCTATTTAAAATGCTTGTTATGAAGATTTCATTTTAAAAGGATTTATTATTCAGTAATATACTAATGTTGAGGTTTATCTATTCTAATAAGATTTTTCATTTATGTTAAAAAGTGAATCAAAAAATGCTTTATTTTCATTTTAGGTAAATTAGTTCTGTGTCATAGGCTTATCACTAAAACTTGATCTTGACCATAGTATCAATGCCATATGGTGGTAATTTATTCTAATAGAGTATTTACTTTTTTGTTAAATCATTCTTTATGAAGTATTGCTTGATCTTTCAATAAAAGTCCAATAAATTCATGATTAAAAAACTTCATACAATAAAAACATATCAGAAAGCTTCCAAGGATTAAATATACTCTCTGGAACAGAAAACAGAATCTTAGGGATAGAAATAAAAAGAATTTATAAGTTAAACAAAGTACTATTATGCACTCTTTTTTGTCCCTTTATATCTACAAGATGAAGTGTTCATGAAAAAAAAAATGAAACAAATATATTTGGTTTCTAAGTGTTATCCGTGTCTTCCTGAAATGATTTAGTTTATTTACTTTAGACTTTGGGGTGCTTCTGATTCTAAACTGGTAGGAGTACTGTCTACAGTGTTCTCCATTAGATATAGGCAGCTCCAGTGTATTTTCTGAATCATCAAATAATTCACATATGGTCATTCCCAAAACTTCTGGTTATCTCTGTGAAGAAGTACTTTCAAGTTGGAGTAAATCTAAAGACAGAGAGCATAAAGACTCAACATTTATTTGGACAGTGTTTTTGGCATTAAGCCACTGCTGGGTGAATAAAATATTTTGAAGAAAATTAAGTTTTCTCACCAAGAATAAACTCGGCTTTGTTAGCTCAAGTTTTGAAGTTTCTTGTACAGTATTTCTGAACATGTTTTAACCCTTTCTCTTCAGAAAACCTTGGTCTGATATTTTTCTTTATATTAAAAAAACATTAAAGTTTGGTCTGTAATTATAAAAGTAACATATCATTTAAGTATTTTTTGAAAATAGATAAAAAGCAGAAAGAAGAAAAGTGTACAGATGTAGTATTATCACCCCAAAGTAATGATTGTTAAGGTTTTGGTTGTATTTCTAAAATGCGTATATATATATATTTGATATATTAAACAAATGCTCGCAAAACTTGTAAAGAAGTCTTCCTTGGTGTGAATTCGTGTTCTACTGCTCACACCAATGGTCAGAATAGGAATGTTTATTCATTTCCTTATTGTTTTTAAATATTTCCAATTTCCTTATTTAATTAAATCTTTCACTAAGTTGTAATTTAACATTTTAGTCACAAATAGCTAAAAAGTGAAAAATTCAGTCAATTGTTTTTCTTTTCCTTTTTTTTTTTGAGGCCAGTGTCACTGGCCCTCATCATATGTGGGACCGAACTGGGGCCGCTGGCTTCCCAAGCCAGCACTTAACCACCGTGCCACTCGGCCAGCCCTACTTTGTATTTTAAGAAAAACTTCAATCTATAAAAGTAAAAAAACAACAAAAAAGTTTATTTAAAGAAATTTTTATGTAAGTAGCTTTATCCACTTTTTATTTTTATTGTATAAAATATTTTATCATATTATATGAGATGCATTCAAGAGGTATAATTTAATGGTATCTATCTATATATCTATCAAACACCATTTAGATACTTACTCTGAAGTGAGTGGGGAAAACATTTTTACATAGGGAGTCACTTTAGTTGCAATCCTTATAACATCCAACCTATTTGGACAACTTAAAAGTTAAACTTGTATAAACATGTGTGATATGTCTCATATTAATATTGTCAGAAATAGTTCTTCATGCTGATTAGTGACCAAGATTTCAGTAGTCCTTGATGAAATTAGAAATATAGAGGGATACATTAATTTTATATTTTAGTGTAAGATTCCTAGCTTCCTTTATTTGGAAAGACTATCTTCTTTTTTTCTGAGATTATGTCCTTCCTACTTTTTGTTTGTTTGTTTTAAAATTGTATTTCTAACTTCCATGTCTGCCAAGATTGGAATTGTATTTCTCCTTAGTCCTCCCTCTTACAACTAAATTTTCCAGTGTGACAAAATAGAAAAATATAAGAAGACTCTGAAAAATGATAAGTAGGTCCCCAGCTAGGGTATGCGACTTTTGTAATGATGTAGTGGATTTTTTTTTTGCTCCCATATATCCTGAATGGGGGACTGGGGAAGCCACTAACCCAAAACCAACAATGAATGCAGTTGAAGAAAAAAAACTTGTTCCCTGTAGCCAAACAAATAGAAGAAGTCTATCCTAACAGAACAGAAAAACATTTTTATCATACACGACCTATTCCTGTCAAACACCAATAGAAAAACTGGCATACCCTCGAAATCAAGGTGGGTTGAGTGGATAGCTTGTCGTTTTACCTCTTCCCCTCCAATAGGAGCAGGGGCTGGTGCTTTGTTTCCCCTGCCTTGTGGTATCTACATGGCTAAGCAAAGATCTGGTTTTCATCCCCAGTGTGTTGGAAACAGACTTCCCACAGGATCCCCCACCAAACTAATGTTGGCAGAGATGAGCTGGAAGCTGGTCTTCCATCCACCACTTGGTTGAAGCAGGCAGTGCTCCAATTTCCTCACCATGTTAGTTTCAGTGTTATCAGCAGGGAGCTCAGTCTACACAGCAACCCAGCAATGACAAGACTTAAGGAAGTGAGGCAAATGAATTGGCACTCTGCTTCCTCAGTTTTCCCAGTATCAGCAGGGAACAAAAGTTTATAGCCTCTGTCCACATTCAGCAACAATGAAAGTGAAAAAGTGTTATCAAGAGGGACAACTTGGCACTCCATTTCATGCCCCAAACTCTGTCAAGAGAACCCAGTTAGGAGCTGGGCCTCCATTATCACCCAGCATCAGTGAGGTGGAAAAGGCTGTGGGAGGCAAGCTAAGTGACATCTTCTACTATTCTAGCCCCTGGTTTAGACTTGGGGACTGAGCTTACAACTCCTCCATCTTCCATGAAGGTGTGTTAGTCAACAATACACTTTTTATGGGGTGGTATCAGTGGAGTTCAGTGAGTAACAACTTCTACATCTTCCAGAGATTGTGTGCTACATCTAAATGTGATGAAACCCTTTTATAAAGATTAAGTAAGATCCAGTATCTCAAAATAAAATAACCCAAATGCACAGGATATAATAGGAATATCTTACTAAGAATCAGGATGATCACAACTTGAACAAGAAAAGAAAGTCAAAGGATGCCAATACTTACCTGACAGATGTTGGAATTATCTAACAAGGATTTTAATCCATCTGATAAAAAAAAAATTCCATAAGCAACCATGGACACATTAGAAACAAACAAAAGCAATTTTAAAAGTTGCAAAGAAATAGAAGATATAGAAACATGAAGTGTAAATTATAAAATGGAAAATAAGGTAACTGAAGTAGAAAAAAAAATGCTGGATGGATCAATAGTATGATGCAAACAACAGGGAGTAAAATTGGTGAACTTGAGGATAGATCAATAGAATTTACCCAGTGTGGACAGTGGACAATAGAGTGAAAATAAAGTAGAAAAAAACGAAAAAAACAAAATAGAGTCTAGAGGACTTAATGGGGAATAAGATGTAACATTCATTTCATCAGGACCTCACAAGAAGAAAGAATGGAAAAGAAAAAAATATTAAAGGAGATAATGGTTGAAAACTTCTCTACCTTGGCAAAATTCATAAACATACAGATTCACGAAGCTGAGAAAACCTTAAATAGGATAAACCCAAATAAATCTACTTGAAGACATATCAGAATTAAACTTCTGAAAACCAATGATAAAGAAAATACCTTGAAAGCTTCTTGAGAAAAACAATGCGTTACCTATATGGCAACATAAATTTGATTCACAGCAGATTTCTCATGTGAAATCATGAAGACCAGAAAGAAGTGGCACAACATTTTTCAAGTACTGAAATAAAGAACTGCCAAATTCAAATTTTATATCCAGAAAATTATCCTTCAGGAATGAAAGGAAATTCTTTAAAACAGCAACTACAAAATCAAGAAAACAAACAAACAAATTAAACCTGTAACTACCATATGAGCCAGCAGTTGCATTCTTGGAAATTTATCCCAGATAAATGAAAATCTATTCACACAAATTTCTTAGCAGCTGTACTTACAGTAGCCCTATACTGAAAACTACCAAAATATACCTGAATAGATCAGTGGTTGAATAAACTGTTCCATCCATACTCAATAATTAAAAAGAATGGACTACTGATACACACAAGAACCTAGATGGGTCTTAAGGGAATTATGCTGTGTGAATAAAAGCCAATGCCAATAGGACACATACTGTATCATTCAATTTATATAATATTTTTAATATGACAAAATTGTAGAGATGGAAAACAGATTAGTAGATATGGGGGAGAAGTGTAGCTATGTTTATAAAAGGACAACACAAGGAATCTTTAAGGTGATACTGTTAATATCTTGATTGTGGTGGTTGTTATACAAACTTACACTTGTGACAAAATTGCATAAAATTACACACACACAAATAAAAGCACATAAAACTGATGAAATTTGAATAAGGTCAGTGGATTGTACCAATGTTAGTTTTCTGGTTTTGCTATTATATTATTGTTTTGCAAGATTTTATTATTAGTGGGCATTGGCTAAAATGTATAAAGGGTCTCCCTGTATTTTTGGAACTTTCTATGAATCTATAATGATTTAAAATAACTTAAAAGAATGAATGCCAACAACAAAAAAAGGCCTTTCCTTTATCATAGGGATAGTACTTGGTAGTTGGTAATTTAAAAGTCTATTTTCTTGGCACAAAAAAAAATGTTGGCATCACTATGTTAGACTCTGCAATGTATTTTTTAAAATCTTGCCAACCTTTAAATTTAAAAGACCTGGAATCATTGAAATACATTATTCTAGAGTGTGGCTTTTGGAAGGAAGCAAGAATGGAAGAGGAAAGAAAGTAGGTAAACAGAAGTTTACAGATTCTTTCTCTCTTCTTGTTTCACACTCTGTTTATCTCAAGAAAACATTAATCATAGATAAAAAGTTATAAAAAATTAAACACCTGTTACTTTGATATATTCTAACTTGTGGCTATCTATAAAACATCAAAAGTGTGCCACTGTAAGCATGATTTCAAGGGATTCCATTCCAGGGATCACAATAATATTCCTCTCATGAATAGACTCAAAGATACGTTTCAAGTTCTAAGTTTTCAGAAACTGATTTTCAAGGACTACAAGAAATTTTGCTGGAAAATAATATACATGGGTGTTTACCGTCTTCATTTCTTTAATTATATCATGTTGAACAGAGATCACTTTGAAAGAACAGATGTAAACATAGTGGGTACAAAATGGATAAAGGGAATATTACACAGAGCTTGGGTGACTCAGGCAGCTCATTTTCTTACAACCTCACAAACATTGGATATTATAATGACTTAGATGTTTTAAATTGTATTTCTTTTATAATTATAAGTGAAATTGAGCATTTTTCATATGTTTATTTGCCATCGTGTTCATTTATTATGTGAAATTTCTCTCCATTGGTTGGCTTTGTTGTTTTTTTAAAATATAATTTTATTTATTTGAAGTAGTTCTTTGTAAATTAATGTAATACAAGTATTTCTCACAGTCTTTAAAATTTAATTTTTGCTTGGATTTTTCCCATTGAATTTTTAAAGTTCTATGTTGCTTAATTATTTAATTTAATCCCTTCTGCTTCTAAATATACCATAATGCTTAGAAAAATCTTTTTTCTTATAATTTATGAGTTCTTACTTTTCCACTTATAGCTTGAATCCAGCAGGTTTATTTCATGGGTTAATTAGGAAAACAGGAGTCCAGATGTTTTTCCGTAAAAATAATTAGTTAAGAAATTCCCAACTATTATACCTTGAGTTGGTCACAGGCATGATCTCACCAGACTTGGGAATGTCAAGTAAGGGTTTGGGCTACCAGAGTTCCTGGAATATTTGCCTCCATCATGAGCAGCCTCCTTTATGCATTCACTATGGTGTGCCATATATACATAATTTAATGTGTGCCATTACTTGAATTATATTGGGAATCCCCAGGCAAGAATATTGTCCCAAAATCATGGATTGTTTTTTTATGTTGTTGTTGTTTAGTTTTTTTCTTGAGTGTTTAATTCAAACATTGTCATTGATTTTTAGTTATTTTTACCAAATAACTACATATTTATATTCAACTGTATTTCTCGATTCTATCATTTTTGTATTGTTATAGTTCCTCAATAAATACAGCACTGTTTTAAGTTTTAGGGAATTGGATAAAGCTCTTGTTGTGGTGGATATTGATTTAAAAATATGTATGGGACATTTACCATGAGTCAGGCACAGTACTAGGCGCTGGGGTGTCAGCAGTTAAAAATTCCAACTCTCGGGCCGGCCGAGTGGCACGGTGGTTAAGCACTGGCTTGGGAAGCCAGCAGCCCCAGTTTGGGTCCCACATGTGAGGGCCAGTGACACTGCCCTCAAAAAAAAAAAATTCCAACTCTCATGGAACTTACATTCTGATGGTAGCTAAGTAGTAATAGATAA
This sequence comes from Aselliscus stoliczkanus, assembly GCA_033961575.1. NCBI lineage: Eukaryota > Metazoa > Chordata > Mammalia > Chiroptera > Hipposideridae > Aselliscus > Aselliscus stoliczkanus. The sequence continues at coordinate 80,778,351 of CM066737.1, forward strand.
TGTTATAAATAAGTACAATATTTAGTATGTTAAGTGGTGATTAATAATCTGAGAAAAAATAAAATAGCAAAGGAATATAGTTATGTTTGCAGTAAAGAGGGATGGTAATTCAATAGAGTAGTCAGGAAAACCCTCTAGGAAAAGGTGACATTTGATGGAGATGAAGGAGTGAGCCTTGAGGTTATTTGTGGATGAGTGTTCCAGACAGAAGGAACAGCAACTGAAAAGTCCTAGAAGTGGGAGCATGTCTGGCATTGTCTAGGAAACTGATGTGAATGAAATAATGAAATGGTGTGAGAAAGATGAAGTAGTTGTAGGACTTGAGATCAGAAAACAGTAAGATAGATTATGTAAGGCCTTTTATTGATAATGGCTTATTGAATGATATGACAGCTACTACAGGGCTCACTCCAAAGCCCAAAGCACTGGGTAAAAACTGGTTCCAACGTCCACTACCTTACAGACCTAGAATATTTCCTATCTCATTTTCCTGCTTATCCATGGCTCCTCTGTATGAAGTCACTCCTCTCTTCCTAAATTAACCAAGCTCTTCTTCCTGCCTCTTTTCCCTTAAGGAGATTTATTACTTACTTATACTCTGATGTAGATAGTAGTTTATTTCACTAAAACAAAGAAAATAATCCACAAATATATAATTTCTGACAGTATATACTTTTAGAACTGTACTCTGGTATGTAATTGTGTGTGTGTGACAGTGTGTATATTATTTTTATACATAGATATATCAATATAGATATAGATATATCTGTATATCTTTAAGGCCTATCTAAATGTGTAGGGCTAACTTGACTTCTCATTAATTATCTGTACATTGCTTTATAATTGTCATTATTATTCTTCCAGTTTCTTCTTTTCTACAAATTTTTATACTCATGTCTGACAGCTTATTTCCTTTGTTTCTAAATTGCTACCAGATATAATTTAGTTTGTATAAAATTTTTTAGTGAAAATTATACCAGGAAGCTTGTTAAATCACTTTATTTTTGCACAAATCTAAATAAATATGCTCCTACTTGAGTGTTATTTCACACTTTTTTTAGTGTTAAATAAAATGCAAGATTTTTGTGCCCATTTTTTTCTCCTCTTAGAGAAAATTCAAATATATTTTCAGATTTTGCCACTATGTTATGGTAGTTTAGATATTTTGATAAGGAAGTGAAATAGCTAAAAGTATATGTTAAAATATTTTATATTTATATTCCAGAAACAACAGAATCATCATTATTTATTTTAGAAGTATGACTGAAAATCTTGGTATATACCCCAAGAAGCCTGTATGAAAAATGACCTTTAATTTTTTTGACATTCATTATTATTTTATATTGGTTTTAAGTGTACAGCATAGTGGTTAGACATTTATAGAATTTAGGAAGTGATCCCATAACTAGTGCCACTTGGCACTATACATAATTTTTACCATATTATTGATTAATTCCCTATACTTTACATCTTCATGATTATTTTGTAACTACCAATTTTTAATTTATTTTGAGGGCAGTGTTACTGGCCCTCACATGTGGGACCTGAACCAGGGCCTCTGGCTTCCCAAGCCAGTGCTCAACCACCACACCACTCGGCCGGCCCTATTCCATCCCCTTTTAACCCATCCCTAATTGCCTTCCATCTTAAAGAAGTCCCTCTAAGATTCCTTGTAATACTGGTTTGGTGATTATGAACACTTTTAGATTTACTTGTTTGGGAAGCTCTTTATCTGTCCTTCAATTCTAAATGATAGCTTTGCTGCGTAGAGTAACCTTGGTTGTAGGTCCTTACTTTTCATCACTGAATATCTCCTACCAATCCCTTTAGGCCTGCAAAGTTTCTGTTGAGAAATCAGCTGACATTCTAATGGGGGCTCCCTTGTAGGTAACTAACTGCTTTTCTCTTGTTGCTTTTAAATTCACTCTTTGTCTCTAACCTTTGTCCTTTTAATTATGATGTGTCTAGGTGTTGGCCTCTTTGGGTTCATCTTACATAGTACTCTCTGTGCAATTCCTGGGTTTATATATCCATTTCCCTTGCAAGGTAAGGGAAATCTTCTGTCATTATTTCTTCAAATAGGTTTTATTTTTATTTTATTTTATTATATATTTTTTAATAGTCTCTTTCACAACATTATCAATTACATTCCCAGAACTACACGCATATCCTTGTGGCAACGTTGTAATCACCCACCTACGCTGTCCAAAACCTTCCCCCTTTCCCTCATCCCCACTCCCTCCCAGCCAGCAACCATCAGTTTTTCCTTTATTTCTGCTTGATTTGACTTCAGTCCTCTTAAATTTATTGAGACTTGTTTTGTGGCCTAATGTGGTCTATCTTGGAAAATGTCCCATGTGTACTTGAGAAGAATGTGTATTCTGTTGTTTCAGGGTGAAATGCTCTAAAAATATCAACGAAGTCCAGCTGGTCTAAAGTGTCATTTAAGGCCCCTCTTTCTGTGTTGTTTTTTTGTCTAAAGGGTCTGTCCATTGGTGACAATGGCGTGTTGAAGTCCTCTACTATGATAGTGTTACTCTTGATCTCTGTCTTTATTTCTGTCAAAATATGTTATATGTAATTAGGAGTTCCTATGTTGGGTGTATAGATGGTTATTAGGGTTATAGTGCCCTTCTTTGTCTTTTATTATAGTCTTCATTTTAAAGTCTATTTTGTCCAAAATAAGTATTGGTACTGCAGCTTTTTTTTCTCATTTCCATTTGCATGAAATATCTTATTCCATCTGTAAACAGCATATACATGCGTCCTATTTTATTATCTACTCAGCCACTCTCTGTCTTTTGATTGGAGCGTTTAGCCCATACACACTTAAAATGATTATTGATAGGTGGATATGTATTGCCATTTTGTTATTTGTATTCCTGGTCTTCCTGGGTTAGCTTGTTCACCACTTTCTTTTGTTTAAAAAAGACCTTTTAACATTTCTTGCAATGCTGGCTTGGTGGTAATGAATTCCTTAAGCTTATTCTTTTCTGAGAAGCTCTTTATTTCTCCTTCAATTTTAAGTGATAGCCGTGCTGGGTACAGCAATCTTGGTTGTAGGCCTTTATTTTGTGTCACTTTGAATATCTCCTGCCACTCCCTTCTGGCCTGCAGAGTTTCTGCAGACAAGTCAGCTGTTAGTCTAACAGGAGTTCCTTTGTATGTAACCTGCTGTCTTTCTCTTGCTGCCCCTACGATTCTGTCTCTGTCTTTAACCTTTGCCTTTTTAACTATGATGTGTCTTGGTGTGGACCTGTTTGGGTTCAGCTTGTTGGAACCCTCTGCACTTCCTGGGCATGTATGTTGATTTCCTTCACCAGGGTAGGGAAGTTTTCAGTCATCATTTTTTCAAATACATTCTCCACGCCTTGCTTCTTCTCTTCTCCTTCTGGTATTCCTATGAGTCGAGGGTGGTTGTGCTTCATGATGTCCCATAGGGATCTTAAACTATTTTCATTGTTTTTTATTCTTTGGTCTTTTTGTTGTGCCAGCTGGGTGATTTTTGCTATTTTGTCTTCCAAATCGCTGATCCGCTCCTCTGCTTCATCTACTCCACTGGTGACTCCTTTGAGTGTGTTCTTCACTTCAGTTATTGTATTCTTTAGTTCAACTGTTTGTTTTTTATGATTTCTCTATCCTTCCTTATGTCCTCACTAAGTTTGTTAAACGTTGTTATCATCAGTGTTCTAAACTCTGACTCTGAAAGGTTGGATCCCTCTGTTTCATTTAGTTCCATTTCTCGAGGTTTCTTCTGATCTTTTACTTGTGCCATGTTCCTTTTTTTCCTCATTCTGGCTGTTGCTCTGGGATTGCTTTGATGTATTAGATAGATCACCAGGAGAGCCCTGGCTGGATCACGCAGGCACACAACTCACAGCCCAACACTCCCAGGAAAACTCCCAGTCTGAGCCTGTCCCAATCAGCCGCTCGAAGATCAGGCCGAGCAGCCCGACAACCAATCACCAGCCTGGCAACTCTGCAAGGGCAGTGGGAAGACCGGGGACCCGAGGTGGCTTGCGCATTCCAGGGTCTCAGTGAGCAGCCTGTTGGAGCAGGAGCACGCCCACCAGGCGTTTCCCTGGCAACACAGCACAAGCCATGCGGAGGGTGGGGATCCGAGGCAGCTCGTGCACTCCTGTGTCTCAGTGAGCAGCCTGTTGGAGCTGGAGGGTACCCACCCAGTCATTCCCTGGCAACGCAGTATAAGCCCGGCAGAGGGTGGGGGATCCAAGGCCGCATGTGCATGCGTGCACGTGCTCACACACACTTCTGTGCCTATTCCACCAGACCAATGAGGTCCCGGACCTGATCCTCTGTGTGAGGACCCAACCCTGACAAAATGGTGCCCTCCTGTACACCACTCGCATGCAGGCTTTACAACAGAGGAACAACAGTCCAAAAACCTCCAGCCTTTGTACCAAAGGTGCTCAGCCCAGTCGTTCCCGCAGGCTCCCAGACCCGGCCCACAGAGCCACTCCCTCCACCAGGAACCAGGTAAGTGCTCACCGGTGAGCAAGCCCTTGCGTGGCCCCAATGATTCTCTAGCCCCTCTTAGCCTCACAGCTGAGCTAAGAGAGTCCTCACTAATTTACTGCCAGCTATCTTGGAACTCCTTTTTCCGGCAAAGGAACTCTGGGCTGGTGAGCTTGGTGTGTGGCTGGAGGGTCTCTCCCCCAACCGGAGAAGCCTCCCCACAGTTGGGGCTTCCCTCACGGGATTCACCCTCTCTCGTCTCCACCCCTCCTACCAGACTTCACGTGGCCTCCTCTTTAAGTTCTTTGTTTAGTGGTTCTGTTCATCTAGTGTTCCTGGGTTGAATGCTGCATTATTTGTTTGTAATTTTGGTGTGATCCTGGGAAGTAGTTAGCACAGCATCTGTCTATTCTGCCATTTTACCAGAAATCCTCGTGGATATTCTTAAATCTGTTGTTTACAATTGAAGAAAAGTTGCAACGTTCCCACCACGAACATGATCTGCTCTCGTGGAGCAATAGATGAGCAACCTGGTGTGTTCCCAAAGCACCTTACCAGCCCCAATTTTCTTGAGCACTCCTTGTTCATCTACCTCAGGTGCTTAAGACAGGTCAGATGTTTTCCCCCGGGGTCAGGCATGGCTAGGATGCAGAATGTACCTTGACCATGCATGGCAATGGGCAGGTGAGTGTGGCCTGACAGTGGTCTGCGGCACACAGAGAGGTTTTGGAGAGGCCGCCCTCAGTCAGGAGGCCTGCAGAGGCTAGGGCCTTCAAATAGGTTTTAAATTCCTTGTTCCCTTCTCTTTCTGGAACTCCTATAATGCGAATGTTGGTATGCTTGATGTTCTCCCAGAGGCCCCTAAAATCTCCTGAGCTATTTGGATTCTTTTTGCTGTTCTGGTTGGGTGCTTCTCTGCTATCTTATTTTCTACATTGCTGGTTCGATCCTCTGCTTCATCTAATCTACTGTTGATTTCCTATAATATAATATATTTTTCATTTCCATTATTGTATTCTTTATTTGTGACTAGTTCTTTTTTATGTTTTCCGTCTTCATTTTTATGTTGGCTATCTCTTTTTTAAAGTTCTTCCTGAGATCAGTGAGCATCATTATAATCAGTGTTTGGAAATCTGTGTCTAATAGATTGCTTTTCTCCATTTTGTTAGTTCTTTTTCTGGAGCTTTGTTCTGTTCTTTTATTTGAGACATGTTTCTTTGTCTTCACATTTTGGCTGCCTCTCTGTGTTTGTTTCTATGTATTAGGTAGGGATGCTATGTCTTCTCGTCTTAATAAAATAGGCTTATGTAGTAGGTGCACTGTGGGACTCAGTGGCACAGTCTTCTTGGTCACCTGAGCCACACACTTCAGGTGTGTCCCTTTGTGGGTTGTGTGTGACCTCCTCTTGTAACTGAGACTTGGTTGATAATTGCAAATCAATGGGAGGGACTGACCCTTGAGCTCACTGGTTGTGAGGACTGACCTTGACTACAGTGGAAGGGTTGTTGTGCAGGAGCTGACCTTACAGAGTAGGATCTGCCTCAGCAGGCCTCTGGTACCTGCCCAATCTACCCCTTGGGTGTGTCGTACTTGGAGGCAGCTGGGTGATGCTCCAGCTCACTTTGAAGCTGGCCATTAGGGATACTAGCCCCAGGACCACCTTGGAGGGAATCCACTACAGGTCAAGTTCAGCCACAGCCCTGCCTTACCCAGGGCAACACAGCAGGATACACAAAGAAATCCACAGATGGCTGCCACCCATGCCATGCTTGGATGCACCTTGAGAGGCTAAGCCTCAAACTATGTCTGGCTGCCACTAGTGCCAATATTAGGGCTGCTCAGCCAGAGGTACAGGACATATTCAAACTAGATGCTGTTTGTCTGGGTCCCGCAAAACTTTGACACCCTAGGAAAGTCTGCAGCTTGAGCTAAGGCATACAGTTTATATAAAAAAGCCACTCAAAGTGGCTTGACTGTGCTGGTTATTTGGGCAGGGTGGGTTCTCCATTCAGCAGGGTGTGGTGAATGTGCACCACTTGTGCCCACATGTCCAGAAGCGGGAAGGCTGAACAAAGAAGCAATGGCCTCTGCCAGCTCCTACTTCTGGGAGAAAGCTTTTCCTCCATCCCCCATTCAAAGCCAGACAACTCAGTTCCCCACTATATGTCCCTGCTGCCTCTCCAGCTGCTGCCCCAGCACTGGAGCTTGGAGAGAGTAATTCCATGAATAAGTCTGTGTGTGGTCTCTTTAAGATGAGTGCCTGGGAGTGCAGCTGCTCTCTGTCTCACTCAATAAGTCTCTGCTGGTTTCACCAAGAGAAATTATGGGTACTTCCCTCCCCAGCACTGGAACCCTGGACTGGGGTGAGGCTGGAACCTCTCACTCTTCTGGGGGGTGGGAGGGGCTCCTCCACAGCTGAAATATCCCTCCCAATCTTAAATGGTCACACATAGGTGCAGGACCAGCCCATTCCTCGTCTCTTCCCCTCCTACCAGTACTGAGGTGGCTTCATCTGCACTTCTTTAGTTATACAACTTCAGTTCAGCAAGATTTTAGGTGATTCTCAATGATGGTTGTTTTGTAGTTTATTTGTAATTTTGTTGTGGTCTTGAGAGAAGGTAAGCACAGTGTACCTACTGCACAATCTTGGTATTCCCTCTGCTGACTTTTAATATTTTTAGCTGTGTCTATCGCTTGCAGAGTCTTCCCTGTTTCCCTGCAAGCACCAGTAAATCCACATAATTTTATTTGTATTTCATTTGACTTGAACTATTTTGCTTGAATTTACACTTGCCTCAACAATCCCATACGTTAAACAAAGGTATTTGCTCTCCTCACATATCTCTATTAAACTGCCTGATTTCTTTCATGCATTAATAAGATATGTGTATAACTTATAAGAATGATATCCATACTTATCCTTTGAAAGGTAAACTTTGCATGTATAGCCCTCCCTAAGTGGTTGGTGTTAAGGAGATCATTACGTGAAAATATATGCTGCACATTCTTGCCGCTTGTGGCAATATATGGTATTTTAAATTAAATTAGTGAACATATATCAAAGCACTTTAGGAATTATAAAACACTCTATAAATGCTATCTAGCTATTTAATTTAAGAAGTTGACATCTGGTATCAGGTTTTAGGTGGAAATGAAACAGGATTATTCTAGGAAGCTCTGTCTTAGGTCGCTTGCAAAAGTGTGCCAGAATTTAGAGTCTGCTTCCTCCAACATTATTAAGTATTGGACAAGTTATCAGCAATTTAATTATCTATTTTAGTCATTGTTTTCAGTAACTTATCCTGAGAAGACCTTCTTTAGAGTATAACTCAAACAGTCTTTCATTTGTAACCATATTGTGGCATTTAGAAAAAGTTGAATTTGTTGAAAATATAACAGGAATTTTATTGTAGTCATAAATGAGTATAAAAATGAAAATAAATTATAGGGCCGAGTGGCGCATTGGTTAGGAGTTGGCTTGGGATGCCAGCTCTGAGCAGCAGGGCCCCTGTTCTGATCCCACATGAGAGCCAATGACACTGCACCCTCTACAGATAAGATGGTGAACAACAGCTCAACCTGGAGCTGGGCTGCTGCGAGTCCCCAGCATAGGCTGCAGTGGGGCTGGCCAGCAGCTGGTGTGCGCTTTCATGAGCTGCTGTGAGCCAATGTGATCTGCTGTCTAATGGCCAGAAAGCGACTGCCTCTCCGGGGAAGAGCACAATGATAATACCAACATGGTTCAGTGGAACAACGTCCTCCACAACTAGACTCAAGAGCAAAAGGATAGTAACTTGTCTGTTCCGCTTTCCTGAATCCCTAACGCTGTCCCCCTCCCCCAATTCCCCAATAGAATCTTTAAAAATAACAATAGTAAATAAATAAATTATAAATTTTCTACCTTGCATGGGTTATACATAATTATAAATAATCACTCCATATCAATTACACAGTTAAATCCAAGTGATAGTACTATGACCTTTAATCTACTTTTTTATTTGTAGAGACAATCATGCTGTTTGCTTCTTCCCCACCAATTGTTATATGGGGATGCATGGAGGTTACTCTAACAAGGGAGGATAAAAAACAGTGACATTTCTGTGGCTTGTCATAAGATGGTCCTTTTGTCTTTGCAATGATTATTTTTACTTTTTGTCTTCTCTCACTTCCTTCCTTTTCCTCCTTTCTCATTGACATGCATCTTTCTTGTACCCCATTCCTAAGGATCTTGTTATAAGTTTGCACAGTGACAGATGATTACTAGACTTAGTGTGGTGATCACATTGTAAAATCTAAAAATGGTGAATCACTATATTATACATCTGAAAATAATATAGTTAACATATTGTATACCAACTATACTTAAATAAATAAATAAAAACTGTTCTCAGTAAGCAGTCAAAGGGTCTCTGGAGGCTAAAAAGCCTTTAAGGCAAAATAGAAAGAATTTTCTCTGGATAAATATTAAAACATTGTAGAAGATGTGGGAGACACTGTTAGTAATGGTATCTGGCCAGTACCTCTACATTTGCCCTCTTTCTCTCTATATTTGCCAGGTTTGCCTGTGAACTCAGATAATTATTAATACAATTATTTTCCTCAAATGAAAAATATCAATATTTGACTCTGATTACACATGTAGTGTCTGCAAATATGTATTTATTGATGTTGTCAACAAATGTTTTGAGCACCTATTTTGTGCCTGATACCATTCTCTGCACAGTGGATACTGTGAACAAATAAAATTTCCCGGGCCCATGAAGCTTACATTTTCAAAGGGGAGGAATGAAAATAATTAAATGCATACATACATAATACTTTGTATTATGACTGAGATATGCTAGGAAGGAATTAAGTAAAAGAGTCCTTTTATATTATACAAGACACGCACTTAATCAAGACTGAGATATTAGAAAAGGTCTCTCAACAAAAGTGACATTTTTGCTGAGACTTGAATAATGCATAAAGTTAGATTATCAGAAAGCTAGAACACATTTCCAAATCGAGCAAACATCATATTCAGAGACTCTGATTTGATAAGGCAATTTATTGAGTAAGAGAGAACATTTGAGTGCCTAGGACATTCCCAACTGATGGTCATTGGTGTCCATTCAACACCGACAGGAATTCCCAATTTGGGGTGCAGTGAGGAAGGAAATTTCATTCAGTGCAAACAACTCAATTGTGATATAGCACAGCTGTGAGAATAGTATGTCTGTGGAGCAGCTCGATAGTGTTACAGCTCAGTTATGAAGCAGCATGGCTGTGGGTGGCCCTGGGGTGAGGAAGCCTTAGGGCCAGGCCCCTCTCTGTCTAGATAGCTCTGCTCTGGTGTCTTCATCCATTCCAGTCCATTTTACTCTGCCCTGTCCTGGCCTGCTCCAATCTGGTGAGACATCTTCAATGTTTAATCATGATGTTTCAGCTCCAGCTGCAGAAATGCAGTCTTCAGTCTTCAGTGGAAAAGGAATGTTCACTCTCTAAACCAGAGGGTAGCTGACTTAAATAGGCAGAAATCCCCATCCCTGTTTCCTGATTGGTCCATCCACATACAAATGAGGACTCCAAATACTTGAAGTTTGATTGGTTCAAAAAACACTGTCATAGGGCCAGCCGAGTGGCTCAATTTGTTAAGAGCTCATTCAAGAGTGCCAACTCAGGGCTGGCCGAGTGGCACGGTGGTTAAGAGCTGGCTTGGGATGCCAGCAGCCCCGGTTCGGATCCCACATATGAGCGCCAGTGACACTGCCCTCTTAAAAAAGAGTGCCAGCTCTGAGCAACAGGATTGCTGGTTCGATTCCCAGCCCAAACTGAGCTTCCACTGAGCTGCCAACAGGTGGCAGGATGGCTCGGCTAAAAAACAAACTAACTAACAAAACCTAAAGCACTGTCGTGATTGGTCAGAATGGTGCCACTCTGATTGGTTGGTGAAGATTCTAGTGGAGGTATAGCTGCACAGCTCTGATAATATGGTGAAAGCCTCAGTCCTATTAGTTGAAGTAGGATTTCAGAATCTCCATTATAAGGGTTGGCTCAGATGACAGGAACACAGGGGAGACATATTTAGTGCAGAAAGTAGGCAGATTAGTGCAGGCTTCTAGAAATACAGTTTCTGTGAGAGGCCCCTGCTTAGAAAAGGCTGCTAGGCCCTGTATTGAAATTTGAGCTCAGTTAGCCATGAGGAGCCTTTTGTAGTATGTATCTTCTTTATCAGGGTCCACAAAATATAGGAAGAATGGAAGAATAGCAGGAGGAAGTAAAGAAGGTTGTGGTTGAGATGGCAGACTGAAGTTAAACTCCATGAATTAAATTCCAGTTTTCAAATACTTACTATCTCTGATGGCCTGAAGAGTTATATAACCTGTGTGTACTTCAGTTCCCTCATCTGTAAAGTGGGGATTATTGTATTAATAATAAACTTGTATTATTTTTGGGATCATTAAGTAAAATACCTGAAATACCTTGGAAAATGGCTGGCAAATAATGCATTAGCTACTATTATTACAAATATTTGAATATCTCTTATTACAAATATTTTAAAACATCTTCCAGCAGTAATTTGCATCTATATGTCATCTTTTTTGTACTAAAATTTATTGGGGTGAAAATGGTCAACTACATAGGTTTCAAGCATACAATTCTGTAATACATCATTTATATATTGCATTATGTGTTCACCAACCAGAGTCAGTTCTCCTTCCATCGCCATATATTTGACACCCTTTGCCTTCTTCAACCACCTCACCTCCCCCCTTATCCTCTGGTAACCATTAAGCTGTTGTTTGTATCTATGAGTTTTTGTTTCTTTGTTTGCCTTCTTCCTTTGTTGTTTTCAGTTTTATATACCACATATCAGTGAAGTCATATGGTTCTCAACTTTCACTGTCTCACTTATTCTACTTTGCATAATGATTTTAAGATCCATCCATGTTGTTGCAAATGGCAATATTTCATATTTTCTTATGGCAGAGTAGTATTCCACTGTGTATGTATACCACATCTTCTTTATCCAATCATCTATTGAGAGACACTTTGGTTGTTTCCATGTCTTGGCCACCATAAATAATGCAGCAGTGAACATCAGAGGACTTAATATCTTTCTGGATAAATGTTTTCAGATGTTTTGTGTAGACACGTGGGAGAAGGATGACTGGGTCATATGGTAATTCTACTCTTAATTTTTGGGGGAAGCTCCATACTGTTTTCTATAGTGGTTCTACCAATTTACATTCCCATTAATAGTGTATGAGGGATCCTTTTTCTCCACAGCCTCTACAACACTTGTTATTATTTGTCTTGTTGTTGATAAAAGCCATTCTAAGAGGTGTGAGTTGATATTTTGCTATGGTTTTGCTTTGAATTTCCCTAATAGATTGTGAAGTAGAACATTTTTTCATATATCTGTCGGCCCTTTGTATATCTTCTTGGGAGAAGTTTCTGTTCATGTCCTTTTCTCATACTTAAATTGGATTGTTTGACTTTTTATTGTTGAGTGGTATGAGTTCCCTATATAATTTGGAGAATAGCCCCTTATTAGAGGCATTTCTTGCAAACATCTTCTCCCATTTGGTTGGTTTCCTCTTTATTTTGTCAATGGTTTCTTTTGTTTTGTTTTATTTTAAAGTAACAATTTTTTTAAAGATTTTCTTGGGGAATTGGGGGAGGGGAACAGACAAGTTGCTGTCCTATTGTTCTTCAGTCTAGTTGTGGAGGACATCATTTCACTGGCCCATGTTGGTATTATGATCATTGCGCTCTTCCAAGCTGAGGCAGTCAGTTGTGAGCCATTGGATTACCACTCATGGCGGCTCACGGCAGCTCATACCGACTGCAGGCTGCTCGTGCTGGCCACTGACCACTCACAGTAGCTCACAGCAGCCCACTGCAACCCCACTGCAGCCTACGCCATTGCTCCAGGTCGAGCTGTTGTTCACCATCTTAGCTATAGAGGGCACAGTGTCACTGGCCCATGAAGGAACCAAACTAGTGGTGACCCTTCTGCTCAGAGCTCATGCTCCCAAGCCAACTCTTAACCAACTGAGCCACACGGCTGGCCCCTGGTTTTGTTTTCTACATTAAAGTTTATTGGGATGACAATGGCTAATAAAGTTACACAGGTTTCAGGTGTACAATTCTGTAATACATCATTTATATATCACACTGTATGTTCACCACCCAGAACCAGTTCTCCTTTCATCACCATATATTTGATTCCATTTACCATCATCTACCACTTCGTTCCCCCATTAACCTCTGGTATCCATTAAACTATTGTCCAGGTCTATGAGTTTTTTGTTTCTTTGTTTGATTGTCTTGTTCCTTTGTTGTTTTCAGTTTTATATCCCACATATCAGTAAAATCATATGGTTCATGACTCTTCCTGTCTGACTTAATTTCGCTTAGCATAATAATTACAAGATCCATCCATGTTGTCACAAATGGAACGATGCCTAGGGAAAGAAAAAATAATTTATTCATTTCCATGAATGACCAAGGTTGCAAGGCAGCTCAGAAAGAAAATGAAAAGTCTCCAAGAAATGAACCAAAAGACATGGAATTATGTGACTTCCATGACAAAAACTCAATGAGATACAAGAAAACAGAGGCAGGCAGTTTAATGAACTCAGAAACATAATCAAAGAACAAAATGAACATATTACCAAAGATATTGAAAGTTTAAAACGTAACCAACCAGACCGAGTGGCTCAGTTGGAAGAGTTGGCTTAGAGCACGTGCTCTGAGCAACGGGGTCACTGGTTCGATTCCCACATGGACCAGTGAACTCTGTGCCCTAGCTGAGCTGTTGCTAAGCTGCCAAGAGGTGGCAGGATTGCTCAGCTGGTGTAACAACAAGGTTGCCTCTTCAATGATGGGCTACACTTATCTTCAACAAAGACTGAACTTGGCACCTTGAGCTGAACTGCCCCCCGGGTGGCTCAGGGGATAGGGCATGTGCTCTCAACAACAGGGCTACTGGGTTCGACTCCCACATGGGATGGTGGCTATGCTAACCTGCAACTAAAACTGAACTCAGCACCTTGAGCTTAGAGGCCACGAGCTGCCGACGGGAAGCCATATGTAGACTGGCACCCTCCTCGATGAAGATTGAAGAACAACAACTTGGCTGGTCCCTTCCCCCAATTCCCCAACACTTTCCCCCTACCCCAATTCCCAAATAAAATCTTTGAAAAAATAAATAAATAACCAACTAGAATTTCTGGAGATTAAGAGCTCAATAAAAGAAATGGAGAAAGGAATAGCCAGCTTTGGCTCTAGAGCTCACCAGAGGGGGAAAGATTGTGACATCAAAGATAGAAATCTGGAAAAGACATAGATGGAAGAAGAGAGAGACTTGAGTAAAAAGAAATGAGAGAACTCTACAAGAAATTGCTCACTCTATCAGAAAGAACACTAGAATAATGGGCTACTGGAAGAAGAAAAGGAAAAGCTAAAAGAAAGAATATTCAAACGAATTGTCTACAAGAACTTCCCAAACTTTTAGAAATAACTGGATCCTCAAATCCAAGAAGCAAACAGAACAGCTAATTACCTCAATCCCAACAGGCCTTCTCCAAGGCACTTTATATTGAAGTTGTCAAAAATGAATGAGAAAGAATCAACAAGGCAGCCAAGGAAAAGAAGATGGTAACCTACAAAGGAAAGCCCATTGAATTATCATCAGGTTTTTTAGCAGCAATTCTACAAATCAGGAGAGAGTGGAAACAAACATTCAAACTATTTTTTTAATCTATTTACAGTTTTATTCATCACTATGTCCTTTGAATGCAAATTAAACCCAAAGTTTATAATTCTGTTTCACTTATGAAGTTCTTCTAATGACCTTTTAAGAGCTCGTAAATCACATTCTTTTTTTTTATTCTTTTATTGTGAAATAAACATTTTTAAAAAAATTAGATTCAGGTGTACAACACGGTGCAATAGTTATACTTTTTACACCTCAAAGTGACAAACCCTCTCCTGCAGTTCGCCACCACACTCCCCCCCATATCATACATATCTATTACAATTCCTTTGACTCCCTTCCACAGTATACTCCACATCCCATGACTACCTATATATTCAATTACAGTTGGCATACAATATTATACAACATCAGCTTCAGGTGTACAGTGCAGTGATCAAGACTCTACTTCATCCATGAAGTGGTCTCCCTAACAAGACATGTGACCATCTGACACGCCACAAAATTTTTACATTATTATATTCCCCGAACTATCATTCATATCCCTGTGGCAATATTGTAGTTGCCTATTTATGGTGTCAATCCCTTCCCCTTCTCCCTTATCCCCACCCCCCTCACAACCAGCAACACTCAGTTTTTCCTCTATATCTATGAGTCTGTTTACTTTGCTTGTTCATTCAGTTTTTTCAGATTCCACATATAAGTGAGATCATATAGTACTTGTCTTTCTCCGACTGACTTATTTCACTTAACATAATAGTCTCTTCACAACATTATCAATTACATTCCCAGAACTGCCCCCCATATCCCTGCGGCAAAATTGTAGTCACCCACCTATGCTGTCCAAAACCTTCCCCCCTCCTTCATCCCCACCCCCTCCCAGCTAGCAACCATCAGTTTTTCCTTTATATCTACTTGATATGATTTCAATCTTCTTAAATTTACTGAGACATGTTTTGTGGCTTAAGGTGATCTATCTTGGAAAATGTCCCATGTGCACTTGAGAAGAATGTATATTCTGTTGTTTCAGGGTGAAATGTTCTAAAAATATCAACGAAGTCCAGCTGGTCTAAAGTGTCATTTAAGGCCACTCTTTCCATGTTGATTTTCTGTCTAGAGGATCTGTCCATTGGTGACAATGGGGTGTTGAAGTCCCCTACTACGATAGTAGTACTGTTGATCTCTATCTTTATGTCTGTCAAAATCTGTTATATATAATTAAGAGCTCCTATGTTGGGTGCGTAGATGTTTATTAGGGTTATAGTGCCCTTCTTTGTCTGTTATGTAAATCACATTGTTGTTGTTTTTAAATATTTTATTGGGAAATTGGGGGAGGGGAACAGACAAATTGCTGTTCTTTGTTCTTCAGTGTAGTTGTGGAGGACGTCGCTTCACTGGCCCATGTTGGTATCATCATTGCGCTCTTCCCAGATGAGGTAGATTGGTCACCGGCCTCTGGATGCTCGCTCACCACAGGTAAATCACATTCTTAATCTGGCCATTTTCCCTCTACGAATTACCCCCAAATTAATAAAAAATAGAAATTTATAAATATACTGAGAAGTATGTACAGTTTTTACACAACAGTCAGGTCAATGTTCCAATTTTCCTAACCACCTCCCTGTGTCTCTCACCAGAACAGAATTACAGCAGTACCACCTCTGAAATTCTTGCAGCAGAAATGGCAACTCTTTTCCAAATCCCACCTTCTCCCTCAGTGTGATAGGCAATCAACAGGGGTTTGTCTTAGATGGTAACAGCAAGAGAGAAACTGCAGAAATGTTGGCTGAGATGACTGCTCTTGAGAGCAGTGAAGGCAGCTAGCCAGGAATGTTTCCTCCTGCACCTGCCATGGCTCAAAGGTGGGATGTTGAGTGAAGTAACCCAACAGACCAAGCACTGTCAGGAGCCATATCACACATGCTGAGGGGTCAGCACAGGCTCACCTGACTACTTTTAACTGGATGAATTTCAGGTCACTACAAACCTGAAAAATTCTTATTTGTTCCAGAGCTGGAGAATCCAAATTTCTCATGAGCAAGCCTGCTTCAATTAATGACAAGCAGCTCTTTCCTTCCAGGATATGGGATGGCATGCCCTAGAGAACAGTGAGTCCAGAGGAACATGGAGCATGCTGTCAAGTCACCAAGCTTTTTGGATTTTCAAGTTCGCCAAGAGCATGGAAGATTAAGAGATGACTGTGGAAGCCAAGCACAAGGAGAGTTCAGTATGGACTTAAGGATGCTAACCCAGGGAACTCCTCAATTATCCGGTGTTCACTTCCAGGTGTCACTGGCGTTTTTCTTCCTTAGGCTTGGTTTTTAAATCTCTTCCTCCAGAAACCAGCCAAAGGGTATCAGCTTGCCCAATACCTTCCTTAAAGATTTGTTTGGTTTGTCAGGTACATCAATAACAAAATCTTCTCTTCCAAGAAGGCAAAGAGATTGAGAAATTCAGACCTGCTTCTGGAAGCCTGGCCTGCAGGCTTCTCTCAGCCCACTTCCACAACAAGTTGGGAGCATGGCTTTGTGCCCATGCCAGCCTTCCAGGAGACCAACCAGGCTTCTCAGCTTTCCAAACACAAGGCCAAATCCAGCCCTGAAAATCTCATCACTTCCCCACCCCCCATCAGATTCTTTCCCTATTGATTAAAATTGGTGATTCCTCTATCAAGTCACAGCATAATAAACCCACTGATCGAGGTAGGCTCTTGAGAGAGAAAACTCTTTTCCCAGCACAGATCAGGACTTGATAGTTCCCAAGCATACATTCCACAAAGGGATATAAATGATAAATCTCTCAGGAGACAGGGTTGCCCTGTTTCAGGGAGTTCATCAGATGTTAATGAGAGAATCAGTGCTATGCTTACACATCACTCTCCTCCACATTTTGTATCTACTCAGGCCTCCTGACTCCTACCAGCCCCCAATCAAGGAGTGATGTATGGGTCCCAGTGTCCAACATGGTGCAGGAGGTCCAAGTTACCTTTGTTCAACTCAACAGGGTACCAGAAGACCAGATGAGGAGAGAAATAAGAATGAGGACTTAGGAAGATAAATTGGTGCTACAGGTTATTTGAAAGTCAACACATGGGATCCGGATATCCTGAAATAGAAACTAGGCAAACAGTATATCCAGCGCTTTGTCTCCTGTCAGCTCCCCTGGCCTTCCAGGTTCCAAAGGAATCAAGTCCTATGACAATAATCAAGTCACCAGTAGTTCCTACGCATCCTGAGTAAGATCCCAAACATCCAGTGATAATAGGTAATCTTAACATAGAGTGTGCTACTGATATCATGCCCGTTCACAACCAGGCAAACTCAGCTGGACCATGAGGAAGCCACCCTCTCTTCTTCTCTCAAGAGGCTTTAACTCCCCCAGGAAGGTGGTGTCCATGTCTCTGTACAAGGCAGGCTTCCTTCTCAGCTCAGGAGAGGGACTTCTTCCTGCAGATCTTGGGCTTCTTCACAGGTCACAGGTAGGGGTTATTGATGATGCTCTCCTCCCCATTCTGGCTTCCAGGCAAGGAGGGGTTCTGCTGCAGGACAGACGTGTTCTCCTCCTCGACTCTGGAATCATCTGTGCTAATATGAAGAGGGAGGTTCTCAGTGTCTATCTCCTCATCCTGCTATGAGGAATCCTTCTCTTCCATTTGTTGCATCTCCTACTCAGGTGGAAGAAGAGATGTCAGGTAGGGGACAGTGAAAGATCTGGCAGCAATCAATGGAAATGTGCTGACATCATCTTTGAAAAGACTCTGGGTCTCGCCCATCTTGGTCATAAAACGGGTGTGTGCCCACTCCACATCTTGTCTCTGGGAAGCAGCCTTCTCCCACAGGACCCAGTAGTCCGATACAGGCTCCTGGTATGTCGGAGTTTTGATGAAGGTGTGGGGATCAGGGAACTCAGGAAAATGGCTGGGGATGTGCGGTGGGTGGGGTCAGTTCTGTCCTGCAGTCAGGGTCTTGGGAGTCACAAGCAGATTCATCACTGGAGGAGCAGTGATGAGCATCCTCTGAGACCATTTTGCATAAGCAAGGAGCATGTCCACATTGAAACCCATCTCAACAAGTGTGACCACAATATCTGGGTTGGGTCCTAGCTGTGTGTTCACAGTAAGACTTGGTACTCTTCCCAGTTCTGAAACGTAGCTTTGTAGCATCTCTGTCAATGTTTCCACAGATACATTTTCAGCACTCTCAAACCCTGCCTCCATGAGCATGGAACTCACAACTACTTGCAAGGTTCACCTCCAGGCTAGATGGTAGTTATCAGCAGGGTTAGTGGACTGTTTACTTCCTGATCTCCTTCTGGAGTTGCCAGCCCCAGCAGTGGCCGTCATGTTGGCAATCTTGCTCTCCAAAACTATTGAAAGAGAGAAATTATGAGACAACAATAACATATCCAGCAAAGATATCCTTTAGATATGAAGGAATAAAGACCTTCCAGACATACAGAAGTGGAGGGAATTTTCCAACACAAGACCTGCATTATGAGAAATACTGAAGGAGGGCTATTCAACTTGAAACAAAAAGAGCAAAAGAATACAAAACCATTAGTAATATTACAAATAGACAGACAGAAGCAGGAAATGGTAACCCCTACAGCAAATAGGACCCTATAAAATTAAACATAACCTACAGGGTAAAGAAGAAAAATATATTTTTTTAAAAAGAGGAAAAGACAACATGCTACTATGACACAGAAATCAACTCACAACATACATAGGGACAATTTATGACAAGAAAAACATAAAAAGAGAGAGAGTAAAGGTCTGAACTGGCAAACAGAAACAGAAAATGAAAGCATGCTGAAGAAATGGTATACACTAAATATGAAATTCTTCTTTTACATAAGCTTAATGGTAACCACTCAAAAATACAGGACTGAAATATAAAACATAAAAAAAGAAGGAACAGAAGGAAAAGTCACAGAATACCATGACACTGAAATAATAGAAAGCAACAAAAAGGCAAATAAACAATGGATACAGAGCCCTACCAGAAAATGAAAGACAGAATGATAGGAAATTATCATATATCAATTGTCACCCTAAATGGACTGAGCTCACAAATAGAAAGGTACAGAATATCAGATTGCATAAAAAAACAAACAACCAAACAAAAAAAACCACACAACCATATGCTGCCTCCAAGAGATGCATCTCGGCTATAAGGACAAATATAGACTCAAAGTGAAAGGGTGGAAATTTACACTCTAAGCAAATGGTATTCAGAGAAAAGCAGGTGTAGTCATACTGATATCAGATAAAACAGACTTCAGGATTAAAAAAGTAACAAGAGACAAAAATGGACACGTCATAATGATAAAGGGTCCAGACTATGCAAGAAGAAGACATAACAGTCATCAATATTTATGCCCCCAATCAGGGAGCACTGAAATACAAAGCAACTACAAACAGAACTAAAGGGAGAAATTAACCAAAACACAGTTATAGTAGGAGCCTAAATACATCATTGACAGCTATGAATAGATCATCCAAACAGAATAAATAAAGAAATATCCACCCTAGGGCTGATCTAGTGGCTCAGTTGGTTAAGAGCTAGCTTAAGAGTGTGAGCTAAGCTCTGAGCAACAGCAGTTCGATGTCCAGCTCGAGCTGAGCTGCCAGGCAGAATGGCTCAGCTAAAAAATAAAAAAATAAATATCAGCCCTAAATGACACATTAGATGAAGTAGGCACAATTGACATTAATAGAGCACTTCATCCTAGAACATCAGACTATACATTCTTTTCTAGTGTACATGGAACATTCTCAAAGGTAGACCATATATCGGGACATAAAACTAGCTTCAGCAGATTTAAGAAGATTGAAATCATACCAAGTATATTCTATGATCACAAGGCTTTCAAAGTAGATATCAACTGCAAAAAGAAAGCAGGAAAGACCACAAATATGTGGACATTGAAAAACATACTTTTAAAGAACGACTGGGTCAAAGGACATATAAGAGGAGAGATCAAAAGATACATAGAAACAGATGAAAATGAAAATACATCCTGTCAAAATTAGTGGGATGCAGCAAAAGCAGAAGTAAGAGGGAAATTTATATCATTATAGGCCTATCTCAACAAATAAGTAAAATCCCAGATAAACAACCCAACATTATACCTTAAAGAACTAGAAAAAGAAGAGCAAATGAAACCCAAAGTCAGCAGAAGGAAGGGAATAATAAAATCCAGAGCAGAACTAAATGAAATAGAGAACAAAAAGACAATAGAAAAAATTAATGCAACAAAGAGTTGGTTCTTTGAAAAGATTAATAAAATTGACAAACTCTTGAGAAGACTCACTAAGATAAAAAGAGAAAAGACACAAATAAACAAAATTAGAAATGAAAATGGAGAAGTTATCACTGATGCCACAGAAATACAAAGGATCATCCAAGAATATTATGAAGGACTATATGCCACCAAATTCAATAACCTAGAAGAAATGGACAACTTCTTAGAAACCTATAGCCTTCCTAGGTTTCCTTTGCATTATAGAAGCTTTTTAGATTGATATAGTCCCATTCATTTATTTTACCTTTTACTTCCCTTGACTTAGAGGTCAAATTCATAAAATCCTCTTTAAACCCAAGGTCTATAAGTTTAGCACTTATATTTTCTTCTATGCAGTTTATTGTTTCAGGTCTTATGTTTAGACCTTTGATCAATTTTTAGTTAATTTTGGTATATAGTGACAGATAGCAGTCTAGTTTCATTCTTTTGCAAGTGTCTTTCCCGTTCTCCCAGCATCATTTATTACTGAGGCTTTCTTTTGTCCATTGTATATTTTTGGCTCCTTTGTCAAAAACTATCCTTCCATATTTATGCAGGTTGATTTCTGGGTTCGCAATTCTTCCATTGTTCTGTGTGTGTGCTTTTCTGTCAGTACCATGCTACTTTGATTATTGTTGCACTATAGAGTTGCCTTGTTAGCACAGTAGGTAGTGTGGCAGTCTCATATTGTTGCTCTGTAATACAAGATGATGTTAGGGAGTGTGATACCTCTGGCATTACTCTTTATTTTTAGGATTGTATTGGCTATTTGGAGTCTTTTGTGGATCCATACAAATCTGATGATTTTTAGGTTCTATTTCTTTAAAAAAAAAAAAAAAAGGCTGAGCTGGCCGAGTGGCTCGTTGGTTAAGATTTGGCTTGAGAGCATGAGCTCTGACCAGCAGGGCTGCCTGTTCGGATCCGACATGGGCCAGTGACGCTGCTCTGTATAGCTGAGATGGTGAACCTGGAGCTGTGCTGCCGTGAGTGGCCGGTGATGGCATAGGCTGCAGTGGGGCTGTCACAAGCTGTCACAAGTGGCAGGCGGCCAGTGTGAGGGGCCGGCGAATGGAGAGATCTGCCGTGAGCCTCTGTGTGTGGCCATCCAATGGTCGGCGACTGATCAGCCTCTGCTGGGAAGAGTGCAATGATCACAACACCAACATGGGCCAGTGAAGCGATGTCCTATATAACAAGACTGAGAAGCAAGAGCACAGTGACTTGTCTGTTCCCCTTTCCCAATTCCCCAACGCTGTTCCCTTCCCCAAATACCCAATGAAATCTTTTAAAAATATAAATAAATAAATAAATAAATAAATAAATAAATAAATAAATGCTATTGGAATTTTAATGGAGTCTGCATTAAATCTGTATATTGCATTGGGTAATATGGCCATTTGAACTATATTGATTCTTCCAATCAATGAACATGAAATGTCTTTCCATTTCTTTGTGTTTTCTTTAATTTCTTTTAAAGCTGTCTTTTAGTTTTCAGTGTATAGGTCTTTCACATCCTTTGGTTACGTTTATTTCTAGGTATTTCATTCTTTTTGTTGCAATTGCAAAAGAAAATGTGTTTGGGCCGTCCAAGTGGCGTGTTGGTTAAGAGCTGGCTTAGGATGCCAGCAGCCCCAGTTCAGATCCCACATATGAGGGCCAGTGACACTGCCATCTACAGCTAAGATGGTGAACAACAGCTCCACCTGGCGCTGGGCTGCTGCGAGTCCCCGGGACAGCATAGCTGCATCCCCTGCTGCAGTGAGCGGCCATAGGCTACAGTGAATGGCCGGCATCCAGTGTGAGTGCCTGGCAGCTGGTGTGAGCTGCCAAGAGCCGCGGTGAGCAGCCATCCGGAGGCCAGTGACCAATCTGCCTCACCCAAGAAGAGCACAATGATGATACCAACATGGGCCAGTGAAGCAATGTCCTCCACAACTAGACTGAGGAAGAAAAAGGACAGCAAGTTGTCTGTTCTCCTTCCCCGGTTCCCCTATGCTGTTCCCCTGCCCCAATTCCCCCAATAAAATCTATTAAAAAAAGAAAAAAGAATGTGTCTTTTAATTTGTTTTTCTGAGATTTCATTGTTAGTATACAAGAATGCAATGGATTTTTTTATGTTGAATTTTAGCTGGCAACTTTATTGTATTCATTTATTGGTTCTACTAGCTTTTTGGTGAAGTCTTTAGGGCTTTCTATATAAAGCATCATGTCATCTACAAAAGTGACAATTGGTTGTCTTCATTCCCAATTTGAGTGCCTTTCATTTTTTTTTCTCTTGCCCTATTGCTATGTCTAGGACTTCCAATAATATGTTCAATAGCATTGGTGATATAGGACAACCCTGTCTTGTTCCTGAACATGGAGCAGAGGGCTTCAGTTTTTCACCATTAATTATGATATTAGCTGAGGGCTTGTCATATGTGGCCTTTATTATGTTAAGGTATTTTCCTTCTATGCCTATTTTGTTAAGTGTTTTAATCATAAATGGATGTTGTATCTTGCCAAATGGTTTTCCTGTATCTATTGATGTAATCAAATGAGTTTTGTCTTTTATTTTGTCTATGTGGTGTATCACATTGATTGGTTTACATATGATGAACCATCCTAGTGCCCCTGGGATGAACCCCACTTGGTTGTGATATATAATCTTTTTAATGCATTGTTGTATTTAATTTGCTAGAAGTTTGTTTAGGATTTTTACATCTGTATTCATCAGAGATATTGGTCTGTAATTTTCTTTTTTATGTTATCCTTACCAGGTTTTGGTATCAGGGTAATATTAGCTTCATTAAATGAGTTAGGGAGTATTGCCTCTCCTTCAATTTTTTGAGAAGAACAGGTGTTGTGTCCTCTTTGAATGTTTGGTAGAATTCACTAGTGAAAACAACTTGTCCTGGACTTTTGCTTTTAGGAAGGTTTCAGATGACTGATTCAATTTCCTTACTGTGGATTGTTCTACTTAGATTTTAATGTTCTTTAGGAGTCAGTCTAGGAAGGCCATATGATTCTAAGACCTTGTCCATTTCTTCTAAGTTATTAAATTTGGTAGCATGCAGTCCTTCAGAGTATTCTTTTATAATCCTCTGTATTTCTGTAGTAACGGTGATAACTTCTTTTTCATTTCTGATTTTATTTGTGTCGTTTCTCTTTTTATCTTAGTGAGTCTTAATTGTTTAACAATTTTGTTAATCTTTTCAAAGAATCCGCTTCTTGTGCATTAATTTTTTCTGTTGTCTTTTTGTTCTCTATTTCATTTAGTTGTGCTCTGATTTTTATTATTTCCTTCCTTCTGATGACTTTGGGTTTCATTTGTTCTTTTTCTTGTTCTTTAAAATGTAATGTGAGGTAATTATCTGGGATATTTTTTATTTGTTGAGATAGCGCTGTAATGATATAAATTACTCTCTTATTACTGCTTTCGCTGCATCCCAGTAATTTTGATAGGATGTATTTTCATTCTCATCTGTTTGTATGTATTTTTTGATATTTTCTCTTATTTCTTCTTTGGCCCAGTTGTTCTTTAAAGCATGTTGTTTAATCGCCACATATTGGTAATTTGTCTTGCTTTCTTTTTTGCTGTTGATATCCAATTTGAAAGCCTTGTGATCAGAGAATATACTTGATATGATTTCAATCTCTTAAATTTGCTGAGGCTAGTTTTATGTCCCAACACGTGGTCTATCCTTGAGAATGTTCCATGTCACTAGAAAAGAATGTATAGTCTGATGTTCTGGGATGCAGTGCCCTATAAATGTCAGTTGTGTCCCTTTCATGTAATGTGTCATTTAGGGCTCATATTTCCTTATTTATTTTCTGTTTGGATGATATATCCATAGCTGTTAAAGGTGTATTTACCTCCCCCACTGTAATTGTGGTTTGGTCAATGTCTCCCTTTAGTTCTGTTAGTAGTTGCTTTGTATATTTTGGTGCTCCCTAATTGGAGGATATATATTCATGAGTGTTATGCCTTCATGTTTCATTGTCCCCTTTATCATTATGAAATGTCCATCTTTGTCTCTTATTAACATTTTTATCCTGAAGTCTGTTTCTTCTGCTATAAACATTGCTGTACCTGTTTTTCTCTCACTACCATTTTTTTGGAAATTCAATTTCCACCATTTCACTTTGAGTCTATATTTGTCCTTGTAGCTGAGATGCATTTCTTGGTGCAACTCTGGTTGCGTTTTGTTTTTTGACCAATCTGCTACTCTGTACCTCTCTATTGGTGAGTTCAGCCCATTTGCATTTGGGGTGATTATTCATATATGAGGATTACCTATCATTCTATCTTTTGTTTTTTGGTAGGATGATGTCTCCATTTTTTTTGTTGCCTTTTCGTTGCTGTCTATTATTTCACTATGGTGGTATTCTATAATTTTTCACTCTGTTTCTTCTTTTTTATCTTATATATCTCAATTCTGGATTTCTTTTTTTTTAATGGTTACCATTAAGTTTATGTAAAAGGAAGTTTCTTTTTTTAAAGATTTTTTTATTGGGGAATTGGGGGAGAACAGCATTGGGGGGATCAGGGAAGGGGAAGAGATAATCTGCTATTTTTTTGTTCTTCAGTCTAGTTGCGGTGGACGTTGCTTCACTGGCACATGTTGGTATCGTCATTGTGCTCTTCCTGGATGAGGCAGATCAGTCGCCGGCCTCTGAATGATCGCTCACTGCAGCTATTGGCAGCTCAGGCTGGCTGCCAGCCACTCATTGTAGCCTATGGCAGCCCACTGCAGCACGGGCTGCAGCCTATACCATAGCCAGGGCTCGCAGCCCAGCTCCAGGTGGAGCTGTTGTTAGTTGTAGAAGGCAGTATCACTGGCCCTCATATGTGGGGACCGAACCGGGGCCGCTGGTGTCTCAAGCCAGCTCTTAACCAATGCACCACTCGGCTGGCCCAAAAGAAAGTTTCATATATACAGTGGTCCTTTATCTTCAGCATGCCTCTTATCTCCATTCCCCTTTGCAGGTTCAGACCTTTTCTCTCTCCCTTTTTATGTTTTTGTTGTTACAAATTATCCCTATTTATGCTTTGAGTTGTTTTCTAAGTTGCGGTTGCAAGTTGTCTTTTACTTTTTTCCTTTTTTTAATGTTTTTTTTTCCTCTTTATTCTTTATGTTGTAAGTGTATAATGTCCTATTTTGTTTAGAGGTTGCCTTTTCCTGGTTCTGTATGTCTGTTTGTAATAGTGCTCATGGTTTTGTATTCTTTTGATATTGTGTTTCGGGTCAAATAGCCTTCTTCAGTATTTTTTGTAATACAGGTTGTGTGTTTGAAAATTCCCTCAGCTTCTGTGTGTCTGCACAGGTCTTTATTTCTGCCTCATATCTAGAGGATTTCTTCACTGGTATAATATTCTTGGCTTATAATTTTTCTCAGTAGTTTCAATGCTTGGTTCCTCTCCCTCATGGCTTGTAGAGTTTCTGCTGAAAAAAAAAATCTGATGATAATCTATTGGGCTTACCTTTGTACATTACCCTCCTCTTTTCCCTGTCTGCCTTGAGAATTTTTTTTAAATTTTATTGGGGAATTGGAGGAGGGAAATAGCATTGAGGAACCGGGGAAGGGGAAGAGACAAGTTGCTGTCCTCTTGTTCTTCAGTCTAGTTGTGGAGGACATTGCTGTGGAGGCCCATGTTGGTATCATCATTGTGCTCTTCTTGGGTGAGGCAGATCGGTCACTGGCCTGTGGATGTCCACTCACCATGGCTCTTGGCAGCTCACACCACCTGTCAGCTGCTCACGTTGGCTGCCGGCCACTCACTGTAGCCTATGGCAGCCCACTGCAGCAGGGGCTGCAGCTATGCGATCCCAGGGACTCACAGCAGCCCAGCTCCAGGTGGAGCGGTTGTTCACCATCTTAGCTCTAGAGGGCAGTGTCACTGGCCCTCAAATGTGGGATCCAAACTGGGGCCAGTGGTGTCCCAAGCCAGCTCTTAACCAACTTGTCACTCACCCGGCCTGAGAATTCTTTCTTAGTCATTAACTTTTTTTTGAAAGATTTTATTAGGGAATTGGGGGAGAGGAACAGTGTTGGGGAATTGGGAGAAGGGATCAGCCAAGTTGTTGTTCTTCAGTCTTCGTTGTAGAGGGCGCCAGTTGCCATCTGGCTTCCCGTCGGCAGCTCGTGGCCTCTAAGCTGAAGGTGCTGTGTTCAATCTTAGTTGCAGTTGGGCATAGCCACCATCCCATGTGGGAGTCATACCAGCAGCCTTGTCATTAAGAACACATGCTCTATCCTCTGAGCCATGCAGGCGGCAGCTCAGCTCATGGTGCCAAGTGCAGTCTTAGTTGCAGGCAGGTGTAACCCACCATTGAAGAGGCAATCTTGTTGTTACACCAGCTGAGCCACCTGTTGGCAGCTCAGCGACAGCTCAACTAGGGCACAGAGTTCACTGGTCCATGTGGGAGTTGAATCGGCCCTGTTGCTCAGAGCACACACTCTAAGCCAACTCTTAACCAACTGAGCCACTCGGCCAGCTCCCTGTCATTAATTTTTGACAACTTCAATACAATGTGCCTTGGAGAAGGCTTGTGGGATTGTGTTCTACTTGCTTCTCAGATTTGAGGATCCTGCTCTTTCCACAAGTTTGGGAAGTTCTCATCAACAATTTCTTTGAATAGACTCTGTTCCCTTCTCCTTTTCTTATACCCATTATTCTTATGTTGTTCTTTCTGCTGGAGTCAGAAAGTTCTTATAGAGCCCTTTTATTTCGTTTAACTATCAAGTTTCTCTCTTTTTCTATCTGTATCATTTGCAGATTTCTATCTTTGATTTCACTGATTCTTTCCTGCATCTGTTGAGCTGTATCGTCTAAGCTGGCTATTTCTATCTTCAATTCTTTTATTGAGTACTTAATCTCCAGAAATTTTATTTGGTTCTTTTTTAAGATGTCAGTCTCTTTGGTAAAATGTTCATTTTGTTCTTTGATTTTGTTTCTGAGTTGATTAAACTGCCTATCTGTGCTTTCTTGCATCTCATTAAGATTTTTCAGAAATGCAATCTTAATTCTCTGTAATTTAAACCACATATTTCCATGTCTTTAAGTTCATTTTCTGGAGAGTTTTCATTTTCTTTCTGAGCTGCCTTGTTTCCTTGGTTATTCATGGCAATTAATGAGTGATTATTTCTCTTCCTGGGCATCTGCAAGAGTTCATTCTGCAGCAGATCGATTAAAAGAGGTCTTTCTTTTGCTTTCCAGTAGGTGTTGCTGGAATGTTTTCTTTTCTCTCCTGGTGAAGCCTTTCATTTTCTCTCATGCTGTAGCGTTATATTTTCTCTTGCATTGTTCTGGCTTCTCATATGAGGGGAGGTTTTCTGTAAGGTGGTCTCAAGACACCATCTCCATGAGAGTATGTGGAGAGTGATAGAGTTCTGGCTTCTGATATCCCAATGCTGCCCCTGCAGAACCTGTGTGTCTGGTTGCCCCCACAGGGCAGAAAGTTGGGGGTGGGATGGGCTGTGAGAGGTAGCTGGTGCCTCTGTGGCTCTGAGCAATGGCAACTACTAGCCCACAGTTGTCTTCCCCCTACTGTTATTTCCCTTTTACTTTAATTAATTACACTGTGAGTCTGTGGCTGTAGGACTGTCACTGCATTTCTCAGGGCTGTAGGCATTCTGGTCTTTAATCTGACACTGCTACTGTTTCTTCTGGAGACCTCTTCTAACACTGGGAGGTTGGGGGAAGGTGAGGTCTGGGTGGAGGGCAGTTAGCTAGGATCTGTGTCTTTGCTTTCTGTTTTCTGCCTGACAGTGAGGGTTTAATTCACTCTCTTATCCTTCTACATTCAGTATTTGCTCTGAGGTCCCTGCCATGAGTGCTGGGTTTAGCTTTATTATATGCTGATCCCTCAAGCAGGACTGTGAGCTATAGGGGTTGTGCCTGCAGCCTGAACTCTTCCCTCTCCTGTGATTGCAGTGAGCTTTGGACTACAGTGAGCTCTAATCTGTGTCCTGCAGCCCCACAGCCCACGTCTTTTCCTTTCTCCCTTCTCTCCTCCCATGCTGGCCCAACACATCCACCTTCAAGTGATTCAATAAGTGGGTCTCTCAAAAAAAATAAGTGGGTCTCTCAGATGGGCTTGTATATTGTGCAGGGAATCCTTTGTTGAATTATAGCTGTTTAATTTGTTGTAACTTCCAGGGGAGATTTCAAGATGCACTCCTCATGCCATCATTTCTGTGACATCTCCTGTGTCATCTGATAGACATTAATACAAACAATTTGACTCATGAAAGAGTAATGTAGTAAAGAACCATTTTTAGTGTAGCCCCCTCATTTCATGAGAAGATAAGGAGATGCAGGCTCAAACAACTAGTTGGTAATAAACCAGCTCTAGTTAACAAATTATAGATTGTCATATCAGTGTTCTTCCAAAATCATTGCCCCAATTCTTCAGTTAATTTTCCAGTAAATATCATATTTCATTACACTTTGGATTAAAAGATACAGATTCTCCTGGATGTGGAATAGAGGAACCTGCAAATCTTATACCAGACATAAGCTTTGCTGAGCCCAGATCTACTTCACTCATACTTATTACATGCTTGATAAAATATAGGGCCATTGCTTAGTTGGTGGAGTCATATCATTACTTGACTTCATACTTGAACTCATCCCATTTTAATAGGGTGGCAAACAAACATCACTCCCCAGAAATCCCATAGAAACAGAAGAATTATTTATTGTTTGAGTTATTCTATACTGGGACACCATTATCCTGCCCCTCAAGATCTATAGTCAGAAATACTTGCATTTTGGGCCGGCCGAGTGGCGCGGTGGTTAAGCGCTGGCTTGGGAAGCCTGCAGCCCCAGTTTGGTCCCACATACAAGGGCCAGTGATACTGCTCTCAAAAAAAAAAAAAAAGAAATACTTGCATTTTAACCTCAGATTATTCTGTGTTTCACTGGTTTAGAGCATAACATCATAATCCATTTGGTGCAGAGATGATGAACTCCTGATATTAGGGGCTATTTTTATGCATCTCAGCAAACATGAAGCACCTACTCAGTGCAAGAAAGTTGATTTAGTCTGTGTAGTATATAAAGATGAAGAAGGCAAATCTCTTGACCTTAAGAATTTTATCATCTAAGAAGTAAGTTAAGAGAAGGGCAAGGGGCCGGCCGAGTGGTGCGGTGGTTAAGCGCTGGCTTACGAAGCGAGCGACCCTGGTTCGGGTCCCATATATGAGGGCCAGTGACACTGCCCTCAAAAAAAAAAGGGCAGAAATAACTGCATCTCTTCATAATATGAAGAAATCCAGAGGGAGGTACAAAATGATCTGATGAAGGCCCGGCCGAGTGGCTCAGTTGGTTAAGAGCTCACTCAAGAGTGCGAGCTGAGCTCTAAGCAACAGCAGTTCAATGCCCAGCCCAAACTGAGCTGCCTCTGAGCTACCAACAGGTGGCAGGATGGCTCAGCTAAAAATAATAATAATAATAATAATAATAATAATAAATGATCTGATGAGTGAGGGAGGTAAATACAAACTGTATGTAAGGACTGGGAACAAAATTATAAATGAAGTACAATTTGAGATGTGCTTTTAAAGGTTGAAAAGAATATCAATAGGCAGAAATGGCAAGGAAGGGAATTGTAGATGGAGAATACAGTATTGAACAAATGCATTAAGACAGAAAAAATATAATGGCTGTGCTTATGGAATTGGGACTAGTTTCTTTAGCTAGGAACATAGGACATGTATATGAAAACCAAGAAATAAGCATGGAAAAGAACACTGAGGCAATATTATTGAACACCATGAATGTCAAAGTGAGTAGTTTGGACTTAATTGTGAAAATAGTGACAATGTTTATGAACAGTGCCATAATTATGACTGTATTATAAGAAGATATATCCGGTAGTGGCAGTTAGCTAATTTGGTCTGGGAGACCACTGGACACACAGACAAGTAGTATTAGTCTAGAGGTGACAAGAGATTAGGTCTTGAACTTGTATGGTAGCAGAGGTAATGGAATTAGCCATTGCAGAGATAAAATTTGTGGATATTGACAAGTGATTACAAATGAGGAGTGAATGAAAGGGAGGTGTGAGATGACTTTATTGTTTTGTGCTAGGGAGAGTGGAACATGATGGTAACATTATTAAGAATAAAAAGAGGGACCAGCTGAGTGCTGCATTGGTGAAAAGCTGGCTTGGGACGCCAGCAGCCCCCGTTCGGATCCCACATATGAGGGCCAGTGACACTGCCCTCTACAGTTAACAACAGCTCCACCTGGAGCTGGGCTGTGAGCCCTGGCGACGGTGTAGGCTGCAGCCCCTGCTGCAGTGGGCTGCCACAGGCTACAGTGAGTGGCCGGCAGCCAGTATGAGCGACTGGCAGTCAGCGTGAGCTGCCTATAGCAGCATGCAGTGAGCGACCATCCAGAGGCCAGCGACCAATTTGTCTCACCGGAGAAGTGCACAGTGATGATATCAACATGGGCCAGTGAAGCAATGTCCTCCGCAACTAGACTGAAGAACAAAAAGAAAGCAACTTTTCTGTTCCCCTCCCCCAATTCCCCAATAAAATCTTTTAAAAAAAAGGAAAGAAAAGGAGGAAGGGCCTGTTTTCTTTGTATGATGCTCATCAAACCATCATGCTAATAAATAAGGAAACAATATGGGGTAGTGATTAATATTGTAGACTCTGAAGTCAAACTGTCTGCGTTCAAATACTCATTCTACTGCTTTTTCATGTTGTGATCATGGGAAAGTTGTGCAAACTCTGCAAGCTTCAGTTTCTTCAGTATGAAAAGTGAGAGTGTTAGTAATAATAGTACCTCCCTCAGAATGTTGCTGCAGCGATTGTTATAATTCATAAAACTGTGTATGATATTTACTGGCATTTAAAAAATAATTTAAAGAAAATGAAAAATATTTTATTAAAAATATGTTTATGTGCTGCATTTGAACAAATAACATATGAATATGTTCATATAGTAAAATACTTTGAAGATACTAAGAATCAGCTCTTGCTCACATTAGAGGGAATAGAAAACCTAATATAAACCTTAAGACTATTTTTGATGTAAAAAATAAAATAAGAGGTAATTAACAAGAGTTTAATGATGAGCCATTAATGTTGTCTTGGAAACTCTCTTAAAGCCCAAACTCTTTCCCCTGATACAGAATGTTATAAGCACTTACTGGCCATTTTGCATATTAAAAACTTACCAACAAATTGTTTCCACCCTACAACTGAACTTCAAAAAAAAAATGTGAAGTGCAAGGGTTAACAAACTTAAACATTTAAAGAATCATGAAATGGGCTGTTTCCACTTTCCATCTGGCTTTTATCAATTTTAAGTCAGTTTCAGAAGGACTGCAACACAATCAAAACACACAATCTCCCTAGTCAGATAATTCAATTTTACAAATGAATTACTTATGTGCCTATAAGTAAATACATTCCTATGCATGAGGATATTGACTGCTGTCAATGAGATAATTAAATCCAGGGGGAAAGCTATCCTTGTAAACACTTTAAACTCAAAAAGACCCCAAATTTCTGGACTATGATAAATCCAATCAGAAACATTTTAGCCTTACAGAAGGGGCAAGTCAGAAAAAAGATTTTCAGCACAGAGACACAAGGTCAACAGAACAGATGTTAGAAGAAAACCATTTATTTTGTTAGAAAAAACAAGTAAGTTTAAAAAATGCTATTCTGAACCACTTCCATATCTGGAAAACATGTATGTATGCCAAAAGAAAGTGAACATTGCCCCAACAGGTGACTGTGATCTCTAAAAGATAACACAAAATAAAAGAAAGAGCCCTGGAGGCTGACAAACCTGGAGATGAATCCTGGCTCTGCTACTTACCAGCTGTGTGACCTTCAGTAATTTACTTAACCTGTCTGATTATATATGTATCCCTCACAGAGCTAGACCAAGGACAAAGCAATACATATATAAAAAGTACCTAGTTTAGTGCCTGGCACATAGGCAAATAGAAGGCCCCCAAAGAATAATATCTCTTGAAATTTGTCTTGCATTCACTATAGAATTTAGCACAAGTAATCTTTTTGGATTTCCTGGACTTCTGTGGTGAACTAAACAGAAAACTGAGTAGGGCAAATGTTGATATAGTATACTGATGTATGTGAAGGGGGTATTAGTTTATGTATGTTAACACACAAAATCATACCTTAAATTTGTAAGTCAATTTTCACTTTTCCAAGAGCTTTCAAATACATTAAATTATCTATACAACAAACCTATGATATTTACAGGGAAGGTATTTTTCTCCATACTGGACAGATGAAAAAAAATAGTGTGCTAACTTTCTGCATGCCCAAATTCATACAACTAAAACAATAATTCAGATATTTTACTGCTCTGTTTTAGTAAAGTGACACATATTAAACACATATCCTCTCTTTTTTGCTTGGCATGAAATTATTCTTTTTGTCTTTGCAAGACAGGAAAGTATAATGAAATCACAAGATAAAAGATTTTAAACAAATACAAGCTACTATTATGTTTAAAATCATGTGAACTATTTTTATTTTTAATTTAAAAAGCACTCCATGACCATTTTATAAGTAACATGGTACAAAGACATATTTACCCCATATATAACACCACAATTAACACATGTTACTAATTAATGATGCATATATACTAGCTATTCTAAACATATTCTATGTTTCCATATCTGTTGTCTTTCTATATCTGTTTCAAATAGATCCTTAGTTATTTCCTGGTAACGACAAATATTCAATACAATTATTCTAGACTATGAGTTATAAATGTGTCAATAGAAATGTGTTATCTTACCTAATGCAAACATTTAGTGTTTTAAGAGAGTTTGATTTTAACTTTCCAGAAGGAAGGTTTTATAAGTATGGCTATTACTTTAAATTAGCCTAGGTTTTAAGTCTGAGTATGCCTAGGTTCTTATCTTTGTGTTGCCTTTAAGTATTTGCCTGATTGTGAATAAATATTATAACTTGTCTTTGACCTCCATTTCCTCATTGACAATATAAGGGAGGTGACTTTCAGTGCCCAAATTAAATGAGTCTATGAGACACTAGTCAGATACTATTTAGTAAAATGTATCTATTAAACCAATATTTTCAACATTAACCAGAGTTTCATGAGTGTTTTAACTCCCAATTCATAAAATTACCTGGACTCTTCAGGAATAAGTGAATTTTTGGATAATTAAGTTTTGGAGTAACAGCACTATCTAAGAACTTTTATTTTAATACTTTTTGTGCAAAATAATTATCCTATGTGTAGATATCTGTGCTAACTTCTCTTTAATTTTGAGCATAGTTTTATGACCTTAGTTGTAAAAAGCCAGAAAAGGAAATACCTTACAACAAGTATATTGTGAACTAATTATACACTTGAAACCTATGGAACTTTACTAACAATTGTCACCCCAATAAACTTTAATTTAAAAAAAATGACTATCATTGCGCCCTTATTACAAAGAAGACACAAAGCAGATAATAATCATTGTTTTATATTTAAGAAAAGCATAATAAGAGGGATAATTGTTATATATTGGATCAACAGTAAGCAGGATCAAACAATTAAATACCCTTGCTTGCTTGCTTTTAGGTCCTCTTATAAAAGAGAGAGCACTATTGTGAGAAAGGAGGGAAAATATGACAAAAGGGGTTTCTTTATCTTTCAATCACCTGCCTTCTCTCACTTGTCATACTTCATACATTTAAGATGAAAATAAAAGTGGAAATAAGAGTCAAGTGTGGAAGGAGTAGGTGGAAGCTATAACTCATTCAAACAAAGGATTTCAAGATGACTAAAGGGAAGATATATAAAATAGATCTGGACTTGAATAAATTAACTTGCTGTTGGCTCTAGAATACGAATGATTTGAGTTTGAATCCTGGGTCTGCCAGTTACCATCTAAGAAATCTTGTGCCCATTATCATTCTCAAACTTGATTTTCTCAGTAGTATAATTGTTGTATTTGTAGTACAGGAGTATAGTAAGAATGGAATAAGTCAGTGACACAATATGCTTAGCACAGTTCTTGGAACATATTAAAAACTCAATAAATGTTAGCTATCATGGCAGAGACACTTATGGCTCACCAAACATCCATGTACTCCTCCACCTGTCCCAGTCCTTTTTTAGTTAGGTTAGAATGTGTTGTGTTACATGTTCTGGTCCACAGGCTGTAAGTGAAAATACTGTGTGTCACTTCTGGATCAAAATCTAGAATGGTGAATGTGAATCATTCATTTATTCTGCTCCTCTGCCCTGTCAACCAAGGAGGCCATCATGCCTTCCAGATAGTATAGTTACAAGATGGTAGAGCCTCTGCCAGTCTGGTCACTGAATGAACTAAATAAGAAGCATGACCCCCAATGATCTATGTTAGATAGATATGTAGCGTGAGTGGGAAATAAATCTATGCTGTTTCAAGTCACTGTGATTGAGGGTTGTTGTTGGGAAGTATAGCATAGCCCATCCTGATTGATTTAGTTATCATTATTGGTAGCAGCATTATCAATGGTCAAGGTTGGTGAATGATGTAGTGAAAACTACAAAGAGATGGAAATGAAAAGACCTGGGTTCCAGACTTGTTTCTCTCAATAACTATGTGACTGGATCAAAGTCATTAAACTGCTCTATGCTTCCATTCATATATCTGCCAAATAGAGATAATATTAGTTCTTCTTCAGAAGATTGATTCTTGTGAAGACAACATATAAATAAATGTCCTTTGAAAAGGTGAAATCATGTAGAAATACAAAGGAGTGTAATTGCTGTCTGGCTAAGGGTAGTGATTATTATGAGAGCCTTTAGAGGCAGCTAAAGAGGAATAGCTCTATTAAAAAATATATATTAAATTTTATCCTATTCTGGATCAAGGTGAATACTCGTTCATGGGCAGGGGAAACTCTACTTTCTTACAATATAAATAATTCATTTATACCATGAGAGTTGACTTATTAAATACTACTAAGAAGAGAAATACAATGTCATATAAGACTTAATTAACCTACTTATTTTTAGTACTATAGCAAACTACAACTGGAAATGACTTTAGACATTATCTACTCTAGTGCAATAGCCTCAACTTTATAGATCAATGAATTTTTGCCAAATGGCAAATGGTAGTTATTTAATAATGAGTAGATAATATTGCTCCTGTCATAATGCCATTATCATTTAAGTTCATCAGGTTTTTTAAATTTATGATTTATTTTTACATTATCATTTATTAATTTTTTTATTTCAGATAAGGTATCTACTCTTTGAAGAGGTTGCAACATACAAGTTATGTTTATGGAAATTAATTCATTGATGGAAACCATTGAGTATTTATAATGAGACAAACCAGATGATAAATCTTCATTGATAAGTCACATTTATGAGTAATAATTAACTTTTATTTTAAATTAGCAAACACACTCAAGTCCAACTAGAATAAATGCCTTTATTTTTTTTTATTTTTTCATTTTTTTTAGCTGAGCCATCCTGCCATACCTTTATTTTAAAAATGTCTATGTCGGGCCGGCAGAGTGGCTCAGTTGGTTAAGAGCTCCCTCAAGAGTGTGAGCTGAGCTCTGAGCAACAGCATTTCGATGCCCAGCCTGAGCTGAGCTGCCGCTGAGCTGCCAACAGGTGGCAGGATGGCTCAGCTTAAAAACATAAAAAAAAAGAAATAAAATAAAAATTGTCTATGTAATGCATTTGACAGCATGCCAGTAAAACATCCTCCTAAAATGATTGATATGTTTTATAAGTAGTGGCTAGTTTTCAAGAAATTCCACATAAAGTGGAGTCTAATTAAGTCTTTGAACAGATAGCATGTCTTTAAAACACCAAATGCATATCTCCTGCAAACTAATTCAGCCAATCTCTTTTTTGCTAGATAACTTGCACCCAATAAAAGGAATAAGCTAATGGAAATCAATTGATCAGTGTGACAAAAATATATTTATAGCATATTATCACCACTGTCCCAAATAGTTACCATGGTCTATAAAAATGTTTGATTTTCACAAGCTTTTTAAAATATTAGGTTGCTTTGCACAAAACCATGGCCAAATAGAAAAAATCCCCAGATCTATCCCTGCCTTCAACAAATTCAACAAATGTGGTTGAAATGGACCTTAATAGAATGGCTTTCCAGGGTCACCTTTTAAAACAGACTCAAGAGAACGAGCTGTAATTAAGCAGTTTAATGATTTGTTATTTTAATTTTACAAAAGCTATGTTTACATTTCTGTTTACTACCTTATCCACAAAGCAGTAAAGGCTCAGATGTCCAACTCCTGTTCTCCTTAGTGATTCAGAATGGCAGTATTCCATGATATCTGATTCCATTACACCTATGTAGACTTGGTTAATATAGTTTATGACAATTGGTTATCATGTTCAGTCCTGCAGTATGATATATTTTGGATTGACATATCAAAAAAATGGAAAATTAATACAAAATAATATTGAATGTCAAATGTAATTTTAAAAATTTTAAAGGGGGGAAAAGGTGAAGGGAAATAAGAGGTTCAAATTTCCAGGTATAAAGCAAATAAGTCATGGGAATGTAATGTACAGCATAGGGAATATAGTCAATAATATGGTAATAACTGTATAGTGCCAGTTTTGTAGTAGTCAGGGGGATCGCTTTTTTTTAAATTCTTTTATTATGAAATAAACATTTTTTTAAAATTAGTTTCAGGTGTACAACACAGTGCAATAGTTATACTTTTTACCCCTCAAAGTGACAACCCCTCTCCCCCAACTCGCACCCCCTCTCCTCCCTCCCATATCATATATATCTATTACTATTCCTTTGACTCCCTTCCACAGTATACTCCACATACCGTGACTATCTATATATTCAATTACAGTTGGCATACAGTATTATACAACATCAGTTTCAAGTGTACAGTGCAGTGATCAAGCCTCTACCCTATCTATGAAGTGGTCTCCCTAACAAGACATGTGACCATCTGACACCCCACAAAATATTTACAACATTATTATATTCCCCGGGGGATCACTTCTTAAATTATATAAATATCTAACTACTATGCTGTACACTTGAAATTAATATAACATAATACTGAATATAAACTGTAACTGAAAGATTTTAAAAGGGGGAAAGGTGAAGGGGAACAAGATGTTCGAATTTCCAGGTATAAAACAAATAAGTCATTGGGATGTAATATACAGCATAGGAAATATAGACAATAATATTGTGATAACATGGTAAGGTGGCAGATGGTTGTTGGTTTTTATCATGGTGATTACTTCTTGAAGTATATAAATGTTGAATAACTATAGTGTATACCTGAAAGTAATATAATATTATATGTTAGCAATATTTTAATAAAAACCCTTTAAAAATAGTGAGGGTGTATTTTGTTTCTTGACCTTATTCTTGTCATTCTTGAATTTCTGCATTAAAAGGAGTCAGTCTTATGTAGTTCAAAGAATGTTGAGCCTAGACATCTCCCCTCCTTAGCCACCCACCGTAGCAATTGCAGCTTGAACAAGTCACCACCATCTCTGAGCTTTGTTTGTTCCCTGTGTTCCATCTCTATGCTCTTTTTCTGTTCTGTAAGTCAATGATATTTAAAATATATGTAAACTTAGCAGATAAATATGATCTTCCCCACTTCTTTTTTTTTGAGGGCAGTGTCACTGGCCCTCATATGTGGGATCTGAACCCGGGCTGCTGGCGTCCCAAGCCAGTGCTTAAACCACGCCACTTGGCCAGCCCTGATCTTCCCCACTTCTGTTGACATTTAAATTTGGCCCATATATTTCTCTAGTAGTGCAAAACTGATCTCGGACTGCTGATTGAAAGGAGGAACAAAGAAAAGAGAAAGCTCTCATGTTTGGAAGGTCCATGAAGGATTAGGCTAAAAGGGTAGGCAGAATATAGACTTGCTATTTTTTCTCATCAGCAGCCAGATTTTTCATCACTTCAATCTAAGAAACATGTTTGCCCCTTTAAGTACAGGTAATTGTCCAAAATATTTAGGCTGGTATCTGGTCTTCCAAGATCTGCTCTCAACCTCTCTTTATGGTAATGTTGGCAATGACTTTCTCATTTAGGCTCTCCAATGAAGTTGGGTCTTCAATGCATATTGTCTACTCATGACCTTTGTTCTTGCTATTCCCACAATCTAGAGTGCCTTTCTAATCAAATATCACTTATTTTTCCTAACTTCTATTGGCTAAAGAACATTTAAGATAAATCAATTTATTTTTTACTATAAGCTGAATTATGGATCTGTGGTTCTCAGAAACTGGCCTTCTTTTCTGAATTGTTGTTTTCTATGTATACTCTCACTCCAGTGAAATGAGATCAGTGGTTGTCTGCTTTTCTGATATCCTCTTTGACTTCAGTTGTTTTCTCTGTATAGACAGAGGTCTGAATTACTTGTTTTTACTCAGTTAACATTATTGCATATCATGTAAATGGCAGAAACAATGTCACATAATAACTAGTCATACAGAATAGAATAGAATAGAATAGAATAGAATAGAATAGAATAGAATAGAATAGAATGATAATTTGGAAGTTCAGTTTGACATTAAAACCTATTGACTGACAAATCTATAATGTA
This sequence comes from Aselliscus stoliczkanus, assembly GCA_033961575.1. Lineage (NCBI taxonomy): Eukaryota > Metazoa > Chordata > Mammalia > Chiroptera > Hipposideridae > Aselliscus > Aselliscus stoliczkanus. The sequence continues at coordinate 80,817,388 of CM066737.1, forward strand.
CTGTCCATATTCAGAGACAAGTATTCAGCTTTTAAAGCAATGTTTTAAAGGGGACATTGAGAAATGATCACCCCATCTTAAGGGGTGATCACAATCATAAGTGGTCTGGAATTAAAGTCATACGAGGAAAGTTTAAAGGAACCTGGGGTATATAGACTGGAGATGAATGACTATTCAGGGAAAAAAACTGACTCCAAACATTTAAAGAACTGTCATGTAGGAGAAGGAAGTGGGTTGTTCTGGGTCTCAACTTTATCATCAAGTGGGTGGAAGTTACCAAGAAACAAATTCAGTCACTTCAAGAGGAAATTTTTGTTTAAAAAGATTTTTGGGGGGAATTGAGGGAGGGGTACAGTGTTGGAGAATTGGGGAAAAGATTTTATTGGGGAATTGGGGAAGTTGTTCTTCAATCTTTGTTGTTGAAGGTGCCAGTTGCCATCTGAATTCCTGTCAGCAGCTCGTGGCCTCTAAGCTCAAGGTGCTGTGTTCAATCTTAGTTGCGGTGGGCGTAGCCACCATCCCATCAGGAGTCAGACAAGCAGCTTTGTTATTAAGACACATGCTCTATCCACTGAGCAATCTGGGCAGCAGCTCAGCTCAAGGTGCTGAGTTCAGTCTTTGTTGCAGGTGGGTATAGCCCACCGTCGAACAGGTAATCTTGTTGTTACACCAGCTGAGCCATCCTGCCAGCTGTTGGCAGCTCAATGACAGTTCAGATAGGGCTCAGCGTTCACTGGCCCATGTGGGCATCAAACTGGAAGCCCTGTTGCTCAGAGCTCACGCTTTAAGCCAACTCTTAACCAACTAAGCCACACGGCTGGCCCTTCAAGAGGAACTTCTGAATAAAGATGCCATACAGTCAAATGGATTGCTTTAAGGAATGAGTTATTCATTGAAGGAGTGTTCAAGCAGAGCTATGATCATGTTAGAAATGTCATTAAAAATAGGAATGTGGATTCTTTTTGTAGAGTTTCTTCCAAATCTAAGGTTTTACGAATCTAAACTTTTTTTTTTTTTTTTTAGCTAAGCCATCCTGCCACCTCTTGGCAGCTCAGCGGCAGTTCATCTTGGGCTGGGTAACAAACTGCTTTTGCTCGGAGCTCAGCTCACACTCTTGAGTGAGCTCTTAACCAACTGAGCCAGTTGGCCAGCCCTCCAAACTTTCTTTTCGTTGTCCTGGAAAGGCACAGGCTTTTAGATATCACATGATAGAAGAAAGACACTCCTTAAGTCTTCTTTTTTTGGTAGTTTTTTTACTTTGAGGTGTACAAAACAATTTAATAGTTAGACAATTACACCCCTCACAAAGTGATACCCCCCTATCTACTACCTCTTTGACATAGAATATAGCTGTTACAGTTGCATTGGCTATATTACCTGTGTTACACTCCACCTCTTGTGAATACATATATACACACATATATACCGGGGGTGCCAAAAAATGTATACAAGTGGACACTTTAGTCAACATTGCTCAAACAGTAGTTTGCTGTAATCAGAAGTCTCTGAGCACTGATGGTAACCACTTTGAGCACCTCTTGTAATTGCAGAAGTCAAATGTGACTTGTATTCATCTTTTGTTATCAGTATATATTGAGTATTACAATTTTAATACAGTTTTCCTTTCTTAAAATGTGTACACATTTTTTGGCACGTGTGTGTGTGTGTGTGTGTATTTAATTATAGTTGACATTCAATATTATTCAACTTCAGCATCAGGTGTATAGTGCAGTGGTCAGGCATCTACACAGTTTATGAAGTGTTCTCCCTAATAATCCAGTACCCATCTAGCACCCTACATAGTCTTTGCAACATTATAGATTATATTCCCCAAACTGTATTTCATATCCCCATGGTTATATTATGATTACTAATTTGTACTTTCTAATCCCTTTATCTTCTCCCCCACCCCCACACCCCTCCCACCTAGCAACCATTGCTTTTTTTCCCTATATCTCTAGGTCTATTACTGTTTTGTTAGTTTGTTTATTCTGTTCTTTGGATTCCATATATATGTGAGATCATATGGTATTTGTCTTTCTCTATCTGACTTATTTCAGTTAGCATAATATTCTCTAGGTCCGTCCATGCCATTGCAAATGGTAAGATTTCATTCTTCTTTATGGCCGCGTAATACTACATTTATACAATGGAGTATTACTCCTTGTGTCATCTTAAATTCTTTCTCCAAGATGATCATGCTTGGTTCAAATACTCACTTGCTCAGTTAGCTCTAGTAGCATTGTGCACACTGTTAGTTGCATGCTCCAAAGCAATTCTCAATATCTTTTTGAAATTTTCCATCGCAACCGACAATGTGAAAGAATACCCTGGGTTGTACTGCCACTCCTGGCCCTGTATTTCCCACTAAGAATGGATTTACACAAGAATACTTTCAACTTATTGAGAGTCTGGAGTCAATAATAGCTATAATCTATTCAAATAGTATTATAGTGTCCATACTCTGTATACTAAATGTTTACAATGTAAGAAGTTAATATTTACATTTATTAATTAGACTTGATGAGGGTAGTATAGAGCTTCCAATTTTCTGGAAAGAACATGGTGGAAAATGATATAATTGGTATTGAAATAGAAAATTTTCCTGTCACTCATGCCAGATGCTGAAATTAAAGAACGCTATGCAAATACAGGTTTGAACCATGGCTGAATCATTTAAAATAACTCCAGACATTACAAATGTTTATTTCCCGTATTTTCATTGCCCTATAAAGCAAAGGGGAGACATTTCCAATCAAATGAAATGAATTCAGGTCATTTCAACATTGAGAACTGCAATAGATTAACATTTTTTGTGTGTCACATGGAAAGAAATAAATTTATAATACTTTGTTAACATTTGAAGCTACATTTACTGATTTATGTAATAAAGATGATTAGTTATGAAAATAACAGAAATTGCAAGTAATCTAATATTTGCAAATTCCTCCCAGTTCTTATGTTTGAACCTATTAAGTAGAGCTAAGAAATCCACCAGATTCCTAATGATGAATATATGTTATGCTGTTTTTAAGTGAACAATAAATCCCCTGTGATTCTCCAGGTTCCTTTTTTTTTTTTCCACATGGAAAGCCTTATTGGTGATGACAGCTGACAGGCATTCCTTACAGCCACCATGGTTTTGGAAAGTAGTTTGCATATTTTGGCACTTCATTTTAGAGAGGAACTGAAGTAAGTCACTGCCAACATTCCACTAAATTACACCTTTAAAGGTCTTTTTTGATGTCTCCACTATTTCACTTCAATATTCCTAGAAAACCCTAGAATAAGTACAGTTATGCATTCCCCAAAGAACAGCCTCCCATAATCAGCCCTTACAAAGTTCAGGAGGTCCTATTTTCATGGGGGAAGTGCTTTAATCAAGATTAATTTTTTCCAGTTTTCAGTAATTGGAGCTCTTCCTGAGTTTTTCTCAACCCTCCTTTAGGATGAAATTATCAAATTTCCATGGCAATTAAATGAAAAAGTTCAAGTGTATGGATCATTTTGTACAATAGCCACCAAGGTACAAATGAAATTAAGTACGGAGGGAAAAGTGCAGGATTTAGTATGAAGGCCATAGGAGTAGGCTTACAAAATGCAAACCTGTGGCTGAGGTCCTCTTTTTTGAAAGATATTAGCTTTCTTGCCAGATTCATTTCTATAAAAATGTTTTATCTGTAGCTCCAACCAGACAAAGTTGACTCTGATCAAATATTCTATAATCACGCATAAAAGTTATGTTTTCTATTATACAGAAAACAATTTTAGATCATATGGAAACAATTGCTAACTGGAAGAAGGTTTTTAATGATTTTCTAAGTTACATCCCCTACATGTTGTTTTTCAACTATTGTTTGAACAAATATGAAGTGACTTCATATAAGGTAATTATGTAACTATCTGTAGTCCTATTCCAGGATGTTTCTTGAGATTGAAAAAGAACCTACAGCCTTTAGGTATCTTTTTTGGCATTCATATTTCTCTTCTTAAACAACTGAGTACTCCTAAGGCAAATGAATGACCTTGCCACTCAGCAGATTGTATCCACACACCACTGCCCTGCCTGCACTGTGTTGGCATCTGGTAAACATTTTAAGAATGCATGGGAATATTCATGAGAGGGGCAAATGTAAATTGGAGAAGGCACTAAATCAGAGGTTCTTTATTATGCCTGTATCAGAATCACCTATGAAGGTTACAAAAATATTCCTGGCCTTAATGCCATTTCAATTCAATTATTGCATAGATTAAATCTGAAACAGTTTGTAGACTAAAAATCTGAAATAATTGCTTCTCTCCTATATTCCCTGATCTATGTGTCCTTTTATCTCACATAATTTCAGATGCATGCAGGCATATAGTAACATATAGTTTCCAATACATATGATATGCAGTCTCAGATGATGCGAGGCTTCTTGATTTGGCTCCTGTCTGCTGGCCTAACTTAACCTCTCACCATTTTCCTCTTAATTTACAATGTTCTAGTGACACAGGGTTTGTTTAATTTTTCTCAATTATGCCAAGGTCCTCGCTGCCTTTTCGGATCTCACACAGTTCCTATCTCACATCATTAAAAAAAGTTCCAAATGATTAAGCCATGGAAGCATTACAATAAAATATGGGGGAGAGTATTATGAATAACCTCATGATAGGGAAGGCATTTAAACATGTTAAAACACCAAACCTACTAAGCAAAACTCGATAAATTTTATTATATAAAATTTTTAAAAAATTTACATAATGAAAAAGCATTAAAATTAAAATACAGAGAAAGATTAGAAAAAATTATGTTGAAAGTGTAGTATACCAAAAGCTTCTTTTCCATACTGTTCCATTCAGGCTATTAGGAGCTTTCTAGTTGATTCCTTTGTCTCTTTAATATACCCTTATCATTGTAGTATTTTTTAAATCTTTTTTTCTTACTTTGTAGCTCTACAAGATGCTCCAGGACATTCCCTACCTCAGTGTACATCCACATGTATGCATGAATATATATGTATGTATATGTGCATATTTAATTACATATATTCATCTGCATCTCTATTAAGTTACACATGAGTGTATATTCACTAATCTCCAACTCTAATCCAGTACCACATGGCTCATTCTAGCTTTTACTTCTTGCTTATCTATAACCTTCCACTCCTAAAGTATGAAACCTTTTTCCTATTGCCTTCCATCCACGTACATATTTGTTCAATTCCAATGACAGGTACCAGAGTTTTAGAATTGTTAACTTGTATATTCATGAGAATCAACTTTATCAATTGCTTAGGTGCAGTTTCTTTTGTTTTTAGTCTTTCAAAATCCAATCATTTACAGTTATTTAGATCAGCACATCTTTTACCCCACTCCTTTCAGAGAGATTATGCTTTACATTTGCAATACAGATAGATAATATTGTCACAGTATGCATTCCATCTTGGGTACCCCTGACTTCTGAGTTTATAATTTTTTAATTCATTTATTTATATTAATTTTGCTGTAAAGTTACATGTGCTTAATACGTGTATAGCATAATGATCTAGCATTAAATAACACACAAAATAGTTTCAAAGCCCTAAAATATTCTGTTTCTCCTTGACAAACACCCTTCTTTCCCCAGATTGCTGGCAACCACTTTCTCAAGATTCCTTTTCCACAAACCTTCTGTAACTTCCCTTTTCCTTCTTAGTTTGTATCTTTTTACTCATTCAAATATAACCAATTAATTAGGACAAACTACTTTCTTTTAACTTCTTCAAAAATCACACATCCTTTTCCTTCCTTCTGCAATGATATATTACTTCTAAATTTCAAAGGAGAAACCATAAAAAGAGTATTACTGAGAATACAAAAGTTATTTTATATACCTTCAACAAACATTAACAGTTGGTCTATATAAGAACAACCTTTGAGAAAAGCCTAAAGAATAATTACAACTATTATTATAACTAATATTATTAGCAAACAGATAAAGACAATCAAACAAATGCTTTTCAAGTTCAACATCAATTTGTGGGTATACAGGTCTTGTCAATGTCTTGAGATAGTGGTCTACCTCTGATATTGGTGGTTTCCTATCCTCAAGGAGTTTCTCTGATGTTCACTGATAAAGTCCCTTCTAATGGAATTGGAGAGAGCCTTTAATTGATGTTTTTTCCAATGAATGAAATCTCCTGATTGTAATTCATGATCTTTAAAGTCTTCGTCTCCTGGGAGCACACCAGGAAATAAATCAGTTACTAATTTATCAGTTTCTTTAAGCTGGTTAATAAGTCCTTGATAGGGTAAAAAGAATCAAATATATGGTGATGGAAGGAGAACTGACTCTGGGTGGTGAACACACAATGTGATATATAGATAATGTATTAAAGAATTGTACACCTGAAACCTATGTAACTTTACTAACAATTGTCACCCCAACAAACTGTAATGAAAAAAAAAAAATAAGTCCTTGATAATAATGCAGGATGTCTCTTTAGCAAGGTTGGTTCATATGTCCCTCATCAAGATGAATCGTGGGACCAGTGACTATTTAATGAGGAGAAATGCTATGTTTACTAAGTGGAGTAGATCTCAGGTTGAGGAGCACTGTAGGTGGAGCTTTTGGCCAACGGAGATTAATAGTTTCTGAAAATTTACCTGGTTGAATCTTAATTGTACTATTAAATCCACAAATCCAGAGGACTGGGTTGATAAACACAATGGAGTTGCTGTAGAATAGGCCAAATATTACAAATTGACTGCATTATTTGCCCAGCAAAATGAGTCCCTCAGTCACTGTGTAATAGAAGGAATTCCCAGTTTGGAATTATATATTTTTTCCAATAATAATGTGCTTACCGTTAAGGCTGTTGCTCTCTTGGCAAGGGAATGCCTCAATGCAGTGAGAAAACATATAAGTCATAACTAATAGATATTTATATCCTTGGGATGGTGGCAATTGGATAAAATTCAATTATCATGAATCAAATGGACCTAATGGAATTGGAAAATGTCCTTGGGACCCATGGAGTGATTTTCCAGGGTTATATTTTGTACAGATAAAACATGTGCTATACACTTTGTGAGCTACGGTAGGAGGTTTTCAGTAATATTGTTTACTGCATAAAATCATCTTTTCAGGACCCCAATGTGTTAGCTCATGTACAGGTTGAAGTATAGGTAATTGAGCCTTTATAGGTAAGATTGGTTTCTGATTGGTTCTAATGATATCTGTTTGTCTGAGTTAAAGGATCCCTCTTTTTGTTGCCATATCCTCTTTTTTTCTTCTGCAGCTCTCTGATGGAACTGTAAAAGATAATTTATTGATTTAATAGGGAACAAGGAACATTCTCAGGTTTGGATAATTTGGCTGCATAGTGCTACTTGTCTATCTGTAACATCAGCTAAATGATTTTCTTTTGGTTCCATGGTGACAGCTTTATAATGTCCTGGAATTTTGATAATTGCTAATTGTTTCAGCTGCTATATGACATCTGATTATGCAACTTGTTTTCCATTCTTTATGGGCTGTCCTGAGGAAGTTAAGAAGCCTCACTGCTTCCAGAACATTCCAAAGTCTTGAGCTACACCAAAGGCATAGCAACTATCATTACAAATATTGACTATTTGATTTTTGGCCAACTTACAAACTCGAGTTAGAGAAATCAGTTTAGATTGTTGGGCAGATCTTACTTCATTCAGGTAAATAAGAACTTTCAATTATATCCACCATGGAAGTTATTGCATATCCAGCTTGGTAATGTCTCTGTTCATCTTTCAGATAAGATCCATCTGTAAACCAAATTAAGTCAGCATAATCTATAGGAGTTTCTTGTAAATCATTCCTAGGAACAAGATGGCCAATAAGCAAAACACAATTGTGGGTGTCTTCATCCTGTGAAGAAGGTAGCAAATTTGCTGGGTTAAGACTATTACATCAAGTTAAAGTAATAATAGACACAGAAAGCAAGAGTACTTCATTAGAACTCAGTCAACTGACAGACTACTGTTGAGTGTGATGAGAATTCAGTGAAGACTCAACAGAATGAGGAACATAAATAAAAAAGAGCCCATAAATATTCTGTTTGTTTGCATAGCATGTCTATAGCAGAGATGGCTGTCAAGCAGGGTGGGAGCCCTTTGGCTATGAATCTAATTGCTGCCTATATTACTCTATAGGACTATGAGTATCTGTTTTTGAGTTAAAATTCTGAAAGCATTTCCTTTATTTTCATGTATAAAAAGGAAGAAAGAAAGTTGATAATTAGGGCATCTCAGAACCGGAGCCTTATATTATACTTCCTCTAGAGCTTCTTCTGCTTGTTTCTCTTCAAAGTTCCATTGAATTGGATCATGTTGATCTGGTTTTAATAAGACATATAGAGGCTGGGCCTTTAACAAAAAATTTGGAACCCAGTTGTGACAGTATCCAGCCAGACCCAGGAACACTCTAGGCTGTTTTATTTGTTTGTTTTTATATATCCTTTCTTTCTTTTTTTTTTTTTTGAGGGCAGTGTCACTGGCCCCTCATATGTGGGACCCGAACCGGGGCCGCTGACTTCCCAAGCCAGCGCTTAACCACTGCGCCACTCGGCGGGCCCTTATTTGTTTGTTTTTAGAAGAGGAAAATATAGACCTCCTCTGAGTATTTCAGGGTTAATTAGTAGCCCATCTTTAGCTATTAGATGATGAAGATATTTTACTTGAGGTAAACAGAATTGAAGCTTGTCCGTTGAGACCCTTTATGGATAGCTGTTGTAATAGTCTGATATGTCTTATAACATAAAAGTAAATCATCCAATAGTGGAATAGAGTGGAATTTCTGAGAAATACATCATTCAAACCAGTCTTCAGTATCTGAGAGAAATAAATGGGACTCTCTGTATCTCTCTGTGGCATTACTGTCCAAGTAAACGCCTGATCTTCCCAGGTGAAAGCAAAGAGGTATGTACTATTTTTTTTACAGGAATGCTGAAAAAAAACACTGCATAAATCTATCACTGAAAAATACTGGCAGTACACAGGAATGGCTGATATTAGGGTATGTGCATTTTGAACCATGGGATATCTGGGAATGACTATTTTATTTATAGCTATGAGATCCTGTACAAATCTCCACTTTTCCCCATTGGGTTTCTTTACTGGAAAGATAAGAGATTTACAGGGGCTTGTACATGGAATTATAAGCCTTCTTTTTTTAAAGCAATCTTATATAATGGACTTAATTCCAGCTAGTGCATCAGGTCTTAAAGGATATTGGCAAATATTAGGTAAAGGCAAAGTATTGCCAATAATTATTTTAATAGGAGTGGTTGACTTAATCTTCAATATCTGTACTGGAAAAGGCTCAAAGTCACATTGGAACATCCTGTAACACAGGTTCAGTTAGTCTCAAAATTAGTTTCCTTTTGTGGAAATTCCTTTAAAATCATTATTTTCCCAATTGGTTCAGTATCTGATTCGTTTAGTTCTAAATACATTTCACCCTTCTGGAAAAAGGATATATGGGCATCATTGGTTTCAAGAAAGTCTTGTCTTATCAGGTAAATGGGGGCAGATGTTACTATTAAAAATACATGTTGTTGGGAAGGCCGAGTGGCGTGGTGATTAAGAGCTGGCTTGGGATGCCAGCGGCCCTCGTTCGGATCCCACATATGAGGGCCAGTGACACTACCCTCTATAAAAAAAAATACATGTCATCTCATAACGTTCCCTAGGAGGAAAGGAACAGGTTTTGATTTAAAAACAGACATTGGTTGATTAAATGTCCCTACCATTTTTATAGAAGCTTAGCCCAAGGAAGAGGGCAAATTAATTGGATAGGGTTAATAATAGATAAAGTAGCCCAAGTATCTATAAGGGCCTTAGTAGTTTCCCTTTTTATGGTAATTTAAATTTCTCCTAAAGTATTAGTAAGGAGAATGGGAAATGCCCTCTCATGGTCCTCAGAGCAGCCCTATGCTTGATTCTGTTTCCTCTCTTTTTCTAACTTGCATTTCAGTTTTCTCCAAATCTTCTTAGGTTGACCTGACTTTTTACAGTAAAAATGACTCCTCTTTTTCCTTGTCTAAAAGACCTTCAGGGAGGTCTGACCTGATTGTTTCCTTGCTGGAGCTGTAAGTTCATGATTTTAGCCACTTTTTCTTTTTTGCCATTTTGAATAGTTTTAGATAGTTAATCAGCCAGAACTGCCAGTTCATTAGTATGTGTAGTTGGCCAGTTTAATTTATTTTGGTTAATCAGAGTTACAAGCTCTTCACCTAGTCCTTTCAAAAATGCGGAATTTAGCAAGTGATCATTTTGATAATCCTTAAAATTGTCTGGAGACAGATCTGATTATTGTTTGTTGTTTGAAAGCATTTTCTTAAACATTCAAAGAAATCAAGCACTGGTTCATCAGGCTCTCTTTTACATTATTGGACCTTGGTCCAGTCCATTTTTGGGGAAAAATCTCAGATATGGCTTGGTAAAGCTGGTGGGCTAATTCCCTGCATTTTTCCTGGTCTGGTGCTTCTCTGCTTTAAAAAAAAGTCCTCTACAGGAGTTTCCTAGTGAACCTTATTTAGCCATTTTATTGCTCTGCTCTCAGAAACCATTAGGTGTATTAATTGGAAGAATAACCAGGATCATATGTTCTACCAATTAAAAACAATTTCTTCTGTAAACACATCATGGTCCTGGAGATGGTTGGGGAATCTTTAGTAGATTCCTCAATTCTGTTGTAGTCCACGAAATGTATTAAATGGCTGGCTCCCCTCTGCCTGAGATAGGCTTTTGTCTAACGTGAGCTGCCAGACTATTTTTTTTAAAGTCTGTCCTGGTCTGGTTGTCTATTCTCAGTATCCCCTAAGTCAGTAGGATGCTGCATTGATGGAGGTATAAAAGAGAGAGAGGAGGGAATGGAGGAAAGGAGAGTAAGACCAGACAAGGAAGTAAAGGGTACAGCGGGGCAGTTGGAGAAGAGGGAAAAGTGGGGTGTAGTCATCGGGCAGCTTCAGAAGCTTTCTTAGTATAACTTCCTGGAGAAAATAAAGTCTCTCTCTGCTCCATTTCAGAGGCTTCTATTTGCCAGTTGAGGTAAGCCTCCCATTCATTCAATTTGATTTTAGAACCAGCTCTTTCTTTTTTTTTGTACATGCAAAAAAAATCCATTTAGTTGTCAGAAGAGCTTCATTTTGGCCATCTTAAGTTGATATCACTTCTAGTTATATCTTTCCACTTTTGTAAGTACAGTACTTGCAAGTAAAGGCTCCCTAAAAATTGTACATCTGCAGGAGTATTAATGGGAGCTAGGGACTTCTTAACCTTGGGGGCATGATTTGCCATGTTAATATTAGGTTTATTTTGAGATCTGCAGAGTCTGTACTAATTTCTAGGGATATTGTGTAGTGCATTGGAGTGTGCTGCTTATGGTGAGCTCCAAGGAGCTGTTACCTTCCAAGTCACTTCAAGTCTCTTATGTGTCTTGATTTCTCTCCCTGGCTGTCTAATGCAACTGTGAGGCCTTGGAATGTTAGGTAACCAGCCTTTATGTGTGCATCCCAACACGAGTCAATTACTTAATTAGAGTTGGAATACCCTATGGAGCCCTGCTCAGATACCTTCCACATAAATTCTTAGTCACCTAAAAATACCCCAAATTCAATATGGAGGGACTAAATACACTTTATCTTTGTAGCTGAAAGAGTTCAGACTCTCATTTATCTAGAAAAAGGTTTTGTTCAGACTCTCAGTAAGCAATTCCAATTGAAAAGTAAAAATTAAAACCCAGCCACCATTTTTTTTCTCCTACCCCTGAGTTATCTCAACCCTTATCATTAGCTTGAGTTATCTCAACCCTTAACCTTTAGTGCCACCTCGAGGATTTTTTTTTTAAGAACAGCTCAAATAAAGTCAGGGCCTCCTACCTTAAAACAGAGAGGTCTGGAATTCCAAAAGAAAACTCACCCAAGTTCACCCTATGCAAAGTTGGGAGCCAGTGGGGCACAATGGGCCTCTGCTAGTACCTAGTATTGGGTCTGAGTCCACAGGATGATACTGCATGGGCATCTTTGGAATCCTGCTTACTACACCAAGTAAATGTCCATGTAAGAAATGTCCAAATCTAGAGAATTTTTATATGAGTTTTTTGAGCCAAACTGACATTTGCCAAGAAGCTAAATCTTGATGGATTGAGAAAATGTTCCAGAGAATCACAATTTTACAGCTTATTTTATACATTGAAATCAAAGGAGGAGACATAAGGAGAGTTACATGAAACCCATTGGTGGTAGATTTAGGGGGCAACAGAAAGCAAAGTAGGGAAATCTCTGGGATTAGATAAAAAGGCAAAATAGAGAAACACATACTTCTTTTACATTCATTGGTGCAGGATACTTAACAATTAACATTTAGAGCACATAGAGATGGTATATGGGGAACAAAATAACTGTGAGGGGTTCTGTGGTCTCCTGTTCTACTGCCGGTTGTTGTGCCTTGAGGGATCTGGAAAAGAATATTACTCTGACATTTCAAAGGTATGTTATCTTAGATGCAAAAAAAATAGGCTCACTTAAGGTAAAGATTGACCTTTGTCAAGGAAGCTACAGTCCTAGGATGTCACTACCCACCATGATCCATTTTTTAGTCATGAATTTGTATGTTCAGATCATTCTATGGAGTAACTTTTTTTTTTGAGGGCAGTGTCACTGGCCCTCATATGTGGGACCGAACTGGGGCCGCTGGCTTCCCAAGCCAGCGCTTAACCACCGCACCATTCGGCCGGCCCTCTATGGAGTTACTTTTAGTCTCTGAGTTTATAGGGCCTACCATGCTTGCCTTCCCTGAGTCTGTCAGATTTTGTATGTGGCCCCTTTTTCATATATATATATATATCTCGACTCTGTATTTCATTCCATATATGTTTTTGTCTATTCTTATGTCAGTACCACACTGCCTTCAATATTGTTATTTTAAAGTAAAATTTGACATCAGCTAGCGTGTTGTAAGGGTCCAACATTACTCTTCCTTTTTAGTATTGTTTGGCAATTCTATGTCCTTTACATATCTATATCAATTGTAATATCAGATTATCAATTTCTCCAAAAAAAAAAAAAGCCTGCTGGGACTTTTGACTGGGATTATATTGAATTTATCAACTAATCTGGGGAGAATGAGAATATTAATAATAATCAGTCATCCAGTCCATGGCCATAATGTGTCTCTACATATATTGATATGTTAGTTTAATTTCTCCCAGCTGTGTCTGATGGATTTTTGTGTAGAAGCTTTGTATATTTAAAAAATCTATTTGATAAAATTGTATTGGTAATTTATTTAAGTGAACACTTAGAGCCTAAATTAAATATTATATTTCACTGTTTAAGGTATGCCCTTTCATCTGTTGAGTAACTAAGGTGAAGAGCTGATCACATTTATCTAATCAGTAATTGAATTGGATCCAGTGTGGATTTTGACAGAGCTTTCCCTATAGCAGGACTTTGCAATATAAACACCACGACACATTGAGATCAGCCTTTATCTCCCAGCTGAGGTCTCAGTCTCCTGTCCATATGCTATCTGTCATTATTACTGTGGCTATATACTCATTAAAAATTCTGTGTGGGAAATCAGTGGGTGAGCTAGGAGAATTACTCAGGATTTGGTCTTGCTACAAATTCCAATCTATCACAAAAGCCTACACAGTGATTAAAAGCTTTTCTAATTTCCCTACCCTAGCAGACTCCTTTCATTTATGCTAGTCTTGATTCTGCATCTTCCATACAAGGATTAGGCAAATATCATCAGTCATTAAAGATCTGCTCACCTAGGAACGGGTATTATCTCTATGGAATTTAGGTCCTTTAGATATTTGTGTATCCACAGATTTTTAAGGTGTTTAAAATATGTTTTGGATTTTTTTAGTTATCTATTGACTTATTTAGTTGTTATGACATAAATGATGGTTTTATGGTTCTTAACTAGATATATTTATGCTTTTCTATACTTTAAAAATGTGTATAAAATATTCCTATTTGCCTATTGACTGATTTCTTCCTGAATTACATATGTATGCTATACCTTTTGTCATACTTGTTTTCTTTCTATTAGCATTTGCCTGAGACTTCTAAGTCTATTCTTTTCCTTTTAACAATTTTTTGTCTTTGGTTTAGGTGTGTCTCTTTTTTTTAAGATTTTTATTAAAATATACCTAGCATACAATTTGACATTTATGTACCTAAAGAAGTGATGACTATGACAATTCAGATAAACATCTGATGCTGTACCATGCCATCACAATATTATTGACTATATTTCCCATGCTGTACACCCCCATGACTTATTTGTGTTATACTTGGAAATTTGAACCTCTTATTCCCCCTAACGTTTCACCCCTTTTTAAAATTTTCAATTATAGTTGGCATTCAATGTTATTTTATATAAATTTCAGGGACACAGTATAGTGGTTAGGCATTTATACATTTTAAGAAGTGATCCCCTGACTAGTCTAGTACCCACATGGCACTAAAAATAGTTATTAACATATTCACTATATTCCCTATGCTTCACAAGCCCATGACTATTTTATAGCTACCAATTTGTACTTAATGCCTTCACCATTTTCACCCTGCCCCCAAATTCCCCTTCCATTAACCCCAATGAATCTAGTACCTACCTGAACCATATATAGCTATTACAATTAAGTTCGTGAACTCATCCTAGAAAAAGTGCTACATACCTCATTGCTGAAAATCACTATGGTCATCTTTGAAGTACCCTCCTTGGGAAACTATGCACTGATGCTAATGCCTATTCCACCCTTCAAAGCAACTTTGGAAGTTTTCTTCTTGAATGGCTATCAGAGCTGTCTTTATATTACCCTTGATGTCCTGGATGCCATCAAAATGCCTTCCTTTCAATATTTTCTTTATTTTGAGTTAAATAAATAAGTCATGTGGGCCATATCAGGTGAGTAGGGAGGGTGTTTCAATACAGTTATTTGTTTACTGGCTAAAAACTCCTTCACAGACAATGACATGTGAGCTGGTACATTCTTGTGATGCAAGAGCTATGAATTGTTGTTGAAAAGTTCAGGTGGTTTTTGTCTAACTTTTTCACACAGCCTTCTCATCACTTCCAAATAGTTAACTTGGTTAACTGTTTATCCAATTGGTACAAATTCATAATGAATAATCCCTCTGAGATCAAAAAAGGTTAGCAACATCGTTGCAACAAGTTCATGAACTTGTCAGAGCTCGTATTGTTGACTGTATTCCTTATATTATACTCGACATCCTCATGACTACTGTGTAACAACCGATTTGTACTTCTTAATCCCTTCCCCCTTTCACCCATTCTCACCACCCCCACCCACCACACCCTGGAGTGGCAACCATCAAAATGTTCTCTGTATTGTATTGTCTTTAGATACCCCTGGCCATTCACAGAATATGAAAAAATTCACAAGACTCAGAAAAGCAAGAAAGCAAGAAAAGTTTTATTGAAAGTTAGTCAATGAGGATGCCCATGGTAGTGTCTATAGAAGACAGTTGTGCCAGAATTTAGATTAGCTTTTTCTTATATAGGAAAGGGTAGGTAAATTTCCTTATAGCCAAAGATGTGATGTCAAAACTCAGGATATTTTACATATAGACTGAGGTCATTTGATTGACATATGTTTGTTATATAGTTTGTTTCTATGCATGATCTTACCCATAATGTATGCAGAAAACTCACAGGGGGGCCAGCCATAACGTTCATTTTATTCTAATTGTATTATAATGAGTCTGGAGTTCAAGTGACAAGCAGTCTCCAGCAGTCTGCACAAGCGCTAAAAACTAGATAATTCTTGTCAGTGTCATATCTCCTCCAAGGGTGTTTGAACAGAAAAATTTATCTCTAGGACCTGAGCCTGGGTGGCCCCAGGGAAGGGGACCCAGGCTTGGACTGTCCCTGAGGATTGGACTCAGGTGGTATGAAGCACAGAACAAATCACCTGCTAATCCTCCTCAGGCTCATTTTTTTGTTAACTATTTTTTTCTGCCTCATTATTTACCTATTTCTGATTGGCAATGAAAATATTTGGGAAATGGATGAAGGTCAGTGTTCTGTAACTGCTTCATTCTGGGTAAGACTGTAGATCTGTCACTGCCTGTGAGATAGCCAGTTAGGGATGTTGGAACAAGTGGGCCCCTAAAAATCCAGGCATCCTCATTATATCTTGAACTAAGTTTGGGGCTTCCAGCTGGAAGTCAGAGTTCTAATCTGAGGGGCTGAACAGCATCATTCATGGGGATGGGCTGGAATCCTTGCATAAGAACCGTCTGTAGTCTAATGGATTTGATCCTAGAAGAGACAAATTTAATTAGAAAGACATGATCCAAAGATTAGAATACAGAGAAAGGCCACGATAGGGCCAAGAAAAGGCATTAGCCAGGAAAACCAGGACCATATGTTGGTTTTAATATCCCACAAATCAATTTTGCCTGAAATCCCTTCTTTTTTAAATTCATTGGCCCTATATATAATAGTTTTTAGATTGCCCTGTACCTGTCCCTACTGGTTAATGAAAAAGCAGCAATTCTCACTGAGCATTCTGCAGGTCCCTCCTGGTTGGCAATTACCATGTCTAGGGCTCATCTGTTCTGTAGGACCACTCCTGCTAGAGAGGTGATCTATTCTTGTAGGATAATGATCTGATCTGCTAAGTGAATTATTTGTTGGGTAATCTTGAGAGAGAGTCTTTGGGTTGTAAAAATGGACTTGAGTAGTCATCTGGTGCTGACCCCAGTTCCAACTACAATGCTTATTATAGCAATTGCTGTTATGGCCTCTCTCTTAATCTTTGTTGATTGGGAATATAAGCAGAAAGGTATGCTGTCATTGATGAAAGTGAGTTTGAGGAGAATATAAATGAGAGTACAAGTGCCCATCCACTTAGCTAATAAACACAGATAGGACTTATCCTTGCAAAGTAAATAAGTATGATTTTCTGGATTTAGACAAATATCAATTCAGATGTTGAACTAGGGTTTGCCTAAGTTTCCTTTTCAGGGCCCTCATAAGTGGTTGCCAAGGTAAACCCTGTTAGTGGAGGAAGGCAGGCGGTGTTGTGAGATATGAGGCTGGTGTTAGTGGCCTAGTTAAAAGAGGAAATAGTTGGGTCCCAGCCTATCTCAGAATTTTTGGTGTCTTTTAGCATCTCACAATTGCCAGATCGCCCATTGTTTTGTGGTTGGAACAGAAGTTTTGATGTTTGAAAGGACAGTGGGCCTTGGGCCCAAGGCAATTAGAGATTCCCAAATAACTTTCTTGTACCCAATTAATAATAATATTTGGAGGCTTTGGGAAATATGAGGTCTGACAATTAAGTTCAAGAACTTGCCACCATGCGCTTACATTGGCAGCACTGTAGAAACAGCTCAATAAGGTTTCATAACCTTGGTATATCAGTGTTTCATAGCTGTGTTCATGTCAACATGTGGCGGTATCTTGCTGAGTGGTGTTCATTATTGTTGCGCGTTTTGGTGTGCCACTGCAAGAATATCTGAGCTTCAATGAGAGCAATGAACAAACATTAAATTTCTTGTTAAACTTGGCAAGAGTGGAACTAAAATCAGGGACATATTATTCCAAATTTATGGGGATAATGCCATGAAGAAAATGAGAGTGTATAAATGGATTAAAGGTTTTTTCTGAGGGGAAAGAATGTGTCACTGATTAAGAGGGTTCAGGAAGACCAGTAATGAGCAGAACTGACAAAAACTGCATAAATTCATCAAATTGTGCATCAAAATCATCAGCTGACTCTGAGAAGCATAGACAACCAAGTAAACATTTACAGAGAAGCACTTAGGAAAATCTTAACGGAAAATGTGGCATGAGAAAGGTGTGTGCAAAAATAGTCCCGAAGGAACTCACCAATGAGCAAAAGTAAAGGAGAGTTGAAGTTTGCCAAGACCTTTTGGAGAGGCAAGGCAACGATATGGGCCGTGTTATTACTGGTGATGAAACATGCATATACCAATACAACCCTGAAACAAAGCATCAAAGTGCACAATGAAAGTCAGCCAATTCTCCATGGCCAAAAAATTCTGTCAGTTCAAATCAAGAGTCAAACGATGTTGCTAACCTTTTTTTTTTAATTATCAGAGGGATTATTCATTGTGTATTTGTACCAATTAGAGAAACAGTTCACCAAGTTTACTATTTGGAAGTACTGAAAAGACTATATGAAAAAGTTAGATGAAAACAACCTGAACTTTTCACGAACAATTCATGGCTCTTGCATCATGACAATGCACCAGCTCACATGTCACTGTCTGTGAAGGAGTTTTTAGTCAGTAAACAAATAGCTGTATTGGAACATTTTTCCTACTCACCTAATCAGGCCCCCGATGACTTCTTTCTTTACCCAAACTTAAAGAATACATTGAAAGAAAGACATTTTGATGACATTCAGGACATCAAGGATAATACAAAGACAGCTCTGATGGCCATTCCAGAAAAAGAGTTCCAAAATTGCTTTGAAGGGTGGACTAGGTACTGGCAACAGTACATAACTTCCCAAGGAGAGCACTTCAAAAGTGACCATGGTGATATTCAGCAATGAGATATGTAGTACCTTTTCTAGGATAAGTTCACAAATGTAATTGTCAGACCTTGTAGAGATAGTTAAAAGGGAAATAGTAGTCACAGGCAGGACTAGTGAATGTCTTAGTATCTAGAAAAACCCAGGTCCAAGAGGGTGCTATGTTAAAGGAATGATTGCAGTCTTTGAATATGTTAGAAAAGGATCCAATGGACAGCCCTGGTCTTGTTCCAATGTTATACAGAACAGTGTGGGACCTAAAAGGACTATTGCAGAGAATATGATCCCTCAAAGGTTATAAAGAGCTTGTTGATGTAGATGTTTGAGGAATATTTAATCTACTATCAGCTTAAATTTTAGTTTATTTATTTATTTATTTATTTATTTATTTATTTATTGTCCATTGGTTCAATCATAATAAATGGGAGCCTAATAGCTTTCTCGTTGGCTCTGTTCTGTGAGTAGGATGAGAACTGCTATTAGACCCTTCCTAGGGGAAGTGTTGGCACAGATCCTGCAGTTCGTATACAGTTGTGTAGTTATATATTTTTTTAAAATATTAAGTGCTTCCTGGACTGTGGGCAAGTATAGTAGGTATTGGAGGTGGCTCTTGACTGATGAGAGAAAGGTAGAGAAGAAATAGAATGTATAACATTTTTTAGGGTAGTAGAAGATAACAACGATGGGAATAATTTCTGCCCTCATGCATTGATCAAGGGCTATGGAAAGAAGCCAATCAAGGACTAGAAGCTAGAAAAGTGGGGGTTTTAAAATATCAGCGTCAATCATTGACTTATCTGCTTGCTTCTTAAGGAGAAGCTTAAGCCCTTACATTGGCTTACAGTAATAGGTTTCCAGGGTGTCTTCAGGTGCTGTGGCATCCTGGTTGGAATCTGGCTCAGGAGCAAGCTTTATCCAAGACAGGTGTACCCAGGACAAGTGTCCAAGGAGTTTGACAGATGTGGGCATTGTCAGGAACACCTAAAAAGGGCAAGTCCAGATAAGTTGGAGATGTTTAGACTGTTGGGAAGTATTTTGAGAAAGACCCTATCTCTGGGGTTAACTTTGGGATGTTCTAATCCTGCTAGGCAAGATTTTGGAACCTGGAAATGGGTGTTAGCATAGGAATGGATTTCTTTGAGAATTTGACTGAAAGAAGAGACATGTAGCTAAAGCATTAAATTCATGGTTTAGTAGTAGGTCTGTAAGTAAGAAAGGCCTCCCATAAAGGAGTTCAAAGGGGCTCAGGTGAATGTCCAAGTGAGGACTGACCCTAAGCTTGAGAAATGGAAGCTGAGAAAGGCTAAAGATAAAAGCTGGGCCCAGGATGATTTGAGTTCCTGGGTGAGCTTAGTGAGATGATTTTTGAGATGCCTGTTAGCTCTGTCTAACTTCCGATGACTGAGGATGGCAGGCACAATGTGGATGATAAGTAATTTGAATGGCTTCACAGAATTTCTGAGGAATTTGAGAGACAAAAGCAGGCTCTGCAAGGAACAAGGTAGGCCAAACCTAGGCATTATTTCCTGGAGTAGGGTTTGGGTGACTTCTGAGGCCTTTTCAGTCTTAGCAGGAGAGACCTCTACACATCAGGTAAAAGTGTCAACAAAAACTGGGAGATAACAATATCCATTTTAGGAAGGTATATGAGTAAAGTCTATTTGCCAGTCCTCCCCCAGGGATTGTCCTCTCCTTTGAACTGGCTCTAAGAGTTGAGTGGCGGTGGCTAACGTGACCCTCAGGATTAGTGTTGAGACAAATGGGGCATGCCTTAGAAATGTTTTGGAGGTCTGGGAGGGTATTGTGCCCTGTAAAATGGCACTTAACAATCTCAAGTAAGACCCTAGCACCTGGATGAGTAGAATGATGTATACTGCAGAGAAGCTTCCATTGAGAGGTTTGGGGAATAAGGAGTTTTCCTTGGGGATTTGCGAGACTCCCTCAGGGTTAGGCATGTACCCTTCCCATATTGCCTTTTGTTTTTCCTTAGGAGTGTAGGTAGGTTGAGAATTAAAGTTTATAGGTAAAAAGGGATAGAACCTGTAAGGGAACTTTAAGGAATAAGGCCCTGGGAGGAGAGGGTCAAGAAGAGTGTCCTGCTTCCCTCTGTACAAAGAGCAGCTGATTTAGCCATACTTCCTTGAGATATATCATCTGTACCTGATTGGTGGCCTCTGCAGTGGATGACAGCTACTTTACCCTGGGCCTGGACTGCTTCAATTAGCTGTAAAATCTCATCTGTGTGTTTTATGGGACTATTTTGTGTGGTTAGAAAGCCCCTTTCTTGCCAAATGGCTGCATGAGCATGTAGTACATGATGGGCATATTTTGAGTCAGTATAAATGATGATTCTCAAATCCTTAGCTAGAAGCAAGGCTCTGGTTAATGCTATTAATTCAGCCTTCTGAGCCAACATATGGGGGAGAGAGCCCATATCTCTTACAGTAGTGGAAAAAGCAACAGCATATCCCACCCTTCTCTGTCCTTGGTACATAAAGCAACTCCCATCTGTGAACCAGGTTACATCAGGGTCTGGAAAGGAAGCATCCTCTAAATCCTCCAAAACAGAGTGGGAAAAGTTTGGAACGTCTAGGAGCTTGTGTTGGGTCAGGGAGGAGGGATCTGGTAATAAGGTAGAGGGGTTTACGGTATTGCTGGGCTTAATGGTTAGACCTGGGGAGTCTAAAAGTAAGGTGTGATTCTGGGCAATCCTGTTGTTTGACAACCAGTGTGGTGTGTTGGAGTTGAGGATATCTATGTCCTGATGTGGGATAAAAAGAGAGGTTGATTAAAGGTGAACTTCTCAGCCTCCTTTAATAGTAAGGCTAATGCGACAAGAATCCCAGACAATGGGGTTAACTTGTTCCTTGATCCAGGGAGGGACCATACAGAGCTCAAGGTCTAATTCTTGTGAAGGGAATATGGTCTGCAGAGCAACAATTAAAGTAGGTTGAGGAGAGATTTAGAAGGAAGCTTGCAGCTTCGGTAAAGTATCTCACCCTAAAAGAGGTATAGGGCACTGAGGCATAACCAGAAATCTATGTGCAAAGGCAAGGGACCCGATGCAACAAGGTAAAGGTAGAGTCCATCTGCAGGTAGTGGGGTTGCCTTCAGTACCTGTAAGGAGGAAGCTAGAGGGAATTGTAGAGCTGGGATGATGGATTAAAGCAGATAATGTGGCTCCCCTATCAAGAAAGATAACATTCTTACCTGCCACATCAAGCATTACCCTAGGCTTGGCCTCTGTGATGTTGAGAGGAGCCTGGACAAATCCTGGGGCTCGTCAGTTGAGGTGGCAGTCATCTGGTTCATAGTCATTGATGACCAACATCAGGAGTTGGCTGGAGGAGCTGCCCTTTTGGCATTCTGGGAGTCAGGATGGCCTCCCTCTTCGAGGACAGAGGGGACAGTCTTTCTTCCAGTGTTCTTCCTTTTTGCAAAGGGGAGAGAGGCCAGGGGTCACTATCTTGGCTAGACAGGGAGAGGCCTTACTCCAATGTCCTTCCTGATGACAGTTGTACCAGGTGTTTGGGCCCATCTTTGGTGGCGTCCCTCCTCGTGTGCCCAAACCCATGTAAGGCTGTGAAGGCAGGGTGCTGACAAGGGCAACAGCCATTAATTGAGTCCTTCTCCAATCTTCTTCCTTGTCCCTCTGTACCCTAGACCCCTTCTCTGCCTCATCGCTGTTATTAAATACTTTAAAGGCTGTATCTAGGAAGACAAGGAGCAGAGATTGGGGACCTAGCTCTTATTTCTGAAGCTTTTTTCTCATATCTGGAGTTGATTGCCCAATAAAATGTATGGCAAGGGTGGTGATGCCCTCAAGGTTGATTGGATCTAGGTTGGTATATTTTCTAAGAGCATCGTCCAGGTGGGACTGAAAATGTGCTGCAATCCCCTATAATTTCTCATAATTTATGGGTTTGATTATACTCTTTTTTTATCCCCTCAATTAGGTAAGTGATCATATAATCTCTCTGACCCCTGTCTTCGAAATGGAGTCGATAATTCCAATTAAGATCATGGTTGGGAATTCCCTCTACTCCAACCCGGTATTGGTCAGGTTGGTGGGTGGCTAGTTCTGCATAACTTTGGACTACTGCCCAGATACAGTTTTTCTATTTCAGGCTGCAGTAAGTGGTAAGTATGATATGTATATCTTGCCAGGTGAGATCAAAGGCAATAGTAAGGCTCTGAAATTCCTTGATAAAATTGCTGGGATCCTTGGCAATAGTAAGGCTCTGAAATTCCTTAATAAAATTGCTGGGATCCTTGGCAATAGTAAGGCTCTGAAATTCCTTGATAAAATTGCTGGGATCCTTGGAGTAGCTGCCAAGTTTGGCTTTTATCTGGGCTAAATCTGCCATGGGGAAAGAAATGTGAACTTGAATAGTTCTGGCTTTCCCATTAGCAACCTCCCAGAAAAGCAACATAAAATCTGCCTTTAAAAGGGTCCCACTGCTAGTAGTTCCTGTGGGACTGAGAGAGGGCTTGGGGGAATAGGGATGGGGAGCCAAGGGAGAAGAGGGTAAGGATGGGGTTGAGGGAATGGAAAAAGGGGAGGAAGAGTGAGGTGTAGGGGCCCAAGAAGGGGGATTAGTAGGTGGCTCTCACTGCAGAGGGCCTCAGGATAGTAAGAGATTGTCAAGGAGGTCAGAAAAAGAGAACTGGGGAAATTTGGCTAAACACATTCGAAATTGTCTCTGAAAGTCTGGGTCCTGACTGAGGGCCATAAAGGCTTGGATGTAGAGGACCTCAGACCATTTGTCCAGCCTCTGGAAGAAGAGGTCTAATTGCATAATGGCATTGAAATTGAGAGTTCTATTAGTTGGTCAGACCTCCTGATCATCTAGCTTATGTTGAGGCCAGGCAACATTACAGAAAAAGATCATTTTTCTTCTTTTTGAGAGAGGAATGATCAAATGTAGCCCAATTATTAAGAAGACAGACAAGAGGGTAGTCTAGAGGGACAGAGCAGGAGCTTCCCATGGGGCCAGGGGTGTAGCCAGACTAAGAGATCCAGGGCTGTCTCCCAAGATCCTCTGAATACAGTCTCTGTCTCAGGAGCCATGAAATTTGTGTGCTTGTTACTATGGGATCTGGAGAAAGAGAGAAAGAAAGGACCCTTGGGTGTGAGGGTGTCCCCAGGACAATCCAAGGTCAAGGCTTATGGACCCAACCCATGGAATTCCAGGTGCCCCACAGACATCTCAAGGCATATCACTTACCAACCGAAGGCCTGTTGACCTGTGGAGGTGGTGATGAAGGTCCAGAAAAAGTGAAATAAAAATTCAGATGAGGAGTGAGTCACTGGAAAATATCTATAGGGTGTGGCCATTGGGGAGCGGTACTGTGTGTCTTACTGATGTGCCTGCCCAATAAACGGGTCTTTGCCTTGCACCTGGCAAGACGTTGTCCTGGAGATCCAGATGGCTACCAAGTAATCCTATCACAAGTGGGTTCTTTAAAGACATCCTAGAGGCCTTTATGTGTCTGTCCTATGCCCACTAAGCATGTGGCAGAGATGACTTGCCTGTCCCCAAGAAATAGAAAGGCGCCTCACACTGTGTCCAGCAATGGGATTCCCCAACCGAGGGGCCAAATTTGAATTCCATTGGAGAGTAGACCCACCCATAAAACATCAATTTCTGACCCTCAAGGGAGGGTATCCAAGAAAGGCTTCTGAGATTCACTTGGGGAAACTCCTGACAGGGGAGGGAAGGAAATAGGGTTAAACTTCCCAGGTTTTGGCACCAAATGTATAGTCTTTGGATACCCCTAGTCATTCACAGACTGTGAAAAAATTCACAAGACTCAGAAAATAAGACATCAAGACAAGGTTTATTGAAAGTTAGGCGACGAGGCTGTCCTTGGCAGTGTCTAGAGAAGACGATTGTGCCGGAATTTTGATTAGCTTTTACTTATATAGGAAAGGGTAGGTAAATTTCCTTACAGGTGAAGATGTGACATCCAAACTCAGGATATTTTACATATAGACTGAGGACATTTGATTGGCATATGCTGGTTATATAACTAGTTTCTTTCTGTGCATGCTCTTATCCAAAACACATACAGGAAAATCCATGGGTCAGAGAGGGCCAAGCCATAATGTTCATTTTATTCTAATTGTATTAGAAGGAGGCTGGAGTTCAAGTTATGGGCAGGCTCCAGCAGTCTGCACCAGCACTAAAAACTAGATAATTTTGTTTTTTTTTAATTTTTTTGTTTTTTAGTTCCAGGTGTACAAAACAGTGTAATAGTTATATTTTACCCCTCACAAAGTGACAACCCCCTCCCCCAATCGACTACCCCAGTTTCCCCCTGAATATCATACATATCTATTTTAATTCCATTGACTCCACTTCCGAAATTATACTCCACATCACATGACTATATATATATATATATATATATATATATATATGAAATTATAGTTGACATACAATATTATTCAACATTAGCTTCAGATGTACAGTGCAGTTGTCAAGCCTCTACACTGTCCATAAAATGGTCTCCTTAACAAGACATGTGACCAGCTGACACTCTACAAAATATTTACAACATTATTTTTTTTTTTTGAGGGCAGTGTCACTGGCCCTCATATGTGGGACCCGAACCTGGGCCGCTGGCTTCCCAAGCCAGTGCTTAACCACCGCACCACTCGGCCGGCCCACAACATTATTAATTATATTCTCTGAACAGTCTTTCATATCCCTGTATCAATATTGTAGTTACCAATTTATGCTGTCTAATACCTTCCCCTTATCCCTCATCCCTAACCTCCTCCAATCTAGCAACAATAGTTTTTCCTCTATATCTTTGAGATTATTTCTGTTTACTTAGCTCATTTATTCAGTTCTTTAGATTCCACATATAAGTGACATCATATGGTATTTGTCTTTCTCTGACTGACTTATTTCACTTAACATAATATTCTCTAGGTCCACCCATATCGTTGCAAATGGTAAGATTTCATTCTTCTTTATAGCGGAGTAATACTCCATTGTATAAATGTTTCTTAATCCAGTTGTCTACCTATGGGCATTGTGGTTGTTTCCAAGTCTTGGCTATTGTAAATAACACTACAATATATCTTTTTCATATATCTTTTTCAAATTAGTGGCTTGGGTTTCTCTGGATAGATACCTAAGAGTATTCTTGTCTTGGTTTTATCTCTTCTTTCTAAGGGTGTTTGAACAGAAAAATTTATCTCTAGGGGCTGAGCCTGGGTGGAACCTAGGGAGTGGACACAGGAAGTGCAAAGTACTACTCAAATCACCTTCTGTTAATCCCCCTCAGGCTCATATTTGTTAACTCTTTTTTTGCCTCCTCATGTATCTATGAGTTTGTTTCTGTTTTGTTTGTTTATTTTGTTCTTCAGATTCCACATATAAGTGACATCACATTGTATCTGTCCTTCACTGTCTGACATACTTCACTCAGCACAATACTCTCCAGGTACATCCATGCTGCTGCAGATGGCAAGAACCCATTCCCTTCTCTGATGGAGCAATATTTCTTTGTGTGGTATGTGTACCTCTTACTCTTATCCATCCATACATCAATGAACACCCAGGCTAGCTCCACATCTTGGCCATTATAAACAACTCTGCAATGGACATATGGATACACATGTCTCCTTGTAGTTGCATTTTGGGTTTCTTTGGATAAATACACAGAAGTGAGATTACTGGGTCCGTCTTTGTTTCTTGTTATAGCCTTTGTTTCAAAGCCTATTTTGTCAGGTATAAGTATTACTACCCCAGCTTTTTTTAAATTTGTTTACATTTTCATGAAGTATCATTTCCCATCCTTTTACTTTCATTCTGTGTGTGTTTTTTGATCTGAAGTGAGTCTCTTGTAGACAGCATATATAAGGGTCTTGTTTTCTTATCCATTAATACATCCTATCTTTTGATTGGAGCATTTAATCAATTTACACTGAAAGTAATTTTTAATAGATAATAATTATTTCTAATATATTCATATTTTTTATCTTAAAGAAACCCCTCTAAGCTTTCTTGTAATACTGCTTTGGTGGTGATCAAGTCCTTTAGCTAGTTAGGTCTAGTTAACTTTTGGCACCACATATAGTTACAATTTTTTTTTTTGTAATGAGGATTTTTATATCCACTCTCTTAGCAATGCTGAAATATGTAATACAGTATTATGAGCAACTGTCACTATGCTGTACCTTATATCCCCAAGACTTATTTATTTTATAACTGAAAGTTTGTTCCTTTTGACCCATTTACATATTTTACTCACTCTCCACTCTCAGAACTCCACCAATCTGTATGTGTGGTATATAAAACAGAAAGTAAAAAACAAACAAACTCATAGACACAGACAACAGTATGGTGGTTGCCATACAGAGGGAGAGGCAGTGGGGTATGATGAAGAGGGTAGAGGGGGTCAAATATATGGTGACAGAAAGAGACTAGACTATGGGTGGTGAGCACACAATACAATATACAAATGATGTATTATAAAATTGTACACAAATGGCAAGATTCTCTTCTCTTTATGGTAGAATAATAATATTCCATTATACAAATAGCATTTTCTTTATCAAGTTATTGATCAATGGACACTGAAGTTGTTTCCATATCATGGTTATTGTAAATAATGCTGTCATGAATATGGAGGAGGAAAATTTCCTCCACATAGTGTTTTTGTTTTTTTTCAGATAAATACCTAGCAGTAAAATTGCTTGATCTGGTTTGTACTTCTATTTTTAATTTTTCAGGAATGCAAAAAATCATCACTAAGGTCCATGTCAAGGAGTTTACCTCCTATGTTTTCTTCCAGAAATTTTATGGTTTCAGGTCTAACATTTACATGTTTGATCCATTTTGAGTTAAATTTTATAGATGGTGTATGAGTGGTCTAGTTTCATTTTTTGCATGTGGGTATCCAGTTTTCCCAATACCACTTATTGAAGAGACTGTCTTTTTTCTGTTGTATATTCTTGGCTTCTTTGACGTAAATTAATTATATATATATATTTATTTATTTCTGGGCCCTCTATTCTCATTGATTTATGTGTCTGTTTTCATGCCAAATGCCACATTGTTTTGATTACCATAGCCTTGTAGTATACTTTGAAATCAGAGAGTGTGATGCCTCTATTTATTCTTCTTTCTTAAAATTGCTTTGGTTCTTTGGGGTGTTTTGTGGTTTCATACAAAGTTTAGGATTGCTTGATCTATTTCTGTGGAAAATACCATTGGAATTTTGATAAGGATTGCACTGAATCTGTAGATTGCTTTCGGTAGATAGACTGGATTTACATTAATATCTGGGGTATCTTTATATTGGCATATCTGTATTGGAGTAAGTTAGTGTCATTTTAACTTTTTGCAGAATATCTAATATCCTATGTTGGGCAACATAGCTAGACATTATTTGGTAAAAGGCGAAAGATTTATACGACCTGAAGAGAAACCAGAGTATAGACATTATTTGTAATGAGAAAGAAAATAGAAGTTAACTTTTGATGTTGGGTACAGAGTGGGCTTAGAATTAATTTAACTGGTATACTGTACTGACCATTTCAAATCCCTCTGGGGGTCTTACACATCAGTAGCCCCAGAAAGAGCAGTGATCAGTATTCGAGCATTAGAGTACTACCAAGGCAGGAGCAGGGCTATCACTATAGACTACTGATCTCCTTTCCTGAGTTGACGCCAGCCACACTGCTGTTGGACCATAAGTTTAATGGTTAACCTCAGTGTGTTAAAGGAAATTTAAAAATGTGGAATTTTGTGATAGGGGAAATATTTTTCAAACTGGACGTTTTTTGCCCACTAGGAGGGAGTGCTACCATATTTCCCCGAAAATAAGACCGGGTCTTATCTTAATTTTTGTTCCAACAATCTACATTTATTTATTTGTTCATATACAAAAATCTACATTTATTCAAACAGTCATATCTGGCTGATGATCTTAATTGGGGCTTATGTTTGGGGTATGGCTCATATTATGTACATCCTGAAAAATCATGCTACGGCTTATTTTCCAGTTATGTCTTGTTGTTGAGAAAACACTGTACTAGTGTAACACTTTTGTACTTTCTCTGCTTTCTTACCCTTCCCCAGAAGAGAAGAAGTGTTATAATCTCTTTGGCAATTTGGAAGGTTGAACTTTACATGCATAGCTAACACTTATCTCTCTTTACTCGTGGAAGATGGCTTTCTGGCAGAAAGCATGTGTTTTGCTCTGAAATTCCTTGCACTGAGTTGTAACAGACTTCCCCCATACAGGAGATCTTACAGTTGACCAGTAATGCCTGTTTACATTGGTAAGTCTATCTAAAGTGGGGTCTATTAATAATAAACCAGTATTTTGTAAAATGATGTCATTGTAATCCCTCATCTACCTTTCCCAATGGAAGTCCATGTCATGTAACATCTCACCTGTTGAGTACTTTTCTCAAATAAGCTTTTTCTCCTAAGAAATCCTATGTATTTATTAATGTTCCTCCTTACTTTGGTCCCTAATCATATGCTTTCTTTCTTTTTTTTAATTTTTTTTGTGAAAAAAACATTTTTTTAAAATTAGTTTCAGGTGTAAAACAGTGTACTAGTTATTCTTTTTACCCCTCAAAGTGACAACCTCCATCCCACAGATTACCACCACACTCCCCCCATATCATACATATCTATTACAATTCCTTTGACTCCCTTCCACGGTATACTCCACATCCCGTGACTATCTACATATTCAATTACAGTTGGCATACAATATTATATAACATCATTTTCAGATATACAGTACACTGATCAAGTCTCTACTCCATCCATGAGGTGGTCTCCCTAACAAGACATGTGACCATCTGACACACCACAAAATTTTTACAACATTATATTCCCCGAACTGTTTTTCATATCCCTGTGGAAATACTGTAGTTGCCTATTTATGATGTCTAATCCCTTCATCTTCTCCCTCATCCTCACCCACCCTCCAAACTAGCAACCATCAGTATTTCCTCTATATTTATGAGACTGTTTCTGTTTACTTTGCTTGTTCATTCAGTTCTTCAGACTTCACATATGAGGTCATATGATATTAGTCTTTCTCCAACCGATTTATTTCACTTAACATAATAGTATCTTCACAACATTACGAATTACATTCCCAGAACAGCCCCCCATACCCCTGCAGGAACATTGTAGTCACCTGCTTATGCTGTCTAAAACCTTCACCATCTCCCTCATCCCCACCCCCTCCAAGCCAGCAACCATCAGTTTTCCCTTTATATCTGCTTGATATGATTTCAATCTTCTTAAATTAACTGACTTGTTTAGTAGCCTAACATATGGTCTATCTTGGAAAATATCCCATGTGCACTTGGAAAGAATGTATATTCTGTTGTTTCAGGGTGAAATGCTCTAAAAATATAGACGAAGCCCAGCTGGTCTAAACTGTCATTTAAGGCCACTCTTTCCATGTTGATTTTCTGTCTAAAGGATCTGTCCCTTTGTGACAATGGGGTGTTGAAATCCCCTACTATGATAGTGTTCCTGTTGATCTCTGTCTTTATTTCTGTCAAAATTGGTTATATATAATTAGGAGCACCTATGTTGGTGCATAGATGTTTATTAGGGTTATAGTGCCCTTCTTTGTCTTTTATTGTAGTCTTTGTTTTAAAGTCTATTTTGCCAAAATAAGTACTGCTACTCCAGCTATCTTTTCTCATTTCCATTTGCATGAAATATCTAATTCCATTTGTAAACAGCATATACATGGGTGCAATTTTCTTTTCCACTCAGCCACTGTGTCTTTTGATTGGAGTATTTAGCCCATTCACATTTAAAATGATTATTGATAGGTGCACATGTATTGCCATTTTGTTATTTGTATTTCTGGTCTCCCTGGGTTAGCTCGTTTACCCTTTTCTTTGGTTTAAAGAAGCCCTTTTAACATTTCTTGCAATGCTGGCTTGGTGGTAATGAATTCCTTAAGCTTATTCTTTTTTGAGAAGCTCTTTATTTCTCCTTCAATTTTAAGTGATAGCCTTGCTGGGTAGAGCAATCTTGGTTGTAGGCCTTTATTTTGTGTCACTTTGAGTATCTCCTGCCACTCCCTTCTGGCCTGCAGAATTTCTGTAGACAAGTCAGCTGTTAGTCTAACAGGAGTTCCTTTGTATGTAACCTGCTGTCTTTCTCTTGCTGCCTCTAGGATTCTGTCTCTGTCTTGAACCTTTGCCATTTTGACTATGATGTGTCTTGGTGTGGACCTGTTTGGGTTCAGCTTGTTTGGAGCTCTCTGCACTTCCTGGGCATGTATGTTGATTTCCTTCACGAGGGTAGGGAAGTTTTCAGTCATTATTTTTTCAAATACATTCTCGACCCCTTGCTTCTTCTCTTCTCCTTCTGGTATTCCTATGACGCTTCATAGGAATGGTTGCACTTCATCTTGTCCCATAGGGCTCTTAATCTATTTTCATTGGTTTTTATTCTTTGGTCTTTTTGTTGTTTCAACTGGGTGATTTCTGCTATTTTGTGTTCCAAATTGCTGCTCCGATACTCTGCTTCATCTACTCTACTGGTGATTCCTTCGAGTGTCTTCTTCATTTCAGTTATTGTATTCTTTAGTACAAACTGTGTTTTTTTTTATGATTTCTCTATCCTTCCTTATTTCCTCACTAAGTTTTTTAAATATTCTTTTTTTTGAAATTTATATATATTTTTAATTAGCTTCAGTTGTACAACAAAGTGCAATAGTTATACTTTTTACCCCTCAAAGTGACAAACCCCCTCCCCCAATTCTCCCCTCCCACTCCTCCCCCCCATATCATACTATCTATTACAATTCCTTTGACTCCCTTCCACCATATAATCCACATCCCGTGACTGTCTATATATTCAATTACAGTTGGTATAAATATTATACAATATCAATTTCAGGTATACAGTGCAGTGATAAAGGCTCTACTCCATCCATGAAGTGGTCTACCTAACAAAACATGTGACCATCTGACACCCTACAAAATTTTAACAACATCATAGTCCCCGAACTGTCTTTCATATCCCTGTGACAATACTGTAGTTACTTATTTATGCTGTCTAATCCTTTCCCCTTCTCCCTCATCCCCACCCCCCTCCCAACTAGCAAACCTGTTTTTCCTCTATATCTGTGAGACTGTTTCTGTTTCTTACGCTCATTCATTCAGTTTTTCAAATTCCACCTATAAATGAGATCATGTGGTATTTTTCTTTCTCCGACTGACTTATTTCACTCAACATAATGGTCTCTAGGTCCATCCATATCATTGCAAATGGTACAATTTCATTCTTCTTTATAGCGGAGTAATATTCCACTGTATAAATATACCACAGATTCTTAAGCCAGTCATCTACCAATGGGCATTTCGCTTGTTTACATGTCTTGGCTATTGTAAATAGCGCACCAGTAAACATAGGGGTGCATATATTTTTTCGAATTAGCGTCTTGGGTTCCTCTGGGTACATTCCCAAGAGTGGAATTGCTGGGTCATACGGCAGTTCCATTTCCAGTGTTTTCGGATACCTCCATACTGATTTCCATAATGGCTGCACCAATTTGCAGTCCCACCAACAGTGTACCAGGGTTCCCTTTTCTCCACCCCACGCCAACACTTGTTTGTTGATATATTGATGATAGACATTCTGACTGGAGTGAGGTGGTATCTCATGGTGGTTTTTATTTGAGCTTCTCTGATAATTAGTGAGGTGGAACATTTTTTCATATGCCTGTTGGCCTTTTGTATGTCCTCTTTATAGAAATGCCTCCTCATAACCTCTGCCCATTTTTTAATTGGGTTGTTTGTTTTTTGGTGTTGAATTGCATGAGTGTTTTATAAATTTTGGATATCAACCCCTTATCAGATATATCATTGGCAAATATCTTCTCCCATTCAGTAGGCTGCCTTTTTGTTTTATTGATGATTTCCTTTGCTGTGAAAAAACTTTTAAGTTTGATATAATCCCATATGTTCATTTTTTCTTTTATTTCCCTTGTCCGAGGGGAAATATCAGTAAAAATATTACTCAGGGTAACGTCTGCAAACTTACTCCCTATATTTTCTTCTTGGAGTTTTATAGTTTCAGGTCTTAGATTTAAGTCTTTAATCCATTTTGAGTTTGTTCTCGTGTATGGTGTAAGTAGGTGGTCTATTTTCATTTTTTTGCACGTGTCAGTCCAATTTTCCCAGCACCATTTATTAAATAGACTATCTTTACTCCAGTGTAAGTTCTTGCTTCCATTGTCATAGATTAAATGACCGTATATAGATGGGTTTATTCCTGGGCTCTCTATCCTATTTCATTGGTCTATGTGTCTGCTTTTATGCCAGTACCCTACTGTTTTGATTACTGTAGACTTGTAGTATGTTTTGATGTCAGGTAGTGTGATGCCTCCCACTTTGTTCTTATTTCTCAACATTACTGTAGCTATTCGGGGTCTTTTGTGGCTCCATATAAATTTTAGGATTCTATGATCTATTTCTGAGAAAAATATCCTTGGTAGTTTGATTGGAATTGCATTGAATCTATATATTGCTTTAGGAAGTATTGACATTTCAACTATATTAATTCTTCCTATCCATGAGCATGGTATGTATTTCCATTTATTTGTATCTTCTTTGATATCTCTCTTCAGTGTCTCATAATTTTGTGAGTACAGACAGGTCTTTTACTTCTTTAGTTACATTGATTCCTAGATATTTTATTGTTTTTGAAGCAATTGTAAAAGGGATTGATTTTCTGATTTCTTCTTCTGATTGTTTATTATTGGTGTATAGAAATGCCACTGATTTCTGAATATTAATTTTGTATCCAGCTACCTTACCAAATTCGTGTATCAGTTCTAGCAGTTTTTTGGTGGAGTCTTTGGGATTCTCTATATATAGTACCATGTCATCTGCATATAATGACAATTTTACTTCCTCTTTCCAATTTGGATGCCTTTTATTTCATTTTCTTGTCTGATTGCTGTGGCTAGAACTTCCAGAACTGTGTGAAATAGAAGTGGTGAAAGCGGGCAGCCTTGTCTTGTTCCTGATCTTAAGGGGAAAGCTTTCAGCCTTTCCCCAATGAGTACAATGTTTGCTGTGGGCTTATCATATATGGCCTTTATTATATTGAGGTATGATCCCACTATTCTCACTTTGTTAAGATTCTTTATCATCAATGGCTGCTGGATTTTGTCAAATGCCTTTTCTGCATCTATTGATATGATCATATGATTTTTATTTTTCATTTAGTTAATGTGATGTATTATTACATTAATTGATTTGTGGATATTGAATACCTGGAATGAATACCAGCCTTGCATACCAGGAATGATTCCCACTTGATCTTTTTAATGAGATGCTGAATTCTGTTTGCTAGTATTTTGTTGAGAATTTTTGAATCGATGTTCATTAGTGATATTGGCCTGTAGTTTTCCTTTTTGTAATATCTTTGCCTGACTTAGGAATCAGGGTGATAGACTTCATAGAAAGAGTTTGGGAGCCTTCCCTCCTTCTGTAGTTTTTGGAATAGTTTGAGGAGAATAGGCACTAATTCTTTTTTGAATGTTTTGTAAAATTCACCTGTGTAGCCATCTGGTCCAGGGCTTTTGTTTGTTGGAAGATTGTTGATTACTGATTCAATTTCTTTGGCAGTAATCAGTCTATTCAGAGTTTCTGTTTCTTTTTGGTTCAGACTTAGTAGATTGTATGCTTCTAGAAATTTATCCATTTCTTCCAGATTGTCGAATTTGTTAGCATATAGTTGCTCATAGTATTTTCTTAAAATTTTCTGTATTTCTGAGGTATCTGTTGTCACTTCTCCTCTTTCATTTCTGATTTTATTATTTGGGTCCTCTCTCTCTTTTTCTTGGTTAGTCGTGCTAAGGGTTTTTCGATTTTCTTTATCATTTCAAAAAACCAACTCTTGGTTTCATTGATCTTTTGTATTGTTTGTTTTTGTTCTCTATTTCATGTATTTCTGCTCTGGTCTTTATTATTTCCTTCCTTATGCTGCCTTTAGGCTTGTTTTGCTGTTTTTTTCCAAGTTTCCTTAGGTGTAGAGAGAGTCTGTTGATTTGAGATTTTTCTTTCTTCTTTAGGTAGGCCTGCATTGCTATAAACTTCCTTCTTAGGACTGCTTTCGCTGCATCCCAGAGATTTTGGGTTGTGGTGTTTTCATTTTCGTTTGTCTCGAGGTATCTTTTGATTTCCTCCTTGATCTCATTTTTGACCCACTCACTATTTAGAAGCATGTTATTTAGCCTCCATGTATTTGTAAACTTTCCAGATTTCTTCTTATAATTGATTTCTAGTTTCATAGGATTGTGGTCAGAGAAGAAACTTGATATGATGTCAATCTTCTTAAATTTGTAGAGACTTGTTTTGTGGCCTAACATGTGGTCTATCTTGGAGAATGTTCCATGTGCACTTGAGAAGAATGTATATTCTGTAGCTTTGGGGTGAAATGCTCTAAAAATATCAATTAAATCCAGCTGGTCTAATGTGTCATTTAAGGCCACTATGTCCGTGTTGATTTTCTGTCTGGAGGATCTGTCCATTGGTGACAATGGGGTGTTGAAGTCCCCTACTATGATAGTGTTACTGTTGATGTGTGCCTTTATGTCTGTCAGAATTTATTTTATATATTTAGGAGCTCCTATATTGGGTGCATAGATGTTTACTAGGGTTATGTCCTCTTGTTGAATTGATCCCTTTATTATTATGTAATGCCCTCCTTTGTCTTTTATTGTAGTCTTCATTTTAATGTCTGTTTTGTCTGAAATAAGTATTGCTACTCCAACTTTTTTCTCATTTCCATTTGCATGAAATATCTTATTCCATCCCTTTACTTTCAGTGTGTGTGTGTCTTTTGATCTGAGATGAGTCTCTTGTAGACAGCGTATGCATGGGTCCTGTTTTCTTATCCACTCAGCCACTCTGTGTCTTTTGATTGGAGCATTTAGTCCATTCACATTTAAGGTAATTACTGATAGGTGTATATTTATTGCCATTTTGTTATTTGTATTTCTTGTCTTCCTGGTTTAGCTTGTTTTCCCCTTTCTTCTGTTTAAAAAAGCTCTTTTAACATTTCCTGCAACGTTGGCTTGGTGGTAATGAACTCCTTAAGCTTATTCTTTTCTGAGAAGCTCTTTACCTCTCCTTCAATTTCAAGTGATAGGCGTGCTGGATAGAGCAATCTTGGTTGTAGACTTTTATTTTGTGTCACTTTGAATATCTCTTACCATTCCCTTCTGGCCTGCAGAGTTTCTGAAGAAAAGTCAGCTGTTAATCTTATAGGAGTTCCTTTGTATGTAACCTGCTGTCTTTCTCTTGCTGCTTATAGGATTCTGTCTCTGTCTTTAACCTTTGCCATTTTAACTATGATGTGTCTTGGTGTGGGCCTGTTTGGATTCAGCCTGTTTGGAACTCTCTGTACATCCTGGGCTTGTATGTCGATTTCCTTCACCATGGTAGGAAAGTTTTTGGTCATTATTTCTTTAAATACATTCTCAATCCCTTGCTTCTTGTCTTCGCCTTCTGGTATTCCTATGACGTAAAGGTTGTTTTGTTTCATGTTGTCGCAGAGGTCTCTTAAACTATTTTCATTCTTTTTTATTCTTTTTTCTTTTTGTTGTTCAAGCTGGGTGATTTCTGCTATTTTGCCTTCTAATTCACTGATCCGCTCCTCTGCTTCATCTACTCTACTAATGATTCCTTCGAGTGTGTTCTTCATTTCAGTTATTGTATTCTTTAGTTCTAACAGGTTGTTTTTTACGGTTTCCCTATCTTTCTTTATGTCCTTGCTAAATTCCTTAAACATTCTTATCATCAGTGTTCTAAACTCTGTCTCTGAAAGTTTGGATACCTCTGTTTCATTTAGTTCCATTTCTAGAGTTTTCTTCTGATCTTTTACTTGGGACATGTTTCTTTGTTTTTTCATTCTGGCTATCGTTCTGTGAATGCTTTGATGTATTAGATAGATCACCTAGAAAGAAGAGAAAAGAAAAAAAGGAAAAAAGAGAGAAAAAAGAAAAAGAAAAAAAAAAGGAAAGAGGTGGAGCAGCTCTCTGTCCTCTTTAATCTGCAGACCACTTTCTCAGGGTTGCAGTGAGCTTTCCGCAAGTAGCTGCTGTGTGCTCTGGAACCGTGCTCACTACCAAAAAAAAATATATATTCACAGGTTGTTGTAGGTTGTCTGCTACTGAGTCTCAGTGAGCAGCCTGATGGAGATAGAGGGCACCCTCCAGGCCTTTCCCTGGCAATGCAACACAAGCAGGGCGGAGGGTGGGAATCCAATGACACATGCGCATGCACGCACTCCTGCACCAAGTTCACCAGACCAATGGGATCCTGGTTCTGACCCTCAGTGTGATGGCCCAATCCTGAAAAAATAACGGCCTCCTGTACACCACTCGTGTGCAAGCTCTGCACCAGTGGAACTACAATCCCAAAACCTCCAGCTTCTGCTCCAATTGTGCTCAGTTCAGTCCCTGCTGAAAGGCTTCTATTCCCGGCTCATGCAGCCACTCCCTCCAACAGGAACCGGGTGAGTGCTTGCTGGCGAGCGAACCCGTGCCCTGGCCCCACTTGTTCTCTAGCTGCACCCAGCCTCACGGAGCCGAGCAAGGAGAGTCCTCACTAATTTCTACTGCCCACTATCGTGGAACCCCTCTTCCTGGCAAAGCAACTCTGGGCTAGTGAGCTCAGTGTGGGGCCAGAGATTCTCTCCCCCAACTGGAGAAGCCTCCCCCCACAGCTGGGACGTCCCTCACGGGGCTCACCCTCTCTCGTCGGTGCCCCTCCTACCAGACTTGACGTAGCCTCCTCTTTAGGTACTTTGTTTAGAGGTTCTGTTCATCTACCATTCAGGGGACTTCCGAGGTTAAATGGTGCATAAATTATTTGTAATTTTGATGTGATCCTGGGAGGCAGTTCGGAGAGCATCCATCTATTCTGCCATCTTATCGGAACCCCCAGCTTGTTAAACATTCTTATCATCAGTGTTTTAAACTCTGTCTCTGAAAGGTTGGATTCCTCTGTTTCATTTAGTTCCATTTCTAGAGGTTTCTTCTGATCTTTTACTTGTGACATGTTTCTTTGTTTCCTCATTCTTGCTGTCGCTCTGGGATTACTTCGATGTATTAGATAGATCACTAGGAGAGCCCCAGCTGGATCACGTAGGC
Source organism: Aselliscus stoliczkanus (assembly GCA_033961575.1). Lineage (NCBI taxonomy): Eukaryota > Metazoa > Chordata > Mammalia > Chiroptera > Hipposideridae > Aselliscus > Aselliscus stoliczkanus. Next base: position 80,855,105 of record CM066737.1, read on the forward strand.
ACACAGCTCATTGCCCAACACTCCCAGGAAAACTCCCAGTCTCGGCCTGTTCCTAATCTGCCGCTCACATATAAGGCCGAGCAGCCTGACTACCAATCACCAGCCTGGACACTCTGCACGTGCAGTGCAGAGAGCAGGGACCCGAGGTGGCTCACGCACTCCCGCATCTCAGTGATCAGCTTGTTGGAGCCAGAGGGCACCCAGCCAGCGTTTCCCTGGCAACACAATATAAGCCGGGAGGAGGGTAGGAATCCAAGGCTACATGCGAGCTAATGCACACATGCACTCCTGCGCCAATTCCACCAGACCAATGAGGTCCCGGACCTGACCCTCTGTGGGAGGGCCCAACTGTAACCAAATGTCGCCCTCCTGTACACCACTCACATGCAAGCTCCACATCAGGGGAACAATAGTACCAAAACCTCTAGCTTCTGCACCAAATGTCCTCAGTTCAGTCCTTACCCTCAGGCTCCTGGGCCCAGCTCACACAGCTACTCCCTCCAACAGGAACTGGGTGTGTGCTCATTGGCAAGCAAGCCCAGGCGCTGGCCCCACTGATTCTCGAGCCGCCCTCAACCTCACCGAGCTGGTCAAAGAAGAGTCCACACTAATTTCTACTGCCAGCTATGGTGGAACTCCTCTTCTCAGCAAAGGAACTCTGGGCTGGTGATCTTGGTGTGTGGCCAGAGGGTCTCTCCCCCAACTGGAGAAACCTCCCCATGGCTGAGGCATCCCTCACAGGATTCGCCCTCTCTCATCTCTGCCCCTCCTACCAGGCTTGACGTGGCCTCCCTCTATAAGTTCTTCATTTCGAGGTTCTGTCATATGATTTCTTATATCATTAATTTAGTTATTAAATGTTTGTTAATGAAACACTGCAGAAGATATATCAGAGAGATGCATAAGAGACAGACTCTGCTCTGAAAGGGCAAATAATTAAATGAGGAAATATAACATAGAGAAGAAACAAACCAATAACATAGGAAGCATTGATGGTGGTTTTAGAATACAAGAGAGAGATGGTCTAGTTGGTGAGAATATTTGGGAGGGTCCACAATGGCAGAGGAATTTGAGCATGTTGTTATTTTGGGAGATATGAAAATTTCAGCTGACAATGGGAGGTAGCAATCATGAGACCTAAGGACAGACTAACAAAAAAAACTAGATGAGCTGTTGCATCAGGTGTATAAAATTAAATGAGGGTGATGAGAATGAAAAGGTATGTTGTAACCAGGTTGTAGATGACATTAAATGTTCAACTATATAGTTATTTACTTTTTTCCAGGTTTATTAAGACATTATTAGTATATAACACCATATAAATTTAATCTGTGCAGCATAATGATTTGATACATGTACATATTGTGAAATTGTTACCACCATGAGGTTAGTTACAGGTTTGCACTCCAAATTTACACTTTTACAAATCAAATTTACCCTTTTGCAAATCAAATTCACCATTCTGCAAATCAAATTCACCCTTTTGAAAATCAAGTTCACCTTTTTGCAAGTCAAGTTCATCTTTTCGCAGATGAAATGTTTCCACAAAAATGTTTTCTTAACCTTTGAAATAAAAATAAATCCAATGTTGTTATTGTTACATTTCATTCTGAAGTTCATGTTGTATAATATTTTATGTCAACTATAATTGAATATATATAGTCACGTGATGTGGAGTATAGTGTGGGAGTGGAGTCAATGGAATTGTAATAGATATGTATGCTATCCAGGTGGAGTGGGGTGGCAGATTGGGGGAGGGGTTGTCACTTTGAGGGTTAAAAAGTATAACTATTGCACTGTGTTGTACACCTAATTAAAAAAAATAATTTAAAAAATTAAATTAAAAAATCTAATCTAAAAAAATTAAACATTTTATTGCAAGTATTTAATAATAAATATAAAATACTTATATTTAAAATCAGAAATACTTATTTACTTATAGCTTCATTTGTAGCAGTTCTCCTGCCACTGTTTGTAATTTCATATACATATTCATAAAGTAATTATGACAATCTGTAGGAGTAATAGTTGCAACTATTAATAGATTACTAATTAATACATTAATAACATCTACTAAATGTTCATGGTTTGATGGATCAGCCAAAATATTTATTGTGCAGAACTTGATTTTTGAAAAACGAAGGTGCGATTGAAAGTTAATATACCAGCTCGTGTGACAGTGCCAATGGTAAGAGGATGAAATGTTTCTGTAATTGCAGCAATAAACATTCAGGGAATGGTGTGGCATGCAGTACTTGCACATTCTATGGTAACTTCAAATATTTTTTGTGAATCTCTTCGGAGATTACTGCAGAAATTGGATGGAGATAATCTGGAGGAAGTGTGGTTTGTTTGGGACAATGTAAGCCTCCACAAAACCCAGGAATTACATGATATTTGTTGGTCGGTCAAGACACACTTTATTATTTCTGCCACCATATTCCCAATTTGAACCCTATTAAAGAAGTTTTTTTCTTTCTCTTTCTGTCTTTATTTATTTATTTTAATTCATTTATTTTATTTTATTTTTTTAGAGAGCAGTGTCACTGGCCCTCATATGTGGGATCCGAACCGGGGCTGCTGGCTTCCCAAGCCAGCTCTTAACCACTGCGCCACTCAGCCAGCCCAAAATTAACTTTTTTTTTTTTTTTGAGGGCAGTGTCATTGGCCCTCACATGTGGGACCGAACCGGGGCTGCTGGCTTCCTAAGCCAGCTCTTAACCACCGTGCCACTTGGCCGGCCCTCTCTTTCTGTCTTTTTTTAATAAATGATTTTTTATTTAAAGAAATTTTATTAGAGGGCCGGCCAAGTGGCGCGGTGATTAAGTGCTGGCTTGGGAAGCCCAGCAGCCCTGGTTCGGACCCCACATATGAGGGCCAGTGACACTGTACTCAAAACATAAACAAAACAAAGGGAAAAAAAGAAATTTTATTGGGAAACTGTGTTTTTCCAGAGCCCATCACCTCCAAATCAAGTAGTTGTCTTCAATCTAGTTGTGGAGGGCACAGCTCCTTGGTCCACATGGGAATCGATCCAGCAACCTTGGTGTTATGAGCCTATACTCTAACCACCTGAACTAACTGGCCACCCTGAAGTTTTTTCAAAAATTAAGTTCTGCACAAGAAATATTTTGGTTGGTCCATCAAACCATGAACATTTAGTAGATGTTAGTAATCATTCCGTTGCAACTATTACTCCTACAAATTGTCACAATTATATATCTATATCTATCTATCGATCTATCTATCTATCTATCTATCTATCTATCTATGAAATTACCACTAGCAGTGGCAGGAGAACCATTATAAATGAAGCTATAAATATTTCTGATGTTAAATATAAATATTTTATGTTTATTATTCAATATATGCAATAAAATGTTTATTTTTAACAATAACTTTACATCGGATTTATTTTTATTACAAAGGTTAAGAGAAAAATTTTTGTGCAAAAATTTGAATTGCAAAAGGGTGAATTTGGAGTGGAAAACCTGTAATACCTCCATCACCTTACATAATTACCATTTTTGTGGTAAGAACATTTACTCTGTTAGCAACTTTCAAGTATATAATACAGTACTGTTAACTATAACCATCATGCTGTATATTAGATCTTCAGATCTTGTTCAACTTATAACTGGAAGTTTGTACCCTTTGTCCAACATCCCCCTATCTCCTGTATTGGTCAGCCCCTGGCAACCACCATTCTACTCTTCATTTCTGATTTCAGCTTTTTTTGGTTCTAAACATAAATGAGACCATACAGTATTAGTTTTTCTCTGTCTGACTTAATTCACTTAGCATAATGCCCTGAAAAGCCATCCATGTTGGTGCAAATGGCAGGATTTCCTTCTTTCTCATGGCTGAATATTATATAGATCACATCTTTTTTTTTTTTGAAGGCAGTGTCACTGGCCCTCACATGTGGGACCAAACCGGGGCCGCTGGTTTCCCAAGCCAGCGCTTAACCACCGCTCCACTCAGACGGTCCTAGATCACATCTTTTTCATTCATTCATTCATTGCTGGACACAGGTTGTTCCCGTATCTTGGTTATTGTGAAAATATGGGACTACAGAGAACTCTTTAATATCCTGTATTCATGTTCTTTGGATATTTACCAAGAAGTAGGATCATACGGTAGACTTATTTTGTATTTATGAAGAATCTCGATGCTGTTTTCAGTAGTGGCTGTACCAATTTACATTCCTGCTGATAGTGTACAAGTGTTCCCTTTTCTCCACATCCTCACATACCTTTCCTATCTATTGTCTCTTTGATAATAGCCCTTCTAGCAGGCATGAGGTGATACCTCATTGTGGGCTTGATTTGCATTTATTTGATGATTAGTGATGTTGAGCACCTTTTCCTGTACCTGTTGACCTTTTGTATGACTTTTTTCAGAAAAATGTGTATTCAGTTCCTCTGCCAATTTTTAATAAGATATTTTTTTGCTATTGAGTTATGAGTTTGTTATATATTTTGGATATTAACTCTTTACCAGATACATGTTTTGCAAATATTTCCTTCCATTCTGTAAGTTGCCATTTTATACTGTTGTTTCTTTTGCTGTACAGAAGCTTTTACATTTTATTTAGTTCCACTTGCTTATTATTGCTCTTGTTTCTTGTGCTTTTGATGTCATACCAAAATATCCTTACTAATATTAATGTCAAGGAGCATTTTCTCAATGTTTTCTTCTAGAGGTTTTATTATTATTGTTTGTTCTTACATTCACTCAACACAATAGCTATGTAATGAATACAAAGTGGTTGTTTTTACTTCAGAAAAATTTACTCGCATAGACGCAATCTAAGTGTTGTACTCTGGATAGAGTCACTAATTGATCTTTAACACTTTGTTGGTTGCTTTACACATATCAGAAGGCTGAGAAATGGGTAAAATTATCTCAGGAGAGTATCTTTAACTTTGAAGTTCTAAAACAGGTTGCAGTTTTTTAAAAATAACAATTGTTTCTTACAGTCTAGCAAAGTTTATTTTGCTGAACAAATAATTATGCCTAATGAGAAATACTAGTCATTGATGATTGAAAAATATCAGAAAGCATAGAGGGTGATATCGAAGACTTACCTGGTAAAAAACTTTGAAGAGATCACCTGAGCATTCTTTAAGGAGAAAACACTTCTTTTGCTTTTTGACTCTGTATTCATTTGACTACACTCAAGAACTATGCCCAAGCAAAGACATATGAGTATTGTTTCAGGAGGAAATGTTGACCCAAACAGTTTTTTTCTTTTTAATCCAAACACAGGAAAAAAGCAAATGACCTTCAAATATTGCACCTGTTCTTTCATGTATGAAATACTAACAAAACTGCACAGGAAGTAGTCATATAAAACTTTAGGGAACCACTTCATTCAGCATGGTAGTTAACTTTTCATACATTCAAACATTCTCAAGATTTTTAAATGACTATAGGATGTCAGAACCATGGCAACATGAGGGGTCCCCTTGATGTATCCCATTGAAGTTACAACAAGTTGAACAGCTATAATTAAAAAAAGGATTCTCTGTGCAACACAAAAACACACCTGAGAGAGACACGCATCAAAACATCTGAAGGTGGGTGAATCGGGGCAAACAGGGGAGGAGAAAAGGGAAAAGAACAAAGGTGGGAGAGGCAGATGCAGTCCATAGCTCACTGTGGGCCTCAGGAGAAGGTAGAATTCAGGATGCAGGTGCACTCCCTATGGCCCTGAGCACGCATACCTCAGTGATCAGCATATAATACAGCTGGACTCAGTGAACAGGACAGAGATGGAAAACAGAAGTGTGACAACTGTGTTCCAGCAGCTACTATTGCCAGGCAGAAAACCAAGCCATAGAGTATGAATGCGTCCTTCACCCTTCCAGAGCTCACCTCCCTGCACCCTCTGACTATCAGTGAGCCACAGTTAAAACTGTAGCAGTAAGTTTTGGGTAACAAAACAGTATTTCTACAGCCCTAAGAACTGGAGGGACAGGACTTTTTTTTCTTTTTTTTTTACTGTGAAATAAACATTCTTTTAAATTAGATTCAGGTGTACAACACATTGCAGTAGTTATACTTTCTACCTCACAAAGGGACAACCCTCCACCCCCAATTCACAACCACTCTCCTCCCCCCCATATCATACATATCTATTACAATTCCTTTCACTCCCTTCCACAGTATACTCCAAATCCAGTGACTATATATTCGATTACAGTTGGCATACAATATTATACAACATCAGTTTCAGGTATACAGTGCGTTGATCAAGCCTCTACTCCATCCATGAAGTGGTCTCCCTAACAAGACATGTGACCATCTGACACCCCACAAAATATTTACAACATTATTATATTCCCCAAACTGTCTTTCATATCCCTGTGGCAATATTGTAGTTACCTATTTATGCTGTCTAATCCCTTCTCCCTCATCCCCACCCCCTCCAACTAGCAATCCTGTTTTTCCTCTATATCGATGAGACTGTATCTGTTTACTTGGCTCATTCATTCAGTTTTTCAGATTCCACATATAAGTGATATCATATGGTATTTGTCTTTCTATGACTGACTTATTTCACTTAACATAATAGTCTCTAGGTCCATCCATATCGTTGCAAATGGTACGATTTCATTCTTCTTTATAGCAGAGTAATACTCCATTGTATAAATGTACCACAGTTTCTTAATCCAGTCATCTACCGATGGACATTTCGGTTGTTTCCAAGTCTTGGCTATTGTAAATAGCGCTGCAATAAACATAGGGGTGCATATATTTTTTTCGAATTAGTGTCTTGGATTCTTCTGGGTAGATACCCAAAAGTGGAATTGCTGGGTCATACAGTAGTTCCATTTCCCGTTTTTGGAGATACATCCATACTGATTTCCATAATGGCTGCACCAATTTGCAGTCCCACCAACAGTGCACCAGGGTTCCCTTCTCTCTACACCCTCGCCAGCACTTGTTGTTTGTTGATTTAGTGATGATAGCCATTCTGATCGGAGTGAAGTGGTATCTCTTTGTGGTTTTTATTTGCATTTCTCTGATGATCAGTGAGGTTGAACATTTTTTCATATGCCTGTTGGCCATCTGCATGTCATCTCTAGAGAAATGCCTCTTCATAGCCTCTGCCCATTTTTTAATTGGGTTGTTTGCTTTTGTTGTTGAATTTCATGAGTGTTTTATAAATTTTGGATATCAACCCCTTATCAGATATATCATTGGCAAATATCTTCTCCCATTCAGTAGGCTGTGTTTTTGTTTTATTGATGATTTCCTTTGCTGTGAAAAAACTTTTAAATTTGATGTAATCCCATATGTTCACTTTTTCTTTTATTTGGAGGGACAGTTCTTGAGTGGAAGATACACACAGCAGCTAATCCTAGTGACAAAGATGGAGATACTGAGGTGAGGCAGCTGAGGTCAGGCAGTCACTGTTACCGTGATCTACAAATACACCAGCTGCCTTTTTAAGCTCACCCTGCCCCAACTCTTCACAGCTGATCCGATTTGAGGCACCTGGGACAGCTCAAGCAGTGCAGCACTGCATCAGACTTTTAAGGGGCTCAGTACCCCATCGCCCAACACATTCTCCCATGAGATTTGTGCCCTGAGTTGGAGAAGACCTGGCTACAGAGGAGATGCCAACCGCTTCAGGGAACATAAGGCATCTCCCAACACCCAGCACAGATTTGAGATGCTAGTTGGAGCAGTGCAAGAGAAAATAAAATACTCCAATGCCACCTATTGGAAAAATAAAAAATACATCTTCTTATCAGCCCCTTGCAATGTTAACTCCCATAGGTGTTTATGAAGAGAAATAACCCATCAAATAACTTGAAAAACTGGAATAATAAAGCAGCTCAGAAAGAACATGAAGAATCTCCAGAAAATGAATATAAAGGCATGGATATATGTGACTTAAATTACGGAGAATTCAAGCTTGCAGTTCTGAAAAAACTTAACATGATGCAAGAAAACTCAGACAGGCAGTTTAATGAACTCAGAAACAAAATCAACAAACAAAATGAATACTTTACCAAAGAGATTGAAATTTCAAAACAGTACCAAATAGAAATTCTGGAGATGTGGAACTCAATAAAAGAGATCAAGAATGAAATAGCTAGCTTAAGAAATAGAGCTGTCCAGATTGAGGAAAGAATTAGTGATACTGAAGATAGAAATCTGGAAATGATGCGAATAGAAGAACACAGAGACTTTTGAGTTAAAGGAAATTAAAGAGCTTTGCAAGAACTATCTGACACCATCAGAAAGAGCAATATAAAAATAATGGTTATATTAGAAGGAGAAGACAGGGAGAAGTGACCAGAGAGCTTATTCAAACAATAGTTGACAGGAATTCCCCAAACCTGTGGAAAGAACAAGATATTTGAATCCAAGAAACAAAGAGAACACCTAATAACCTCAATCCCAACAGGCCTTCTCCAAAGCACATTCTACTGAGGCTGTTAAAAATTAATGGCAAAGAGATACTTCTAGTAAGATGGCAGAATAGATGGATGCTGTGCCACCTGTCTCCCAGGAACACACCAAAATTACAAATAATTTATACAACATTTAACCTCGGAAGTCCCCTGAACAGTAGGTGAACAGAACATATAAACGAAGGACCTAAAGAGGAGACCATGGCAAGTCTGGTAGGAGGGGCAGAGATGAGAGAGGGTGAGCCCCGTGAGGGATGCCCCAGTAGTGGGGAGACTTCTCCAGTTGGGGTGAGAACTTCTGGCCCCACACAGAGCTCACTAGCCCAGAGTTATTTTGCCAGGAAGAGGAGTTCTACGATAGTGAGCAGTAGAAATTAGTGAGGACTCTGCTCGGCTCGGTGAGGCTGAGGGCGACTGGAGAACCAGTGGGGCAAGCACACGGGCTCGCTCGCTGGTGAGCACTCACCAAATTCCTGGTGGAGGGAGTAGCTGTGTGAGCTGGGCACAGGAGCCTACGGGGATGGACTGAACTGAGTGCCTTTGGTGCGGAGATTTTGGGTATATTGTTCCCCTGGTGTGGAGCTTGCACACGAGAAGTGTACATGAAGGTGCATTTTCTCAGGGTTGGGCCCTCCCACAGAGGATCAGGTCCGGGACCTCATTGGTCTGGTGGAATTGGCACAGAAGTGAGTGTGTGCGTGCCTGTGCATGCTGCCTTGGATCCCCACCCTCTGCTCCGCTTGTGCTGTGTTGCATGGGAAATGCCAGGAAGGTGCACTCCAGCTCCAACAGGCTGCTCACTGAGATGAGGGAGTGCACGAGCCGCCTTGGATCCCCATCCTCCACACTGCTTGTGTTGCATAGTCAGGGAAATGCTAGACGGGTGTGCTCCGGCTCCAACAGGTTTTTCATAGAGATGCAGGAGTGTGTGAGCCGCCTTCAGTCCCCACCCTCTGCCCTACTTGTGCTGTGTAGCCAGGGAAATGCTGGGCGGGTGTGCTCTGGCTCCATCAGGCTGATCACTGTGACACGGGAGTGGTCGAGCTACCTTGGTCTCCGCTCTCCAAACTATTTGTGCAGAGTTGCCAGGCTGGAGATTGGCTGTTGGGTTGCTCAGCCTGATCTGTGAGTGGATAATTGGGACATGCTGAGACTGGGAGTTTTCCTAAGAGTGTTGGGCTGGGAGCTGTGCACCTGCATGATCCATTCGGGGCTTCCCTGGCGAATTTGTGTGGGCTGGTTGCTGGTGCAGGGTGCATGCTGTTCTGACTTGATGGGGGCCATTGACCATGTTCAGTGGTGCCTTGGGAACCGGCCCTACCTACCTAGAGCTGTGTTGCCAGAGGCACCCTGAGCCCCTGGTGCCTGGCCCACTCCTCCACAGGCCACAGAGAGCTTTTTGCAGCAGTAGACAATCTGCAACAACCTGTGAAGATTTTTGGTAGTGAGCATGGTTCCAGAGCACAGAGCAGCTAATCGCAGAAAGCTCACTGCAAGTCTGAAAGGGAAGCCAGCACATAAAACGTTAAGTCCTTCCCCGCAACAGCTGGTACTTACTCACCCACAGACACTCTATTGCTGAACAAGTGGTCTGCAGATTAAAGAGGATGGAGGGCTGGCTGAGTGGCTCAGGTGATTAAGAGCTCGCTCAAGAGTGCAAGCTGAGCTCTGAGCAATGGCAGTTCAATGCCTAGCCTGAGCTGAGCAGGCGCTGAGATACCAACAGATAGCAGGATGGCTCAGCTAAAAAAAAAAAAAAAAAAAAAAAAAAAAAAAAAAAAAAAATAAAAAAAAACTATAAATTGGGGCCGGCCGAGTGGCGCAGTGGTTAAGCGCTGGCTTCAGAAGCCAGCAACCCCAGTTCGGGTCCCACTTTTTTTATTCTTTCTTTTCTTTTTTCTTCTTTTTTCACTGTGTTTCTTTTCTCTTCTTTCTAGGTGATCTATTTAATACATCAAAGCAATCACAGAACAGCCAGAATGAAGAAACAAAGAAACATGTCCCAACTAAAAGATCAGAAGAAAACTCTAGAAGTGTAGCTAAATGAAACAGAGGTATCCAAACTTTCAGAGACAGAGTTCAGAACACTGATGATCAGAATGTTTAAGGAATTTAGCAAGGACATAAAAGGGTAGGGAAACCATAAAAAAGAACCAGTTAAAACTAAAGAATACAATAACTGATACAATAACATACACACTTGAAGGAATCACCAGTGGATTAGATGAAGCAAAGGATTGGATCAGCGAATTAGAAGACAAAATAACAGAAATCACTCAGTTGAAATAAGAAAAAGAAAAAAGAATAAAAAAGAATGAAAATAGTTCAAGAGACCTCTGGTGAAACATGATGCACAAATACTTTGCATCATAGGAATAACAGAAGGAGAAGAGAAGAAGCAAGGGATTGAGAATGTATTTAAAGAAATAATGACTGAAAATTTCCCTTCTCTGGTGAAGAAAATTGACATACAAGCCTACGAAGTGCAGACAGTTCCAAAGAAGCTGAACCCATGGCCCGGACGAGTGGCATGGTGGTTAAGCGCTGGCTTGGGAAGCCAACGGCCCCAGTTCAGTCCCACATATGAGGGCCAGTGACACTGCCCTCAAAAAAAAAAAAACACCAAAGAAGCTGAACCCAAACAGGCCCACACCAAGGCACATCATAGCTAAAATGGCAAAGATTAAACAAGTACAGAAATCTAAAAGAACCAAGAGAAAGAATGCAGGTTACATAAAAAGGATCTCCTATAAGACTAACAACTGACTTTTCTACAGAAATTCTACAGATCAGAAGTGAGTGGTAGGAGATATTCAACGTGTTGCAAAATAAAGGTCTACAACCAAGATTGCTCTACACAGCATGGCTATCACTTAAAATTGAAGGAGAGGTAAAGAGCTTCTCAGAAAAGACTAAGCTTAAGGAGTTCATTACCACCAAGCCAGCAATGTAGGAAATGTTAGAAGGGCTTTTTTAAACAGAAGAAATGGGAAAACCAGCTAACCCAGGAAGACAAGAAATACAAATAACAAAATGGCAATAAACATGCACCTATCAATAATCACTTTAAATGTGAATGGGCTAAATGTTCCAGTCAAAAGACACAGAGTGGCTGCACAGATAAGAAAACAGGACCCATGCATATGCTGTCTACAAGAGACTCATCTCAGATCAATGACACCCACAGACTGAATGTAAAGGGCTGGAACAAGATATATCATGCAAATGTAAAGGCAATAAAAGCTGGAGTAGCAATACTTATTTTGGACGAAATAGACTGTAAAATGAAGAGTACAATAAAAGACAAAGAAGGACATTACATAATAATAAAGGGATCAATTCAACAAGAGGACATAACACTAGGAAACATCTATGAACCCAACACAGGGGCTCCTAAATACAAAAACAGATTTGGACACACATAAAGACAAAGATCAAAAGTAACACTGTCGCAGTAAGGGACTTCAACACCCCATTGTTACCAATGTACAGATTCTCCAAATAGAAAATCAACACAGACACAGTGGCCTGACATGACACTTTAGACCAGCTGGATTTAATTGATATTTTAGAGCATTTCACCCCAAAGCTACAAAAGATACATTCTTCTCAAGTGCACATGGAACATTTTCCAAGATAGACCACATGTTGGCCACAAAACAAGTATCAACAAATTTATGAAGATTGAAATTATATCAAGTGTCTTCTCTGACCACAATGCTATGAAACAAGAACTCAATTATAAGAAGAAATCTGGAAAACTTACAAATACATAGAGGCTGAATAACATGCTACTAAATAGCGACTGGGTCAAAAATGAAATCAAGGAGGAAATCAAAACACACCTCAAGACAAACGAAAATGAAAACACCACGACCTAAAGTCTCAGGGATGCAGCGAAAGCAGTCCTCAGAGGGAAGTTCATAGCAGTGCAGGCCTACCTAAAGAAGAAAGAAAAATCTCAAATCAACAGACTCTCTCTACATCTAAGGTAACTCGAAAAAGAACAGCAAAACAAGCCTAAAGGGAATATAAGGAAGGAAATAATAAAGACCAGCGCAGAAATAAATGAAATAGAGAATAAAAAAAATACAAAAGATCAAAAAACCAAGAGTTGGATTTTGGAAAAGATAAACAAAATCGACAAACCCTTAGCCAGACTCACCAAGAAAAAGAGAGAGAGAGCCCAAATTAATAAAATCAGAAATGAAAGAGGAGAAGTGACAACAGATACCACAGAAATACAGAAAAATTTAAGAAAATACTTTGAGCAGCTATATGCTAACAAATTCGACAACCTGGAAGAAATGGATAATTTCCAGAAGCACACAACCTACCAAGTCTGAACCAAAAAGAAACAGAAACTCTGAACAGACTGATTACAGCCAAAGAAAATGAATCAATAATCAACAATCTTGCAACAAACAAAAGCCCTGGACCAGATGGCTACACAGGTAAATTTTACAAAACATTCAAGAAAGAATCAATACCTATTCTCCTCAAACTATTCCAAAAAATATAGAGGGAGTGAAGGCTCCCAAACTCTTTCTATAAAACCACTATCACCTTGATTCCTAAGTCAGACAAAGATATTACAAAAAATGAAAACTCCAGGTCAATATCCCTAATGAATATAGATGTGAAAATTCTCAACAATATACTTGGAAACCGAATTCAGCATCTCATTAAAAAGAACATACACCACAATCAAGTGGGATTCATTCCTCGTATGCAAGGTTGGTTCAATATCCGCAAATCAATTAACGTAATACATCACAGTAACAAAATGAAAAATAAAAATCATATGATCATATCAATAGATGCAGAAAAGGCATTTGACAAAATCCAGCAGTAATTTATGATAAAAACTCTTAGCAAAGTGGGAATAGTGGGATCATATCTCAACATAATAAAGGCCATATATGATAAGCCCACAGCAAACATTGTACTCAATGGGGAAAGGCTAAAAGCTTTCCCCTTAAGATCAGTAACAAGACAAGGCTGCCCACTTTCACCACATCTTTTTAACATAGTTCTGGAGGTTCTAGCCACAGCAATCAGACAAGAAAATGAAATAAAAGGCATCCAAACATAAAATTGTCATTATATGCAGATGACATGATATTATATATAGAGAATCCCAAAGACTTCACCAAAAAACGGCTAGAAAAGGTAAACGAATTTGGTAAGGTAACAGGATACAAAATTAATATTCAGAAATCAGTTGCATTTGTATTCACCAATAATAAACTATCAGAAGAAGAAATCAGGAAATCAATCCCTTTTACAATTGCTTCAGAATCAATAAAATCTCTAGGAATAAATTTAACTAAAGAAGTAAAAGAACTGTATTCAGAAAATTATGAGACACTGAAGAGAGAAATCAAAGAAGATACAAATAAATAGAAATACATACCATGCTCATGGATAGGAAGAATTAATATAGCTAAAATATCAATACTACCTAAAGGAATATATAGATTCAATGCAATTCCAATCAAACTACCAAGGACATTTTTCTCAGAAATAGATCATAGAATCCTAAAATTTATATGGAGCCACAAAAGACCCCGAATAGCTACAGTAATGTTGAGAAATAAGAACAAAGTGGGAGGCATCACACTACCTGACATCAAAACATACTACAAGGCTACAGTAATCAAAACAGTATGGTACTAGCATAAAAACAGATACATAGACCAATGGAATAGAATAGAGAGCCCAGGAATAAACCCATCTATATACGGTCATTTAATTTATGACAATGGAAGCAAGAATTTACACTGGAGTAAAGATAGTCTATTCAATAAATGGTGCTGGGAAAATTGGACTGACACGTGCAAAAAAATGAAAATAGACCACCTACTTACACCATATACGAGAACAAACTGAAAATGGATTAAAGACTTAAATGTAAGACCTGAAACTATAAAACTCCTAGAAGGAAATATACGGAGTAAGTTTGCAGACATTATCCTGAGTAATATTTTTACTGATATATCCCCTCGGGCAAGGAAAATGAAAGAAAAAATGAACATATGGGATTACATCAAACTTAAAAGTTTTTTCACAGCAAAGGAAATCATCAATAAAACAAAAAGGCAGCCTACTGAATGGGAAAAGGTATTTGCCAACGATATGTATGATAAGGGGTTAATATCCAAAGTTTATAAAACACTCATGAAACTCAACACCAAAAAAATCAAAAACAAACAACTCAATTAAAAAATGGACAGAGGATATGAACAGGCGTTTTTCTAAAGAGGACATACAGATGGCCATCAGACATATGAAAAAAATGTTCAACTAATCATCAGAGAAATGCAAATAAAAATCACAATGAGATACCACCTCACTCCGATCAGAATGGCTATCATCAACAAGCAACAATTGCTGGCGAGCGTGTGGAGAAAAGGGAAACCTGGTACACTGTTGGTGGGATTGCAAATTGGTGCAGCCACTATGGAAATCAGTACGGCGGTTTCTCAAAAAAGCTGGAAATGGAATTGCCATATGACCCAGCAATTCCACTCTTGGGTGTCTACCCAGAGGAATCCAAGATGCTAATTTGAAAAAATATATGCACCCCTATGTTTATTGCAGCCCTATTTACACTAGCCAAGACTTGGAAACAACCGAAATGCCCATCGGTAGATGACTGGATTAAGAAACTGTGGTACATTTATACAATGGAGTATTACTCTGCTCTAAAGAAGAATGAAATCATACCATTTGCAACAATATGGATGGACCTAGAGACTGTTATGTTAAGTGAAATAAGTCAGTTGGAGAAAGACAAATACCATATGATCTCACTTATATGTGGAATCTAAAAAACTGAATGAACGAGCAAAGTAAAGAGAAACAGTCTCATAGATATAGAGGAAGACCAGAGCTGCTAGTTTGGAGGGGGGTGGGGATGAGGGAGAATGAGAAGGGCTTAGACAGTATAAATAGGTAACTACAATATTGCCACAGGGATATGAAAGACAGTTTGGGGAATATAATTAATAATGTTGTAAATATTTTGTGGGGTTTCAGATGGTCACATGTCTTGTTAGGGAGACCACTTCATGGATGGAGTAGAGGCTTGATCAACGCACTGTATACCTGAAACTGATGTTGTATAATATTGTATGCCAACTGTAATTGAATATATAGATAGTCATATTGTGGAAGGGAGTCAAAGGAATTGTAATAGATATGTATTATATGGTTGGAGGAGTGGGATGGGGAAATGGGGGAGGGGGGTTTTCACTTTGAAGGGTAAATGTATAACTATTGCACTGTGTGGTACACTTGAAGCTAATTTTTTTAAAAAATGTTTCACAATTTAAAAAAAATGAGATCCAGACTCTGAAATACTTAAGTAAAATAGTAGTTTA
Source organism: Aselliscus stoliczkanus (assembly GCA_033961575.1). Lineage (NCBI taxonomy): Eukaryota > Metazoa > Chordata > Mammalia > Chiroptera > Hipposideridae > Aselliscus > Aselliscus stoliczkanus. Next base: position 80,870,922 of record CM066737.1, read on the forward strand.
TTGGAAGTACATCATGAACAACAATCTAGTGGATGACTAAGACTTGAAAGTAGGCCAAACCTGAAGCAGTACTGGAAGCCCTGCCAGCACTATCCAGGCAAAAGTCAAACATCAGGACAGACTGATACTTTGCTTCTACTAGTGTTGCTGCAATAAATATGAACTCCAGATATCTCTATATCTCTGCATCACTCACAACAGATTCAAATTACTTAGAAAGTATGTATAAATGGCCAAGTAAAAACAGCTTGTTCATGCTCTGACTGTGCTTGTCCATGAAGAGGGAAATCTTGACTTTTAGTTTCTACAGTTTCATTTAGAACTATTGAAGTTTCAGGCAAACCATAAAAACTATACATATTGTTGAATGGCCCTAGCTAAATATGAGAATAACATCAAGAAGGCAAGGCCAGGGCCGGCCGAGTGGGGCAGTGGTTAAGCGCTGGCTTGGGAAGCTGGTGGCCCTGGTTTGGGTCCCACACGTGAGGGCCAGTGACACTGCCCTCAAAAAAATAAATAAATAACAATTAAAAAAAAAGACGGCAAGACTGGAAAAAGATGTTGGAGAACTTTAAAAATCCTGTCAACAAAAAGGACCCCAGTACCAATATAGGAGCGAAAGATAGAGAGATAGAGACAGAGAGAATTTGTTATTGATTAAGCACTAACAGATTTACATTCATATAAGGTAACATGAAAAAAACTAAAATAGAGTCATTTCATACAAATGTATACAGTACAGTGAAAACAAAAGCAATTAAAACTTCTCTTGGGCTGGCCAAGAGATGCGGTGGTTAAGCGCTGGCTTGGGAAGCCAGTGGTCCCGGTTCAGGTCCCACATGTGAGGGCAAGTGACACTGCCCTCAAAAAAAAACAAACTTTTCTTACCTTCTTGATGTGAGATACAGATACACACATACATACACACACACACACTCACGCACACGCACACACACATAATGGATTATTACATAGCATTTAATAATCTTGCCATTTGTGACAAAATTGATGGAACTAAAAGGTATTATAAATTAAATAAATCAGACAGAGAAAGACAAATACAATATGGATTCATTTATATATGGAATCTAAAAAAATGGAAAAAAAAGAAAGAGAAAGAAAAACAGACTCATAGAAACAGACTAAAAGGTAGGTTGCCAGAGGGAAGAGGGATGGGGAAATGTGTAGAAAGATTAAGGGGAACAGAGTCAGTAATATTGTGATAGGTTTGCACAGTGACGGATGAGTACTAGAATTAGTGGGGTGACCACATTGTAAGGTATAAAAATGTTGAATCATTATATTGTACACCTGAAACTATATAACTAATGTAATATTGTATGCCTGATCATCTCTGAACTGATTTAGGGGATAATTCTTCCATTTATTTAAACAATAGCTCGTAGTTTTTGTTGAGAAAATTGATCCATATTAATCTCCTGATCAAAGAGCTTTTTAGCCATACCTTTTATGATCTTTCTGGAGCAGACTTTCTCAGATATGTAACTAAATGCTCCCCAGGTTGCTTCATGTCTTTGATAAGTTTTCAGAGTGTTGAAAATGTTGACTCTGACAATTTGCTCATTTTTTCATTGCTGTGATTGTCAAACTATTAAAAGTACTTACACCACCACATTTGCCAATATCACTCTACTTTTCATTTTGTCTTGCATAATATTTTACTTTGGTTAAATTACTATTTAATTGTCTACTATTTAAACTATCCTTTGTGTTTTTATTTTTATGAGTTTTTAATTTAAATACAGCTAGCATACAATATTATATTAGTTTCATGTGTATATCATAGTTATCCAATAATACCCAGTTAACACTATACAGAGTTACTACGACATTATTGATTTTATTCCCTATGCTAAAGTGATCACCAGCAACCATCTGATATTGTACCATGCTATCACAATATTATTGGTTACCCCTTAAAGTGACAACCCCTCTCCCTCCGTTCGCCACTCCACTCCTCCCCACTATATCATACATATCTATGACAATTCCTTTGATTCCCTTTCACAGTATGCTCCACATCCCGTGACTACCTATATATTCAGTTACAGTTGTCATACAATACTCCACGACATCAGCTTCAGGTATACAGGGCAGTGATCAAGCCTCTATTCCATCCATGAAGTGGTCTCCCTAACAAGAAATGTGACCATCTGACACCCCACAAAATATTTACAACATTATTATATTCCCCAAACTGTCTTTCATATCCCTGTGGCAATATTGTAGTTGTCTATTTATGCTGTCTAATCCCTTCCCCTTCTCCCTTCTCAACACCCACCCCCCTCCCAACTAGCCACCCTCAGTTTTTCCTCTATATCTATGAGTCTGTTTCTTTTGCTCATTCATTCAGTTTTTCAGATTCCACATATAAGTGAGATCATATGGTACTTGTCTTTCTCTGACTGACTTATTTCACTTAACATAATAGTCTTTTCACAATATTGTCAATTACTTCCCCAGAACTGACCCCATATCCCTGCGGCAACATTGTAATCATGCACCTACGCTGTCCAAAACCTTCCCCCACTCCATTATCCCCATCCCCTCCCAGCCAGCAACCATCAGTTTTTCCTTTATATCTGCTTGATATCATTTCAATCTTCTTAAATTTACTGAGACATGTTTTGTGGCCTAACGTGGTCTCTCTTGGAAAATGTCCCATGTGCACTAGGGAAAAATGTATATTCTGTTTTTTCAAGGTGAAATGCTCTAAAAATATCAACGAAGTCCAGCTGGTCTAAAGTGTCATTTAAGGCCACTCTTTCTGTGTTGATTTTCTGTCTAAAGGTTCTGTCCATTGGTGACAATGGGGTGTTGAAGTCCACTACTACGATAGTAGTACTGTTGATCTCTCTCTTTATGTCTGTCAAAATCTGTTATATATAATTAGGAGCTCCTATGTTGGGTGCGTAGATGTTTATTAGGGTTATAGTGCCCTTCTTTGTCTTATATTGTAGTGTTCATTTTAAAGTCTATTTTGTCCAAAATAAGTACTGCTACTCCAGCTTTCTACTTTCTTCTTATATCCATTTGCAGAAAATATCTTATTCCATCTGTAAACATATACATGTGTCCTATTTTCTTATCCACTCAGCGACTCTCTGCCTTTTGATTGGAGCATTTAGCCCATTGACGTTTAAAATGATTATTGATAGGTGCCATTTTGTTATTTGTATTCCTGGTCTTCCTGGGTTAGCTTGTTTACCACTTTCTTTTGTTTAAAAAAGCCCTTTTAACATTTCTTGCAATGCTGGCTTGGTGGTAATGAATTCCTCAAGCCTATTCTTTTCTGAGAAGCTCTTTATTTCTCCTTCAATTTTAAGTGATAGCCGTGCTGGGTAGAGCAATCTCGGTTGTAGGTCTTTATTTTGTGTAATTTTGAATATCTCCTGCCACTCCCTTCTAGCCTGCAGAGTTTCTGTAGACAAGTCAGCTGCTAGTCTAACAGGATTTCCTTTGTATATAACCTGCTTTCTTTCTTTTGCTGCTTTTAGGATTCTGTCTCTGACTTTAACCTTTGTCATTTTAACTATGATGTGTCTTGGTGTGGACATGTTTGTGTTCAGCTTGTTTGGAATGCTCTGCACTTCCTGGGCATGTATGTTGATTTCCTTCACCAGGGTAGGGAAGTTTTCTGTCATTATCTTTTCAAATACATTCTCAACCCCTTGCTTCTTCTCTTCTCCTTCTGGTATTCCTATGATGCGATATGGTTTTGATTCACCTTGTCCCATAGGGCTCTTAAACTATTTTCATTGTTTTTTTATTCTTTGGTATTTTTGTTGTTCCAACTGGGAGATTTCTGCTATTTTGTCTTCCAAATCGCTGATCCAATTCTCTGCTTCATCTACTCTACTGGTGATTCCTTCAAGTGAGTTCTTCCTTTCAGTTATTGCATTCTTTAGTTCTAACTGGTTGTTTATTATGATTTCTCTATCCTTCCTTATGTCCTCACTAAGTTTGTTAAACATTCTTATCCTCAGTGTTCTAAACTCTGTCTCCGAAATGTTGGATCCCTCTGTTTCATTTGGTTCCATTTCTAGAGGTTTCTTCTGATCTTTTGCTTGTGACATGTTTCTTTGTTTCCCCATTCTGGCTGTTGCTCTGGAATTGCTTTGATGTATTAGATAGATCCCCAGGAGAACCCTGGCTGCATCATGCAGGCACACAGCTCATGGCCCAACACTGCCAGGAAAACTCCCAGTCTCAGCCTGTCCCAATCATCTGATCACAGATTAGGCCGAACAGCCCGACAACCAATCACCAGCCTGGCAACTCTGCAAGCGCAGTGTGGAGAGCGGGGACCTGAGGCAGCTTGCGCACTCCCGGGTCTCGGTGAGCAGCCTGTTGGAGCCGGAGGGCACCCACCCAGCATTTCCCTGGCAATGCAGTATAAGCCGGGTGGAGAGTGGGGATCCAAGGTTTCATGCATGCACTTGCGTGCATGCACACATGTACTTCTGCGCCAATTCCACCAGACCAATGAGGTCCTGGACCTGACCCTCTATGGGAGGGCCCAACCCTGAGAAAATAGCGCCCTCCTGTACACCACTCATGCTCAAGCTCCACAACAGTGAAACAATAGTCCAAAAACCTCCAGCTTCTGTACCAAAGGTTCTCAGTTCAGTCCATCTCTGCAGGCTCCTGGGCCCGGCTCTCACAGCTACTCCCTCCACCAGGAATCAGGTAAGAGCTCACCGGCGAGCAAGCCCATGTGCCAGCCCCACTGATTCTCTAGTCACTCTCAGCCTCACTGGGCTGAGCAGAGACTCCTCACTAATTTACTGCCACGTATCTTGGAACTCCTCTTCCCGGCAAAGGAACTCTGGGCTGGTGAGCTTGGTGTACGGCCGGAGGGTCTCTCCCCACATCCTGGACTTCCCTCACGGGGTTCACCCTCTCTTGTCTCTGCCCCTCCTACCAGACTTAACGTGGCCTCCTCTTTAAGTTCTTCATTTAGTGGTTCTGTTCATCTAGTGTTCCGGGGACCTCCGGGGTTGAATGTTGCATAAATTGTTTGTAATTTTGGTGTGTTCCTGGAAGGTAGTTAGACAGCATCTGTCTATTCCACCATATTACTGGAAGTGCAATTTGTATTTCTTAATAACTTTTCCTTTTTCACCCTGCTCCCAAGCCCATTCCCATCTATCACCCTCATAGATCTAATACCTATCTGGCACCATGCATAACTATTACAATGTTATTGACTATATTCCTTATGCTATACCCTACATCCCTCTGACTACTGTGTAACAACTAATTTGTACTTCTTTTTTTTTTAAGATTTTATTGGGGAATTGGGGGAGGGGAACAGCGCTGGGGAATTGGGGAAGGGGAACAGACAAGTTGCTGTCTTTTTGTTCTTCAGTTAGTTGCAGAGGATGTTGCTTCACTGGCCCATGTTGGTGTCATCATTGTGCTCTTCCCGGATGAGGCAGATGGGTTGCCAGCCTCTGGATGTCACTCACTGCGGCTATTGGCAGCTCACGGCTGGCTACAAGCCGCTCATGCTGGCTACCAGCCACTCAGTGTAGCCTATGCCAGCCCACTGCAGCAGGGGCTGCAGCCTACACCATCACTGGGGCTCGCACAACCCAGCTCCAGGTGAAGCTGTTGTTAGCTGTAGAGGGCAGTGTCACTTACCCTCATATGTGGGATCCGAACTGTGACCGCTGGCATCCAAAAATCAGCTTTTAACCAATGCTCCACTCGGCCGGCCCTAATTTGGACTTCTTAATCCCTTTCCCTTTTCACCCATCCCTAACTGCCTCCCATCTTAAAGAAGTCCCTCTAAGATTCCTTGTAATACTGGTTGATGTAATACAGTAATGATGAACTGTTTAAGCTTTTTCTTGTCTGAGAAGCTCTTATCTGTCCTTCAATTCTGAATGATAGCTTTGCTGAGTAATCTTGGTTGTAGGATCTTGCTTTTCAGCACTTTAAATATTCCCTGCCAATACCTTGTGACCTGCAGTTTCTGTTGAGAAATAAGCTGACATTCTTATGGGGGCTCCTTTGTAGGTAACTAACTGCTTTTCTCTTGCTGTTTTTAAGATTCTCTTTGTCTCTAACCTTTGGCATTTTAATTATGATGTGTCTTGGTGTTGGTCTCTTTGGGTTCATCTTGTGTGTGACTCTCTGTGCTTCCTGGGCTTGTGTGTGTATTTCCTTCATCAGGTTAGGGAAGATTTCTGTCATTACTTCTTCAAGTAGGTTTTCAATTTCTTGCTTTCTCTCTTTTCCTTCTGGAACTCCTATACTGTGAATGTTGGTATGTTTGATGTCATCCCAGAGACCCCTTAAACCCTCCTCAGTTTTTTTGGATTCTTTTTTCTGTTCTGGCAGGTGTTTTCTGTTACCTCATTTTCTACATTGTTGGTTCAATCCTCTGATTCATCTAATCTACTCTTGATACCCTGCAATATGTTTTTCATTTTCATTATTGTATTCTTTACTTCTGAATGGTTCTCTTTCATGTTTTCTATCTCCATTTTTTTTTTGAGGGCAGTGTCACTGGCCCTCAGATGTGGGACTGAACCGGGGCCGCTGGCTTTCAAGGCCAGTGCTTAATCACTGCGCCACTCAGCCGGCCCTTCTATCTCCATTTTTATGTTTCCTATCTCTTTGTTAAAGTCCTTCCTGAAATCATTGAGCATCCTTATAACCAGTTTTGGAACTCTGCGTCTGATAGATTACTTGTCTCCATTTTGTTTAGTTTGTTTTCTGGAGCTTTGTTCTGTTCTTTTATTTGAGACATGTTTCTTTGTTTCCCCATTTTGGATGCCACCCTATGTTTGTTTCTATGTGTTATGTAGGGCTGTTATGTCTTCTGGTCTTAGTTGAGTGGCCTTATATAGTAGGTGTGCTGTGAGACTCAGTGGCACAGTCCTTCTTGTCACCTGAGCCATGCGTCCACGTGTGTCCTTTGTACGTGTTGTGTGTGTCTTCCTCTTGTAGTTGCGCATTGGTTGATAATTGCACATCAATGGGAGGGACTGACCATCAAGTTCACTGGTTGTGAGGACGGGCCTGGACTACAGTGGAAGAGTTGTTGCACAGAGGCTGACCCTGCAGAGCAGGATCTGCCTCAGCAGGACTCTGGTGCCTGCTCAATCCACCCCTCCTTGGGTGTATAGTAATTGGAGGTGGCTGTGTGATGATCCAGCTCAATCTGAAGCTGGTCACTTGGGGTGCCAGGCCCAGGACCACTTTGAAGGAGACCCCTTGTAGGTCATGTTCAGCCACAGCCCATGCTTCACCTGTAGCAACCCAGCAGGAGCCACAAAGAATCCACAGATGGCTGATGCCTGTGCCATGTTTGGATGCATCTTGAGAGGCCAAGCCATGAACCAAACTGGCTGCCACTAGTGCCAAGCTTAGGGCTGCCCAGCCAGAGACACAGGACATGCTCAAGTAAGATGCTGCTTCTGTGGGTTCCATGAACCTTTGAGAGACTCTAGGAAAGTCTGCAGCTTGAGCTAAATTTTGTAAGAAAAAAACCACTGGAAGTGGCTTGGGTACACCTGAAATTTGGGTGGCGCGCAGTCTTGAATTGCCAGAGCATGGCAAATGAATGGTGGACACTCAGATGTGGCAGCCACCTGTGTCCATAAGCTAGGAAGGGGGAGGGCTCAGCAGAGAAACAATGGTATCTGCCAGTTCTTCCATCCAGGAGAAAACCACCTACAAGCTCCTGTCCTAAGCCAGACAACTCAGTTCACCACCATATGATCCTGTTGCCTTTCCAGCTGCTGTGTCAGTGCTGGAGTTCACAGCGAGTGAGTCCATTAGTAGGTAAGTCTGTGTGTGGTCCCTGTAAGAGGAGCATCTATGAGTGCAGCCACTGTCAGTCTCACTCAGTCACCATCTCCGCCGTTTTGTTTTGTTTTTTGGAGGGCAGAGTCACTTGCCCTCATATGTGGGATCCGAACCCGGGCCACTGGTGTCCCAAGCCAGCTCTTAACCACTGTGCCTCTCAGCCGGCCCTCCACTGTTTTTTCACAACCAGAAATTATGGGGATTTCTCTCTGCCACATGGAACCCTGGCTGGGGTGGGGCTAGGAACTATCACTTCTCTGGGTAGGGAGAGACCTCTGCAGCCAAAATATCCCTCTCAATCTTTAATGGTCACATGCAGATGTGGGTCCAGGCCGTTCTGCATTTCTGCTCCTCCTAACAGTCTGGAGGTGACTTCTTCTGCACATCTTTAGTTGTAGAGCTTCAGTTCAGCAAGGTTTTCTGTGGTCCTCAATGATGGTAGCATTGTAGTTTAGTTGTATTATTTTTAATTAAAGTTTATTGGGGTGACAATTGTTATATAAATTTCAGCTGTACAATTCTGTAATACATCATCTATATGTCACATTGTGTGTTCACCACCCACAGTCAGTTCTTCCATCATCATATATTTGATCCCTTTTATCCTCATCTACCATCTCCCTCCCCACTTACCCTCTGGTAACCACTAAACTGTTGTCTGTGGCTATAAATTTTTGTTTCTTCACTTGTTTGTCTTGTTCCTTTGTTGGTTTCAGTTTTATATACCACATATCAGTGAAATCGTATGGTTCTTGACTCTTTCTGTCTGACTTATTTCACTTAGCATAATGATCTCAAGACCCATCCATGATGTCACAAATGGTATTACTTCATCTTTTGTTATGGCAGAATAGTATTCCATTGTGTATATATACTACAACTTCTTTATCCAACCACCTATTGAAAGACACTTTAATTGATTCCATGTCTTGGCCACCATAAATAAAGCTGCAATGAACATCACAGCACATATGTCTTTATGGATAAATGTTTTCAGATGATTTGTGTAGACATGTGGGAGAAGGATGACTGAGTCATATGGTAATTCTACTCTTAATTTTTTGAGGAATCTCCACACTGCCTTCCATAGCAGCTATACCAATCTGCATTTGCACCAAGAGTGTATAAGGGTTCTTTTTCCTCCACAGCCTCTCCAACACTTTTTATTATTTGTCTTGGTGATTATAGCCATTCTAACTCTTGTGGGGTGATATCTCGTTGTGATTTTTATTTGCATTTCTCTGATGATTAGTGATGTTGAGCATTTTTTTCATGTCTATTGGCCATTTGCGTGTTCTCTTTGCAGAAGTGTCTATTCACGTCCTCTGCTCATTTTTAAATTGGATCGTTTGTTTTTTTGTTGTTGAGTTGTATGAGTTCCTTATGTATTTTGAATATTAGCCCTTTATTGGAGGTATTCTTTGCAAAAATATTCTCCCATTCGGTCAGTTGCCTCTTTATTTTTATTTTTTTATTTACTCATTTATTTTTAAATTAAAGTTTATTGGGGAGACGATTGTTAGTACAGTTACATAGATTTCATGTGTACAATTCTGTAATACATTATTTATATATCACATTGTGTGTTCATCACCCAGAATCAGTTCTCCTTCCATCACAATATATTTGAATCCCTTTACCCTCATCTACCACCTCCCTCCCCTTCACTCTCTGGTAGCCACTAAACTATTCACTGAAGCTTTATTTATGGTGGCCAAGACACGGAAACAACAAAAGTGTCATTCAATAGATAATTGGATAAAGAAGATGTGTTATATATATACACAATGGAATACTATTCTGCCATAAGAGAAGATGAAATAGTGACTCTTTATTTTGTGAATGGTTTCTTTTGCTTTCTACTTTCATATAGTCCCTTTCATTTCTTTTAGCTTCTACTTCCCTTGCCTTTGAAGTCAAATTCATAAAATCCTCTTTGTACTCAAGGTCCAAAAGTTTAGTACCTATGTTTTCTTCTGTGCAGTTTATTGTTTCAGGTCTTATGCTTAGGTCTTTATACCATTTTGAATTAATTTTGATACATGGTGACAGATAGCAGTCTAGTTTCATTCTTTTGCATGTGGCTTTCCAATTCTCCCAGCACCATTTATTGAAGAGGCTCCTTTCTCCATTGTATGTTTTTGGTTTCTTTGTCAAAAATTATCTGTCAATATTTATGTGGGTTTATTTTTGGGTTCTTGATTCTATTCCATTGATCTGTGTCTGTATTTCTGACAATGCCATACTGGTTTGATTATTGTGGCTGTATAGTACCAACTGAAGTTAGGGAGTGTGATACTTCCAGACTTGCTCTTTTTTTCTTAGGATTTTGTTTGCTATTCAGGGTCTTTTGTGTTTCCATACAAATCTGATGATTTTTTTTGTTCTATTTCTTTAAAAAATGCCATTCAGATTTCAATGGGTATTGTATTAAATCTGTATATTCCTTTGGTCATTTCAAATATGTTGATTCTTCCAATCTATGAACATGGAATGTTTTTCCATTTTTTTGTGTCTCTTTAGTTTCTTTTAAAAATGTCTTATAGTTTTCAGTGTATAGGTGTTTCACACACTTGCTTAAGTTTATAAGGCAAGAGAAAGAAATAAAAGGCATCCAAATTGGGAATGAAGAAGTTAAATTATCCCTTTTTGCTGATGACATGGTGCTATATATAGAAAACACTAAAGACTCCACCAAAAAGCTATTATAAACAATAAACAAATACAGTAAAGTTGCTGGCTACAAAATCAATGTACAAAAGTCCATTGCATTCCTATTTGCTAACAATGAAATCTCAGAAAAAGAAATTTTAAAAAATCAGTTTAGTTGTAATTTTGTTGTTGTTGTAAGAGAAGGTAAGCACAACTTTTACCTACTGCAACATCTTGGTATTCTCTCCTATCCACTTGTTTTTAATTGTTTACTGTATTTTCAGTTCCAGATATTCCAGGTTTTTCCCAAACATGGAATGTCATTTTTATACATTCTAGTTCCTTACTGAATTTTTGAGTTTTATCTCTACGAATATGGAAATTTTCTGGTAATTCCCCTATGGTTTACCTATGGATCTGGTCCTACTGCTTCCTGTTTGTGATGATGCTCATTTATGTTGTTTTCTTTTTTGATGAATCTGATTATGTTTTTCTTTTGTGTTTGACATTGTAGTTAAAAATTATTTCAGGAAATAGATCGACAAGCATAATATATTTCTTTAGGAAAGACTTACATACAGTGCTCTGTAGTAGCTAGAAAGTTACAATCAATCTAGGATCAACTTCAACTTTCAAAACTTGATATTTTTCTGGGCCATCAAGATAATTTTAAGCTAGGCAGCAGTTCATGTGAGTTCTGGATTACTTCAGGCTTGTCCTTACTTCTTGAGTACAGACTTTCAGGCTCCCAATCCTAATTGTGAAGTGTGATTTATAAGATTGCTATAACTGGCAGATTCTGGGTTGAAAGTTATATGTCACCAGCCCCTTGAGGTTGGAATAAGCCCTACTAGCCTTTCAGATGACTCACCAGAATTAGCATAAGGAGCTCCAAAATCCAGAGTGATTTCTTAGAAATATCTTTTTCTCACATATGTTGTAGTTTATATCTTATGTCTTGATTCATTTATGATCATGATGTTTTAAATGAAGACACTCTTCTTTTTGTGTGATTCTGATATGCAATAATTTCAACCACTATATTTTAGTTAAATAGCACCTGTCCTACAAAAACATTGTTTCCATTTCACTTATCATGGTATATTAACTATGAGTGCTTGCTTAAAGTACCAATATTACTACTAGCTCTTCAGTCCACAATGTATTACATCAAAATAAACAGATTTACATCATAATAAATGACCAACAAATGACTATCAAAATCTATCACCAATTGGTCACTGTTTATTAATTATTCATTACATGCATGCACAGAAAAATATGTAGTCATGTTGGCTCCTTGTCTCTCAGTGATAACTCATGCTAAAACAAAAATTTCAATGAGAAATGCAGAAATTTACTTTTCTCTTTTATTATTAGTTTTGGGTATACAAAACACCCCATAGCAATTAGACATGTATATGCCTCACAAAGAGATAACTACAACACGTCTACCACCCATTACGCAATATCTTATAATGAGTAATTGAAAAAGGGAATTGGCCAACAAATGTCAAAGATCCACAAAGGAATAAAAAGTTATAATACTGGAAGTGAAATTCAAATCAAATGTAAATGTAGTTAGAGAAGAAATGGCTGTTTGTGGGAATGTTGACACTGTCACCATTGAGAAACTCTAGGGTTAGAGGAACTTAGCAAACACAAACTAATACACAAAAATGAGGAATGTGGTTGTGACAAAAAGGATAAACATGTACCAAAGAAAGTAATGCTAGTAGAAATTTAATATTAAAGGAAATCTTGGCGATATTGTACAACATTGAAAGCATAAAGAATAAAATATTGGAAGCTGATTCAAATTTAGAAATGACTATGACAATTAAACAAGACAGAAAGGATGTTTCTCCAAATAATAAGTTATATGTCTAGAAGAAGGAAAACACTGTTCAGACTACTCTTAATACATTTTTACAAATAAATAAAACCCATTAACTTCACAATATTTAAAAGAGAGTACTAAATAAGTGAAACTTTTCATTTCCTTCATTTGAAATCAAAAGTAAGAATAAATGTTTTCAGATTTTGGGGGTAGATACCCAAAAAGAGAGATTGCTGGGTCACATGGTAATTCTGACTTAATTTTTTTTGTGGAACCTCTGTATTGTTTTCCATAGTAACTGTACCAGTTGACATTCCATACTCCTATGTTCAGTGTAGTATTATTATACTACAGTGGTAGTATTATACCACTTACAGTGGCCAAGACATAGAAATAACCAAAGTGTCCTTTAATAGATGATTGGATAAAAAAGATGATACGTATATATAATGAAATATTACTATTCAACCATAACAAAAATGAAACACTTCCTCTTGTACAACCAGGATGGATCTTAAGATTACCATGCTAAGTGAAATAAGTTAGTCAGATAAAGTCAAGAACCGTATGACTTCACTCATGTATGGAATATAAAACTGAAAGCAACAAAGGAACAAGATAAACAAGGAAGCAAAAGTTCATAGACACAGACAGTTTAGTGGTTACCAGAGTGTAAGGGGCGAGGAAGGGTAGAAGAGGGAAAAGGAAGTCGAATATGTGGTGATGGAAGAAGACCTGATTCTGGATGGTGTATATAGATGATGTATCATAGAAATGTACACTTGAAAACTATATAATTTTACTAAGCATTGTCACCCCAATAAATTTAATAATAAAAACAAAGGCAATTAGCAGCATTCAACCCCCATAAAAGAAAATTATTAAGTCAAATAACAAAATTAGAATAAGAGTGATAGATCAAATAAATGTGGTGCATCAGGGGACTGGCTGAGTGGCACAGTTGTTTAAGAGTTGGCTTGGGAGTGCAAGCTCTGAGCAGCAGGGCCACCCACATGGGTATGGTTCCCACATGGGCCAGTGATGCTGCACCCTCTACAGCTAAGATGGTGAACAACAGCTCGTCCTGGAGCTGGGCTGCCATGAGTGGCCAGCTATGGCGTAGGCTGCAGTGGGAATGCAGTGGGCTGTTGTGAGCTACTGTGAGTGGCTGGCAGCCAGTATGAGTGGCCAGCAGCTGGCGAGAACTGCTGTGAGCTGCTGTGAGCAGCCGTGGCTGGCCATCCAATGGCTGGCAACCGACTGCATCAGCCGGGAAGAGTGCAATGGATCATAATACCAACATGGGCCAGTGAAGTGGCATCCTCCACAACTAGACTAAAGAACAAAAGGACAGCAACTTGTCTGTTCCCTTTCCCCTATTCCCCAACGCAGTTCCCCTCCTCCAATTCCCAAATAAAATCTTTTTAAAAATATGCATTGCATCAATGTGATATTTCTTGAAGTTAATAACTATATTGTCATAACATAAAAGAATGTACTAGCTCTTCTTAAATACACACTGAGGTATGTAATGGTAAAAAGGCATTGTGTATGCAACTTTCCTTCAAAAGACTCAGAAAAACATATTGTGTGCATATGTGTATGTGTGTGTAGTGTCAAAGAAAATAAATAATAAGAATCTTAAAAATTTATGAATTTGGATAAAAAATATAGGGTTTTTTTTTGCACTATTCTTTCAAATGAAGTCTGAAATGTGTATCGCTGAACTGAATCAAGGTGTCTGCAAGGCCATGTTCCTCTGGAAGTTCTAGGGAAAAATCCTTCCTTTTCTTATTCTAGCTTCTAGCATTCATTTTAATGTCATATTTTAATACAGCTGCTATCTATCTTACACAACAAATAAAAACATACATTAAAAGAACTGTTTTGCTAATTACATCCTTTTTAAACGATTATTTGTCTTATTTTCTATAGTTAAGAAGTGAGAAAGTGGGCAGCTGTAGATGTTACTGAGAGTGCTAAGGGAAATTCTCTCTGTAATATTTGGCTAAAAAGAACTAAATGTATAATGTGAATTTTCATTTTTATGTGACAACCTTTTGTTAGGCTCAATGGCAATCTTCTCATCACAATTTTTATAGGAGACAGAAAGTTTTTTAATAGTGTTTATAGGCCATCATTGTCATGTGCTAAAAGGTTTTGAGGCAGGAACCGAGACAATTAGGAAAATCAAACACAGAACAGGCATTTCTGATTCATGGAAATTAGAATAATGTATGCTGTTGACTTGGTTGCTTCTAATTGCCTCTAGCCATAATTTCAAATGATGGTTTTTGTATATTCCATGCTTTGAGTCTCCATAAGAAAACTCCATTTTGATTTTAAGAATAAATCAGGGTGGTGGGAATAATATGCTGAATCATATGGATTTCTTTGCATGGGATTGGAATAACAGAATTGAGACTGCCTCAGACAAAAACAATGTATATAAAATTATATTAGACAAAGGTTTTAATAGTAGAGTGGAATAAACAGTTACTAGGAATCAGAAAAACTGCGTTCTAATAACAATTTTTCCAGTGACTAGTATCGTGACTTTGAGCAAATCATTTCTCTCTTTAAACCTCATTTTCCACATCTGTAACATGACAGTCCTTTTAACTCTCAATTTATCTGGTTCTATTAATCTAATATATGGTAATAAATTTATTTTTCGGTATGTAAAATGTTTACCAGATTTTCCTTATTTTTATTTGAATCAGTGTGTACATTGTACCAATACGTTGTAGTTAAAATAACAAATCTTAAAGTCAGAGACTTGAGTTCTAGTCCATGATCTACCATTTTCTAGTTGCATGACTCCAATTGGGCCAATTAATTACCCATGCTTCAGTTACGTCATCTTTAAAATGAAACTAATAATACTAACCTCATAAGGTTTTTGTAAGAGTTAAATGAGATAATGCATATATGTGCTTTGCACAGTGCCTGGAACATAGTAGGAATTCAGTAAATCTTAGCTTTACAAAGGCAAGAAGTTTCCTTGAGTGTACTTTGATTATACCTTTGTTCTGGCACATGTTGGCACACAGTGATTCCGATTGTACGTTTTTCTTAGTAATTATTCACATGCTACTTGGTTACTTTCTAAGTAACTTTCATATTTTTATGTCATCTTAAGCTACTAAAAGTCAAGAATCAAATAATTTTCCTTGAATTCTCTGAACAGCAACTAACATAAGGCTTTGCATGCAAATGTACTTGGATATTTGGTCTTGACTAAGCAAGTGTAAAACTAAAACAGAAATCTGGCTGCTTAATATATAGTAATCATTTCATAGAAAAATACATGTACCATACCTCTAAAGGGGGCATTTATACCTCTGAACCATTCTTTCTCTAGATTCCAAACTGGTCACAGCTTCATCCAGAATAAGGTTCTAAAATGGCTATCTGGGGAGCAGTGAACAATTTCAGTGAAAGAAATTGGGCTCATATTTAACTGAGGATGATCAGTCTTGGCCAATGAAATGCTGATTAATTTAAAGGAGAAAGAGTTTCTTTTTTTTTTGAGGGCAGTGTCACTGGCCCTCATATGTGGGACCGAACCGGGGCCGCTGACTTCCCAAGCCAGCGCTTAACCACCACGCCACTTGGCAAACCCGAGAAAGAGTTTCTAGATTTAAGGAAATGACAACCTTATCTTACTCTGGAGATTTATTTTTAGTAGATATTTTTACACTCTTTAAGGCAGAAGCATGTGTGTGTGTGTGTGTGTGTGTGCGCACGCGTGTGTGTGCATGTGTGTATATTGGAGGAGTTGTGATTAACAGAGAATAAAGCATTACTTCGTAGTGGTGGATGATGCTGGTGACATTTTATCCAGAATAAAAAGGTCACTGACATTTTGAATTTGTTTTTGTATATGGAGTAAGGAGGTGATCCATTTTCATTTTATTGCATGTATCAGTTCAATTTTCCCAGCACTATTTATTAAATAGACTATCTTTACTCCATTGTAAATTCTTGCATCCATTGTCATAGATTAACTGTCCATATATGCATGGATTTATTTGTGGGCTCTCTATTTTGTTCCATGGATCTATGTGCCTTTTATACACCAGTATCATACTGCAGCCTTGTAGTATGTTTTGATGTTGCATAGAGTGATACCCCCAACTTTGTTTTATTTCTCAGGATTGCCATGGCTGCTCAGGGTCTTTTATGTTTCCATGGAAATTTTAGGATTATATTTTCTATTTCTGTGAAAAATGCCCTTGGTAGTTTGATAGGAATTGCATTAAATCTATGTATTGCTTTAGGCAGTATGGACACTTTATATTAATTCTTCCTATCCATGAGCATGGTAAGTGTTTCCATTTATTTGTATGTTCTTTTATTTCTTTCTTCAGAGTCTTATAATTTCCTGAGTACAGGTCTTTTACTTCTTTAGTTAAATTTAGTCCTAACTATTTTATACTTCTTGAAGCAACTGGAAATGGGACTGTTTTCATAATTTCTCCTTTCGATAGTTTATTATTGGTATATGCAAATGCAACTGCTTTCTGAATATTGATTTTGTATCCAGCTACTTACTGATTTTGTCTATCAGTTCCAATAGTTTTTGGTGGAGTCTTTGGGGTTCTCTCTATATAGCTATATACAAAAACAATTTCAAAATGGATTAAAGACTGAAATGTAAGACCTGAAACCATAAAACTCCTAGAAGAAAATACAGGGAGTAAATTTTCAGACATTACCCTGAGCAATATTTTTACTGATACATTCCCACAGCAAGGGAAGTAAGAGAAAAAATGAACATATGGGATTACATCAAACTTAAAAGTTTTTTTCACAACAAAGGAAGCCATCAATAAAACAAAAAGGAAGCCTACTGAATGGGAGAAGATATTTGCCAATGATATATCTGATAAGGGGTTAATATCCAAAATTTATAAAACACTCATGAAACTCAACACCAAAAAAACAAACAACCCAATTAAAAATGGGCAGAGGATATGAAGAGGCATTTCTCTAAAGAGGACATACAGATGGCCAACAGGCATATGAAAAAATTTTCAATCTCACTGATCATTAGGAAAATGCAAATAAAAACCACAATGAGATCCCACCTTACCCCAGTCAGAATGGCTATCATCAATAAATCAACAAACAACAAGTGCTGGCGAGGCTGTGGGGAAAAGGGAACCTTGCTGCCCTGTTGGTGGGATTGCAGATTGGTACAGCCACTATGGAAATCAGTATGGAGATATCTGAAAAAACTGGAAATGTAGCTACCTTATGACCCAGCAATTCCACTCCTAGGTATTTATCCTGAAAAAGCCGAGACACTAATTCGAAAAAATATATGCACCCCTATGTTCATTGCAGTGCTATGGAAAGAATCAAAATGCCCATCAGTAGATGACTGGATTAAGAAACTGTGGTACATTTATACAATGGAGTATTACTCTGCTATAAAGAAGAATGAAATTGTACCATTTGCAACGATATGGATGGACCTAGAGACTATTATGTTGAGTGAAATAAGTCAGTCGGAGAAAGACAAATACCACATGATCTCACTTATCTGTGGAATTTGAAAAACTGAATGAATGAGCATAAGATACAGAAACAATCTCATAGATATAGAGGAAAAACAGGGTTGCTAGTTGGGAGGCGGGTGGGGATGAGGGAGAAGGGAAAAGGATTAAACAACATAAATAGGTAACTACAGTATTGTCACAGGGATATGAAAGACAGTTCGGGGAATATAATGTTGTTAAAGTTTTGTGGGGTGTCAGATGGTCACATGTTTTGTTAGGGAGACCACTTCATGGATGGAGTAGAGGCTTGATCACTGCACTGTATACCTGAAATTGATGTTGTATCATATTGTACGCCAACTGTAATTGAATATATAGACAGTCACGGGATGTGGATTATATGGTGGAAGTGAGTCAAAGGAATTGTAATAGATAGTATGATATGAGGGGGAGGAGTAGGAGAGGACAATTGGGGGAGCGGGGTTGTCACTTCGAGGGGCAAAAAGTATAACTATTGCACTTTGTTGTACACCCGAAGCTAATTAAAAATATATATAAATAAATAAAAAAAGAAACTGTGGTACACTTACACAATGGAGTATTATGCAGCTATAAAGAAGAAAGAAATAGTACCATTTGCAACAATATGGATGGACCTAGAGAACATTATGCTTACTAAAATAAGTCAGTCAGAGAAAGAGAAATACCATATGATCTCACTTATATGTGGAATCTAAATAACTGCATAAATGAGTAGTATAAACATAAATAGTCTTAGAGACACAGAGGAAAAACTGATGATTTCTAGATGGGAAGGGGGTGGGCATGAGGGAGAATGGGAAAGGACGAGACAACATAAATTGGTAACTACAATATTGCTGCAGGGATAGAAAATACAGTTTGGAGAATATAATCAATAATGTTGTGAATATTTTTAGGGGACCAGATGGACTCATGTCTTGTTGGGGAGACCACTGCATGGACGGTGTAGAGGCCTGACCTCTGCACTGTACATCTGAAGTTACCGCTGGAAAATAGTATATGTCAACTATAATTGAATACATAAATAGTCATGGGATATGGAGTACATTGTGGGAATGGAGTCAATGTAATTGTAATAGATATGTATGATATCGGGGGTGGGCACATTGGGGAGGTGAGTGGTGTTTGTAAGGGGGGAAAAGGATAACTATCACATTGTTTTGTACACCTGAAACTAATAAAAAAGATTTAAAAAAAGAATTATACATCATTACCAAGTGAGATTTATCCCATGAATGCAATGCTGATTCAACATAAAAAATTAATATAATACATGATATTAATAGATTAATGAAGAATACACATAACCCTTTCGGTTGATGCCGAGAAAGCATTTGCAAAAATTCTACAACCTTTAGTGATAAAAATAATAACTATAATTACACACATGACAACTTCCTCAGTAAAACTGTTATATCTAAATACAAGTCAATATAATTTAGTACATTAACAAAAATATAAGGAGAAAAATCAAATGCTCACATCTGGGAAAGATTTTACAAAATTCAACCATTTTTACTTCAAAAAGTCAGCAAATTATAAATGAAAATAATGAATATAAAAAACCTACAGTTAATATCACACTTAATTGTGAAATACCGAGTCTTTCCCCTTGAGTTTGAAATAAATAAGATATGTGTTTTCTTCTCACCAATTAGATTTAACATTTTACTAGAGTTTCTATGGAAATAAACAGCATAAAGATAGGTAAAGAAGTAAAAAAAAAAAAAAAGAGGCAACCCACTAAATGGGAGAAGATTTTTGCAAACAATGCCTCCAAAAAGGGCTAATATCCAAAATATATAAGGAACTCATAAAACTCAACAATAAAAAAACAAATAATCCAATTAAAAAATGGGCAGAGGACCTGAATAGACATTTCTCCAAAGAGGACATACAAATGGCCAAAAGACATGTGAAAAAATGCGCAATAATCATTAGATAAATGCAAATAAAAACGACAATCAGATATCACCTCACACCAGTTAGAATGCCTATCATCAACAAGACAAATAATAACAAATGTTGGAGAGGCTGTGGAGAACAAGGAACCATCATACACTGTTGGTGGGAACCCAGATTGGTACAGCCACTATGGAAGGCAGTGTGGCGATTTCTCAAAAAATTAAGAATAGAATTACCATATGACCCAGCAATGCTTCTCCTGAGTATCTACCAAAAAATATGAAAACATTTTTCAGTAATGATATATATGCTCTGATGTTCATTGCAACATGGAAACAACAAAAGTGTCTTTCGATAAATGATTGGATAAAGAAGATGTGTATAAAAACAATGGAATACTATTCTGCCATCAGAAAAGATAAAATAGTGCCATTTGGGACAAGGATGGATCTTGAGATTTTTATGCTAAGAGAAAAAAGTCAGACAGAAAAATCGAGAACCATATGATGTCACTGATATGTGGTATATAAAACTGAAACCAACAAAGGAACAAGCAAACAAATGAAGAAACAAAAACTCAGAGACACAGACAATAGTTTAGTGATTACCAGCGGGTAGTGGGGTAGCGGGGTGGTAGATGAAGGTAAAATGGATCAAATATCTGGTGATAGAAGGAGAACTGCCTCTGGGTGTTGAACACGCAGTGTGATATATATTGTAGATGATGTATAACAGAACTGTACACCTGAAACCTATGTAACTTTGCTAACAATTGTCACCCCAAAATATTTTTTGAGGGTGGTGTCACTGGCCCTCATATGTGGGACCCGAACCAGGGCCGCTGGCTTCCCAAGCCAGCACTTAACCACCGTGACACTCGGACGGCCCTCCAATATATTTTAATTAGAAAAAAACACTTCACTTGCCCTTTCATGGGAATTATAGGGAGAATTCATAGGTAATTCAATTCAACAACCAATTATTGTGGATTAATTTGTGCCCATGTGCGGGAAATTACTATATTTATAGGAGATAAATAAAACATAAGCCTTTATGATGTTCATATATTCTGCAAATTAATGAAAACCTTCATGTTTGTAAACATGATACCGAATATTTGTACATAACTGATATAGACCTCAGCTTCCTTCTCTGCCCTGACATTTTGCAGTG
This sequence comes from Aselliscus stoliczkanus, assembly GCA_033961575.1. Taxonomy (NCBI): domain Eukaryota; kingdom Metazoa; phylum Chordata; class Mammalia; order Chiroptera; family Hipposideridae; genus Aselliscus; species Aselliscus stoliczkanus. The sequence continues at coordinate 80,891,883 of CM066737.1, forward strand.
AGCACAACAATTTTACTTATTTTAGTCTTTTTGCTCTTCTCCTGAGCCTGAAAAGTTACTATTCCTTTGAGAATGCTGCTGTCCTTTTTTTTTTGAGGGCAGTGTCACTGGCCCTCATATGTGGGACCTAAACCGGGGCCGCTGGCTTCCCAAGCCAGAGCTTAACCATCACGCCACTTGGCCGGCCTGCTGCTATCCTTTTTAATTCCCCCCAATAATTCTAGTCACTCTTTGTGGGTGATTCTAATGCTGAGGCCCAACAAATATTAATAATTATTGAGCATTCTGAGTTTAGTTCTTTCCATTTAAAAATTAGGGCTCCTCAAATTTCTCACTGAGAATATGCTTCCTAATAATTTAATACTGTGTGCTGACTTCTTTTTTTATGGGGCTCAAATCCAAATTTAATTTCTAAAAAATAATGTATATTGTTCCCCCAAAATTGCAGAAGAAAAATCACACCTAATACACAAGAATTGTAAAACAACAGAAAAATACAAGATAATTTAAAGTAAGTTTAAATTCATTGGCATCACTAGAAATTCCACAAAGCTGGTATAAAGGGTATGAGGATCTCATGAGCAAATGAGAGGGATAAGAATGAGGATGGAGCTGTAGTCGTGGGCCAGGCCACTCACTGCACTCAGTGCTGGTGCTCGAACCCAGTGGCCGCTGCCATGTTCCACCAGACCTGCATCCAAGCAAATGCCGATCTTTGCCAGAGCAAGAAATGCAAAATTCAAACTTTTAAAAATATCTATTGAAAATGTTAAATTTGTTATTGGATCATGTAGTCAGTGTGCTGACTTCTTAATAATGAGATTTTCAGAGGGAGGATGAAAGGCAGAGTTCATGAATCTTGACATTTCAATACACTGGAAATCTAATTACAAAATGGAAGCTATGACATCAAAATGTTAATAACAGCCTGCTCACCCAACCATATTAATAATAACACTGTTAGAATACAATTAACACGGCCCCAAAATGGGATGTTCCTTTTTATTAGAAAACAATTAGCCATTTCTGATATATTCATAAAATATCATTCCTTTTTGAAACTGTCTTAAATTTATGATAACAGTAGAATTGATATGATGGGCTAAACAGAGCATGATTAATATTCTGAAGTCAAATTTTCTATTTTCAATTAGATGCCTGATGTATTGAAATGATGTGGTAATTTACAAACTGTATAGCAATAGATTTAGACCACAATCAAGAAAGTAATGAAAAATAATTAACTAATGATACATGCAAAAGTATAGATTAATTTCATAGACATCATCATGAGTAAAAGAAGTTACTCACAAAAGACTATATATGATGTGATTTCATGTATGTAAAATTAAGTTTGAAACAAAAATGAATCCATCTTGATTAATATAAGTTACATGATGATACTATGAGAAGGCATAAGGGAGCCTTTACACTTCTGGAAGTCTTTTCTATCCTTATCTGGGTGGAAAACTTCCAATAAGTTGTAAAGTTAAGATTTGTCCAATTTTTTGTCTATAAGTTATGACTCAAAAATATTTTTAAAAGTAAGAAAAATATTTACTAGGAGTAAAGTACTAACAAAGGTGACATGTATGCCAGAGTGGGGTGGTGTACAATGTATTCTTTTGGAGGTATTCTTAGTAACATATTGCAACGGCTTGGGTTGGGTCGACATCACAGTTATTTTTATTTATTCATTTATTTATTTTTATTGTGAAATAAACATTTAAAAAAAGTAGCTTCAGGTGTACCACACAGTGCAATAGTTATACTTTTTATCCCTCAAAGTGACAACACCCTCCCCCAATTCTCCACCCCACTCTTCCCCCCCATATCTATTGACATGTAACATGTATATTACAACTCCTTTGACTCCCTTCCACTGTATAATCCACATCCTGTGACTATCTATATATTCAATCACAATTGGCATACAATATTATACAACATCAGTTTCAGGTATACAGTGCAGTTATCAAGCTTCTACTCCATCCATGAAGTGGTCTCCCTAACAAGACATGTGACCATCTGACATCACAAAATATTTACAACAATATTAATTATATTCCCCTAACTGTCTTTCATAGCCCTGTGGCAATATTGTAGTTACCTATTTATGCTGTCTAAGCCCTTCCCCTTTTTCCTCATCCTCACCTCCCTCCCAACTAGCAACCCTGTTTTTCCTCTATATCTATGAGACTGCTTCTGTTTCCTTTGCTCATTCATTCAGTTTTTCAGATTCCACATATAAGTGAGATCATATGGTATTTGTCTTTCTTCGACTGGCTTATTTCACTTAACATAATAGTCTCTAGGTCCATCCATATTGTTAAAAATGGTACGATTTCATTCTTCTTTAGAGCAGAGTAATATTCTATTGTATAAATGTACCACAGTTTCTTAATCCAGTCATCTACCGATGGGCATTTCTGTGGTTTCCAAGTCTTGGCTATTGTAAATAGCGCTGCAATAAACATAGGGGTGCATATATTTTTCGAATAAGTATATTGGATTCCTCTGGGTAGATACCTAAGAGTGGAATTGCTGGGTCATACAGCAGTTCCATTTCCAGTTTTTTGAGATACCACCATACTGATTTCCATAGTGGCTGCACCAATATACAATCCCACCAAAAGTGCAGCAAGGTTCCCTTTTCTCCACACCCTCTCCAGCACTTGTTGTTTGTTGATTTGTTGATGATACACCTTCTAAACAGAGAGAGGTAGTATCTCATTGTGGTTTTTATTTGCATTTCTCTGATGATTAGTGAGGGTAAACATTTTTTCATATGCCTATTGGCCATTTGTATGTCCTCTTTAGAGATATTCCTCTTCATATCCTCTGCCCATTTTTAATTGGGTTGTTTGTTTTTTTGGTGTTGAGCTTCATGAGTGTTTTATAAATTTTGGATATTAACCCCTTATCAAATATATGTTTTTTTTGGTGTTGAGTTTCATGAGTGTTTTATAAATTTTGTATATTAACCCCTTATCAGATATATCATTGGCAAATATCTTCTCCCATTCAGTAGGCTGCCTTTTTATTTTATTGATGATTTCCTTTGCTGTGAAAAAACTTTTAAGTTTGATGTAATCCCATATGTTCACTTTTTCTTTTATTTCCCTTGCCTGAGGGGATATATCAGTAAAAATATTACTCAGAGTAATGTTGCAAATTTACACCGTATGTTTTCTTCTAGGAGTTTTATGGTTTCAGGTCTTACATTTAAGTCTTTAATCCATTTTCAGTTTGTTCTCATCTATGGTGTTATTAGGTGATCCATTTTCATATTTTTGCATGTGTCAGTCCAATTTTCCCAGCACCATTTATTAAATAGATTATCTTTATTCCATGTAATTTCTTGCTTCCATTGTCATAGTTTAAATGGCAGTATATGGATGGGCTTATTCCTGGGCTCTCTATTCGGTTCCATTGGTCTATGTGTCTGGTTTTTGTTTGTTGGTTTGTTTGAGGGCAGTGTCACTGGCCCTTATATGTGGGACCCGAACCGGGGACACTGGCTTCCCAAGCCAGCGCTTTACCACCACGCCATTCAGCCGGACCTTCTATGTGTCTGTTTTTTGCCAGTACCATACTGTTTTGATTACTGTAGCCTTGTAATATGTTTTGATGTCAGGTAGTGTGATGCCTCCCACTTTGTTCTTATTTCTCAGGATTGCCATGGCTATTCAGAGTCATTTATGGTTGCATATAAATTTTAGGATTCTATGTTCTATTTCTGAGAAAAATGTCCTTTGTCATTTGATTGGAATTGCATTGAATCTATATATTGCCTTAGGTAACATTGACATTTTAACTATATTAATTCTACCTATACATGAGCAATGTATGTATTTCCATTTATTTGTGTCTTCTTTGATTTCTCTCTTCAGTGTCTCATAATTTTCTGAGTACAGGTCTTTTACTTCTTTCGTTAAATTGATTCATAGAGATTTTATTGTTTCTGAAACAATAGTAAAAGGGATTGATTTCCTGATTTCTTCTTCTGATAGTTTATTATTGGTGTATAGAAATGCAACTGGTTTCTGAACGTTAATTTTGTGTCCTGCTACCTTACCAAATTAGTTTATCAGTTCTAGCAGTTTTTTGATGGAGTCTTTGGGATTTTCTATACATAGTATCATGACATCTGCATATAATGACAATTGTACTTCCTCTTTTCCAATTTGGATGCCTTTATTTCATTTTCTTCTCTGATTGCTGTGGCTAGAACCTCCAGAACTATGTGAAATAGAACTGGTGAAAGTGGGCAGCCTTGTCTTGTTACTGATCTTAAGGGGAAAGCTTTTAGCCTTTCCCCATTGAGTACGATGTTTGCTGTGGGCTTATCATATATGGCCTTTATTATATTCAGATATGATCCCACTATTCCCACTTTGCTGAGAGTTTTTATCATAAATGGCTGCTGTATTTTGTCAAATGCCTTTTCTGTATCTATTGATATGACCATATGGTTTTTATTTTTCATTTAGTTAATGTGATGTATTACGTTAATTGATTTGTGGATATTGAACCAGCCATGCATACCAGGAATGAATCCCAGTTGATCGTGGTGTAAGATCTTTTTAATGTGATGCTGAATTCTGTTTGCTAGTATTTTGTTGAGAATTTTTTTATCTATGTTCATTAGGGATATCGGCCTGTAGTTTTCCTGTTTTGTAATATCTTTGTCTGACTTAGGAATCAGGGTGATAGTGGCTTCATAGAAAGAGTTTGGGAGGCTTTCCTCCTTCTGTATTTCTTGGAATAGTTTGAGGAGAATAGGTACTAATTCTTTTTCGAATGTTTTGTAAAATTCACCTGTGTAGCCATCTGGTCCAGGGCTTTTGTTTGTTGGAAGATTGTTGATTGCTGTTTCAATTTCTTTTGCAGTAATCAGTCTGTTCAGAGTTTCTGTTTCTGTTTGGTTCAGACTTGATAGACTGTTTGCTTCTAGAAATTTATCCATTTCTTCCAGATTGTCGAATTTGTTAGCATATAGTTGCTCATAGTATTTTCTTAAAATTTTCTGTATTTCTGTGGTATCTGTTGTCACTTCTCCTCTTTCTTTTCTGATTTTATTATTTTGTGTCCTCTCTCTCTCTTTCTTGGTGAGTCTGGCTAAGGGTTTGTCGATTTTGTTTATCTTTTCAAAAAACCAACTCGGTTTCACTGATCTTTTGTATTGTTTTTTGTTCTCTATTCCATTTATTTCTGCTCTGGTCTTTATTACTTCCTTCCTTATACTCCCTTTAGGCTTGTTTTGCTTTTTTTTTTTTTTAGTTCCCTTAGGTGCAAAGAGAGTCTGTTGATTTGAGATTTTTCTTCCTTCTTTAGGTAGGCCTACACTGCTATGAACTTCCCACTTAGGACTGCTTTTGCTGCATCCCAAAGATTTTGAGTCATGGTATTTCCATTTTCGTTTGTCTCAAGGTATCTTTTGATTTCCTCCTTGATCTCATTTTTGACCAACTCACTATTTAGTAGCATGTTATTTAGCCTCCATGTATTTGTAAGTTTTCCATATTTAGTCTTATAATTGATTTCTGGTTTCATAGCATTGTGGTCAGAGAAGACACCTGATATGATTTCAGTCTTCATAAATTTGTTGAGACTTGTTTTGTGGCCTAACATGTGGTCTATCTTGGAAAATGTTCCATGTGCACTTGGAAGAATGTATATTCTGTAGCTTTAGGGTGAAATGCTCTAAAAATGTCAATTGAATCCAGCTGGTCTAAAGTGTCATGTAAGGCCACTATGTCCGTGTTGATTTTCTGTCTGGAGGATCTGTCCATTGGTGACAACGGAGTGTTGAAGCCCCCTACTATGATAGTGTTACTGTTAATGTCTGTCTTTATGTCTGTCAAAATCTGTTTTATATATTTAGGAGCTCCTATATTGGGTGCATAGATATTTACTAGGGTTATGTCCTTTGTTGAATTGATCCCTTTGTTATTATGCAGTGCCCTTCTTTGTCTTTTGTTGTAGTCTTCATTTTAAAGTCTATTTCGTCTGAAGTAAGTATTGCTACTCCAGTTTTTTTTTTCGTTTTCATTTGCATGAAATATCTTATTCCATCCCTTTCCTTTTAGTCTGTGAATGTCTTTTCATCTGAGATGAGTCTCTTGTAGACAGCATATTCATGGGTCCTGTTTTCTTACCCACTCAGCCACTCTGTGTCTTTTGATTAGAGAATTTAGCCCATTGACATTTAAAGTGATTACTGATAGGTGCATATTTATTGCCATTTTGTTATTTGTATTTCTTGTCTTCGTAGGTTAGCTTGTTTTCCCCTTTCTTGTGTTTAAAGGGCATTTTAACATTTCCTGCAATGCTGGCTTAGTGGCAATGAATTCCTTAAGCTTATTCATTTCTGAGTATCTCTCCTTCAATTTTAAGTGATAGCCGTGCTGGGTAGAGCAATCTTGGTTGTAGACCTTTATTTTGCATCACTTTGAATATCTCCTGCTACTCCCTTCTAGCCTGCAGAGTTTCTGAAGAAAAGTCAGCTGTTAGTCTTATAGGAGTTCCTTTGTATATAACCTGCTGTTTTTCTCTTGCTGCTTTTAGGATTCTGTGTTTGTCTTTAAGTTTTGCCATACTAACTATGATGTATCTTGGTGTGGGCCTGTTTGGATTCAGCCTGTTTGGAACTCTCTGCATATCCTGAGCTTGTATGTCGATTTCTTTCACCAGGGTAGTGAAGTTTTCAGTCATTATTTCTTTGTTTTTCTTTTTTTATTTTTATTTTATTTTTTTTAACTTTTTAAATTAATATTATTAGATACAGATGTACAAAACAATACAATAGTTATTTTTTTCACCACTTACAAAGTGACTCCCCTCCCCCTTCCCCTGACCTCCATCCCTAATATCCTACATATATATCACAATTCCATTGACTCCATCCCCACACTATATTCCACTATATATGTGTTAAATTAAAGTTGACATATAATATTGTTCAGTGGCAGCTTCAGATGTACAGTGAAATTGTAAGGCCACTACACCGTCCATGAAGTGGTCTCCGTAAAAGACATGCGTCCTTCTGTTTCCCTAAAAAAAAAAATATTTACAACCTTATTGATTATATTCCCTAAACTGTCTCTTCTGTTGCTGCAGTAGTATTGTAGTTATCAGTTTATGTTGCCTCGTCCCTTCCCCTTCTCCCTCATGCCCATCCCCACCCCATCTAGCTCTCATCAGTTTTTTCTTTGTGTCTCTAAGACTATTTCTGTTTACAATGCTCGTTTATTCAGTTCTTTAGATTCCACATATAAGTGACGTTACATGGCATTTATCTTTCTCTGATTCACTTATTTCACTTAACATAATGTTCTCTAGGTTCATCCATATAGTTGATTCATTATTTCTTTAAATACATTCTCAATCCCTTGCTTCTTCTCTTCTCCTTCTGGTATTCCTATGATGTCATTATTGTTGTGTTTTATGTTGTCCCAGAGGTCTCTTAAACTATTTTCAATCTTTTTTATTCTTTTTTTATTTTTGTTGTTCCAGCTGGGTGATTTCTGCTATTTTGTCGTCTAATTCGCTCATCAGCTCCTCTGCTTCATCTATTCTACTGGTATTTCCTTTGAATGTGTTCTTCATTTCAGTTATTGTATTATTAATTCTAACTGGTTGTTTTTTATGGTTTCCCTATCCTTCTTTATGTCCTTGATAAGTTCTTTAAACATTCTTATCATCAGTGTTCTAAACTCTGTCTTGAAAGTTTGGATACCTCTGTTTCATTTAGTTCCATGTCGATAGGTGTTTTTTGATCTTTTACTTGGGACATGTTTCTTTGTTTCTTCATTCTGGCTGTCATTCTGTTAATGCTGTGATGTATTAGATAGATCACCTAGAAAGAAGACAAAAGAATGAAAAAAAAAAAGAGGTGGAGGGACTCCCTGTCCTCTTTAATATGCATACCACTTGCTCAGCAATAGAAAGTCTCTGGGCGACTCAGCACCATCTACTGGGTGGAAGAGCTTAGTGTGTTATGCGTTGGCCTCCCTCTCAGGCTTGCAGTGAGCTTTCCACAATTAGCTGCTGTGTTCCCTGGAACCGTGTTCACAACCAAAAAAAAAAAATCTTCACACGTTGTTGCAGGTTGTCTGCTACCACAAAAAAACCCTCTGTGGCCTGCAGAGATGTGGGCCAGGCACCAGGGGCTCAGGGTGCCTCTGGCAACACAGCTCTAGGTGGGTGGGGCAGGCCCCAAGGTACCACTTGATGTGGTCAGTGGCCCCCACCAAGTCAGAGCAGCATGCACTCTGCACCAGAATTCAGTCCACATAAACTTGCGAGTAAAGCCTCGATCAGAGCATGCAGGTGCACAGCTCCCTGCACAACACTCTCAGGAAAACTCCCAATCTCACCCTGTCCCAATCAACTGCCCACAGATCAGGTTAAGCAGCCCAGCAGCCGGAAAACAGCCTTGCAACTCTGCACAAGCAGTGCAGAGAGCAGGGACCCAAGGAGGCTTGTGCATTACTGAGTCTCAGTGAACAGACTGATACAGCTGGAGAGCACCCGCCCTGCATTTCCCTGGCTATGCAGCACAAGCAGGGCAGAGGGTGGGGATCCAAGGAAGCTTGTGCACTCCTGCATCTCAGTGAGCAGCCTGATGGAGCCAGAAGGTACCCGTCTGGGGTTTCCCTGGCAACGCAGCACAAGCAGGGCGGAGAGTGGGAATCCAAGGCCGCATGTGTGCGCACATGCATGCATGCACTCCTGCGCCAATTTCACCAGACCAATAGGATCTCGGATCTGACCCTCTGTGAGAGTGCCCAACCCTGAAAAAATGGCGCCCTCCTCCACACTGCCTGTGCACCAGCTCCACATCAGGGGAACAATGATCCCAAAACTTCTAGCTTCTGCACCAAAGGTGCTCAGTCCAGTCCTTCCCCACAGGCTCCTGGGCCCGGCTCACACAGCTACTCTCTCCAACAGTAACCGGGTGAGTGCTCACTGGTGAGCAAACCCATGTACCAGCCCCACGGGTTCTCCAGCCGCCCTCAGCCTCACCGAGCTGAGCAAAGAGAGTCCTCACTAATTTCTACTGCCAACTGTCATGGAACTCCTCTTCCTGGCAAAGCCACTCTGTGCTAGTGAGCTTGGTGTGGGGCTGGAGGGTCTCTTCCCCAACTGGGGAAGCCTCCCCACAGCTAGGGTGTCCCTCACAGGGCTCGCCCACTCTCATCTGTACCCCTCCTAACAGACTTGACATGGCCTCCTCTTGGGTCCTTCGTTTAGAGGTTCTGTTCATCTAGTGTTCAGGGGACTTCTGAGGTTAAATGTTGTATAAATTATTTGTAATTTTGATGTGATCCTGGGAGGCAGTTTGGAAAGCATCTGTCTATTCCGCCATCTTACCAGAACCTCTCTCACAGTTATTTTTATTTTTTTATTTTTTTATTTTTTTAGCTGAGCCATCCTGCCACCTGTTGGCAGCTCAACGGCAACTCAGCTCGGGCTGGCATCGAACCGCCGTTGCTCAGAGCTCAGCTCGCACTCTTCAGCGAGCTCTTAACCAACTGAGACACTCGGCCGGCCCTTCACAGTTATTTTTAAAGATCTATTCATCCTTGTTTTTTTATTGCTTTCCAAGACATTAGGTTCTAAGAGTATTATCCACAGATTATAACGGTTATCCTCAACTTGAATTTTGGAGCACAGAAAGACATTTTAAGATACTGAAGAGACAACTGAGGTGAATATTACCTTTTACTTTGAATTCTTTAAGAATTTTTTATATATCAATATTTGGATTAGGCAACATACACCATGGAATGGGATGAAGTCAAATGACCTTAAAGATTTTTTCAGTCATGATTTTCTTGATTTACCATGCCATACTTTGAGAAATTTGAAGTACATATACAGATAGGTCTGAGGGAATGGGAATGGGAATGGAATCAGCATATTCTGACAATTCTCAGGAAAAGAATTTGGGAAGGAATAGGAAAATTTTCAACTTTGGATGGATCAATTAGTTCAGGCTAAAAGTTGACTAGCTGAATAAATTATAGCAAGGAGAAATTACTCTCCTTTGTATTATGGTTGTTTGAGGAGTTGTTAAGCCCTGGCCACTGGAAAAGGCTATCCCAAGAGGGGCCCAAAAGAAAGACATTGTTGTGTGTCTCTTTTTGCATGTATGTTTGTATAAATCGTAGTTTGAAATAATTGTTTTTTAGGTTGTGTTATTCAAACCTCATCTCTCTATTAGGCATGACAATTGAGAGTTGTCTATACCTTCCTGGAATATGTCACAACTTATTCAATGCATAAAGTATCCTGTCCTTTCATACTGAGTTCTTATTCAGCTTTACTTTCCTGCATATTTCCAGGCACATAAAGTTATCTTTGAAGTTAAGGGAGAACATTCAGGAAGCAAGATGAAAATCTGGCCGCCAGTTTGTTCACATATGTAAACAAATATCTTCTGTTTTATTGTGTCCCTGTGATCTCTTGCACAGAATTGAAAGATCTAAAGAAAAGCAAATAAGTAGCATGATTTCAACTTGACCTTGAATTGCAATATATATCAACAACTCCAGAGGTGGGATTAAGGAGTCTTTTCTGGTGTTGGAAAAACTGAAACATAAAAGCATGAGTTGACAAAGAAAGAGTTTCACAATTCACTTACAAACTGTATTTGTTTTAAACAAAGATCCTTGAAATAAACTTTCTCATATATTTTTCATAGAGAAGTGATTACTGACATTTGGTAGCAAATTCAAAGAAGTTATCATATTCAGTCTTGCTGAAGCAAAGGAGCCCCATCTTGAAGCAGGGATTGTTTAAAATTGAATTTTATAGCAAATTGGTATTTATAAAATGCAATTTTAAACCATCAACTGTAATTGAATAATAAAAATAATATATTTAAAAAATTGCACTTTATAACAAACAAAGTAGACATACCCAGATAGAACATGAGATAGCTTAGTTGTTTCCAGGGAAATTTTTGTTCATTAGAAAATTGACTTTCTAAAAAGTATAAAATAACCAACAGATTTCTGTACATGAGTATTACTACATTGCTTTCAGTATTATTAAATGTGTCATTACATTATTGCCTCCAGTCTTTCTGTACAGGAGACAAATAAACAGCAAGTATTTGTTCATCTCAGCAATAAACTATAGTGGCAGCAAACTTATTCTGGTGTTAATCAGGCTTGTGGAAAACTAAATCAAGCATCAAAACCCACAGATTATTTTAGGCTTCTTCTAGCATAAACAGAAAGCTTTGAGGGTCCATAACATGTTATTTTTGTTGACAGTCTTATACTTTTTGACCAATTGGTTTTATGTTTTTAATAGGCTCTGTCTTGATTACCCTTAGCTCTGTCTTTTCTTGGCCTCCATGCAGCAGTTTGTTAATCCTCCTTATTTTTGTGTATTTAAACAGGATTACAAACTTCAAATACATTGTAAAATTAACCTGTACACAATCTTTCAAAACCACTTAAGTGACCTAGTGATGGAAGTACCAGCTTTCTAAGTAAATACCAAACATTTAGGAAATCATCCCAAGTGTTTATTTATAAGCCATTTGTAATTACTAACTAACAATGAATGAAAGCTCTGGAAAATGTAAAATGGCAGAGTCTTTTTCATTAAATTACTATTTACTAACAACAACAACAAAAAAGGATAACACTGGTTTTTTTTTGTCTGTTTTAATTGAGGGGTTTGATTATGTTCTACAAACACAGTGACATGAAAATGAAGACTTTTAAACTACAGAAATTTAGTACACATGTAAAAGAATAAGTCACTACAAAGAACAAGCAGATATTAGCAATGGTCATATTCCACTGCAAGGGTTCCTTACAGTTATATGCACTGAGGTGATCACTGATTAAGTAATAAATTTTTTATTCTGTCTCTTGAAGGGTTTTTTGTTGTTGTTGTTGCTTTTTGGTTGCTGTTTTTTAGAATTCTAGAATATACTCCTTAAATGCTACTCATTTATTTTTTTTTTAATCAAAGCAGAATCTCTCTATGCCTTCTCAGGGATTACTTTCTCCTTCTTTCCTTCCTTCCTTCCTTCCTTCCTTCCTTCCTTCCTTCCTTCCTTCCTTCCTCCCTTTTTCCTGCTTTCTTATTTGCATTCCAGTCTTTATCTCCATTTTTGCTTCCTGCATTTATCTATATTTCCCTACCTTTAGCTCACTCACTTTCTCACCCTTCTTCCCTCCTTCCCCCCTCCCTTTATCCTGCTATCTCACTTTACTTCTCTCTATCTCTATCTCTCTGCATCTCCATAACTTTCCTTAAACACTTACTCGGTATGAGGTCTTGAAGACTGAATATCAAGTAAGACAAGGCTTCTTTTCTCAAGGAGTGTACCACTTAAATAAATGGACATGAATAATACAGTACAAAAAGTACAATATAAAGTAAGTTTCATAATTTTAAAACAATCTTACAGAGTAAATAGAGATATTCACTGGTTCTATATGAAAACAAAGAATAGGCATAGAGATCAGACTGGAGGAAGTGAACAGGAAAGATACTTGGAAATTGTGATGCTTATTATGGACTTCAAAAAAGTATATATGAGTTCATTTCAGAGTTATTTACAATAGTCAAGATACGCACACAAGGAATAGACAGACATTGTGCTAACTGCCTCCCAGGATCACACTAAAATTACAAATAATTTATACAACATTGAACTCCGGAAGTCCCCAGAACACTAGATGAACAGAACCTCTAAAAGAAGAACTTAAAGTGGAGGCCACGTCAAGTCTGGTAAGAAGGTGGAGACAAGAGAGGGCGAACCCCGTGAGGGACGCCTCAGCCATGGGGAGGCTTCTCCGTATGGGGAAGAGACCCTCCAGCCACACACCAAACTCACCAGTGACCAGAGCCCCTTTACCAGAAAGAGGAGTTCCAAGATAGCTGGCAGTAGAAATTAGTGAGGACTCTCTTTGCCCAGTTCGGTGAAGCTCAGGGCGGCAAGAGAATCAGTGCACAGGCTTGGTAGCTGGTGAGCACTCATCCGGTTCCTGGTGGAGGGAGTAGCTGTGTGAGTGGGGCCAAGGAGCCTATAGGGATGGACTGAACTGAGCACCTATGATGCAGAAGCTGCAGGTTTCGGGATTATTGTTCCCCCGCCGTGGAGCTTGCACGCGAGTGGTATACAGGAGGGCGCCATTTTGTCAGGGTTGGGCCCTCCCACAGAAGGTCAGGTCTGGGACCTCATTTGTCTGGTGTAATTCGTGAGTTCATCGGATCCCTGCACTGCACATGCAGAGTTTACAGGCTGGTGATTGGTTGTTGCGCTGCTTGGCCTGATCTCCGAGCAGGTGATTGGGACAGGCTGAGACTGGGAATTTTCCTGGGGGTGTTGGGGCGTGAGCTGTGTGCCTGCATGATCCAGCCGGGGCTCTCCTGGTGATCTACCTAATATATCAAAGCAATCCCAAAACAACAGCCAGAATGAGGTAACAATGAAACACGTTATAAGTAAAAAATCAGAAGAAACCTCTAGAAATGGAACTAAATGAAACAGAGGGATCAAGCCTTTCAGAGACAGAGTTTAGAACACTGATGATAAGAATGTTTAACAAACTGTGGGGACATAAGGAAGGATAGAGAAATCATAAAAAAACAACCAGTTAGAACTAAAGAATACAATAACTGAAATGAAGAACACACTCGAAAAAATCTCCAGTAGAATAGATGAAGCAGAGAATTGGATCAGCGATTTGGAAGACAAATCACCCAGTTAGCACGACAAAAAGACCAAAGAATAAAGACCAATGAAAATAGTTTAAGAGTCCTATGGGACAAGATGAATCACAACCATTTTGCATCATAGGAATACCAGAAGGAGAAGAGAAGAAGCAAGAGAATGTATTTGAAAATATAATGTCCATGGCCAGCTGAGTGGTTCCACATAGGGCCAATGACACTGCCCTCATAAAATAAAAATTAAAAAAATAATATGTGAAAACTTCCCTACCTCTGGTGAAGGAAATTGACATACATGCTCACGAAGTGAAGAGGGTTCCAAACAAGCTGAACCCAAACAGGTACACACCAAGACACATCACAGTAAAAATGGCAAAGGTTAAAGACAGAGACAGAATCCTAGAGGCAGCAAGAGAAAGACAGCAGGTTACATACAAAGGAACTCCTATTAGACTAACAGCTGACTTGTCTAAAGAAACTCTGCAGGTCAGAAGGGAGTGGCAGGACGTATTCAAAGTGACACAAAATAAAGGCCTAAAACCAAGATTGCTCTACCCATGACGGCTGTCACTTAAAATTGAAGGAGAAATAAAGAGCTTCTCAGAAAAGAATAAGCTTAAGGAATTCATTACCACCAAGCCAGCATTGCAAGAAATGTTAAAATGGCTTTTTTAAACAAAATAAAGGGGTAATCAAGCTAACCCAGGAAGACCAGGAATACAAATAACAAAATGGCAATACATATGCAAATGTAAATAATCATTTTAAATATGAATTGAGAAAAGAAAGCTGGAGTAGCAGTATTTATTTTGGACAAAATAGACTTTAAAATAAAGACCACAATAAAAGACAAACAATGGCATTATAACCCTAATAAACATCTATGCACCCAACATAGGAGCTTCTAATTATATAAAACAGATTTTGACAGACATAAAGACAGAGATCAACAGGAACACTATCGTAGTAGGCGACTTCAACACCCCATTGTCACCAATGGAGAGATCCTCCAGACTGAAAATCAACATGGAAAGAGTGGCCTTAAATGATATTTTAGATCAGCTAGACTTTGTTGATATTTTTAGAGCATCTCACCCTGAAACAACAGAATATACATGCTTCTCAAGTGCACATGGGACATTTTTTCAAGATAGATCACATATTAGGCTACAAAAGAAGTCTCAGTAAATTTAAGAAGATTGAAGTCATATCAAGCAGATATAAAGGAAAAACTGATGGCTGGTGACTGGGAGGGGGTGGGGATGAGGGAGAGGTGGAAGGTTTTGGACAGCATAGGCGGGTGACTACAATGTTGCCACAGTGATATGGGGGGCAGTTCTGGAAATGTAGTTGAAAATGTTGTGTAGAGACTATTATGTTAAGTGAAATAAGTCAGTCAGAGAAAGAAAAATACCATATGATCTCACTTATATGTGGAATCTGAAAAACTGAATGAACGAGCAAAGTAAACAGAAACAAATGCATACATATAGAGGAAAAACTGAGTGTTGCTAGTCGGGAGGGTGGTGGGGATAAGGGAGAAGGGAAGGGATTAGACAGCATAAATCCGCAACTACAATATTGCCACAGGGATTTGAAACACAGTTCGAGGAATATAATAATGTTGTAAAAATGTTGTGGCGTGTCAGATGGTCACATGTCTTGTTAGGGATACCACTTCATGGATGGAGTAGAGGCTTGATCACTGTACTGTATACCTGAAGCTGATGCTGTATAATATTATATGCCAACTGCAATTGAATATATAGATAGTCACTGGATGTAGAGTATACTGTGGAAGGGAGTCAAAGGAATTTTAATACATATGTATGATATGGGGGGCAGTCGGGTGGTGAACTGGGGAAGGGGGGTTGTCACTTTGAGGGGTAAAAAGTATAACTTTTGTACTGTGTTGTACACCTGAAGCTAATTTTAAAAAAATGTTTATTTCACAATAAAAAAGATACAGACACACAGTAGAATATTATTCTCCATCTAAAGGGGGAAATTCTGTCATTTAAAAGGGATTCTGGGTGCTGGCTGAGTGATGCGGTGGTTAAGCGTTGGCTTGGGAAGCCAGCGGCCCTGGTTCGGGTCCCACTTATGAGGGCCAGAGACACTGCCCTCAAAAAAAAATAAAATAAAAAATAAATATAATAATAAAGTAAATAAATGAAAGGGAATTCTGGGACAACAGCAACATAGATAGACCTGGAAGACATTATGTTAAGTGGAATAAGCAAGACACAAAAAGACAAATACTACATGATATATCATTTATATGTATAATGTAAAATAGTCATGCTCATGGAAACAGAGAGTAAGGTGGTTGCCAGGAGCTAAAGGGAAGGGAAAATGAGGTGATATTGATTAAGGATATAAAACTTCAGTTATGCAAGGTGAATAAGTTATAGAGTTCTAATGTATAGTATAGTGACTATAGTTAATGATACTATGTTATAAATAGGTATCTCCAGCTTTTTGAAAGTTCACATTATGATACTTTGTCTTTACAAAAGACCTACATTAGTACCCTTTTCACTAACCAAAAGAAATCTGAAAATGATTTTCACATTTATGAAAAAAGATCAAAATAGCATTCAGCTAAATGCTTGTTCCCTTTATACCATTTCAGGTTATGAAAGATTTTATAGGAACACTCTATTTCAAATAGTGGAGAAAACGTGTACTTAAAATTTGCTAAGAAGATAGATCTTAAATTTAATCTTCTCAACACACACACACACACACACAATGGAAACTATGTAGAGATAATAGATTATGTAGATTTAAGTGATAATTTTAAATTGTATACATATATCAAAACATCAAGTTTTATACATTAATATAATATATACATTTTATATATGTCAATGATATCTGAATAAAAAAATAGCATATAAGAACAGCTGACAGTGGGCCTTGGCTTGAGCACCACCAGAGACACTTTCAGTGGTGGGCAAGTAGCCACAATCCCTGCAAAATTTTTCATGGACAACTCTCTGGTGACTGCTTACACAAGGTGGGTAGCATAGGGCCTTGACATGCTCTGAGACTTTGATGAAGGGCTCCAGACTCAGCACTGATGGCAAACCTGAATCTACATTAACCTGATGAAAACTTGCCCACCCTGGGACCCTACCTCATCCAACCCATGTACTGACCAAGGCTCTTTCAGTGGTTGAGTATTATAGCAAGCCAGCAGGTGGTGTTAGGGATCAAGGTGCACTGGGCCTTTTGCTAAGTTGCCCTATGTCCAGTACTGGTGCTAGCCAGCCTCATTTCTCAGCATGGTCTCTTTCATATGCTTCCAAGTCCAGCACAGGCAGTAACAAACTGTGAATAGCTTTGTAGTTCAACCAGGTAGACCTGGGCATGTCACAGGCAGTGGCTGATTTGATATGAATAAGCACCCCTTCCAAGAGACCCCAGAAAAAACACACCTGGAGTCCTGCTTCAGAGCACTACCCAATTAGCATCACAAGCAGTATACCCAAAACATGGTTTTAACAGACACATGAGTTCACTAGTGTGAATCCCTTTCTGTGGGGTCAGGCCCTACACTGCTGTTCACATGCTGAGGTCATGGCCAATCCTCACAGCCAGTCAACCTTAGAGTCAGTCCCATTCACTGATGTGCCAACACCAATCAAGGCTCAACTACAACCACACAAGTGACTCTCCTGCAGCACACAGCACAGGTGCTCAGAGAGAATATGTCACTGGGCAACACAGAACACCTACTATATAAGTCCACTTGGCAAAGGCTGAGAGGCATAGGAGATCTACCTAATACATAGACATGAACACAGAAGAGTAGCCAAATTAAGGAAACAAAGAAATATGGGCTAAATGAAAGAAAAAGAGAAAATTCCAGAGAAAGAATGAAATGAAACAGAGGCAAGCAACCCACAAGAGACAGAGTTCAAAACAGTGATTATAAGAATGCTGAAGAAGGGCTGGCTGAATGGTGCGGTGGTTAAGTGCTGGCTTGGGAAGCCAGCGGCCCCGGTTCGGTCCCACATATGAGGGCCAGTGACACTGCCCTCAAAAAAACCAAACAAAAAAAAAGAATGCTGAAGAAACTTAATGAGAATTCAACAAAGAGATAACAAGGATAAAAAATGAAATTGAGGGCCGGCCACATGGTGCGGTGGTTAAGCGCTGGCTTGGGAAGCCAGTGGCCCCAGTTCGGTCCCACATATGAGGGTTAGTGACACTGCCCTCAAAGATAAATAAAATGAAATTGAAACCATAAAAAAGAATCAGTCAGAAATAAAGAATACAATAACCAAAAAGAAGAATACACTAGAAGGAATCAACAGCAGATTAAATGAAGCAGAGGATCAAATCAGTAATTTTGAAGACAAAGTAACAGAAAACACCCAATCAGAGCACCAAAAGAAAAAATAATTTAAAAATTGGAGAGTTTAACTGGCCTCTGGGACAATAGCAAGCATAACTACAATCACATTATAGGAATACCAGAAAAGAGACAGCAAGGGTTTGAGAATCTATTCAAAGAAATAATGACTGAAAACTTCCATAACTTCTCAAAGGAAATAGACATACAAGTCCAGGAAGTGTAGAGAGTCATAAACATGATGAAACCAAAGAGGCCCAAAGCAAGACATATCATAATTAAAATGGCAAAGAGATTCTTAAAAGCAGCAAAAGAAAGGCAACTATTTACTTTCAAGGGATTTCCCATAAGACTGACAGCTGATTTCTCAACAGAAAACTTGCAGGTCAGAAGGGATTGGCACAAAAGAAGATCTTCCCAAACAAGAAAAAGCTAAAGGAATTTATCACCACAAGCTAGTATTAAAAGAAATATTAAAGAAACTTCTTTATGAAGAATGGGGGGAAAGTACATAAATATGAATAATAGAATAGCAATAACTATGTGCCTATCAATAATCACTTTAAATGTAAATGGATTAAATGCACCAATCAAAAATATAGGGTAGCTGAATGGATAAGAAAACAAGACCCATACATGTGCTATTTACAAGAAACCCACCTCAGATTGAAAGACACATCTAGACTGGAAGAATGGAAAAATATATTTCATGCAAAAGGAAACAAACAAAAAGCTGGGTAGCAATCCTTATATCAGACAAATTAGACTGTAGACAAAGACTATACTAGGAGACAAAGAAGGACATTATATAATGATAAATTAATGAATCCAACAAGAGGATATAACCCAAGTAAACATCTATGAATACAACATAGGAACACTTAAATATGTGAAGTAAATATTGACCAACATAAAAGGAGAGTAACAGTGACACAATCAACAGTAACAGTACTATTAGGAGATTTTAACACTCCATTGTCACCAATAGACAAATCTTCCAGACAGAAAACCAATAAAGGAGGAGCAACCTTAAATGACAAACTGAACCATGTGGATTTAATTGATATTTTAAGAGCATTTCATTGAAAAGCATCAGAATATACATTCTTTTCAAGTACACATGGAACATTTTCCAAAATAGACCACATGTTAAGCCACAAAGAAAATCTCAATAAATTAAAGGAGACTAAAATCATATCAGGTATTTTCTCTGACCACAATGATATGGAATTAGAATTTAATTATAAGAAAAATACCTAAAAACACACAAACACATGGAAGCTAAATAAAATGCTACTAAACAATAATTTAGTTAAAATGAGATCAAGAAAGAAATAAAAAATATCTTGAGGGCCAGCTCAGTGGCGCGGTGGTTACGAGCTGGTGTGGGACGCCAGCAGCCCCAGTTCGGATCCCACATGTGAGGGCCAATGACACTGCCCTCTTAAAAAAAAAATCCATACTACTCAAAGCAATGTATACATTTCATGTAATCCCTATCAAAATACCACTGGCATTTTTCACAGAACTAGAACAAATAATCTTAAAATTTTTATGGAACCACAAAAGACCCCACATAGCCAGAAAAATATTGAGAAAGAATAAGTTTACAAGTATCACAGTACCTGATATCAAACGATACTACAAGCCTAAAGTAATCAAAACAGAATGGACTGGCATAAAAACAGACACATAGATCAACGGAACAGAATAGAAGGTCCAGAAATAAACCCACACCTATATGGACAATTAATCAATGACAAAGGAGGCAAGAATATACAATGGGGTAAAGACAGTGTACTCAAAAATGCTGTTGTTAAAACTGGACAGATATATGCAACAAATTACACCTTTTTACACCATATGCAAGAATAAACTAAATATGGGTTAAAAACTTAATTGTAAGACTTGAATCTATAAAACTCCTAGAAGAAAGCATAGGCAGTAAACTCTCTGACGTTATTCTTAGTAATACTTTTTCCAATATATCTCCTCAGGTAAGGGAAACAAAAGAAAAAATTTACAAATGGGACTATATCAAAGTAATTTTTTTTTGCACAGCAAGGGTAACCATCAACAAAACGAAAAGGCAATCTACTAAATGTGATAAGATATTTACCAATGGTACATCCCACAAGGGATTAATATTCTAAATTTGTAAAAAAAACTCAGACAACTCACATCAAAAAGAAAGGAAAAGAAAAGAAAGAAACAACAAAAAAAATAATCTAGTTAATAAATGGGCAGAGGACCTGAATGGACATTTCTCCAAAGAAGACATACAGCTGGCTAGTAGACAAATGCAAAGATAGTCAACATCACTAATCATCAGAAAAATGCATGTTAAAACCACAATGAGATATCACTTCACACCTGTAAGAATGGCTATCATCAATGAATTTAAAAAACAAAAACAAACAAAACAAACAAGGGGCCGGCTGAGTGGCGCAGTGGTTAAGCGCTGGCTTGGGAAGCCAGCAGCCCAGATTCGGGTCCCATATATGAGGGCCAGTGACACTGCCCTCAAAAAAAACCCAAAAAACAAGTTTTGTTGAGGATGTGGATAAAAGGGAACCTTCGTGCACTGTTGATGACATTGCAAATTGGTGCAACCACTATGAAAAATGGTCTGGAGGTTTCTCAAAATTTAAAAATAGAAGCACCTTATGACCCAGCAATTCCACTTCTGGATATTTACCAGAAGAAATTCAAACCACTAATTCAAAAAGATATATGCACCCCTATGATCACTGGAGTGCTATTTACAATAGCCAAGATATAGAAACAACCTAAGGGTCCATCACTAGATAAGTGAACAAATAATTTGGGGTACATTCATACAACGGAGTATTACTATGCCATAAAAATAATGAAATCTTATCATTTGTGATAACATGGATGGACCTAGAGGGTATTATGCTAAGTGAAATAAGTCAGACCGAGAAAGACAACTACCATAAAGACTCATTTATATATGGAATCTAAAGCACAAAATATACAACAAAAATAAAACAGTATAGAAACAGGCTCATTGATACAGATAAAAAGCTGATGGTTATTAGATGGGAGGGACACTGGGGGGCTGGATGAAAAAGGTGGAGAGATTGGGAAGTACAAATTGGTGGCTGTGAGGTGGTCGTAGTGATGTAGAGTACAGCCTAGAGCACATAATAAAAAAACAACAAGGTATAAAAGATACATAAAGGAGTAGTGAAGTGCACCACAAGTAGTAAAATGAACATATAAAAAAGCATGATTATATCAGGCATTCAAGATACATTCTGGAACCTATGATCAATATCTGAGATGTGAAGGTCCATGTGGTGTATAGCAGGAGATGAAACCATAGAAAGAGACATTTGTCAGAATATGCAGTGGCTTATGTGCTAAATTTAGGAAATTGACTTAATCTGGGTAACCTGGGCAACCAATGAATAATTTTAAGCATGAACATGACATAATCATATTATAGGTTCGTACAAGATCACTTATATGATGGAAGGAGGAGTGAAATAATTTAAGACAGGAAACCAAATTAGGGGACTGATGGAACAAATAGGCAAGCATGGATAAGAGAATTATCTAAGGAAAGGCTTTGGGGCAACAAAGGAAAAAATAGATTTGAGAGTTATTAAGGATGTGTTCCAATCAAGACTCAGATATATGCTGTAAGGATCCTGATTGGGTTATATCCTGTACTTCTTTTTTCATAGCCCTTATGACAGTTGTAGCTATTACTCAATCACTCTACCTCCAGTGTCTTGCACAGTACCTTTTAAATAGAAGGTGCTCAATAAATAATTTTTTTAAGATAATTTTTTTTAATTGGGGAATTGGAGGAGGGGAACAGACAAGTTACTGTCCTTTTGTTCTTCAATCTAGTTGTGGAGGACGTCGCTTCACTGGCCCATGTTGGTATTATCATTGTGCTCTTCCCAGGTGAGGGAGTCATTTGCTGATCATTGGACAGCCGCTCACGGTGGTTCACAGCAGCTGCTGGCCGCTCACTCTGGCTGCTGGCCACTCAGCATAGCTATGGCAACCCACTGCAGCAGGGGCTGCAGCCTAGCAGTCGCCAGCAACTCAGGGCAACCCAGCTGCAGGTTGAACTGTTGATCACCAACTTAGCTGTAGAGGGCAGTGTCACTGGCACTCATGTGGAATCCGAACAGGGGCCCTGCTGCTCAGAGCTGGAGTCCCAATACGGCTCTTAACCAACACGCCATTCAGCCGGTCCCCTCAATACATATTTTGAACACATTTAAATGACCTGGAATGGCAGGAAATTATAGTTCAGAAAATGATACACAGGACTTTGCTATTTCAGAGATGGAGTAGTTCTAATTTATTACAAATTCCAGAGTGTATGCATGTAAGTGGGTGGCTGATGTGAACTGTAGTTTAAGAACAATTAATCATAAGACAAAGGTTCTAGATGAGTTATCTCTAGATGGACACTGGCTTGATTCTCTTGTGCATGGACTAAGGAATCTGTGCTCATGATGGCTTCTGAGGGGGCACAGTCTTCATGGAACTTGTTCTTCGTTTCTAGCCTCTACAAAATGGGTTTCTAGTAAGATGTTCAACCATAAAAAATAAATTTCAGCATAAGCAAATATTAATATAATTAAAAAATAAATGTGACTGTGAGATATGAAGGATCAATGAGACAATTG
Organism: Aselliscus stoliczkanus; assembly: GCA_033961575.1. NCBI lineage: Eukaryota > Metazoa > Chordata > Mammalia > Chiroptera > Hipposideridae > Aselliscus > Aselliscus stoliczkanus. The sequence goes on from CM066737.1 coordinate 80,914,632, forward strand.
CCTAGAATTAAAATATAGTAATAATAAAACAAACAACCATATAATGATATGGCCAGTTGTAGCCCTTGGTTTATGAGACTTATCTAAACATATATATGTAAGGAATCTTGCCACAGGTAAACAAGCATTTTGTAATAGATTAAATGTACTTTTTCAATTAGAGGAAATTATGACATTCCATAGTTACATATTTTGGAGTCAAACCTGTGTTTAAACCATGGGAAAATATTAACAAGTCAGAATTTTACAATGTTTTCTACTATATATTTAGAAACTGAATTTAACTATGTGTTGCCCTCCAGAGCTGCAATTCCAAATTTTATGTTTGTGCACAACATGTTAATATTTAAACATCATATTGGGAGAAAACAATCCATACTGTTCATGGTCAGAGGACGTGGTATTAGGGTGACCTGCTCTGCAGTGCCAGCCTGAGGGCTGAGAGGATCAATTGGTACACTTGTAACCAATTTTTGGCTTGCTGCTTATGAAGATCTGCCTTAAAATTTCTGGCCTTTAGAATGAACAAAAACATTTCTAATTAAGGCATCAATTTAAAAACTAAGAAAAGTTCAGTTCAATACTGGAGGAGATTTGGTTCCTGCACTCAAAGGATCCCTGCGACTAGTTCCTACCTCTGTTCATGTGGCAATTATATTCTATGCAAGAAATATCTAAAAGGTGTTGAAATCATTTAGGTGAAAATTTCCTGGTTTACATAGTCAATATGCTTAGAGGGCACTTTTCCTCATAAATAAAACAGCTCATGTCAAAGTGCACAAAATGTCAAATAAATTTATTCTGAAGTATAGTACTTGATATCAAAAGATTGGCAGTGTTACTAGTAAGAGGCACAGACAGGGTGTTAACATTCTGTTACATAATTGCTTCTAATCTCTTTTGATTACTAATTTCCTTTATTCTTGAATGAATACTCTAAGAATCAATTTAAAATTTAGTGAATATTTATTTGTATGAATATTCTTATTAGAGCAGTGAAAAATATGTAAATTAAAATTTAAAATGCAGCCTCTGGGGCCTGCCGAGTGGCGCGGTGTTAAGCGCTGGCTTGGGAAGCCAGCGGTCCTGGTTTGGTCCCACATATGAGGGCCAGTGACACTGCCCTCAAAAAAAAACAAAAAAAAACGCAGCCTCTGCCAGTAACAATATGATGAATGGTAATGTGGTTGGTTGACTGAGCCATGGAGTAGAAATAAAAAACCTGGGTTCAAGTCCAGTGCTGTCACTTCCTAGCAACATGGACCAGTTACTAACATATAGATTTAAATACAATCATATGTGTAACACAACTTGTAAGAATCAATATGCTAAATAAATATATTCAGGGACAAAAATCAAGTTAGAAACAGACACACACATACAATTAACTGTAAAAGAAGGCTAAATGTGGTATGTGGTATAATAGAGATAAAAATAAAGGAAAAAGATATTTGACTTGGAGAAATTTAGGCATGAAAGATATTTATTTTTCAAAAGAAGCAAAAATTGAAATATTTGAAGCAAACGTGTACACTAAATGATGTCCCCAAAACCTTACACTCATTAAAATGGTGATTAGTGGGCCAGCTGAGTGGCATGGTGGTTAGGCTCTGGCTTGGGAAGCCAGCGGCCCCGGTTCGGGTCCCATATATGAGGGCCAGTGACACTGCCCTCAAAACATAAAAAAAAATAAAAAAATAAAATAAAATGGTGATTAGTAAACTCCATCTTGAGTACTATCAAACCAAAACTGGTTGGGACCCAAAATGTGATACATTTTGAAGGAGAACAAGTCATAGGAAAATAATTTGATATTGGAAAATTTTTCATAAAATTTCCAGATTTTTTTCTGGGGTATAGTTCATATAAAGCTCAGCCTTTTGTGTATCCTTTATATCTTTAGTCCAACACAATGATAAATAATGTTAAGGTAGGTCTTGAAATATCCTCAGTCAGATAAAAATATAAAGGAAAACGATATTAAATTATGCTCACTCAACTGTACAATATCTAGAAATGGGGGGGTCAAACGATTTGTAAAGATTGTCAAACATAATTATTTTTTTGAGCCTCAGTTAACCCCAAAATTGAATTACCCAGAAATCCTTACTTCAGACATTCAAATTAATTGAAATTGTATTGTATGTCAAAGAGGTGCTCTGACATGAAACTATTCAGCTTTGCTATCAGATGAACTGTTTTGGAACATTTGGAAGAACATTAGTTATGAGCAAGTGAATGAAGTCACTTTTCTTCCTTTTCCCTAACATAATGAAGACAAGGGAGAATGGACTGCATATGGCTATTGGTCCATACAGAAAAGAGATCTGAAAAAATAAATATCCCACTTTGGTAAGTGTAAAGAGTAGGCAATTGTCAACACTAAGATAAATGCAAGGAATTGTATTAGTAAAGTGTGTGTGTGTGTGTGTGTGTGTGTGTGTGTGTAGAAGCATGGAAAAGTGGAAACATAATTGAACTAGTCTCAGCTTGGCCAGTAACAATTTTGATCACTTCACCTCTCTGGGCCTCAATTTTGTCATCTGATGAAAGCTTATGTGATGAAGTCTATGGTCACTTCCAGCTTTAATAAATGATAGGTAAATTAGTTTTTCCTAATACTTCATTAGAAATTATTTTCTTTTTTTTTTAGGGGAGTGTGATTGGCCCTCATATGTGGGACCCGAACCAGGGCCGCTGACTTCTCAAGCCAGGGCTTAACCACCGCGCTACTCTGCTGGCCCAGAAATTATTTTCATATACTGTTCAAGCTGAAGCACTGAAGAAAAAAAATATTTTATATTTTCATTTTCTAGTTTTGTTATTATTTTCCAATTGATCATATATTTAGTAAGTTTCTTAAAATAATTATATATTAATCTTATGAATAATAAATATTGCATATTTAGTTGTGGTATAATAGACCATCACAAAAACATAATGCTTTAGGACACCTTCTAAAATGTCAGGATTATTTTTGTTTTTTAAAGATTTTATTGGGGAATTGTGTGAGGGGAACAGTGTTGGGGAATTGGGGGAGGGGACCAGCCAAGCTGTTGTTCTTCAGTCTTCATTGTGGAGGGCGGTGGTCGCCATCTGGCTTCCCGTTGGCAGCTCATGGCCTCTAAGCTCAAGGTGCTCAGTTCAGTCTTAGTTGTGGGTAGGCATAGCCATCATCCCACATGGGAGTCAAACCAGCAGCCTCGTTGTTAAGAGCACATGCCCTATCCACTGAGCCATCCAGGCGGCAGCTCAGCTCAAGGTGCTGAGTTCAATCTTTAGTTGCAGGTGAATATAGCCCACCATTGAACAGGCAATCTTGTTACACAAGCTGAGCCATCATGCCACCTGTTGGCAGCTAAGCGACAGCTCAGGTAAGGCACAGCATTCACTGGCCCATGTGGGAATTGAAACGGCAGCCCTGTTGCCCAGAGCTTGTGCTCTAAGCCAACTCTTATACCAACTGAGCCACTCGGCCAGCCCCCTAAACTGTCAGAGTTTTTTATAAACCTTTAGTTTTGTTGATGTATACATTATTTTTTATTTATGCATGTTCAAGAGATTTTACTGTAGCTAGTAGTCACATTCTGATTATCCCCACAGAGTTACTTAGCAAACAATTCACTGGAGGAGAGAAAACACAAGAATGATTGCTAATAAGAATGCATATCCATGTTTAGTCACAATTTATGACAAGGTGATGGAACTATTAGATTCAGTGTATATACCCATCTGTTTAGAGTTATATCTATGAAACACTCTTTGGTTAAAAATACCTTCTACTCTTGACAAAGGAAATATTGAGGTAAACGCATTTAAAACACAGGACAGATTTTTTTAAAAAAATGTTTAGAAGGAAGGAAAGAGAGAAAAGAGAGAGAGAACAGGGACTACAAGACTGTAAAATAGAGTATTGGCACTTATTGTATTTCAGAAGTAGAACTGTGGATACATTTTGTTTCCTTTGTTTTTCTGCATTTTGTGTATTTTCTGCAGTAAACAGGTAGTGAATAGAAAAGAGCAACACTTTCCCCAGAAGAAAAAGCAATTTTATAAATGTAGATATGTTAGCAACTCTTATCAATCATACCTCATAATAGACTTTTCAATTATCCATTTCTCTTCATCTCCACTACCTAAATCTGAAGCCCAAGCACTCTTATACCTCATTTGGTTATCAGTTTTCTTACTGCTCTTTATGTCTCCATTCATGCCCTTCTTATACAAATCCATTTTTTAAATAGCAGCCAGAAAAGATTTGTAAAATATAAATTAGATTATGCCATTATTTTGCTTAAAATTGTTCCATGGCTCCTTATCAAATATGACAATAGCTTCCACACTTTGTTTTAGCCATACACCTGTATTAACAAATAGATTCTTACTTGGAAGCGTAATACAAAAACTAAAAAATTTTAAAGTACTTTTATGATTAAAGGAGAATTGATGCCTAAAAACTGGTTTCCTTGACACACCCATGGTGGCACCTGAGAATATTCATAGAACTTTCAAAACTCACCACCGAATTTTGAGAACCAAATTATACAGGATGAACACCAAATTTCTTTTTATTTGTTTGTCTTTGTTTTTTTTTTTTTTTAGAGGGCAGTGTCACTGGCCCTCATATGTGCGATTCGAACCCAGGCCGCTGATGTCCCAAGCCAGCTCTTAACCACCGCGCCACTCAGCCGGCCCAAAGGATATACCTCTTTTTTTTTTTTTTTGAGGGCAGTGTCACTGGCCCTCATATGTGGGACCGAACCGGGGCCGCTGGCTTCCCAAGCCAACGCTTAACCACTGCATCACTCGCCGGGCCCTAAACACCAAATTTCTTAACATGGTTTCAAAAATGCCTTATTGATCTATCCTTCGTTTACCTCTCTGGTCTTCTTCTTTGTTGCTGCCCTAGCCCTTGAAGTTCCAAAGATACATTCAGTCATCTTAAGCCTCTCCCTGTATAATATGGATTCTCTGCATAAAATCCTCACTTCCCCCATTTCAGCTGATAAAGTATTATTCGTATTTCAAATCTTTTCCCAGATTATAATACTTTACAACGTTTTACATTCAAATGATGTCTATGTGAGCAACCATGAGACCTAGATAATAAATGCCTTTCCCACAGTTTCTGTTTTTATTAAAATTTATCAGGCCAGCCAAGTGGCGTATTGGTTGAGCTGGCTTGGGATGCCAGCGGCCCTGGTTCAGATCCCACATATGAGGGTTAGTGACACTGCCCTCTACAGCTAAGATGGTGAACAACGGCTCCACCTGGAGCTGGGCTGCTGTGATTTTCCAGGGATGGCATAGCTGAAGCCCCTGCTGCAGTGGTCTGCCATAGGCTACATTGAGTGGCAGATGGTGTGAGCTGCCAAGAGTCACTGTGAGTGGCTGTCCAGAGGCTGGCGACTGATCTGCCTCACCCTAGAAGAGAGCAATGATGATAGCAACATGGGCCAGTGAAGCAATGTCCTCCACAACTAGACTGAAGAATAAAAAGGACAACAACTTGTCTGTTCCCCTTCCCCAGTTGCCCAAAGCTGTTCCCCTTCCCCAATTCCCCAATGAAATCTTTAAAAAAGAGTATTGGGGGTGCCAATGGTTACTAAAATTACATGGGTTTCAAGTGTACAATTCTGTAATACATCATCTATGTATCGCGTTGTGTGTTCACCAAATTAAGAAGATAATAACTTCGTAGACAGAGGTTCTTTTACCATGTTTATTACCCATAGAGTTCCAGATGCTATTTATGAATGGAAAAAAACTGCCAAGAACATCTATAAGCCTCCATATTCCAAGATATCTCTCTGTCTTTATTGATACCACATCTTTCTCTACTAGCTCAAATAAACATGGATCTTTATAAAATTGTATTTTCAAGATGAGTATGAAAACAGTATCAGCTCCCCAACACACACACACACACACACACACACACACACACACACACACACACAACACACACACACACACACACACACACCCCTCCTGCCCTGTAAGGATGATCTTGGTGGGAAAGTCAGTGATGACTAATTTCCCTTCACCTCATCAGCTCCAGCACAGAGATTCTGCCCAGTTGAAAGTGAAAATAAGCTTCAAAGACTGGTAATACCTTCGCCCTGACTAAAGGGCCAAAATTCCATTGGATCAGACTGTGTAGCAATTTATGCTCCAGGGCATAAATCTGAAAGGTCAAAAACAATAGACCATTTAGGTAGCAATTCATGGAGTCTAACAGCTAGCTGGATGTGATACCAATGTATAGACAGACCAACCAGAAGCTTAACAAGGTGTTGAGGAAAAGGATAGTCAAATAGAACTTGATAAAATCACAGATATCCCTCTGAGGAGCATCTAAAGAGGGAATTTTTGAACTACAAGTCCCTGGCTAAATGTAAACTCTGTGAACATTGAAATCAGTGTAAAAGGTACACACAGATTCAATAGTGAAAGTTGGAGATCTTATAAGTTCAAGAATAAGGTCTAAAATAGTGGCTGATTAATAAATAGTACTGACCCAGAGGCAAACCCTAGGAAATAAGGCTTAAAGATAAAAGTGAGAAAAAATATTTTGATCAGGAATATCAAAGGCTGCACACCGTGAGGAAAACAGACCAATAAAAAAGTGTAGAAAAGTCAATAAGTAAATCAACCAACTACTATAACAAAAACAACCTCTGGAGGGATCAGGAACCAGAGCAACTATGATACTTTATCTAAAATGTCAAGTTCTCCACATAAAATAAGATATACAAAGAAATTGGAAAGTGGAATGTGCTCATGTGTGCACACACATGTATAAATTCATTTTCCAAGGCCCAGATTTTGGATTAGCAGAAATAAACATCCATTTATGATTACTTGATCCATAATGGTGCCATTAGAATTCAATGGCAACAGAATTGTCTCCCAAAAAATAATTTTGGGGCCTGAATTTATACATACAAAAGAATGAAATTGGATCTTAAGTCACATCATATACAAAAATTAACTTAAAATGAATCAGGTACCTAAATGTAAGTATTAAAACTATAAAGCTCTTGGGCCAGCCGAGTGGTGCAGTGGTTAAGCGCTGGGTTAGGAAGCCAGCGGCCCCGGTTCGGTCCAACATATGAGGCCCAGTGACACTGCCCTCAAAAGAAAAATCAAAAAACTGTAAAGCTCTTATAAAAACTCATAGGAATAAACATTCATGACCTTAGATTAGGCAATGGTTTCTTTTTTTTTTTTTTTTTAGGGCAGTGTCACTGGCCCTCATATGTGGGACCAAACCGGGGCCGCTGGCTTCCCAGGCCAGCGCTTAACCTCCGCGCCACTCGGCCGGCCCTTAGGCAATGGTTTCTTAGACATGACACTAAATGAACAAACTACAAAAGAAAAAAAGACAAAGATAAATAGCACTTCATCAAAATTTAAAACCTGTCTACATCAAAGAACATCCAAGATTATGTAAAGACAACCCAGACAATGGTAGAACATATTTGAAAAACATATCTGATAAGGGTCTAGTATCCAGGATATATAAATAATATTTATCACTTAATAATAAAAAGATAATCCATTTTTTTAAAAATGATGTAGTATTCCAATAGACGTTTTCCCAAAAATTGCTAATAAATACAGGCAATGATGCTCTACATCATCAGTCATTTGGAAAACGTGAAGCAAAATCACAGTGGTATACCACTTCACAAGGGCTGGTATGGCTATAATTTTTTAAATAAAAGAAAGAGGTGGCACGCACAGGCTCTGAGGCAGAAGCCAGAAATCGGGCGAGTGGGGGAAGAAAGAATACTCGCAGGGGAGACACAGCATGTGCAGGGCAGAGATGCAGGTCCCCGGGAGAAAGACCCGAGATTTGAGATGCTGCAGGGTGAGCATAGCCCCCTAAACCCCAGCAGTCCTTTGGGAGAGCAGCAGGAATTCTACTGGAGCATATGAGGCAAAGACCTTAGCTCAAAATAGTGTTGGGACTGTGTTTTTTTGTTTTGTTTTGTTTGTTTGTTTTGCTTGTTTGTTTGTTTGTTTGTTTGTTTGTTTGTTTTTCTTCCTCTCTTGGACAGAAAGCAAAAAAACAACTACAGAAAAAAAAAAACCACCCTCCCTCAGAAACCTTGGCCCCCGCTAAGCCATAGTCTTAAACCAACCCCTGAATGGAGCAATAGGGGCAGACTACAGAAGTATTCCTACCTGTAGGGGGTAGAGAATTTCCACCCCAGAAGAGGCTGCAGAGCGAGACTACCTACCACGCCCCCACCTTTCTGGCAAGGATTGAGAGGCATGGCAGGTTCAGCTACTGAGGCACTAACTAACAGACTCCTGGCAGCTGGCTTTTGGCAGTGAGGAACTCTCATTCTCCACGGCTGTCAACAAAAAGGGTGCCCAAAGACACTCATTGAGCCTTCAGGGTGTGCAGCCTGCCCTGGGACAGGCGAAAGCAAAAACGGCAGTGCTTTGTAAAAACTACGAATCACACGTCACAACCACATTCATGTACAGCAAACCTGCAGTGCCAGGATCATGCTACACATCAGGTGGCCATCATTGTTCCTACAAGATGCAGAGGAATTTTTGTACAGCAGAGGACAACCTGAAGAGAGCTTGGTGGACTATAGCCAAAACCAGCAGTTTTTGTTTTTTTTCCCTTTTCTTTTTTTTTTTTTCTTTTCCCTTTTATTGGTTGTTTTTGGTTTTTATTACTATTTCATTATTATCATTTTCTGGTTTCTAATATAAGCATATATATGGGTGTATATAGGTGAATATATGTCCACATATATGGGTGTGTAGACAAATATATTTTTTTTTGTTTTTTTCTTTCTTTCCCACCATCACTTTCTCCCTTCTTTTGTTTATTCTTCTCACCACTATACTTTCCTCTTTTCCTTTCTTCTGCAAATTTTATTTTATTTCATTTTTATATTTTTTACTTTGGTATAGCTATTTGGGTTCTCATGTTTATTCTATTTTTTATTTTATGGTATTATATTGTATTTTATTTCCTCTTCTGTTCTATTTTGTGTGTAGTTGTTGTTTGGTTTTTGTTTGCTTTCTTCTTTTGTATGTTTGATATTTCTGTACAAGTTGACTGTAGGTTGTTGGTTCCTTTTTTTTTTTTTTTTACATGTGAGAGCATTTGGTTTCCTTAGGTGGCTGCGGTGGTTGTACTGGTTGATCTGTTTTGCTCTAAAATCACTCTGCAACTGGAACACACAAAGAGACACAAGAATCATCATACCCACAGGCCAACTTTAGATAAAACCAGAACATTTCTGGGTTTGACATACAAGAGTGACATACAAAATGAAGTCACTACAGGGGCAGGGCCCAAAGGGTACAAGCCTCATCAGAGAGGTCAACCCTCACACAGCAGCTCAGAAACTGTGGACACTGCTGATCCTCACAGCTAATCAGTCTGGGAGTCAATCCCACCTACTGACTAGCCAAAAGTAATCAAAGCTAAATTTCAACAGATAAGACACACAACACAAGGAACACCCCAGATATACATGCACAAGAGAAAAGGGAGACTTAGTAATTCAAATATAAAGAACACATACCGTATAAGTGGACTGAGAGACCTAGGGGATCTATCTGCAATACCGAAGCAAGCACAAAGAGTAAGTCAGAATGGAGTTTCAAGAAGCACAACCCAAATAAAAGAACAGAAGAAACCTCCTGAATCAGTGGAACTAGAGGAAATAGAGGTAAGCAACCTGTCAGAGACAGAGTTCAGAACACTGATTATTAGAATGTTCAAGGAAATTAATGAAAATATAAAGAAGGATAAAGAAATCATGAAAACCAACCAGCTAGAACTTAAGAATGCACTTAATGAATTAAATAACAAATTCGATGGAATTACTAGCAGATTGGACAAAGCAGAAAATCGAATCAGTGACTTAGAAGACAAGATAGCAGCGATCACTCAAGCGAAACAACAAAAAGAAAATAGAATGAAAAACATTGAAAATAGTTTAAGAGAGCTGGGAGACAACATCAAATTCAACAATTAGCCAATCATTGGAATACCAGAAGGAGAAGAGAGGGAGCAAGAGATTGAGAACTTATTTGAAGTAATAATGTCTGAAAACTTCCCTAACCTTGCAAAGGACATTGAAATACAAGCCCAGGAAGTGCAGAGAGTTCCAACCAGGATGATCCCAAACAGGCCCACAACAAGACACGTTATAGTGAAAATGGCAAGGGTTAAGGACAAAGACAGAATTCTTAAAGCAGCAAGGAAATGGCAGCAAGTTACTTACAAGGGCACCCCCATAAGATTATCAGCCGACTTTTCTACAGTATCTCTGCAGGCCAGAAGGGAGTGGCTGGAGGTTTTCAAAGTGATGAAAAATAAAAGCCTACAACCTAGATTGCTGTATCCAGCAAGGTTATCATTTAAAATTGAAGGAGAGAGAAAGAGCTTACCAGAAAAGAATAAGTTGAGGGAATTCATTAGCACCAAGCCAGCCTTTCAGGAAATGTTAAAAGGGCTTCTTTAAGCAGAAGGGAAAAACAAATAACAAAATGGCAATAACTATGCACCTATCAATAATCACATTAAATGTAAAGGGATTAAATGCTCCAATCAAAAGACATAGGGTGGCAGAATGGATAAGAAAGCAAGACCCCTGCGTATGCTGTATACAAGATACACACCTCAGATCAAAAGACACATTCAGTGGCCGGCTGAGTGGCCCGGTGGTTAAGCGCTGGCTTGGGAAGCCAGCGGCCCCGGTTCGTGTCCCACATATGGGGCCAGTGACACTGCCTTAAAAAAAAAAGACACATTCAGGCTGAAGTAAAGGGATGGAGTAAAGTATTTCATGCAAATGGATCTGAGAAAAAAAGCTGGAGTATCGATACTTATATCAGATAAAATGTACTTTAAATTGAATAATATAATATAGGACAAAGAAGGACACTTAATAATACTAAAGGAATCGATCCAACAGGAGGACATAACCATAGTAAACATCTATGCACCTAACATAGGAGCTCCTAAATATCTAAAACAGATATTGTCAGACAAAGACGGAGATCAACAGGAACACTATCATAGTAGGGGACTTCAACACCCCACTGTCATCAATGGACAGATCCTCCAGACAGAAAATCAATGTGGAAACAGTGACTTTAAATGAAATATTAGACCAGCTGGATTTAACACACATTTTCAGAGCATTTCACCCCAAATCTAGAGAATATACATTCTCCTGAAGTGCACAAGGAACATTTTCTAAGATAGACCACATGTTAGGCTACAAAACAAGTCTCAATAAATTTAAGAAGATTGAAATCATTTCAAATGTCTTCTCTGACCACAATGCTATGAAACTAGAAATCAATTATAAGAGGAAACCCGGAAAGCTGTCAAATAAATGGAGGCTAAATAACATGCTACTAAATAGTGAGTAGGTCACAAATGAGATCAAGGAGGAAATCAAAAGATACCTCGAGACAAATGAAAATGAAAACACCATGACCCAAGATCTCTTGGATACAGCAAAAGCGGACCTAACAGGGAACTTCATAGCAGTGCAGGCCTACCTAAAGAAGGAAGAAAAATCTCAGATCAACAGGTATCCTTACACATCTAGGAACTGGAAAAAGAACAGGAAAGGAGCCCAAGGGTAGTACAAGAAAGGAGATAATAGAGACCATAGCGGAAATAAATGATACAGACAAGAGAAAAATAATATAAAAGATCAATAAAACCAAGAGCTGGGTTTTGAGAAGGTAAACAAAATTGACAAACCTCTAACCAGGCTCATCCAAAAAAACAAAAAATAAAACAGAGAGGACTCAAATTAGTAAAATCAGGAATGAAAGAGGGGAAATGACTACAGACATCGCAGAAATATAAAAAATTTTAAGAAATTACAAAGAGCAACTATATGCCATTAATATGACAATCTCAAAGAAATGGATAATTTTCTAGAAGCATACAACCTTCCAAAGCTAACTCAAGAAGAAACGGAAAATCTAAATGGTTTGATTACCATCAAGGAATTTGAATCAATAATCGACAAGTCCCAATAAACAAAAGCCCTGGACCAGATGGCTTCACAAGTGAATTTTATCAAACATTCAAAAAGGAACTATCACCTATTTCAAAAATCCAGATGGAGGGAAGGCTCCCAAATTCTTTTTATGAAGCCACTATCAACCTGATTCCAAAACCAGATAAAGACAGCACAAAAAAGGAAAACTACAGGCCAATACCCCTGATGAATATAGATGCAAAAATTCTCAATAAAATATTAGCAAACAGAATGCAGCAGTATAATAAGAAGATCATACATCATGATCAAGTGGGTTTCATCCCCAGTATGCAACTCTGGTTCAACATCTGTAAATCAATTAATGTGATACACCACATCACCAAAATGAAGAATAAAAATCACATGGTCATACCAATAGATGCAGAAAAAGCATTTGACAAAATCCAACAGCCATTTATGTTAAAAAAACCCTCAGCAGAGTGGAAATACAGGGATCATTTCTCAACATAATAAAGGCCATATATGACAAACCTACAGCTAACATCACACTCAATGGGGAAAAGCTAAAATCATTCCACTTAAGATCATGAACAAGACAAGGCTGTCCACTTTCTCCTCTTTTATTCAACATAGTTCTGGAAGTTCTGGCCACAGCAATCAGACAAGAAAAAGAAATAAAAGGCATCCAAATTGGCAAGGAAGAAGTAAACTTTTCATTATATGCAAATGACATGATATATAGAGAACCCCATAGACTCCATCAAAAACTATTGCAGCTGATAGACGAATTCAGTAAGGTAGCAGGATACAAAATCAATGTTGAGAAATCAGTTGCATTTGCATATACCAATAATAAACTAACAGTAGGAGAAATTAAGAAAACAGTTCCATTTACAATTGCTTCAAGAACTATAAAATACCTAATAAATTTAACCAAAAAAGTAAAAGATCTGTACTCAGAAAATTGTAAGACACTGAAGAAAGAAATAAAAGAAGATACAAATAAATGGAAACACCTACCATGCACATGGATAGGAAGAATTAATATAATAAAAATGTCCATAATGCCTAAAGCAATATATAGATTCAATGCAATTCTTATCAAACTACCAAGGACATTTTTCACAGAAATAAAAAGTATAATACTAAAATTTATATGGAACCCCAAAAGACCCTAAATATCCTCGGCAATCCTGAGAAATAAGAACAAATTTGGGGGTATCACGCTACCAGACATCAAAGCACACTTACAAGGCTACCGTAATCAAAACAGTATGGTATTGTCATAAAAACAGGCACATAGATCAGTGGAACAAAACAGAGAGCCCAGGAATAAATCCAGGAATCTGCAGACAGTTAATCTACAAGGGAAGCAAGAATTTACATTGGAGTAAAGATAGACTATTTAATAAATGGTGCTGGGAAAATTGGACTGACACATGCAAAAAATTGAAACTGGACCACCTCCTTATGCCATATACAAGAACAAATTCAAAATGGATTAAAGACTGAAATGTAAGGCCTGAGGCCATAAAACTCCTAAAAGAAAATATAGGGAGTAAATTTGCAGACATTACTCTGAGAAATATTTTTACTGATATATCCCTGCGAGCAAGGGAAGTAAAAGAAAAAATGAACATATGGGAGTATATCAAACTTAAAAGTTTTTTCACAACAAAGGAAACCTTCAATAAAACAAAAAGGAAGCCTACTGAATGGGAGAATATATTTGTCAATGATATATCTGATAAGGGGTTAATATCCAAAATTTATAAAACGCTCATGCAACTCAACACCAAAAAAACAAACAACCCAATCAAAAAATGGGCTATGAAGGATATGAAGAGACATTTCTCTAAAGAGGACATACAGATGTACAACAGGCATAGAAAAACTGTTCAACCTCACTGGTCATTAGGAAAATGCAAATAAAAACCACAATGACATACCACCTCACTCCGGTCAGAACGGCTGTCATCAATAAATCAACAAAAACATGTGCTTGTGGGCTGTGGGGAAAAGGAGACCCTGCTGCACTGTTTGTGGGATTGCAGATTGGTGCAGCCACTATGAAAGTCAGTAAGGGGGTATCTCAAAAAACTGGAAATGGAACTAGCTTTTGACTCAACAATTCCACTCCTAGGTGTTTATCCTGAAAAAACCCAAACACTAATTTGAAAAAACATATGCACCCCTATGTTCATTGCGGCGCTATTTACAATAGTCAAGACTTGGAAACAGTCGAAATACCCAGCGGTAGATGACTAGATTAAGAAACTGTGGTACATTTACACAATGGAGTATTATGCAGCTATAAAGAAGAAAGAAATCGTACCATTTTCAACAATATGGATGGACCTGGAGAACATTATGTTAAGTGAAATAAGTCCATCAGAGAAAGACAAATACCATATGATCTCACTTATATGTGGAATCTAAAGAACTGAATAAATGAGCAAAATAAACAGAAATGGTCTTAGAGACACAAAGGAAAAACAGATGGCTAGTTGGGATGGGGGTGGGCATGAGGGAGAAGGGGAAGGGACAAAGCAACATAAACTGGTAATACAATATTACTGCAGAGACAGAAGAGACAGTTTAGGGAATATAATCAATAATGTAAATATTATTTTACGGGACCAGATGGACTCACGTCTTGTCCGGGAGACCACTTCATTGACGGTGTAGTGACCTGACTACTGCACTGTACATTTGAAGCTGCCACTGATTAATATAAGATGTTGACTATAATTTAACACATATATAGTCATGGGATGTGGAATATAGTGTGGGGATGGAGTCAATGGGATTGTAACAGATATGACGATATCAGGGGTGGGGGGTAGGAGGGACAGGTAGTCACTTTGGAAGGGGAAAAAGATAACTATTACATTGTTTTGTACATTTGTAACTATTAATCATAAAAATAATAAAAAAAAAAAAACAAAAAACAATTTGAAGAATTTAGATAGACAATAGTATTGAGTCAATGTAAATAAAAAAAGAAAGAAAGAAACTAATAAATATTGAAGAGGTTGTGGAGAATCAGAACACTCATAGATTTCTAATAGAAATGCAAAATGGTATAGCTGCTGTAGAAACCAGTTTCGAAGTTCCTCAAAAATTAATCTTAGCATTATTATATGACCCAGCAATTCCACTCTTGGGTATATTTATGATAATTGAAAACATATGTTCACCCCAAAACTTGTAAGCTATTGTTTATAATAACCAAAATGTAGAAAGAATCCCAAAATATATAAGCTGATGTACGGATAAACAAAATGTGGTCTATCCATAATACAAAATATTATACAGCCATGAAAAGAATGAAGTACTGAAACACGCTATGCTATGAATGAATCTTGAAAACAGTGTACTTAACAAAAAAAAAAGCCACACATAAAAAAACACATATTGTATGATTTCATTTTAAGAAATTTCCAGAATAGTCATACGTAAGACTAAATCTAAAAATTGAGGAAAAGGAGAATGGGGAATAACTGCAAATTGTTATGTGGTGTACTAAATGTGGTAGTGGTGAGGGATGCAAAACTCTGTGAATAATGTAAAACCCACTGGATTTACACTTTAAAAAGAGTAAATTTTGTGATATGTAAATTGTATCTCAATAAGCTATTATTTTTTTAAAGAATTAAGTATAAAGCAATACACAAAGGATCTTTCCCCACATCAGGAAATGTAATATTAAAGTCCCGTAGAATAACTTTGCATTTCATTTCTTAATCACAACCTTCTCCTTAAAACTGTCTATATCACCCCAATCTTGCCTTTTTTTTTTTTTTGAGGGCAGTGTCACTGGCCCTCATATGTGGGATCTGAACCAGGGTTGCTGGCATCCCAAGCCAGCTCTTAATGACTGCGCCACTCGTCCGGCCCCCAATCTTGACTTTTTTAGTAATAAATATTCTACTTCAGGTTTAACACTTATGAGATTCTCCTTGTATGTTTTTGAAATTTAGGTGAATAAAATCATACAGTATATACTATTTTAAGCCTTGTTTATTTGACTGAAAATCATATTTGCAATATTGATCCATGTTGTTACATATACCTGTACCTTTTCACATTTATTGCTGTATAATATTCCATTTAAAAAAACAAAATCATTCAGGGCCGGCCAAGTGGTTAATAGCTGGCTTGGGACGCCAGGGGCCCTGGTTCAGATCCGACATATGAGGGCCAGTGACACTGCCCTCTACAGCTGGGATGGTGAACAGCTCCATCTGGAGCTAGGGTGCTGTGAGTCTCCGGGAAGGCATAGCTGCAGCTCCTGCTGCAGTGGGCTGCCATAGGCTACAGTGAGTGGCCGGCAGCCAGCAAAAGCGGCTGGCAGCCAGTGTGAGCTACGAAGAGCCGCTGTGAGCAGCCGTCCATAGGCCGGAGTTCGATCTGCGCAATGATGATACCAACATGGGCCAATGAAGCAACGTCCTCCACAAATAGACTGAAGAACAAAAGGACAACAACTTGTCTGTTCCCCTTCCCCAGTTCCCCAACACTGTTTCCCACCCCCAATTTCCCAACAAAATCTTTCAAAAAAATAATTCAGTTTTTCATTGTAATGTTTATTAACATTTAGCTGTTTCCCGTTTAGGCTATTGAGAGTGACATGTTTAATTCTGATTTATTTTTTTTCATAAGGATATAGCCTTTCAGGGTCCCAGATTTAATATGGGGCTGTGTCCTCCTAGGCACATATTATTTACAATTCTTGAGATTTCATTTTCAACTCATTTACTCATCCTAGAAAAAGTACTACATAACTCATTGCTGAATATCACTATGGTCACCTTCAAAATACTCCCCTTGGGAAGCTTTGCACTCATGCCAGTGCCTAGTCCACCCTTCAAAGCAATTTTGAAACCCTTTTTCTGGGCTGGCCATCAGAGCTGTCATCGTATTATCCTTGATGTCCTGAATGTCATCAAAAAGTCTTCCTTTCAATATTTCTTTTACCTTCAGGTTAAGAAAGAAGTCATTGAGGTCCAGATCAGGTCAGTAAGAGCAGTGTTCTAATACAGTTATTTGTTTACTGGTTAAAAATTTCCTCACAGTCAATGCCATG
Source organism: Aselliscus stoliczkanus (assembly GCA_033961575.1). NCBI lineage: Eukaryota > Metazoa > Chordata > Mammalia > Chiroptera > Hipposideridae > Aselliscus > Aselliscus stoliczkanus. The sequence continues at coordinate 80,931,732 of CM066737.1, forward strand.
TGAGTTGGTGCATTGTCGTGATGCAAGAGCCGTGAATTATTGGCAAAAATTTCAGATTGTTTTCCTCTAACTTTTTCATGCAGCCTTTTCAGTATTTCCAAATAAGATACTTGGTTAACTGTTTTTACAATTGGTACTAATTTGTAATGAATAACCCCTCTGATATGAGAAAAGGATAGCAGCATCATTTTGACTCTTGGTTTGGACTGATGGAGCTTTTTTGGTCGTGGAGGAAAAAAGTTCTATGCACTTTGACACTTTGTTTCAGGGTCATATTGGTACAGGCATGTTTCATTACCAGTGATAACATGGCGAAAATCATCTTCTTGCCACTCCAAAAGGTCTTGGCAAACTTCAACTCTCCTTTGCTGTTTTCTCATGGGTGAGCTCCTTCAGGACCATTTTTGTACACACCTTTCTCATGAAAAGATTTTCAGTTAATATTTTCCTTGCCTGACATCATATAAATGGAGGCATGATGTGAGCCTCTTGATATGTCTCATGCAATTTACAACAAATTGAACAGCTCTAATTCCATAAAGGACTCCCAGCACAGCAGATAACCAAATAAAGTCACACAATTGAAACTATCTAAAGGTGGGAAAATAGGCCAAGCAGGGGAGAAAGGAAAGGGTGATGTGTGGAGACCCAGGCCACACAAGCAGCAGGATGCAGACCAGAGCTCCGAGCTCCCTGTGCTCCAGAGCTATCACAGTAGCAGGAGAAGGAAGAATTCAAACTGCTAGCATTCCCCTTGTGGCTCACAGTCCCATCTGAGTGATCAGCATTTACATGGCTGAAACTAACACTCATGGAAGAGACTTCAGAGCACAGACTGAGGGAAGGGTGAAAATGGCTGTTGAAATCCTCACTGCCAAGCAGAGGATGGAAGGCATTCTCAGAGCCCAGCCCCCTCCTCCCCACCCTGCCAAAGGTTGCCCCATCCCCATCTGCCCAGTGCTAGAAGCAGAACAATAGCAGTGTCAAATCAAAACCAGAATATTTTTAGTTCTGAAAACTGCAGCCAGCAGCCACAGACTTGTAGCCAAACTAGTTTTGGTGAAGGAGAGGGAGCCTGGGGTACAGGATTAGTTGTGCTGGTGGTTGCCACCATTGCTCAGAGCCACCTCTCACAACCCACACTGCCCTTGCCCCCACCTACATGGGCAGATCCCTACAGGAATAAACAGAGTCACTGAAACATATAGGCCCTGAATCTGATGCAGGAAGAACTTTGGAACTTCAAAAGCTCTCCGCATCCCCCAACAAAGGTGGTGTCCTGAGATCCAGGTGACCTTCTCACAGAGGAGAAGCCCACCTTCCAGGGAATCCCCCATTGTGTGAGAAGCCAGAACAGTGCAGAGAAAATATAACACTACAGCGTGAGAGAGAATAAAAGGCTGCAATCCAAGAGAAAGTAAAGCATTCTACCAATACCTACTGTAAAGCAAACGAAAGACCTCTTCCTACAAACCTGTTGCAGAACTCACTCCTGTGGTTGCCTAGGAAGAGAAATACTAATTCATTAATTGCCATGAATAATCAAGGTAATAAGGCCACTCAGAAAGAAAATGAAAAGTATCCAGCAAATGAACTTAAAGACATAGAAATATGTGACTTAAATGACAGAGAACTTAAGATTGCAGTTCTGAAAAAACTCAACGAGATGCAAGAAAACACAGACTGATCAATTAAGGAACTCAGAAACACAATCAAAGAACAAAATGAACATTTTACCAAAGTGCGTGAAAATTTTAAAAAGAACCAAATAGAATTTCTGGAGATTAAGAAGTCAATAGAGACATAAAAAATGAAATAGCAACTTTAGATAACAGAGCTGACCATATGGAGGAAAGAATCAGTGACATTGAAGATAGAAATCTGGAAAAGACACAGATCAAAGAAGAGAGAGATTTGAGAGTTAAAATAAATGAAAGAATTCTACAAGAACTTTCTGACTCCATCAGAAAGAGCAATATCAGAATAATGGACATAACAGAAGGAGAAGAAATGGAGGAGGGAACAGAGACTATATTGAAACAAATAGTGAGACATTCCCAAACCTGTGGAAAGAACTGGATCCTTGAATCCAAGAAGCAAACAGAACACCTAATTACCTCAGTCCCAACAGGCCTTCTTCTCCAAGGCACATTGTATTGAAGCTGTCAAAAAATAGTGACAAAGAAAGCATCCTCAAGGCAGCCAGGAAAAGAAGATGGTAACCTAGAGATGAAAACCCATTGGATTATCATCCGTTTTTTTTTCAGCAGAAACTCTACAAGCCAGGAGGGAGTGGAATAAAATATTCAAACTATTAAAGAGATAAATTATGAGCCAAGAATAATATATCCAGCAAAGGTATTGTATAGATATGTAGGAGGAATAAAGACCTTTTCACACATACAGAAGCTGAGGCAATGTTCCAACACAGTCCCCACACTATAGGAAATACTGAAGGAGGCGATTCGACCTGAAACATAAAAGCAAAAGAATACAGAACCATGAGTAGTATTACAAACAGACAGAAATAGGAAATGGTAACCCGTACATGAAATAAGAAACTCTACACTTAAGCATAGCATACAGGGTAAAGAAGAAAAAAAAACTTTAAAAAAAGAGCAAAAAGTCAACTTGCTACTGCAGCACAGAAATCAACTCACAGAATAAACAGGGATACGTTGTGACAAGAAAAACATAAAAGGGGAGAGAATAAAGCTCTGAACCTGCACAAAGTCATGGAGAAAGGAAGTATGCCAAAGAAAATGGAATACTCTAAATATGAAACTTTCTTTTACTTAAACCTAATGATAACCACTCAAAAAAAAATCCAGAACTGAAATATATAAGAAAAAAGAAGAAACAGTGGGGAAAATCATAGAATACCACTACACTGAAATAATAGACAGCAATGAAAAGGGAAAGAAACAATGGAGACAGAATCCTACCAGAAAACAAATGATAGAATGGTAGGAAATCCTCATACATCAATAATCGCCATAAACGTAAATGGACTGAACTCACCAATAAAAAGGCACAAAATAGCAGATTTGATTAAAAAAACTAATCCCCACCATATGCCGCCTCCAAGAGACATATCTCAGCTACAAGGAAAAATGAAAGGGTAGAAATTAACACTCCAAGCAAATGGTATTCACAGAAAAGGAGGATAGCTATATCGATATCAGGTAAAACAGACTTCAGTATAAAAAAGGTAACAAGAGACAAAATGGAAATTTCATAACGATAAAAGGGACTACAAAACAGTCATCAATATTTATGCCCCCAATCAGGGAACACCAAAATATATAAAGCAATTGCAAACAGAACTAAAGGGAGAATTTGACAAAAATACAATTACAGTAGGGAACCTAAATACATTATATGACTGTCATGAATAGATCATACAAACAGAAAACAAATAAAGATATATCAGCCCTAAATGACACATTAGAGGAAATGGACATAATTGACATTTATAGAGCACTTCATCCTAGAACATCAGACTATACATTCTTTTCTAGTGTACATGGAAAATTGTCAATAGACCATATATTGCAACATAAAGTGAACTTCAGCAAATTTAAGAAGATTGAAATCATATCAAGCATATTCTCTAATCACAAGTCTTTAAAATTGGTTATCATGTACAAAAAGAAAGCAGGGAAAACCACAAATATGTGAATATTAAACAACATACTTTCAAAGAACGACTGGATCATAGAAGAAATAAGAAGAGAGATAAAAAAATACATAGACACAAATGAGAATGAAAATACATCCTACCTAAATTTTAGAGATACAGTGAAAACAGTTTTAACAGGAAAGTTTATATCATTACAGGCCTATCTCAAGAAAGAAGAAAAATCCCAGATAAATAACCTCACATTATACCTTAAAGAACTAAAAAAAGAAGAACAAATGAAATCCAAAGTCAGCAGAAGGAAGGACATAATAGAAATCAGAGAAAAACTAAATGAAATAGAGAACAAAAAGACAATAGAAAAAATTAATACAACAAAGAGCTGGCTCTTTGAAAAGACTAATGAAATTGACAAACCCTCCGCTAGAAACTAACATAAAAAGAGAAAAGACACAAATAAATCAGAAATGAAAGAGGGGAGGTTACCACAGATGCCACAGAAATACAAAGGATTACCCAAGAATACTATGAAGGATTATATGCTACAAAATTCAATAATCTAGAATAAATGGACTTGTGCTTAGAAACATATAGCCTTCCTAAGCTGAATCACAAAGAATTGGAAAATCCAAATAGGCCAATCAACAGTAATGAAATTGAATCACTCATCTGAAACCTTCCCAAAAAAGTCCGGGACCAGATGGCTTCACTAGTGAATTCTACCAAACATTAAAAGCGGATTTAACACCTGCCCTGCTCAAACTATTTTAAAAAATGAAGAGACAATACTCCATAACTCATTTTATAAGGCCAACAGTACCCTGAAACCAAAACCTGATAAGGACAACACAAAAAAATAAAATTACAGACCAATATCTCCGATGAATACAGATGCAAAAATCCTAAACAGAATTCTAGTAAATTGAATGCAACAGTGCATTTAAAAAATTATACATCACAGCCAAGTTGGGTTCATCCCAATGGCACAAGAATAGTTCAACATAAGCAAATCAATGTGATACACCACATAAACAAAATAAAGGACAAAAATCATATGATTATATCAATAGATGCAGAAAAAGCATTTGACAAGATACAACATCCATTTATAATTAAAACAGGTAAAAATGGTTATAGTAGGAAAATACCTTAACATAATAAAGGCCCTATACAACAAACCCTCAGCTAATATCATAATTAATGCTGAAAAACTGAAGCACTTTGCTCTAAGTTCAGGAACAGGACAGTGCTGTCCCCTATCTTCTGCTTTTCAACATAGTATTGGAAGTCCTATCCAGAGCAATCAGGCAAGAGAAAGGAATAAAAAGCATCCAAATAGGGAATGAAAAAGTTAAATTCTCACTTCTTGCAGAAGACATGATGGTACAATATATATAGAAAACCCTAAAAACATTCCATTTTCATGGAATGGAAAAATCAACATACTTAAAATGGCATATTATCCAAAGCTATATACAGATTTAATACAATCCCTATCAAAACCCCAATGGTATTTTTTAAAAGAAATGGGACCAAAAAATCTTCAGAATTGTATGGAACCATGAAAGACTGAATAGCCAAAGCAATCCTAAGGGCAAAAAAAAAAAACCAACAACAATGCTAGAGGTATCACACTCCCAGACTTCAGCTTGTGCTACAGGGCAATATTCAAAACAGTATGGTATTGGGACTTCCGGTAAAATAGCGGAATAGACAGATGCTGTGCTAACTATATCCCAGGAACACACCAAAATTACAAACAATTTATACAACATTCAACCCTGGAGGGCCCCGGAACACTAGATGAAAATAACCACTAAACGAAAAACTTAAAGAAGAGGCCATGTCACGTCCGGTAGGGGTGGCGGAGACAAGAGAGGGCAAACCTCGTGAGGGAATTCCTGGATGTGGGGAGGCTTCTCCGGTTGGGGGAGAGACCCTCGGCTGCACACCAAAATCACCAGCCCAGCGTTCCTTTGCCGGGAAGAGGAATTCCAAGATACCTGTCAGTAAATTAGTCAGGACTCTCTTTATTAAGCTCAGTGAGGCTGAGAGCAGCTAGAGAATCAGTGGGACTGGCACACGGGCTTGCTCACCGGTGAGCACTTACCTGGTTCCTGGTGCAGGGAGTAGCTGTGTGAGCCGGACCCAGGAGCCTGCGGGATGGACTGAACTGAGCATCTTTGGTAGAGAAACTGGAGGTTTTTGGACTATTGTTTCACTGGTGTGGACCTTGCACGTGAGTGGTGTACAGGAGGACGCCATTTTGTCAGGATTGGGCCCTCCCACAGAGGGTCAGGTCTGGGACCTCATTGGTCTGGTGGAATTGGCACAGAAGTGCTGGTGTGTACACGCATGAGGCCTTGGATCCCCACCCTCCTCCTGGCTTATACTGCGTTGCCAGGGAAACGCTGGGCAGGTGCCCTCTGGCTCCAACAGTCTGCTCACTGAGATGTGGGAGTGCGTGAGCCACCTTAGATCCCCACCCTCCATGCAGCTTGTGCTGTGCTGCCAGGGAAATGCCTGGTGGGCATGCTCTGGCTCCAACAGGCTGCTCACTGAGTCACGGGAGTGTGCAAGCCGCCTCGGGTCCCCGCTCTCTGCACTGCGCTAGCAGAGTTGCCAGGCTGGTGATTGGTGGTCGGGCTGCTCAGCCTGATCTGCGAGCGGCTGATTGGACAGGCTGAGACTGGAAGTTTTCCTGGGAGTGTTGGGCCGTGAGCTGTGTGCCTGCGTGATCCAGCCAGGGCTCTCCTGGTGATCTGTCTAATACACCAAAGCAATCCCAGAGCAACAGCCAGAATGGGGAAACAAAGAAATATGTCACAAGTAAAAGATCAGAAGAAACCTCTAGAAATGGAACTAAATGAAACAGAGGAATCCAACCTTTCAGAGACAGAGTTTAGAACACTGATGATAAGAATGTTTAGCAAACTTAGTGAGGACATAAGGAAGGATAGAGAAATCATACAAAACAACCAATTAGAACTAAAGAATACAATAACTGAAATGAAGAATGAACTCGAAGGAATCACCAGTAGAGTAGATGAAGCCGAAGAGCGGATCAGCAATTTGGAAGACAAAATAGCAGAAATCACCCAGTTGGCACAACAAAAGGGCCAAAGAATAAAAAACAATCAAAATAGTTTAAGAGCCCTATGGGACAAGATGAAGAGCAACTACCAACGAGTCATAGGAATACCAGAAGGAGAAGAGAAGAGCAAGGTATCAAGAATGTATTTGAAAAAATAATGACGGTAAACTTCCGTACCCTGGTGAAGGAAATCAACATACATGCCCAGGAAGTGTAGAGAGTTCCAAACAAGCTGAAACCAAAAAGGTCCACCGAAGACACATCATAGTTAAAATGGCAAAGGTTAAAGACAGAGATAGAATCCTACAGGCAGCAAGAGAAAGACAGCAGGAATACAAAGGAACTGCTGTTAAACTAATAGCTGACTTGTCTACAGAAACACTGGAGGCCAGAAGGTAGTGGCAGGAGACATTCAAAGTGACACAAAATAGAGGCTTACAACCAAGATTTCTCTACCCAGCATGGCTATCACTTAAAATTGAAGGAGAAATAAAGAGCTTCTCAGAAAAGAATAAGCTTAAGGAATTCATTACCACCAAGCCAGCATTGCAAGAAATGTTAAAAGGGCTTTTTTAAACAAAAGAAAGGGGTAAACAAGCTCACCCAGGAAGACCAGGAATACAAATAACAAAATGGCAATACATATGCACCTATCAATAATCATTTTAAGGGCCGGCCGAGTGGCAGAGTGGTTAAGCGTTGGCTTGGGAAGCCAGCGGCCCCAGTTCAGGTTTCACATGTGAGGGTCAGTGACACTGCCCTCAAAAAAAAAACAACAATCATTTTAAATGTGAATGGGTTGAATGCTCCAATCAAAAGACAGAGAGTGGCTGAGTGGATAAGAAAATAGGACACATGTATATGCTGTTTACAGATGGAATAAGATATTTCATGCCAATGGAATTGAGAAAAAAAAAAAAAGCTGGAGTACCAATACTTATTTTGGATAAAATAGACTTTAAAATGACTACAATGAGAGACAAAGAAGGACACTATAACCCTAATATACATCTATGTACCTAATAACATATAACAGATTTTGACAGACATAAAGACAGAGATCAACAGTAACACTATCATAGTAGGGGACTTCAACACGCCATTGTCACCAATGGACAGACCCTCTAGACAGAAAGTCAACATGGAAAGAGTGGCCTTAAATGACACTAGACCAGCTGGACTTCGTTGATATTTTTAGAGCATTTCACCCTGAAAAAACAGAGTGTACTTTCTTCTCAGGTACACATGGGACATTTTCCAAGATAGACCACGTTAGGCCACAAAACAAGTCTCAGTAAATTTAAGAAGATCGAAGTCATATCAAGCAGATATAAAGGAAAAACTGATGGTTGCTGGCTGGGAGGGAGTGGGGATGAGGGAGAGGGGGAAGGTTTTGGACAGCGTAGGTGGGTGACTACAATGTTGCTGCAGGGATATGGGGGCAGTTCTGGGAATGTAGTTGATAATATTGTGAAGAGACTATTATGTTAAGTGAAATAAGTCAGTCAGAGAAAGACAAGTACCATATGATTTCACTTATATGTGGAATCGGAAAAACTGAATGAACGAGCAAAGTAAACAGACTCATAGATATAGAGAAAAATCTGAGGGTTGCTAGTTGGGAGGGGGTGGGGATAAAGGGGAAGGGGAAGGGATTAGACAGCATAAATAGACAACTACAATATTGCCACAGGGATATGAAACACAGTTCAGGGAATAAAATAATGCTGTAAAAATTTTGTGGCATGTCAGATAGTCACATGTCTTGTTAGGGAGACCACTTCATGGATGGAATAGCGGCTTGATCATTGCACTGTACACCTGAAGCTGATGTTGTATAATATTGTATGCCAACTGTAACTGAATATATAGATAGTCAGGGGATGTGGAGTATACCATGGAAGGGAGTCAAGGGAATTGTAATAGATATGTATGATGTGGGGGAGGAGTGGGGTCACGAACTGGGGGATGAGGGTTTTCACTTTGGGGGGTGAAGAGTATAACTATTGCATTGTGTTGTACACCTGAAACTAATAAAAAAAAGGAAACAAAAAAAAGATCATACATCACCACCAAGTGGGGTGCATCCTAGCGACTCAAGGATGGTTTAACATAGGTAAACTGATCAATGCGATACACCACATAAACAAAATGAAAGATAAAAATCATATGATCATAAGAATAGATGCAGAAAAAGCATTTGACAAGATACAGCACCCATTTGTGATTAAAACACTGAATAAAATGGGAAAGAAGGAAAGTACCTCAACACGGTATAGTTATAGATTATATAAGACAAACCCTCAGCTAATAACCTACTTAATGGTAAATAACTGAAAGAGTTTCCTCTAAAATCAGGAAAAAGACAGTTACCACCTGTCATCACTGCTATTCAACATAGTATTAGATGTCCTAGCCAGAGCAATCAGGCAAGAGAAAGAAATAAAAGTCATCCGAATTGGAAATGAAGAAGTTAAATTGTCACTTTTTGCATATGACATAATTTTTTTTATATACTAAACCCTAAAGTCTCCACATAGACACAATAACAAAAAAAATACAAAAACTATAGAAACAATAAGCAAATACAGTAAAGTTTCTGGATATAAAATCAGTGTACAAAAATCCTTTGTATACCTATATACTACAATGAAATTTCAGAAAAAGAAATGAAAAAAAAAAACCAAAAAAATTCCTTTTGAAATTGCAACAAAAAGAATAAAATACCTAGAAATTAACTTAACAAAGGATGCAAATGACTTATATACTGAAAACTATTAAATGAGACACACAAAAAATGGAAAGATATTCCATATTAATGGATGGAAGAATCAACATAGTTAAAACGACCATGTTACCTAAAAGCAATATGAGGTCTGACAATTACATTCATGAAATTGCCACAATGTGCTTACATTGACAGCATTGTACAAACAGCTCAATAAGGTTTCATAACCTTGGAATAGCAGTGTCTCACAGCTGTGTTCATGGTGACATGTGGCGGTGTCTTGCTGAGTGGTGTTTATTATTGTTGTTGCGTGTTTTTGTGTGCCTTTGCAAGAGTGCCTGAGCTTGAATTAGAGCAATGAACAAACATTAAATTTCTTGTTAAACCTGGCAGGAGTGGAAGTGAAATCAGGGACATATTAGTCCAAGTTTATGGGGATAATGACATGAAGAAAACGGTAGGGTACAAATGGATTAAACGTTTTTCTGGGGGGAGAGAATGTGTCACTGATCAGGAGACGTCAGGGCAGACAGTAACAAACAGAATTGATGAAAACTGCAAAACTTCGTCGAATTGTGTGTCAAAATCATTGGCTGAGTGTGAGAAGCATAACAGTAAACATCAATAGAGAAATATTTAGCAAAATCTTTTTTTTTAATTAAAGTTTATTGAAGTGACAATTGTTAGGAAAGTTATATAGGTTTCAGGTATACAATTCTGTAATACATCATGTATATATCACATTGTGTGTTCATCACCCAGAGTCAGTTCTCCTTCCATCACCATATAATTGATCCATTTTACCCTCATCGACCAGCCCCTCCCACCACCCTCTGGTACCACTAAACTATTGTCTGTGTCTATGAGTTTTTGTTTCTTTGTTTGTTCCTTTGTTGTTTTCAGTTTTATATACCACATATCAGTGAAACCATATGGTTCTCAACTTTTTCTGTTTGACTTATTTCACTTAGCATTATAATCTCAAGATCCATCCATGGATCTTGTCACAAATAGCATTATTTCATCTTTTCTTGTAACAGAATAGTATTCTATTGTGTATACAAACCACAACTTCTTTATCCAGTGATCTATCAAAGGATAGTTTGGTTGTTTCCAGGTCTCGGCCACTGTAAATAAAGCTGCAATGAATATCGGAGCACATATATCTTTACGGATAAATGTTTTCAGATTTTTTTGTGTAGATACCCAAGAAAGTGATTGCTGGGTCGTATGGTAATTCTTTTTTAAGTTTTGGAGGAATCTCCACACTGCCTTCCATAGTGGCTGCACCAATCTGTATAACCACCAACAGTGTATGAGGGTTCCTTTTTCTCCACAGCCTCTCTAACATTTGCTATTATTTGTCTTGATAGCTATTCTAACTGGTGTGAGGTGGTATCTCACTGTAATTTTTATTTACATTTCTCTGATGATTAGTGATGTTGAACATTTTTTCATGTATATTGGCCATTTGTATGACCTCTTTGGAGAAATGTCTATTCACACCCTCTGCCCATTTTTTAATTGTATTGTTTTTTTGTTGTTGAGTTGTAAGTGTTCCTTATACATTTTGAATATTAGCCCCTTATTGAAGGTGTTTGTGAAAATCTCCCATTTGGTTGGTTGCCTCTTTATTTTGTTGATGGTTTCTCCTGCTGTGCAGAAACTTTCTAGTTTGATATAGTCTGATTCATTTATTTAAGCTTTTACTTCCCTTGCCTTTGAAGTCAAATTTATAAAATCTTCTTTGAACTCAAGGTTCATAAGGTTAACACCTACGTTTTCTTCTATGCAGTTTATTGTTTCAGGTCTTATGTTTAGGTTTTTGATCCATTTTTAATTAATTTTGGTACACAGTGACAGATAATCTAATTTCATTCTTTAGCATGAGTCTTTCCAATTCTCCCAGCAACATTATTTGAAGAGGCTGTCTTTTCTCCATTGTATGTTTTTCGCTTCATTGTTGAAAATCATCTGTCCATACTTAGGTGCGTTTATTTCTGGGTTCTTGATTCTATCCTGTTGATCTGTGTGTCTGTTGTTCTGCCAATACCATGCTGTTTTTTTTTTAAATCTTTTATTGTGAAATAGACATTTTTTAAAATTAGTTTCAGGTGTAAAACACAATGCAATAGTTAGCCTTTTTACCCTTCAAAGTGACAACCCCCCTTCCCCAGTACACCACCCCATTCCCCCCCATATCATACATATTTATTACAATTCCTTTGACTCTCTTCCACAGTATACTCCACATCACCAGCCTGGCAACACTGCAAGCGCAGTGCGGAGAGCCAGGACCTGAGTTGGCTTGTGCACTCCCGGGTCTCAGTGAGCAGCCTGTTGGAGCCAGAGAGCACCCGCCCAGCATTTCCCTGGCAACGTAGTATAAGCCGGGCGGAGGCTGAGAATCCAAGGCCGCATGCACGTGCGCACGCACACACACACACTTCTGCGCCAATTCCACCAGACCAATGAGGTCCCAGACCTGATCCTCTGTGGGAGGGCCCAACCCTTACAAAATCGCACCCTCCTGTACACCACTCGCATGCAGGCTCCACACCAGGGGAACAATAGTCCAAGAATCTCCAGCTTTTGCCCCAAATGTGCTCAGTTCAGTCCATCCCTGCAGGCTCCTGGGCCTGGCCCACACAGCTACTCCCTCCACCAGGAACCAGGTAAGTGCTCACTGGTGAACAAGCCCATGCACTGGCCCCACTGATTCTCTAGCCACCCTCAGCCTCACTGAGCCAGGCAGAGAGTGTTCACTAATTTACTGCCAGCTATCTTGGAACTTCTCTTCCTGGCAAAGGCACTCTGGCCTGGTGAGCTTGGTGTGTGGCTGGAGGGTCTCTCCCCCTACCAGAGAAGCCTCCCCACAGCTGGGACTTCCCTCACAGGGTTCACCCTCTCTCGTCTCCGCCTGTCCTACCAGACCCGACGTGGCCTCCTCTTTAAGTTCTTCGTTTAGTGGTTCTGTTCATCGAGTGTTCCGGGGACCTCCAGGGTTGAATGCTGTATAATTTGTTTGTGAGTTTGGTGTGATCCTGGGAGGTAGTTAGCACAGTGTCTGTCTATTCTGCCATTTTCGATGTATGATTTTTTTTGGTCTTTTTAATTTATTTATTTATATATATTTTTAATTAGCTTCAGGTGTAAAACAAAGTGCAATAGTTATACTTTTTACCCCTCAAAGTGACAACCCCCCTCCCCCACTCCTCCCCCCCATATCATACTATCTATTACAATTCCTTTGACTCCCTTCCACCATATAATCCACATCCCGTGACTGTCTATATATTCAATTACAGTTGGCATACAATATTATACAACATCAATTCTGGGAATATAATGTTGTTAAAATTTTGTGGGGTGTCAGATGGTTACACGTTTTGTTAGGGAGACCACTTAATGGATGGAGTAGAGGCTTGATCACTGCACTGTATACCTGAAATTGATGTTCGATGTATGATCTTTTAAATGTATTCGATTTGCTAGTATTTTGTTTAGGATTTTTGCATCTGTATTCATAGAGATATTGGTCTATTTTTTTTTATTTGTTACTCTTAGCAGATTTTGGTATCAGAGTAATGTTGACTTCATAAATATGAGTTAGGAAGTATTGTATCTTCAGTTTTGTGGAAGAATTTGAGGAGAACAGGTCTTATATCCACTTTGAGTGATTCATAGAATTCATTAGTGAAGCCATCTGATCCTGGATTCTCACTTTTAGGAAAGTTTTGGATGATTGTTTCAATTCCCTTAATGTTGACCAGTTTATTTAAATTTTCCAGTTCTTCATGGTTCAGTATAGCTAGGCTATATGTTTCTAAGAACTTGTCCATTTTTTTTTTTAGGTGACTGAATATTGTGGCATGTAGTTCTTCATAGTATTATTGTACGAACCTTTGTATTTCTCTGGTATGTGTGGTAACTTCTCTTCAATTTTCTCTTTTTATGTTAGTGAGTCTAGCCAAGGGTTTGTCAATTTTATTAATCTTCTCAAAGAACCAGCTCTTTGTTGCATGATTTTTTCCCCTGCTGTCTTTTTGTTCTCTATTTCATTTAATTCTGTTCCAATTTTTATTATTTTCTTCCTTGTGTTTCATTTGTTCTTTTTCTTCTAGTTCTTTAAGATACAATGTTAGGGCCGGCCGAATGGTGCAGTGGTTGAGAGCTGGCTTGGGACTCCAGTGGCCCTGGTTCGGATCCCACATATGAGGGCCAGTGACACTGTCCTCAAAAAAAAAAAAAAGGTGCGATGTTAGGTAGTATACTTGGGATTTTTCTTGTTTCTTGAGATAGGCATGCAATGATATAAATTTCCCTCTAAATACTGCTTTCACTGCATCTCAATAATTTTAATACAATGTATTTTCATTGTCATTTGTTTATATGTGTCTTTTGATCTTTTCTTTATTTCTTCCTTGATCCAGTCATTCTTTAATAAGATGTTGTTTAATCTCCACATGTTTGTGATTTTTCCTACTTTCTTTTTGCAGTTGATCTCCAATTTCAAAGCCTTGTGGTCAGAGAATATGCTTGGTATGATTTCAATTGTATAACATTGCTGGGGCTTGGACCGGCCGAATGGCATGGTGGTTAAGTGCTGGTTTGGGATGCCAGCAGCCCTGGTTCCGGTCCCACATATGAGGGCCAGTGACACTGCTCTCAAGAAAAAAAACAAAAAAACAAAACAAACAAAAAAATAAAATTGCTGGGGCTTATTTCATATCCTAACATATGGTATATCCTTGGGAATGTTTCATGCACACTAGAAAAGAATGTATAGTCTGGTGTTCTAGGATGAAGTGCTTTGTAAATATCAATTATGTCCATTTGGTCTAATTTATCATTTAAGGCTGATATTTCCTTACTGATTTTCTGTTTGGATGATCTATCCATAGCTGTCAATGGCATATTTGTTCTCCTACTATAATTGTGTTTTTGTCAGTTTCTCCTTTATATCTGTTAGTAGTTGCTTTGTATATTTTGGTGCTCTTTGATCACGGGCATATATATTGATAAGTGTCATTTTTTTCATTATATTGTCCCCTTTATCATTATGAAATATCCATCTTTGTCTCTTGTTACGTTTTATGTCCTGAAGTCTATTTCGCCAGATGTAAGTATGGTTACACCCACTTTTCTCAGGATGTCATTTGCTTGGAGTATCATTTTTCCACCTTTTCAGTTTGAGTCTATATTTCTCCTTGTAGTGGAGATGTGCCTCTTGGAGGCAACATATGGTTGGATTCTGTTTTTTGATCCAATCTGCTACTCTGTGCCTTTTAATTGGTAAGTTCAGTCCATTTATATCTAAGGTGACTATTGATATACAAGGATTTCCTATACTCGTCTTATTTATCTTTAGTTTTCTGGTAGCTCAGTGTCTCCATTATTTCTTTGCCTTTTAGTTCCAGTCTGTTATTTCAGTTTGGTGATATTCTATGATGTATGACACAAAGCATTGTCATGATGGAGGATGATTTATTGCACAATTTAAAACACACATTCTTTCAACCATAGCTCACACCTGACTGACTGCACCAAAGTAGTAAATTGTCACATGCTGTTACAAAGGTTCAATATGCTGCTTCCCATATTGAAGGTTACTGTTTTCCATTGGATGGCACTCGGCAGCAGCATTTACTGTACTTGCTGATCGCACAGAAAGGTTCCATTTCACACATCACTTCTGGTATGGCGATTTCTGTCAAATAAAAACATTATGGTTTGTCCTCACCACCTTATTCACGGGACCTGACACTGTGCAACTTCTGGCTCTTCCCCAAAAGTCAAAGTGACCATGAATCAATTCAGGATATCCAGACAGCCATGACAGCACAACTAAAGACACTCACGAAAGAGGACTTACTGAACTGCTGCAGAAAGTGGCAAGATCGATGGGATAAGTGTGTTTGCAGTGAGGTGGAGTTAATTGTAATGTGTGTTTTACTGCAATAATTTTTTTATTTAAACATTCACTGTATATTTTGATCATATGTTGTATACCTCAGTATTCTTAAGACTATAAAAAGACTATTAACACTACAATACAACATAATTCAATTCTATGTCAAAAATTTTCTGTTTTCTGGGCTGTCCAGGTGGCTCAGTTGGTTAGATTGCAAGCTGTGAGCAACAGGGTCACCAGTTTGATTCCCACATTAGCCCGTGAGCTGCACCCGAGTTGAGCTGCCAATGAGCAGCCGGATGGCTCAGCTGGTGAGAGCGAGTGCTCTTAACAACAAGGTTGCCAGTTTGACACCACATGGCATGGTGGGCTGCGCCCCCCCCCCCCAACTAAGATTGAGCACGGCACCTTGAGCTGAGCAGCCGTGAGCTGCCAATGGGAAGCTGGATGGCTCAGTGGGTTAGAGGGCATACTCTTAACAGCAAGGTTGCTGGTTTGATTGAAAGTAATGACTGGATTGGAACTGAGCTTGCACCCTCCACAACTAAGATTGAAGGACAACAATTTGACTTGGTGCTGATGGGTCCTGGAAAAACTCAGTGTTCCCCTTCTCCAATTCACAAACAGTGCTCCCTCCCCTAATTCCCCAATAAAATCTTTTAAAAAGTATTTTTTCTGCTTTCTTATAAATAAGCAAAAAATAAATAAATCTAAATCAGCAGAGCTAATGGTTCTGTTTTATCAAAGATTGTAAATATTTATTCTAAATTTTGAATGATTTTTTTAAAAGTACCTGAGTTCATGTGTTTTCTAGGGTTTGTGTCTCTTTCCTTTCTTGGACAAACCTGGGAGGATGGATAAATTATATGTATAGATAGATGATAGCTAACTAGATAGATAGATAGATAGATAGATAGATAGATAGATAGATAGATAGATAGACAGACATGATGATGCAGTGATCTGTCTCATGTGAAGTTAAGCAAGCATTGGGCACTAGAGGGCAGCAAAAGATTAGAATTGACATAAACATGCTGGCTACAAGTAGGATCAATTAGTTGCCTATAAGGGCAACTGAAAAAAACTTCTTGACACACACCGTTGGCCAAGAAGAAGGGCTCTGGACTGAACTGAAGCACAGAAGAAGGTGGAATTATAACTCGGGAACATGATAAAATTACTATACCTCAAAGTGTCTGAAATAGATGAAATAAGGAATTTAGTAATGTGTTGTGTTGTCGGAAAAGTCATGGCGCATTTTTGCAACGTAAAACATGGAAAAAATACATCATGACTTTTGCATCAACCCAATATTTAATGATTTTTAAGAAGAAGCAAAGAAGAACCAAACCTAGAAATCCAAATTTCCTCCTAAATTAGTTTTTAAATCAGGTTGTTAAGGATAAAGTCAAAGCTGCACTGAAATCAAGCAAAGTTGAGGAAAGAAGGGAAATCAGGACAGACTGAGGAAGTAAATAGATCACTGGGCCATTCGGTGTTCTTTGTAACACATTGTGAAAAAAGTGACATCTGTTTTGTAAGTGAACTTAGACAGATACAGTTTAAAGAATGCACCCTAGAGAATGTAAAGTGATTTGACACTCTTCTGTTCTCAGGTCCATGCCTAGGGAATAGTGCAACCTTCATTGAGGTATCTTTTGTGAAAAATCTATGAGGAATGTGGACAGCATTGAAGTGGGAGGCTAACCCAATGGTTCCACAGAAATACATCTGATATTTAAGCTTGTTCCATTCCCAGTAACCAAGCTATTATAATTTACTCAATCAGTACCAGGAACACAAAACTACCAGACTAGTTTATATCAGGAAAAGTTATGTGCATTATCAAGAGTGAGCAATAGGTAATGTGAGTGGAACTGGTAATTGACATGGAAGAGGGTTTATACTAGACATTTATCAGATTGGAGTATTTTTTGGCTGCCAGAGCCACATCCTTCCTCATACAATCCCAGTTTGCTTCTGACAATTTACTGCTTCCATATGATCTGTAGTTTTTGTGTGACAATAATTTGGTGCACCCATCTCCCATTGCCGAACTCCATGCCTCTGACTATAGGATCTGAGAGAATCAGAAGGTTAGTCACCTAACTTAATTTCAGCCAAACAAAAAGCCCTTTCTCTGGACTTAAATTTTGAAGAAAGCAATACATTTTGAAGGCATATTTGGAAATAATATTTATCAGAACATCAGCCATGTGGTGGTGGTAATAAAACTAGAAAACAAGCAAAAGCTTCTGAACAGGTGAACTGTTCTTCAAAAATAGGTGCTGTGATTTTCATTTCCTGCTTCTTGCTATCTCAGAGCCTCCTGTTCTTCTAGCCTCTCATAAATTCTGTGAGCCTTCAATATCTTTTCGATAAATTTCTTTTCACTTAAGTTTGTCAAGTTGCATTCTGATGTTTGCCACAAAAGGCTTTAATATAAGAAGATATGGAATTGAAATATGTAGGATATTACTATACACAAATTGAGGTGTGGGAGGCAAAGACATTTTATTATTTTGATCACATAAGCCACAATAAATAAAGTCTTCGTTCTAAGTTATTGTGATCAGTGTGTAAAATTTGTTCACTAATCAACTATCAATGGAAAAGAGCAAGCAGATGACATTTTACACTGTATGGCTTAATAGGCAGTGCATTATGAAACTCCTAGATATTCATTCACATAGATTACAATGTCAGTGTCACCCCCTATAAATGCACTATATGGTGGCAATAATTACCAAGTCAACATATAGTTGCAAAAAATGAAAGTAAAATATATCCTAATAATTTCACCTGATCTGTGCATCTATAAAAGTCAGCAGATGTCTTGAATGGGTAAATCCCAATAGGGAGTGAGAAAGTCTGTCATCATTGATAGGTTGAACCAATATGAACATTCTATTGTAGTATGGAATTCAGGCTACTTTGTAGCTGGGCTCAGAAGTACCTATTAGTATTGGGAGTAGGTGGAAATGGTTGATATAGTCCCCCAAATCCATCAAATTTCCCTTGTTACTAGGTAAATATGTGTTTTATGTTCCTTGGTCTCAGACCTGGACTCATTAAATGCCACAGAAGAGGATTTTAAAGATTATATCATGGTGGAGAGTGTTAACATCATAAAATTAATATTTCATGCATGAAAGTAATATACATACTGAATATATGTACCCTGTATAAAAAACAAGCACTGACTGAAAAATAGATGTTTTTCTTACTATCACATGGGATTTATATATAGGACTCTATTGCTGCATAAGTGAAAGGCAGATAAGCAAACCTAAAATTTTTTTTGGCCTGGAAGAAAAATGTGCTTTTTTAGTACAAAAATGGAACTGTCTGTAAGTCTGTATTGAATTTTTTCTACATCTATGGAAATGTGAGATTTGAAGCTTGTGATTGTTTTCTAAGATGTTTTATTTTATTTTTAATTAATTAATCTCATTATTAATTTCAGGTATAAAAATGTGATATATATATATATATATATATATATATATATATATATATATATATATATATATGATGTATTTCAGGATTGTACACCTGAAACCTATGTAACTTTACTAATCAATGTCATTGCAATAAACTTGAATTTAAAAAAAAAGAAAAAATTCAGGTGTAAAAACAACATAACGATTAGACATTTATACCCCTCCCGAAGTGAAAACCCAAACAAGCCTGCTACCCCTCTGACACCATAGATAGCTATTACACAGTGGTCAGGCATTCATACAACTTATGAAGTTATCCCCTCTTCAAGTCCAGCACCTATCCGACACCATACACAGTTTTACAACATTTTTGACTATATTCCACATACTGCACTTCACATCACTGTGACTATATTGTAATTACCAATTTGTACTTTCTAATTCCTTCACTTTTCTCACTCACCCTCCAACCATCAGTTTGTTTTCTGTGTTGATGAGAATATTTCAACCATCAGTTTGTTTTCTGTGTTGATGAGCATATTTCTGTTTTGTTTGTTCTTTATTCTATTCTTTAGATTCCACATATCAGTGAGATCATATGGCTAGTTGACTTTTTCAGTCTGACTTATTTCACTTAGCATAATATCCTCTAGGTACATCCATGTTGCTGCAAATGGTAAGAGTTCATTCTTTTTTATGGCAGAGTATTACTCCATTGTATAAACATACTCAAGTTTCTTTATCCAATCATCTATAGATGTGCATTTGGTTGTTTCCATATGTTGGTTATTGTGAATAGTGCTGCAGTAAACATAGGGGTGCACATAATTTTTTGAATTAGTGTTTTGGGTTTTTTTGATAAATACTCAGGAGTAGAATTGTTGGGCTATAATGTAGTTCTATTTCTAATTGTTTTATGGAACCTCCATACTGTTTTCCATAGTAGATGAACCAATTTCTAATCACATCAATATTTCACAAGGTTTTCCTTTTTCCACATCCTCGCCAATACCTATTGTCTGTTGATTTATTAAAGATAGCCATTCTGATAAGAATGAGGTAGTATCTCATTGTGGTTTTTATATGTATTTCTCCAGTGATTAGTGATGTAGAGCATCTTTCATATGTCTATTGTTCATTTGTATGTCCTTTTTGGAGAAATGTCTTTTCAGGTCCTCTGCTCATTTTTTTTTTTTTTTGAGGGCGGTGTCACTGGCCCTCACATTAAAGGTGGTTTTTTTTTGTTGTTTGTTTGTTTGGGTTTTTTTTTTTTTGTGTGTGTGTGTTTTGAGGGCAGTGTCACTGGCCCTGTTATGTGGGACCGAACCGGGGCCACTGGCTTCCCAAGCCAGCACTTAACCACTGCGCCACTCGGCCAGCCCCCCATTTTTAATCGGATTGTTTGTTTTCTTGCTGTTGAGTTGTATGGGTTTTTTAAAAATAAATTTTGGATATTATTCCCTTATTAGATGTATCATTGGTAAATATTTTTATCCCATTCAGTAGGATGTCTTTTCGTTTTGTTAATGATTTCCTTTGCTGTGCAAATCTTTTTAGTTTGATGTAGTCCATTAGTTCATTTTTTTGTTTTGTTTCCCTTGCACAAGGAAATATATCAGTAAAACTATTACTAAGGGTAATGTCTGAGAGTTTACTTCCTATATTTCCTTCTAGGAATTTTATGTTTTGGAGTTTCACATTTAAGTTGTTAATTCATTTTGAGTTTATTCTTGTACATGGTATAAGAAAGTGGTGCAGTTCCTTTTTTTTGTATATATCTGTCCAGTTTTCCCAGTACCATTTCTGTTTTTCTTTTTTTTTCCTAAGATTTTTTTACTGGGTAATTGGGGGAGGGGAACAGCGTTGGGGAATCGGGGAAGGGAAACAGAAACAGATAAGTTGCTGTCTTTTTGTTCTTCAGTCTAGTTGCAGAGGATGTTGCTTCACTGGCCAATGTTGGTATCGTCTTTGCGCTCTTCCCGGATGAGGCAGATCGGTTGACAGCCTCTGGATGTCGCTCACCATGGCTATTGGCAGCTCACGCTGGCTGCCGGCCACTCAATGCAGCCTATGGCAGCCCAGTGCAGCAGGGGCTGCAGCTTACACTGTCGTCGGGGCTCACACAGCCCAGCTCCAGGTGGAGATGTTGTTAGCTATAGAGGGCAGTGTCACTGGTCCTCATATGTGGGATCCGAACTGGGGCCACTGGCATCCCAAAACCAGCTCTTAACCAATGTGCCACTCCGCCGGCCCCTAACACCATTTCTTTAATTAATTCTCTTTACTCTGATGCAAATCCTTTCTACCTTTGTCATAAATTAAATGAGCATATAGACATGGATTTTTTTCTGGGTTCTCTATTCTGTTCTGTGTATTAGTCTCTGTGTCTCTTTCTATGTAAATACCATGCTCTTGATTACTTTGGCCTTGTAACATAATTTGATATCAGGTAAAATGATACCTCCATTTTTTAAAAAAATACTTTATTGGGTTATTGGGGGAGGGGGAAAGCATTGTGGAATCGGGGAAGGGGAACAGACGAGTTGCTGTCCTTTTGTTTTTCAGTCTAGTTGCGGAGGACTTTGCTTCACTGGTGCATGTTGGTATCACCATGAGGCTCCTCCTTGGTGAGGCAGATTGGTCGCTGGCCTCTGGACAGCCACTCACAGTGATTCTTCGCAGCTCAAACCAGCTGCCAGCTGCTCATGCTGGCTGCCCGCCACTCACTGTAGCCTATGGCAGCCCATTGTAGCAGGGGCTGCAGCTATGCTGACCTGGGGACTCACAGCAGCCCAGCTCCAGGTGGAGTTGTTGTTCACCATCTTAGCTGTATCCCTCATATGTGGGATCCGAACTGGGGCCACTGCCGTCCCAAGCCAGCTCTTAACCAACACGCCACTCGGCCAGCCCAATACCTCCAGTTTTGCTTTTCTTTCTCAGGATTGCCATGGCTATCTGTGATCTTTTATGGTTCCATATAAATTTTAGAATTATTTGTTCTAGTTCTGTGAAAAATGCCATTGGCATTTATTTTGATAGGGATTGAGTTTAATCTACAGATTGATTTGGGTAGTATGGACATTTAAACTATATTAATACTTCCTATTCATGAGCATGGTATATGTTCCCATTTATAGGTATCTTCTTTAATTTCTCTCTTCAATGTCTTATGATTTTCTGATTGCAGGTATTTTACTTCCTTGGTTAAATTTATTTCTATGTATTTTATTTTATTTTATTTTTCAGGGCAGTGTCACTGGCCCTCATATGTGGGACCTGAACCGGGGCCACTGGCTTCCCAAGCCAGCGCTTAACCCTCGCGCCACTCAGCTGGCCCTTTATTTGATTTTTTGATGCAATTATAAGTGGGATAGCTTCTTAAATTCTCTTTCTGATAGTTCCTTATCAATGTATAAAAATGCAAATTATTTCTGAATATTAATTTTATATCCTGCTATTTTAACAAATTCATTTATCAGTTCTGGTAGATTTTTGGTGGATTATTTGGGGGTTCTCTGTATATAGTATCATGTCATCTGCAAATAATAGAAATTTTACTTTCTCCTTTGACATTTGGATGCCTTTTCTTGCTTTTTTTTTTCTTTCTGATTGCTGTAGATAGAACATCCAGTACTATGTTAAATAAAATTGGTGAAAGTGGGCATCCTTGTCTTGTTCATGATATTAAAGGGAATGCTTTTAGCTTTTCCCCATTGAGTATGATATTAGGTGTGGATAATATATGGCCTTTATTATTTTAAGTGGCCCTTTATCCCCACTTCGCTGAGAGTTTTTATCATAAATGTATCCTGAATCTTGTCAAATGCTTTTCCTGCATCTATTGATGTGATCATATGATTTTTATTTGTCATTTGGTTTATGTGGTGTATCATATTAATTGATTTGCAGATATTGAACCAACCTTGCATACCAGGAAGAAATCCCACTTGATAGGGATGTATGACCTTTTTCATGTACTGCTGAATTTGGTTTGCTAATATTTTGTTGAGGATTTTTACATCTATGTTCATTAGGGATATAGGCCTATAGTTTTCTTTTCTTTTCTTTTTCTTTTTTTTTTTTTCACCTGAGCCATCCTGCCACATGTGGACAGCTCGCGGCAGCTCAGCTCAGGCTGGACATCAAACGGCTTTTGCTCAGAGCTCAGCTCGCACTCTTGAGCAAGCTCTTAACCAACTGAGCCACTTGGCCGGCCTTTTTTCTTATTTTTTTGTAATGTCTTTTTCTGGTTTTGGAATCAGAATAATGGTGGCCTTATAAAATGAGCTTGGGAGACTCTCTTGGATACTAGTGTAAGGGGAATAGGTGTGAATTCTTTTTTGAATGCTGTGTAAAATTCACCTGTGAAGACATCTTGTCCAGGACTTTTGTTTGTTGGGAGCTTGTTGATTACTGGTTCAATTGCATTAGCAGTAATCAGTCAGTTCAGATTTTCTGTTCCTTCTTGATTTGGCCTTAGAAGATGGTATTCTAGGAATTTATCCATTTATTCCAGATTGTCCAATTTGTTGGTGTATAGTTGCTTATAGTAGTTTCATAACATTTTTTTTTATATATATCTGTGGTGTCTGTAGTCACTTCTCCTCTTTCTTTTCTGATGTTATTATTTGGGTCCTCATTCTTTTTTTTCTTGATGACCCTGGTTAAAGGCTTCTTAACTGTTTTTATTTTTTCTAAGAGTCAGCTCTTGGTTTAATTGATCTTTTTATTATTTTTGCCTCTGTTTTGTTTATTTCTGCTCCGATTATTATTATTTCCTTTCTTGAACTCACTTTGGGCTTTCTTTGTGTTTTTATTCCAGTTCCATAAGGTGTGAGGTTAGACTGTTTATTGCAGATTTTTCTTGTTTCTTGAGGTAGGCCTGCATTGTTATGAATTTCACCCTTAAAACTCTTTTTGCTGTGTCCCATAGATTTTGGGTCATTGTGTTTTCATTTTCTTTTTTGTCAGGTATCTTTTGATTTCTTCCTTAATCTTGTTGTTGACCCATTCATTATTTAGTAGCATCCTATTTAGTCTCAATATGTTTGTGTGTTTTTCAGTATATTTCTTGAAATTGATTTCTAATTTCATACCATTGTGGTCAGACAAGATGCTTGATTTCATTTCAATCTTCTTAAATTTACTGAGACTTGTTTTGTGCCCTAATGTGTAGTGTTTATTGGAAAATGCATTTTCTGCTGCTTTTGGGTGAAATGCTCTAAATATATCAATTAAATCCATCTGGTCTAGTGTGTCATTTAAGGCTGCTGTTTCAGTGTTGATACAATTGATCCATTGGTATCAATGTGTGTTCAAGTCCCCTACTATGATTGTGTTATTTTTGATCACTGCATTTACATCATTCTATATTTGCTTTATATATTTATGTACCACCCCCCATGTTCGATGCGTAAATGTTTATCGGGTGATGTGTTGTTGGTGGATTGATTCCTTTATTATTATGTGATATCCTCCTGTATCTCTTGGCATAGTCTTTGTTTTAAAGTCTATTTTGTCTGATACAAATATTGGTACCCCAGATTTTTTTTTCATTTCCATTTAAGTAAAATATTTTTTTCTATCGCTTTTACTATCAGTCTATGTATGTCTTTCGATCTCAGGTGGGTCTCTTGTAAACAGAATATACATGGGTCTTGGTTTCTTATCCATTCAGATACCCTATGTTTTTTTGTTTTTTTTTTTTTAGCTGATCCATCCTGCCACCTTTTGGCAGCTCAACGGCAGGTGAGCTCAGGCTGGGCATCGAACTGCTGTTGCTCAGAGCTCAGCTCACACTCTTGAGGGAGCTCTGAACCAACTGAGCCACTTGGCCAGCCTTACCCTATGTCTTTTGATTGAACTCATTTACTTTTTTTAAAAAAAAACACACATATTTAACTTTACTTATCATTGTCACTTAAAACTTCACTTTGTAAAACACAAAAAGACATTTTTAAAAGTTCTGCATGACCGTAATTGAAACAGTAGAAATATCAGTAGCTTTGTAGGTGTAAGTTATATAAATTAAAATCAAATAATTGGAGATTTTTCAATATGGAAACTATACAAATGAAATAAATGGCAAAAGGACATAATAGCAATATTTTGTTATTTATGGATTATCAGTTACTTTAGGACCTAAATAAAGATTCTGAATATTCAGATTTCTCCTGCTGTTTCATATTTAACTATCTTCCTACCTACATTCTGAATCAAGCTATTTTACCAAAGAGTCTGATTTAGGAAGGCATTTAGCTTTACAGGAAAAGTTTCTCCATCTACAGTTACCCTCTTCCAAGGAATTGCCATTACAGTGCTGATGTAATCCACTGCTTCCCTTTTCAGCAGTGTGCAAAAAATCATGTCAACCCTCTGGAAAGTCAAACAGGGACCAAAAAACGGGACAGCTATGCACAGTTCAGTAAAGAATGTTAAGTTTCCCCATCTATAAAGTACCCAATGAAATAAAACAGGAACTGTCGTTGACTTGGTTTCAGGAAAAGTGCACTGGAGAACTGCATCGTTGTTCTCCTGTCTGCTCAGTCACTGACGGGGAGTTTGTAGGCCACCAGGCTGTTTACTTTGTGGATTGTAGTAGTGAATGAGAGCAGACAGACTTGCTTGGAGTTGGTAATGAACTGTGGTCCTGAATTTTCCCATTTTTCAGGTACAACCAAATCTTTGTCTGTATAAATCAGTAGATCAAATGAACACGAAACTTCCAGCAGTGGCAGGAATGTCACTGTCGCTGTGATCTGTCTGATGACTGACTGGATTTCATCTTGGATAGCTTTCTGAGACTTTTCTCTGGGTGTACTGTCCTCTTTGGCAGTTTTGTCACACTCGATATCAAATTGCCATCTTTCAAGGACCTCGCCACTTTCAATATTTGAGATGACTACCACCAGCTTCTGAACTGAACATTTGTATAACCAATCTTTCAGTTGTTCCACCACATTATTTAGGTATTTCATGAGCTCAGAATCAGTAGTTACAAGCAAGGTGAGTCCGTATTTATGCACACAAGTAAAGGTTTCAGATTGATATAAGCCATGCTGATACAAAATGCTGTTAATGCCAAATGAGAAGAACTCGACCACGATCTTGGCGCTGCCACGCAGGGTGATGCCTTGCTTCCGGGAGAGCTGCAGCACTATGGCCAGGGCCCCAGCCGCAGCACGCGCTCGCTTGCAGAGAGCAACAGCAGGCTCGCCGGCGCTCCCCACCTTGCATTTCAAAAGGAACCTGATCTTATTTACTTTTAAAGTGATTATTTATAGGTACATAGTTATTGCCATTTTATTCTTCATATTTTTTTTTTGGTCTTCATTATCAAAGTTTATTTTTGGGGTCAGTTCCTATCTACTGGGGGTACAGCTATGTGTCAGTATGCTATAGCTATTCTAGAGTAATAGCATTTCTGCAGAATAGTCGAACTGGGGCTCTGTCAGGCCTAGATCGTAACTAAGTTAGTGGAAGAAGGAGCCCAGAAAAACCCTGACAGTGGAGCCGTTGCTCTAGGAAAGTTCCAGTGCTGTACAACCTGTAAGGCATCTTCTTTTTTTTTTTTTTTTTTTTTTTTTAACCTTGGGAAGACATTTTTATTTACGTATTTACTTTTTGGCGGCAGGCCATTTATGACGGATAGGTGAGAAGCAATGAGGTGAGATACAGCTCTAGGCCCCGCCCTCGTTGTCCTAGCACAGCGACGCCCCAAGCCTCACCCCCGCCCAGTTTGGGGGCCATGAACCGTTCGGAGCTCGGCCTCAGCGGTCAGTGGCCAGTCCCATTGGTGCAGCCGTCAACTGCTTCGGGTTGTCCACTAGGTGTGGGCACAGCCGCGGCCGGCTTTCCGTGTCCCGAACAGTCACTGGGCGTGCGCGGCGGGCACTGCCTCCGCCCCAAACCTTCCCGGGGATGGGCGGGAGGCCCGGCGGCGATTCTTTTCCCGAAGGGGCGTCTGCGTCCCCGTAGCCAGCCCGCTCCCCGGGAAACCATCGGCTGGGTGGCCTAGGGCCACAGCGGCGAGGCCACGATTCCCTCCAGGTTCCGGGAAGGAGCTTCCCGCAGGCCTGAGGCCCCCGCTGGTGAGAGCGGAAGTTAAGGCATCTTCTATCAGTGGGTTTGGTGGAATGAATCAGGAGTTGAACCCATTTTCTACTCTTCTCTGTGAGATAAATATGGCTCCAAAGCAGGAACCAAAAATTAGGGCTTAGAGAATCCTTTAAGCTCCCAAAAGCAAGTAACACGACATAAAGAGGAAAGAGCCAGAAGCCAGGAAAATGGAGGATAAATTCAGTGGAATTGGAGGGAATGGAAATTTCTGGAATGCCAAGTAGCTGGGCTTAGATGCCATTTGAGATGACACAGAATACAGTACAGTATGCCAGTGGGGAAACAATTCAGATATTGAAAGTTATTCCCGATACTAGAAATGAAGTGAAATTTCCCCCTCTTGGAGGAAAACTGGGTTTTAAAAAAATGAGAAAAGTGAATCACTACTAGGAAAATGAGTACCTCAGTAAAAATAGGTGTTTGAAGATGCCAAGAACAGTATCATATACAAATAAACTGCATTTACAGGGAGGGAAAGTGGAGGTAGCCTGTGACAGGATCTGACAGTGGAATGACATTTTCTGCTATGGCTTTGTAAGGTTCTGACACACAGATAGCTCTGAAGGAATGTTTTCATAACACTTGACTTATGTGGGAATGCAAATTGCTATAGTGGAAAAACTCA
This sequence comes from Aselliscus stoliczkanus, assembly GCA_033961575.1. Taxonomy (NCBI): domain Eukaryota; kingdom Metazoa; phylum Chordata; class Mammalia; order Chiroptera; family Hipposideridae; genus Aselliscus; species Aselliscus stoliczkanus. Next base: position 80,959,294 of record CM066737.1, read on the forward strand.
AAGACCTCCCAGCTGGTTCTGTCTGGAAGAAGGAGATTAGAAGTCTCAAAACAGCTGTGACTAAAGGCCCACGCCATCAACTACCCACATGGTAAAAAATAAAATGAAAGAAATGAACAAAACAAGCATCAGGTGAGTCAATGAGCCTTGTACCGTGGAGACAGCAGATAACGTATGCTGACTTCTGCAGGCAGCCTGAGAAACAAGATTGTGTGCACTAAACGCTGCCCTACCATTAAATATAATAATAAGGAAAACTAGGGCCATTAAAGGGGACCCAGAAAAGGTCTAGCTGCCAACCAGACTGGGAAGATAAAGCAGACAGCAGAGTTTTAACCTGCATCTTCCCCACTAACCTAGTCCATCTAGACAAAAGCCAACTGCTGGCACCAGGCCAGGAAGTCGGAATTCTGTTCCTATTAGTATGTCATTTTTTTAAAAGGGGAAATGTATAAGTAGCAGGTGTACATCAATGACATGTCCCTACGAAGCCTTTTCCGCAGTCTTGACCTGTTGAGGACAGGCTCTACTCTTGGAAGCATTGTTAAAGGCAGAAGAAAACAATGACTTGAGGTTTTCTCCACAGAAAAGGACGCTGGTGGACTGAGGCTTGTATGATGAGCCTCTTGGTGGTGCTGAACAAATGTTCTCTTCTCCAGGAAATAACTTTGTTCATCATATTTACAGGTTTCTTCTGATGGACACATGGAGTCATCTCTGTGAGGAACGGGGCGGAAGTAGTTTCTTTCCCAGTCATGTCTCTGATGAAATGGAGGATCCCAGACTTTTCGGACCCCTCCTGGCTGGGGGGCACGGTGGGATGTGTCCCAGGATGGGATGCACGGACGGCTGTCTGGACCCAGCTGTACCCACCACACGGCCTTTCCTGCTGCTCCCTGTGAGTCCACACTTGGAGGAATCGTAAGGATTTTCCTGCCCCACTATTTTCAACACAGTTCCGTTTGCTTGGCTGTCCGTCAGGTGCTCTCGGCATCACATTCTTTGGGCGGCTCTCCTGCTCCAGGCAACTTGCTCTCAATTTCCCACCAGACATCATCTTCATCTTCCAAGTGGCTAGAGATGTGGCACTTTTTGAACCCTTGGACAATGGATTCACTGGAGATGCTATTCCAGGCGACCATGACCCACTCCAGAAAGAGGCCAAGGGGCGTTTTCTTGGCATTGCCAGTGGGGCTCAGCGCCAGGTTCCCCGCCAAAAGCCAGTTGGAGAACTGGGCCTGCACACTGTCATTCAGTGGCTTGTAGACCACCACATCCAGCACCTGCAGCTGTGAGGTCAGGCCCCCCGGGATGATGACCATGTTGGTGTTCATGTTCTCCAGGGAGCTCTTCACTGAGTCGGTGGCATGGCCCCGGAAGCCGTTCAGGATCAACATCCCTCGTTGCTTGGGCACTGCACCCATCCTGCGTCTCCACACCACTTCCACCCAGTCCTGCATCAAGTCCTCAGTCATCCAACCATAGCAATGACAGCGGATCTCCATCCTGTTGGGGAACTTCCCGGGGGTGATGTAGGTGCCCCTTAAAATGATGTAGGGAGGCAGTTTCCTGCCATTGGCCAAGACACCCAGCATGGCTGTGATCTTAAGCTTCTCCCTGCCAGGCGTCTTCACCAACATGGGCTTTTCACCCTGGTTGTCAACAGTCACCCTCGATGGCACCTCTAAACAAATGGGCGTCTCATCCGCATTTCCCATCTGAGACACCTGGTAGTCGTGTGCCCCGTGCAGCGCCAGGACGCTGCGCTGGTAGGTGACGAGTATCTCTGTCAGGTCTTTGGGCAGTTGCTGGAGCACTGGCACCTTATGCTACAGGGACAGGTCATACCTTTGCATCATTCTTTGACACCAGCCCAAGCTGGCCTTGAACCCTTTCTCCGGAATGTTCATCTCCTGAGCGATCTCAAGAGCTTTCAGCTACATGGCCTCCCTGGTGATCGGGTCCCCTTTGGCCTGCATGTAGCAGACATACTCTACCACCCGCTGGTCCACCAGAGCAAAGCGTCCATTCTTCGGACATGGGAAGCGCACTGCATGGCATGGGCGTTCTGTAGCTGCGGCTTCACTTTGCGCCAGTCCCATACATTCTTTTCCAGCACGCCATGCTGCTTGGCCGCCTGGCAGTTGTTGGTGCTCTTGGTGTATTCCACCACCATCAACTTGAACCCCACATCGTAACTGCCGCGTATACCCCGGCTGAACTGGAACTTCGTGGCCAGCACCTCGGCCGCATGCTTGTACCCCGGGAAGCCCACGGCCATGTAGAAGGTGTAGCCCTCACTCCACTCGGGCAGCTTGGGGATGTCCTGCAGCAGGCAGAGGCCAAAGCCATCGAGGGGCTGAGGCTGGGGACACGGGGAGGCAGAGTGCATCGGCCGCCCAGTCTAGGGGCTTGACGTTGGGCTCTTCATTTTCTGCGAAGGTTCCTCCTGGGAGCTGCCATCCATCGTAATTCTGAGGCTCCTCCTCCACTTCCAGCCGAGAGATCATGTCCGGCTTCGGGAACGGGAATTCCAGGGACAGGACAGTTTCATAATTCATCCTCATGACTTCCCGGTAGAGGGCTTTTTGCTGCTCGGTCAAAACTTCCCACTCTTCATCTTAAAAATATATGGCCACCTCATCAAACAGGGCCAGTACCCATCCGCCCTCCGAGATCCGGACTTTCTGCATGTCTGTGGGGCCATCCTCCAGTTCCCGGCTCCAAATCTCTTCTTCCTCTTCCTCCACTTTCAGGGTCAAATCGAGAGGGCAGGCTGTGGACTCCATGTCGCAGGGCCGCCCACTGGGGCACGGGCTGGGCGCAGGCAGACGCTGAGGTCTCTGGCCGGCTGTCACAGCGCCATCCCTACTGCCTCTCCCTCTTCATATTTTTGATCTTCATTTTTTTGTTGGTTTTCTCCTTTCTTTTGCTTAAAGAAGTCCTTTTGACATTTCTTGTAATACTGCCTTTGTTATAATAATTCCTGTAGCTTTTTCTTATCAGGGAAGCTCTATCTCTCCTTTGATTTTAAATGATAGCCATGCTGGGTAGAGTAATTTGTTGTAGGACCTTGTTTTTCATTACTTAGAATATTTCCTGCCACTCCTTTCTGGCCTTACAAAGTTTCTGTGGAGAAATAAACTGATAGACTTATGGGAGTTCCTTTGTAAGTAACTAGCTATTTTTCTCGTGCTGCTTTTAGGATTTCCTCTGCCTTTAACTTTTGCCATTTTAATTATGACGTGTCTTGGGTATGAGCCTGTTTGGGTTCATCCTGCTTGGGACTCTGTTCTACGTGGGCTTGTATGTCTATTTCCTACATCAGCTTAGGGAAGTTTTAAGTCATTATTTCTTCAAATAAGTTCTTGTGGCTGGCCAAGTGGCACAGTGGTTGGGCGCTGGCTTCGGAAGCCAGTGGCCCAGGTTCGGGTCCCACATGTGTGGGCCAGTGACACTGCCCTCAAAAAAAAAAACAAACAAACAAACAAAAAAACAACAAATAGGTTCTCAATCCCTTGCTTTCTCTCTTCTCCTTCTGGTACTCCTATGATGTAATTGTTGTTATTCTTGATGCTGTTCCAAAGGTGTCTTAAACTATGTTCAATTTTGTAATTATTTGTTGTTGTTTTGATTGGATTTTTTTGCTACTTTGTTTTTGAAATCGCTGATTCGATCTTTTGCTTCATTTAATTGGCTTCTGATCCCCTCTAGTGTATTCTTCATTGTAGCTATTGTATTCTTTATTTTTGATTTGTTCATTTTACGGTTTCTATGTCCTTCTTCATGCTTGCTATCTCTTTGTTGAAATTCTTATTGAGTTCCTTAAGCATTCATATAATCAGTGTTTTAAACTCTGTCACTGGTAGGTTGTTTGCCTCCATTTCATATAATTCTGTTTCTGGAATTTCCCCTGTTCTTTTATTTTGGACATATTTCTTTCATTTCTCATTCTAGCTGCCTCTCTGTATTTGCTTGTATGCATTAGGTAGATCTCTAATATCTCTCAGTCTGTGCTGGGTGACCTAATATATTATGTGTCCTGTGTTGTCCAGTGGTATAGTCTCCCTGGTCTCCTGTGTGTGTGTTCCAGGAGGGTCCCTTGAGTGTGTTGTGTTTCTTCCTCTGTTGTTGTTGAGCCTTGATTACTTTTGGCACATCAGTTGGTGGAAATGCCTCCCAGGCACACTGACTTTGAGGATTGGCTATGCCCACAGTATATGAGTTGCAGTGTGAGGGTTGACCCTTTAGAAAGGGATTCATCTCCATGGGCTCTTGTGCCTATTGGGACCATCTTTTGGGTGTGTCACTTGTGGGGCTAACCAGATTGTGCTCTCGTGTAGTCTGAAGCTAGTCTATGTGACTGTTGTTTCTGGTGTTTCTTAGGAGGGTCTCCCACCAGGGCCAAATTCAACCTTGCCTATGGTGGGGTCTTAGCTCTCTGGTAAGAGCTACAAAGCTATACGTGGTTGGCTGCTGCCTGTGCTGGACCAGGAAGTGTGTGAGGGTGGCATTGTAAAAACTCATGTCAACTTCCACCAGTATTGGGCCTTTACCAGCTTAGCAAAAGGTACAGGGCCCCTAGACCTATTGACACATGCTGCCTGTTCATAAGTCTCAGCCACTGAAAATGCCCCCTCAGGTGCACACACCAGGCTGATAAACCTGGATTTGAGGGTGCCCTCAGCAAAGCAGCACTAGCTGTATGGGGTTGGGTCCCAGGGAATCATGAGGTGTTGCTGGTGGTTTTTACAAAGTTAATGCACATTCAGATTTTGTGCCAGTGCCTGTCCTGTGACCACTTCGTAAAGCACACTGAGAACACGTAGTCAGCCACGACTTACTTCAGGGAAATGCCTAGCCTGTGACTACACCATAAATCACCATAAGAACACTGCAGTCATTCACTGCTTGTATTAGGCTCACAAATCCCTGGGAGTTGCCCAAGAGAGATTTTGTCACCAATTTTGTGGCACTTCTCACCACCAACAGTTCCTGGGCCACTGTGGGCTCTCCACTGCTGTAATAGGCCAGTGAGCAGCTGGCCACTCAGTTGCCCAGAGTGCCCAGGGCAATGCAGCACCAGCTGTGTGGGGCAGGGACCCATACTGTCATGAACGTGGTACACATGTGTAGATTTCACCAGATCAATGCAGTTACAGATTTGGCCCCTTGGAAAAAGGTTCAACATAGAAAAGATGGTGCCCTCCTGTAGGCTGCACATGAGTTAGGCTCCACACAGGGAGCCTAATGGTTTCTCCCCTTCCAGCCCTCCTCTCAGAGCCACACAACTCAGTCTTTCCCTGTATAACTCTGGTGCCTCTTGAGTTGCCACTCCTCACCAGAGACCAGCTGAGTGTTTGCAAATGAGAAAGTCTTGTGCAAGCTCTTTACAAGAGTGTCTAAGTTTCCAGCTGATTTTTATCTCACTGGAATCGGCAAACAGAGACTTTGCTGATTTTTACTGTCATATGTTGTTGAAACTTTTCTTCCTGGCACAAGACCCTTGGGCTCGAGAATCTAGTGTAGGGCTTGGTCCCCTTTTTCTTCTAGGAGACCTCTGGTACTGAGATGTCCCTTGTGAGTTCAACCACTATCTGTGGGTTTGGGGGACCCCCTTTGCATCTCCATCCTTCCTACCAGTCTTGATGTGGCCTCATTTTTATATCCTTAGTTATAAGGGTTATGTTCAGGTAGTGCTCAGATGATTCTTGCGGTTTATTGTTCTATTATTCACTTGTAATTTTCTGTAAATTTGATGTAATCTTGGGATACAGTAGGCATAGTGTTTACCTAATTCACCATCTTAGACCTATCTCACAAACTTAAAATTTCAAAATAAAATAAGTAAAAAACAAAATCTATCCCAGACACGAAAAACTAAAGGAGTTCCTCACCACCAAACCACAATTACAACTAATTTTAAAGGGACTTCTTTAAGAAGAAGAAAAAAACAAGAATAATAAAATGGAAATAACTAAACACCCATCAATAATTACTTTAAATACAAATGGATTAAATGTTCCAATCAAAAGACATAGGGTGGCTGAATGGATAACAAAATAAGACCAATACATATCCTGCTTACAAGAGACCCACTCAGATCAAAATACAAACAGAGTGAAAGTAAAAGTATAGAAAAAGATATTTCATGCAAAGGAAACAACAACAAAATTGGTTCAGTGATGCTTATGTCAGACAAAAGAGACTTTAAAGGAAAGGTTATAACAAGAGACAAAGAAGAACACATCAATTTCTTTTCTGGGTATTTATCTGAAGAAATCCAAAACACTAATTCAAAAAGACATATGCATCCCTATGTTCACTGCAGCACTATTTATAGTACCCAAGATATGGAACCAACTTGAGTGTCCATTGATAGGCGAATGCGTAAAGGTGTGTTACTATACTCAATGGAATATTACTCAGCCATAAAAAGTAAATCTTGCCATTTGTGACAACATGAATGGACCTCAAGGATATTATGGTAAGTGAAATAAATCTAACAGAGAAAGACAAATACCATATGATTTCACTAATATGTGAACTCTAGAAACCAAAATAAATGAACAAACAAAAGATAAACAAACATAGATACAGAAAACAGTTTGAGGGCTGGCCAGTGGCGTGGTGGTTAAGCGCTGGCTTGGGAAGCCAGCGACCCCAGTTTGGGTCCCACATATGAGGGCCGGTGACACTGCCCTCATATGTGCAAAAAAAAAAGAAAGAAAAAGAAAACAGTTTGATGGTTGCTAAATGGGAGGCGAGTTGGGAATAAATAAAGGGAAATGATTAAGGTATACAAATTGCCAGTTATAAAAAATAGTCACAGGGCTTGTCGAGTGGCGCGGTGGTTAAGCACTGGCTTGGGAAACCAGCTGCCCTGGTTCGGTCCCACATATGAGGGCCAGTGACACTGCCCTCAAAAAAAAAGTCACAGGGATGTAAAGTACCATATAGGGAATATAGTTGATAATATTATAATGAGTATGAATGGTGTAAGATGAGTACTAGTCTTATCAGGGTGATCACTTCATAAATTATATAAATGTCTAATCACTATGATGTATACTCAAATTTAATATAATATTGTATGTCAACTGTAATTGAAAAATAAAAAATATATGTTTTTTAAAACAACCAAAATAACCCCCAAATCCCAAAGACTTTAAAATTCCTAAAAATTTTACCATTAGAAATACAAACTTAGTAGCCTAACAGAAATAGATTAAGTGGCATTTTAGGAAATTAGCAAGATGGCAGAATATGAGTTTTCAGCATTCTTCTACCAACAGGAACATCAATTTGACAACACAAAGAGTACCTTTGTGGGAGTCTTTATGGAACCTAGGAGTCCACTGGAAAGGTTCCAGCACCATGTTGGAACAAAAATTGAGCATACACATATTGAAGAAGGTAAGAAAAATAGTTTCACTTTACCTATATTACCCTCTTTGCCATGGTAGCACAGTTCATTGCCAAAAGAGACTTGCTTGGCTTGTGATACCTCCCATGGAAGAAAGTAAAACATCATGAGTTCTTGCCTTCTTGAGTCATATAGGACACTACCCAAGAGACCCTGTTCTCTTTTACTCAACTAAGAAATCTGAGAGAATTGGAAGGCTGAATAGCTCAGAGCAGCTTGGGGCAGACAAAGCAGGCAGGAGTTCACAGAAACTGAGCATGAGACTCAAGAAAGGACCATGAATTCTATTAACAGTCTTGCAGGCTTCATCTAAGAGGTCTGCTCACAAACATCATAAGATGTGTCACTGCAGCTCTACCCTCAACAAGGCCATGTGTAACCCACAACTCCCCTCCCACAAGCAGTGCTCCCATACACATCAGTATCTGCATATAGTGCACAAACATATGCAGATATCTGGTTTACCTTTGTTGGATTTGGAGAAGGGGCACAACCTTAAGCACATCAGGGCACTGTCTAGGGAAAATAAACAGAAAGCTCTCAGCACCTGGCCTGGATTTTGAACATCAAGAGAAGGCATACAATATTAAGACTTTCCCCTCAAGAGGAAACATGAAGAGTGAAAATAATAAATACATAGAAAATGTATGAGAGACTTCCAAAATTGCTAGGTGACTGGAGAAAATCTTTTGCTCTTCAATGCAGTCAGTAAATACTGGAATAAGTAAGTATACCTTCAAATATGAACACAAGAGATAAATACTGAAAGGAAAACAAAAATTAGGTAAACATGACAAAACAAAAGGAACACAGTAATTTCCCAGTAACCAAACTCAAATAAATATATATCTATGAATTGCCAGACACACAACTGAAAATATTTTTTTAAGGAATCTCAGTGAGCAACAAGAAAACATACATAGGCAACTCAAATAAATCAGAAAACCAACTAATGAACAACAGCAACAAATATCAAAGAAGTAAAAATCATAAAAAAGAACTAAATAGAAATTCTGGAGCCAAGGAATACAATGATTGAACAAAAATAAATGCAAGAGAGAGCTTCACCATTAGATTAAATCAAACAACAGAGATTCTTGGGCCGGCCGAGTGGTGCATTGGTTAAGTAAGAGCTGGTTTTGGGATGCCAGCGGCCCCGGTTTGGATCCCACATATGAGGGCCAGTGACACTGCCCTTTACAGCTAACAACAGCTCCACCTAGAGCTGGGCTGTGAGTCCTGGCAATGGTGTAGGCTGCGGCCCCTGCTGTGGTGGGCTGCCATAGGCTACAGTGAGTGGCCAGCAGCCAGCATGAGCAGCCGGCAGCCAGCATGAGCTGCCAATAGCTGCGGTGAGCAACCATCCAGAGGCTGGTGACCGATCTGCCTCATTTGGGAAGAGCACAATGACAATACCAATATGGGCCAGTGAAGCAACGTCCTCCGCAACTAGACTGAAGAACAAAAAGACAGTAACTTATCTGTCCCCCTTCCCCGGTTCCCCAATGCTCTTCCCCTCCCCCAATTCCCAATGAAATCTTAAAAAAAAAAGAGAGAGAGATTCTGTAAACTCTAAGACAGGTCATTTGAAATTATCCAGTTAGAGGATTAAAAAATAAAAGAATGAAAAATGAAAAAACACTCTGGGATTTATTGAACACCATAAAAAAAAACATCAATATGTGTTTTATGGCAGTTCCAGAAGGAAAAGAAAGGGACAGAGTCAAAAAGCTTCTTTAAAGAAATAATAACTAGGGCCAGCCGAGTGCGTGGTGGTTAAGCACTGACTTGGGAAGCCAGTGGCTCCAGTTCGGGTGCCACATATGAGGGCCAGTGACACTGCCCTCAAAAAAAAAAAGGAAAAGAAATAATAAGTAAAAACTTCTGAAATCTAGGAAGGAATATGGACATCCAGATCCATGAAGCACAAAGATCCCCAAAGAGAACAACTCAAAGATTAGACAGAGATACGTTAAAAAGAAATTCTTAAAACTTAAAGACAAAGAATCTTGAAAGCAAGAAAAAAGTAACTTGTTACATCAAGGAAAATCTCATTAAGCACCAGATCATTTCTCAGCAGAAAACTTGCAAGACAGGAGAAAGTAGGATGATATATTCAATGTACTAAGAAAAAAAATGTCAACCAGGGATATTTTACTAGAGAAAGCATTCCTTAAAAAAAATAAGGAGATTTAAACACATTCCCTGGCAAACAAAAGAATAGGGAATTCTTCACCACTACACATGCCTTACAAGAAATACTAAGGGGAGTTCCTCAACTTGAAACAACATGAACATAGATGTAAGTTAGGAAACTCACTGGTAAAAGTAAATACATAGTGAAATTCATAAAATTCTGTACAATGGTTTGTAAAATACATTTAACTCAAGCATAAAAGTTAAAAGACAATAATATTCAAAATAACTATAGCTACAGTAATTTGTTAACTAATATACAATACATAAAGATGTAAGTTGTAGCATCGATATAAAATTTTGGGAAAAAGTAAGATATAGTTTGTATAAAGTTGAAATTAAACTGTTCTGAGCTTTAAATAGACTTTAAACTGTAAGATGTTTTTGGAATCCTCATGGTAACCACAAAAGAAGAAAAAATACAGTAGATACTAAAATGATAATTAGAAGGTAGTTGAAGTATTACACTATGGAAAAGCATCAATTGCAAAGAAAGACAGCAAGAGAGGAGGAAAGGAACATAGGAAATATAAAATAGATGGAAAATTATTCATAAGATGGCATTAGTAGATCCTGATCTATCAATTACTTTAAAGAAATGGATTACATTTCTCCAATTGAAAGAAATAGTATGGCTGAGTGGGCAAAAAAAAAAAGACACAACTCTATGTTGTCTACAAGGAACTCACTATGGCTACAAGGTCACTTGTAGGCTCAAACTGAAGGGATGGAAAAAGACTTTCCAATGTAAACAGAAGCCAAAAGAGAGCATATATAGCCATACTTACATCAGACAAAATAAATTTTACATCAAAATCTGTAACAAGAAACAACAAAGGTCATTATATAACAACAAAGTTGTTAATTAATCAAGAGGATATAACAATTATAAATACATATGCATCCAACATAGGAGCACTTAAATATATAAAGCAAATATTACCAGAACTGAAGAGATACATAAACAGCAACATAAAATACTAGGGGATTTCAACACCTCACTTTCAGCAATAGATAGATCACTATGCAAATGATCAATATAAAAACAGCAGATTTGACAGCCAGAGCTGAGCTGCGGCTAAGCTGCTAAAAGGTGGCAGAATGGCTCAGCTAAAACAAACAAATAAACAAAAAATACCCAGCAGATTTGAGTAACTCTATAGATCATATGGATCTAACAAACAGCAAAATACACATACATATCAAGTACACATGGAATATTCTCCAAGATAGATAGATATTTTGTTGGGCCACAAAATAAGTCTTCACAAATTTAAGAAGACTGAAATCATATCAAGCAAATTTTCAGTCACAATGGCACAGAACTAAAAATCAATAACTGAAGGAAAATTGGAAAATTCACAAATATCTGGAAATTAAACAAAACATTTATGAAAAACCAATGGGTAAGAGGGAAATCAAAAGGGAACCTGAGGGCCAGCCAAGTGGCACGGTGGTTAAGCAATGGCTTGGGAAGGAAGCCAGCGGCCCCGGTTCGGGTCCCACATATGAGGGCCAGTGTCACTGCTCTCTCTCAAAAAAAAAAAAAAAGGGGAACCTGAAAAATGTCATGACACAAATGAAATGGAAACAGAACATGGTAAAATCTATGGGATGCAGTAAGGGCAATTCTAAGATGGAAGTTTACAATAATAAAAGCCTGTTAAGAAAAAGAATAGATCTCACAAAATAAACCTAACATTATACTTCAGAGAAGCAGAAAAAATAAAAAGTAAGCCAAAATTAATAAAAGGAAAAAATAATAGATATTGGAAAACAAATAAATATAACAGAGACTAAAAAAAAGAAAAAAAATCAACAAAAATAAAAATTTGTTTTCTGAAAATATAAAAAGTACTTAAAAACCTTTACATAGACTACTCAGGAAAAAGACAGAGACTTCAATAAATATGATTATAAATGAAAGAAGAGATAGTATATCTGATATCACAGAAGCACAAAGGATTGTAAGACATTATGAACAATTATACACAAACAATCCTAGAAGAAATGAGTAAATTACTAGAAACATACAACTGACTAACACTGAATCATGAAGAAATATTAAACATTAGCAGGATAATAACAAATAAGAAGATTGAAGCAGTAATTTAAAACCTACCAACAATGAAAAGTCCATGACCAAATCGCTTTACCAGTAAATTTTATCAAGTATCTAAAAAGGAATAAATACCAATCCTTCTCACTTTCAAAAAATTGAAAATGAGGGAAGATTTCCAAATTCAGCTAAAGAGGCCAGATTTATCCTGGTAAAAACGGTAAACAAGGACATAAGAAAAGAAAATTACAGACCAGTATCCCTGATAAACATAAATGAAGAATCTCAACAAATACCAACAAATTCAACAGCACATAAAAAGAAATATACAATATTATTAAGTTGACTTTATTCCTGGTATGCAAGATTAGGTCAACATATGCAAATCAATCAATGGATATACTACATTAATAGAATAAAGGATAAAAATTATATCATCATTTCAATAGATGCATAAAAAACATTTGACAAAATACATCAGAAGTTCATGATAAAATACTCTCAATAAATAGGTATGCATGGAATATAACTTAATATAAAAAGGCCATATATGAAAAGCCCACAGGTAACATACTCAGTGGTGGAAAACAATATATTAGCAAACAGTTTCCCCCAAGATCAGGAAAAAAAACAGGGATGCCACTATCACCATTCCATTTCAATATACAGGAAATAGTAAACAAATCAATTAGGCAGCCAAGCATAATGAAAAATGAAAAAAGACATCCAAATTTGAAAGAAAAAAAATTGTCTCTGCAGAGGACATGATCTTATAGATAGAAAATTCTAAAGACTCCACCAAAAAACTTTAGAACAAGTAAATAAATTCACTAAAGTTACAGGATACAAAATCAACATACAAAAATCAGTTGCATTTCTACACGCTAAAAAGCATCTATCAAGACTCATGAACTTTCACATATGGGCCCTTGAGCATTGTTGCATCTGTGCTCCTTGTTGAGACCAAGAAATTTCTGGTCAAGATGGCAGAATAAGTAAATGCTGTTCTTACATCTTCTCATGACCACATCAAAATTGCAACTAACCTATAGAAAAAAAAACAACATTGAGAATTGCCTGAAGTCTACCTGAACTACAGCCGTACAGCTAAATACATACAGAAGAAGCCAACTTGAGACTGGTAGGAGGGGCGGAGGAACTGAATAGGCTGGTCCGCACCTGTGTGTGACCATTAAAATCTGGTAGGGAAAGCTTAGCTGCAGAGGTTTTTCCCCAGGGAAATGAGGGGATCTCAGCCTCACATCAGGCTCACCAACCCAGGGTTTCAGTGGCAGCGAGAGCAGGTCCCATAAATTTAGGCTGTGAAAACCAGCAGAGATTGTGGTTGAATGAGATGAGGATGGCTGGAGTCTCAGAGGCTCATCTTAAGGGACCTGTGCAGGACTTACTCACTGATGGACTCGCTGACTTTGAGATCCAGTGCTGCAGCAGCAGCTCGAAAGGCACCAGGGACATATGAGGAGGAACTGAGTTGTCTGGCTTCATGGCGAGGGCTGGAGGAGCAGTTTTCTAATGGACAAAAGAGTTGGAGGAAGCCATTATTTCTTTGTTGAGACCTCCCTCCAATAGATATGCAGATGTAGGAGGCTACAATATCTGAGTCTCCATCAACCTGGCTAACATCTTTTTCATTCTCCCCACCTTAGTGATTCCCTGAGGCCCCGCCCCACCAAACTTTCAGACACACCAAAGCTGCTTCTGGTGGCATGTCTATACAAACAGCCAGTGTAGGTTCATGCTACATACTTTCCAAAAATAGTTACTAAAAAGTTTTACAAAACCCAGAGAAGCATCATTTGACTTTGGCATGTGCAGTACCTCTTGCTGAGGAGCTCTAAGTACAGCCAGTCTCTATTTGCAGGTTGACCTCTCAAGGCTCCTCCAAGTTCAGCATGGGTGGTGGCCATCTTCAGATTGCTTTGTGACTCATGCCAGGTGGCCTTGGGAAAGGCATAGGATATGGCTGAAACCCTACTAAGTGTCCCTGGGGCTGCACTTATAGTTGCAAGCTTTGGACCCAGCTAGAGCATCACCCAGACACCTCCAAGGATGACACACCCAATGGGTAGACTAGGCAGGATCCAGAGCCCTTCTAAAGAAAATTCTTCTCTGTAGGATTAGATGCTGTACAACAGTTCCTCCATGGTAGTCATGGCCAGTCCTCTCAATGAATCAGCCTGAAGGACAATGTCTCCAACTGATGTGCAAACAGCAACCAAAGCTCAACTACAATAGGAGGGCACACACAGCCCACACAAGAGACAAACTTGGAACACCAGGCTCAGATGGCCAGGGAGAGTATGCCACTGGGTCCCCTGAAATACCTACTACATGAGGGCACTCTACAAAGACTTGGAGACTGGCAACCCTAGCTAATACATAGAAACAAACACAGGGACACTTCAAAAATGGGGATTAAAAAGAAACAGGTTTCCAATGAAAAAAATAACACTGCTCTAGAAAAAATTAAACAAAATGGACAAAAATAATCAACCGGACACAGAATTCAAAATGCTTTAAGGACACTCAGTGATATCAGTGAAAACATCAACAAAGAGATAGGAAACATAAAAATGGAGATATAAAACACAAAAAAAGAACCAGTCAGAAATAAAGAATACAATAAACAATGTGAAAACCACATTACAGGGAATCAACAGTAGATTACATGAAGGAGAGAATCGAATCAGCAATTTAGAAGATAAAGTAGCATAAAACACGTGAACTGAACAGCAAAAAGAATCCAAAAAAATGAGGATATTTTAAGGGGCCTCTGGTACAACATCAAGTGCTGTTTTCACATCACAGGGTTACCAAAACGAGAAGAGAAAGAGCAAGGAATTGAAAACCTATTTGAAGAAATAATGATGGAAAACTTCTCTAACCTGGGAAAGGAAACAGACACGTATGCCCAGAAAGCATAGACAGTCTCAAAGAAAATTAACCCAAAGAGGCCCACACAAAGACATACTGTAATTAAAATGCCAAAGAGAATCTTAAAAGCAGAAACGGAAATGCAGTTAGTTTATTATAAGGGACCTCCCATAAGACTTTCATTGATTTCTCAACATAAACTTCGTAGGTCAGAAGGGATGACATGGAACATTCAATGATGCAAAGAAAGGACCTACAACCAAGATTACCCCACCCAGTGAAGCTATCATTTAGGATTGAAGGGCAAATAAAGAGCTTCCCAGACAAGGAAAAGCTAAATGAGTTCATCACCGCCGAACCAGTAATACACCAAATGTTAGAGGGACTTTTTTAAGACAGGGGGAAAAAAGATAAAAAATATGAATAAAAAAATGGCAAAAACAGAGACTTCCGGTAAAATGGCGCAATAGACAGACGCTGTGCTAACTGCCTCCCAGGATCACACCAAAATTACAAACAAATTATACAGCATTCAACCCTGGAGGTCCCCGGAACACGAGATGAACAGAACCACTAAACGAAGAACTTAAAGAGGAGGCCACGTCAGGTCTGGTAGGACG
This sequence comes from Aselliscus stoliczkanus, assembly GCA_033961575.1. Lineage (NCBI taxonomy): Eukaryota > Metazoa > Chordata > Mammalia > Chiroptera > Hipposideridae > Aselliscus > Aselliscus stoliczkanus. Next base: position 80,974,490 of record CM066737.1, read on the forward strand.
GGCGGAGAAGAGAGAGGGCGAACCCCGTGAGGGAAGCCCCAGCCGTGGGAAGCTTGTCTGGTCGGGGGAGAGACCCTCCGGCCACACTCCAAGCTCACCAGCCCAGAGTTCCTTTGCTGGGAAGAGGAGTTCTATTATAGCTGGCAGTAAATTAGTGAGGACTCTCTTTGCTCAGCTCAGTGAGGCTAAGAGTGGCTGGAGAATCAGTGGGGCCAGCGCCCGGGCTTGCCGGTGAGCACTTACCTGGTTACTGGTGGAGGGAGTAGCTGTATGAGCTGGACCCAGGAGCCTGCGAGGACGGACTGAACTGAGCACCTTTGGTGCAAAGGCTGGAGGTTTTTGGACTGTTGTTTCCGTGGTGTGGAGCCTGCATGCGAGTGGTGTGGGAGGGCGCCATTTTGTTGACTTTGGGCCCTCCCACAGAGGATCAGGTCCGAGACCTCATTGGTGTAGTGGAATTGGCGCAGAAGTGTGTGTGTGCGTGCTCATGCTCCTGGGGCCTTGGATCCCCACCCTCCGCCGGGCTTATACTGCGTTGCCAGGGAAACGCTGGGCGGGTGCTCTCTGGCTCCAACAGGCTGCTCACTGAGACCTGGGAGTGCGTGAGCCACCTCGGATCCCCACCCTCCACACGGCTTGTTGCCAGGGAAACGCCTAGTGGGAGTGACCCGGCTCCAACAGGCTGCTCACTGAGACGTGGAAGTGCACAAGCCGCATCGGGTCCCCACTCTCCGCACTGCACTTGCAGAGTTGCCAGGCTGGTGATTGGTTGTTGGGCTGCTCAGCCTGATCTGTGAGCAGCTGATTGGGACAGGCTGAAACTGGGAGTTTTCCTGGGAGTGTTGGGCCGTGAGCTGTGTGCCTGCATGATCCAGCCAGGGCTCTCCTGGTGATCTATCTAATACATCAAAGCAATCCCAGAGCGACAGCAAGAATGGGGGAAACATAGAAACATGTAACAAGTTAAAGATCAGAAGAATCCTATAGAAATGGAACTAAATGAAACAGAGGGATCCAACCTTTCAGAGACAGAGTTTAGAACACTGATGATAAGAATGTTTAAGGAACTAAGCGAGCACATAAAGAAGGATAGGGAAACCATAAAAAACAACCTGTTAGAACTAAAGAATACAATAACTGAAATGAAGAACACACTCGAAGGAATCACCAGTAGGGGAGATGAAGCAGAGGAGCGGATCAGCGATTTGGAAGATAAAATAGCAGAAATCACCCAGTTGGCACAGCAAAAAGACCAAAGAATAAAAAACAATGAAAATAGTTTAAGAGCCCTATGGCAGAAGGTGAAACGCTACCACCTTAGACTCATAGGAGTACCAGAAGGGGAAGAGAAGAAGCAAGGGTTCGAGAATGTATTTGAAAAAATAATAACTGAAAACTTCCCTACCCTGGTGAAGGAAATCAACATACATGCCCAGGAAGTGTAGAGAGTTCCAAAGAAGCTGAACCCAAACAGGTCCACACCAAGACACATCATAGTTAAAATGGCAAAGTTTAAAGACAGAGACAGAATCCTAGAGGCAGCAAGAGAAAGATAGCAGGTTACATACAAAGAAGTCCTGTTAGACTAACAGCTGACTTGTCTACAGAAACTCTGCAGGCCAGAATGGAATGGCAGGAGATATTCAAAGTGACACAAACCAAAGGCCTACAACCAAGATTGCTCTACCCAGCATGGCTATCACTTAAAATTGAAGGAGAAATAAAGAGCTTCTCAGAAAAGAATAAGCTTAAGGAATTCATTACCACCAAGCCAGCTTTGCAAGAAATGTTAAAAGGTCTTCTTTAAATAAAAGAAAGGGGTAAACAAGGTAACCCAGGGAGACCAGGAAAACAAATAACAAAATGGCAATACATATGCACCTATCAATAATCATTTTAAATATGAATGGTCTAAATGCTCCAATCAAAAGACAGAGAGTGGCTGAGTGGATAAGAAAATAGTACACAGGTATATGCTGTTTACAGATGGAATAAGATATTTCATGCAAATGGAAATGAGAAAAAAAAATGCTGGAGTACCAATACTTATTTTGGACAAAATACACTTTAAAATGACTACAATAAAAGACAAAGTAGGGCACTATAACCCTAATAAACCTCTATGCCCCCAACATAGGAACTCCTAATTACATATAACAGATTTTGACAGACATAAAGACAGAGATGAACAGTAACACTATCATAGTCGGGGACTTCAACACCCCATTGTCACCAATGGACAGACCCTTTAGACAGAAAATCAAAACAGAAAGAGGGGCTTAAATGACATGTTAGACCAGCTGGACTTCGTTGATATTTTTCAAGCATTTCACCCTGAAAAAATAGAATATACATTCTTCTCAAGTACACATGGTCCATTTTCCAAGATAGCCCACGTTAGGCCACAAAACAAGTCTCAGTAAATGTAAGAAGATTGAAGTCATATCAAGCAGATATAAAGGAAAAACTGATGGTTGATGGCTGGGAGGGAGTGGGGAAGAGGGAGAGGGGGAACGGCCTGGACAGTGTAGGTGGGACTACAATGTTGCTGCAGGGATATGGGCACAGTTCTGGGAATGTAATTGATAATATTGTGAAGAGACTATTATGTTGTGTGAAATAAGTCAGTCGGAGAAGGACAAGTACCATATGATCTCACTTATATGTGGAATCTGAAAAACTGAATGAACGATCAAAGTAAACAGACTCATAGATATAGAGGAAAAACTGAGTGTTGCTAATTGGGAGGGGGGTGGGGATAAGGGGGAAGGGGAAGGGATTAGACAGCATAAATAGGCAACTACAATATTGCCACAGTGATATGAAACACAGTTTGGGGAATATAATAATGTTGTAAGAATTTTGTGGCATGTCAGATAGTCACATGTCTTGTTAGGGAGATCACTTCATGGATGGAGTAGAGGCTTGATCACTGCACTGTACACCTGAAGCTGATGTTGTATAATATTGTATGCCAAATATAACTGAATATATAGATAGTCACGGGATGTAGAGTATACTGTTGAAGGGAGTCAAAGGAATTGTAATAGTTATGTATGATATGGGGGGGAGTGGGGTGGCAAACTGGAGGAGGGAGGTTGTCATTTTGGGGGGTAAAGAATATAACTATTGCATTGTGTTGTACACTTGAAACTAATAAAAAAATGGAAGGAAAAAAAATAATAAGTACAAAACTTTTAGTTAAACATATTCATGGGGGGCCGGCCGAGTCGTGCAGTGGTTAGGAGCTGGTGTGGGAAGCCAGTGGCCCCGGTTCGGGTTCCACATATGAGGGCTGGTGACACTGCCCTCGAAAAAAAATGTTCATGGTAGTGTAAGTTGAAACATAGGGAAGATAGTCAGTAATATGGTAATAACTATGTATAGTGCCAGGTGGGTACTAGACTACTCAGGGGGATCACTTCTTAAATTATATAAATGTCTCACCACTATGTTATACACCTGAAATTAATATAAATTAGTATTGAATGTTAACTGTAATTGAAACATTTCAAAAGGTGTGTGTGGGAAAATGGTGAAGGGGAACAAGAGGTTCAAATTCCCAGCTATAAAACAAATAAGTTATGGGATGTAATGAACAGCATAGGCAATATAGTCAATAATATTGTGATAGCCTTTTATGGTTTCAGATGTTTGCTGGATTTATCATGGTGATCATGTCTTTAAGTATATAAATGTTGAATAACTATGGTGTACACCTGAAACTAATATAATATTGTATGTTAGCTGTATTCTAATAAAACCCTTTTTTTTTTGGAGGGCAGTGTCACTGGCCCTCATATGTGGGATCCGAACGAGGGCCACTGGGATCCCAAGCCAGCTCTTAACCACTGTGCCACTCGGCTGGCCCTAAAAAAACCTTTTTAAAAAGCCAACTATCCAAAGAAGAAATGAAGAAAAAATTCAATTTACAACACTGACAAAAAGAATAAAATGCATATGAATAAGTTTAGCCAAAGAAGTGAAAGATCTGTATACTGAAAAGTATAAAATGTTGATGAAAGAACTAAAACACAAATAAATGAAAAGCTATCCCAATACATGGGTTGTACAAATTAGTATTGTTAAAATGTTCATACTACTTATACTAATCTACAGACTTATGGCTCTCCTTGTCAAAATTCCTGTATTAATTTTGACAGAAATAGATAAAAATCCTGAAGTCAACATGGAGCACAAACATCCTTGAATTGCGAATACAATCTTGTTCAAGGGAAGAACGGATGAAGGTATGATATTTCCTTATTTCAAAATATATTACAAAGCTACAGTGATCAAAACAAGGCAGTGCCATAAAAACAGACATATAGACAAATGAAAAACAAAAGGGAACCCTGAAATAAAATCACACATCTACAGTCATACTATTTTAACAAGGGTCAAAAACACAATCTGGGGGTGGCTGAGTGGCTCGTTGGTTAAGAATTGGCTTGGGAGCCTGAGCTCTGAGCATCAGGGCCACTGGTTCAGATCCCACATGGGCCAGTGACTCTATGTCCTCTACAGCTAAGATGGTGAACAACAGCTTAACCTGGAGCTGGGTTGCCGTGAGTCTCTGGCGACGCTGTAGGCTGCAGTGGGATTTTTGTGGGCTGCCGTAAGCTACCTTGAGTCGCTGGCAGCCAGCGTGAGCGGCCAGAAGCTGGTGTGAGCTGCCGTCAGCGGCCATTCAAAGGCCGGCGACCGATCTGCCTCACCTGGGAAGAGCGCAATGATAATACCAACATGGGCCAGTGAAGCGACGTCCTCCACCACTAGACTGAAGAACAAAAAGACAGCAACTTGTCTGTTCCCCTTCCCTGATTACCCAGCGCTGTTCCCCTCCCCCAATTCCCCAATAAAACCTTTAAAAAAAAACCACATACACACAATGGGGAAAACATAGTCTGTTCAATACATGGTACTGGAAAAACTGTATATCCACATACAGAAGAAATAAATTGACTCTTATCTCACACAATGTACAAAAATCAACTCAAATGGATTCAAAATATAAACATAAGTCCTGAAATTATAAAACTACCAGTAGAAAATGTAGAGAACAGGCTTTTTAATCATTTTGCTGGGAATAATTCTGTATATATGACCCCAAAAGCACAAGTAACAAAACCCAAAAATGACAAGTAGGTTTGCTTCCAGCTAAAAAGGTCATACATAGCAAAGCAAACAATCAACATGAAAAGATAACCTATGAAATGGGAAAAAATAATTACAAACCATACATCTGATAGGGGATTAATATCCAAAATATATAGTGAACTCCTAAAACTGAATAACACAAAAACAAATAACCCAATTAAAAAAATGGGCAAAGGACCTGAATAGACATTTCTGCAAGGAAGACTTACAAATTATCAACAGAAGAAAAGGTGCTCATCTTCACTAGTTGTCAGGGAAATGCAAGCAAAAACATTAACATATCTCCTCAAACCTGTTAGAATGGCTATCATCAAGAAAATATGATATAAAGTGTTGTAGTGGATTTCGAGAAAAGACCTTGGTGCACCATTGTCATGAATATAAATTGGGATAGTCATTATAAAAAAGAGTATGGAGTTTCCTTGAAAAAGTTAAAAATAGAACTACCATGTGATCCAGCAAACCTACATCTGGATATACCCAAATGGAATAAAATCATTATCATGAACATATGTTTCTATTGTCATCTTCGTTGCAGCATTATTCACAGTACTCAAAATATGGAAACAACCAAAGTATCTGTTGAAAGATGAATGGATAAAGAAATTGTGTGTGTATTTCAGCTTTTAAAAATAAGGATTTACTTCCATTTGTAACAACGTGGATGAACCTAGAAGACTTTATAAATGAAATAAGCCAGACACAAAAAGACAAATACTGCATGATCTCACTTATATGTTGAATCCACAAAAAGACGATCTCATAAAAGCAGATAGTAGAATGGTGTTTGCTAGTGAGTGGAGGTTGTGGACAATAAGGAGACGTTGACCAAAAGGTACAAAGTTCAAGCTATGCAAGTTTAATAATTTATTGAAACCTAATGTACAGCATATTGACTATAGTTAAAATGCTGCATTGAATAGTTGAAATTTGCTAAGAGAGTAGATCGTAAATGTTTCATCATAAAAATATAACTATGTGTGATAACAGACGTTAATTAGCTTGATTTTGGTAATCATTTTACAATGTATACATATATCATGCTGTATACCCTAAATATACAATTTTTATTTATCAATGATACCTCAATCAAGCTGAAAAATGAATTTAAATTAAATTATTCAGACATAAAATAAGAAAGAGACTTTATTGTATCTCTGGAACTTACTAGTTGCCTAAATTTTGTAAGATTTTAAAAGTCCCTGTGCCTAAATTTCCTCATCAATATAGATTAAAATAACAATAGTATTAATACCTTCCTCATAAGACAATTGAGATAGTAAATGTGATAGCCCAATGGAAAGCATTAACATATTTCCTGGAATATAGTAAATGCTCTTTTTTTTTTTTTTTTTTTTTAGCTGAGCCATCCTGCCACTTGTTGGCAACTTAGCAGCAGCTCAGTGTGGGCTGGGCATTGAACTGCTGTTGCTCAGAGCTCAGCTCGCACTCTTGAGCAAGCTCTTAACCAACTGAGCCACTCTCTGGCCCTAGTAAATGCTCATTTTTTTGTGAACAGTTATTTTTATATCATATAATTCATTCAACAAATATTTATTGAACACCTATTGTTTACCAAGTACTGTGCTAAGTGGACTAAAACAATACTCTCATGGAATATACAACCCAGTGGAGATAGACATTTACCTAATAATCTAACTTTAAAAAATGTAATGGTTGCAAGTAGCATGAAGACTAGATACATTATGTTCTGGGCTTTTTTTTTTATACGAGGGGAATGATGAAGGGAGGCCAGGGAGGGCTTCCTTAAAAAAGTGGCATAGTGGTAATGGGAATAAAGGAGTGGCAGATTTGTTTGAAATATATTTTGGAGGAAAAGTCAGAAGTGATTTGTATTTGAATGGACATGAAATATCTAATAGAGGGAGTCGTCAATGATTAATTATATATTTTTGGAGTGAACAATAGGAAGGTAAGATTTACTAAAATGGAGTATACTGATTGAGGGACAGTTTGAACAAGTGGATAGCAAATATTAAGTTTGGAATTCTTTTAGTTTGATTGCCTGCAATACAATGAAATGAAGATATTAAGTTAGTAGTTGAATATAATATTCTGAAGTTTGGGGAGTGGAAATAGAAATTTCAGAGTAAGCACCATATAAATAGCAGTTAAAGTTTTAAGACTAAATGAGATTTCTATGGAGAGAGAATCCAGTAAAGAAGAAAACAGTAACCATAATAAAGTTATGAGGAACTCTGATATTTAAAAACTATACAGAAAAGGTAGAGAGCCTGAGATAAAGTGGATAGAGTTAGAAGGTGTTTAGTGACATCTAAATCAAGGGAGGAGACTGGTTCAAGAAGAGAGCAGAGAGTAGAAAATGTCCAAAGACAGGAGGCCAAGAAAACTAGGGCGTTTTTTCCATATAGTTTTTTCAATATAAAAGTCATTGGCAAGGTGAGATTCAAGGAAAGAATGTAGGTGGGTGACTGCAGCGAGTTGTGAAGTAACTGTAAATAGTATAGATAAGAATACCTTGATCATAGGGTTGCCAGATAAAATATAGGATGTACTGTATTTATATTTATTAAATTCCACAACTCTTGTTTATGTATAGACAGCCATTTTTAAAAAGTTAGTTCTAAAGGAGAATATATATATATATATATATATATATATATATATATATAGAGAGAGAGAGAGAGAGAGAGAGAGAGAGAGAGTGAGAGATAGCTGGAGGAGGTAGGAAGTCCAGGGTTCCAAGATGAAAATAAAATGCTTGAATAATAATGCAAGAGATCTATTTCTAGGAATAAAAATATACCAGGATTTGAGTAGAAATAAACCTGTGTTTTAATTCCTTGAAAGCTTTCTGGGACTCCAGAGTTCACTAACATGCTTAGTATTTCCCCAGAATATTAGTTAGAAAGACATAGGACCAAAAAAGGGAGTATGAACTTAATATAATTATCCATGAGATATGAAAAGTTAGTGATTGTTTATAGAATTAGATGTGTGTCCTAATCAGTACTGATCTAATTTTCCAGAGGTCCATCCCAATCCCTTGTGAGGATATTACATAAACCAGGCACTTGACTTGGACTTCATAAAATTTAAGCTTTTAAATTTTTTTTGGCAAAAACTCGATATTGGAAATAGTCCAGGACCATCTGGACATTGCTGTCATGAGTAGACTAAGATATTGCCCAGATATATAATCATGCATCAATTAAAGAAAGTCCTGAAACGCCATGTTCATAAAATGTTGGAAAATTGCCCAGACATAATAAAATCCAAAAGGCATAATAGTGCATAAACACAACAGCCATACTGAGTGAAAAAGACTTCTTCCTGTTATCTTATCCCTGAAAGCCAATGCTGTCACTGAATCTATGAAGAATAGGTAGGTATCCTTGGTGGTTGATGGAGATGCTGAAGCATGTTAGGGATCAGTTGAAGAAATCTTATTCCTTCATGTAGTTTTTCCAAAGAATGCAGAGACTCCAGCCAAGGAAATTGGTGGAGAAATAAACATTTACTCGTGATTGGTTTCTATATATTCCTGTAATGCATGAATCTTGAGGTCTAAAAAATAAGCACATTTTTCCAACTAGAACCTGTATACCTAAAGTTAAGAAGCTAGCGTATTCACAATGTCAGAGACCAGTTAAAAATCCATTCATGAAGGTGGGAAAGACATTTCATAAGTTTGGTAGGTACAGAGACTTTAAGCATCCAGTGTATGATGGTATGCTTCATTCTCATTTATAGAGAACTTTTCTGCATTTTGGTCTAAAAATAACTTCTAATAATGAGCATATTTATTTGAGGAGTTCTTGTAGATGGTAGGTCAGCAAACAGCAGAATGAATACAGCTAGAACTAACCCAAATACCTAAAAATAAATTGAAGTCTCTAAGTTCTCTACATGATAATGGAGTCATGTGTCTCTCTGATGAACATGGAGCAATCAGACATTGTTTAATGGGCAATGCCATAATTTTATATCCCAATGGGCAATGGGACATAAAAATTATATCCCAGATAGACTATGATGAAAATGATGCTTATTACTAGTGTTCATTTACACAAGAGAGAGGTTAAGTTGGTAACTGGGTCCATCAGATGAAGACTTGATCTATAGAATTACTTAATGCTTAAGTCCACAATGGCATGTACGGTTCATGTCACCATTAGATACATGGATATATAAAGCACTGATTGATCATTGTGTCATTGGTGCTCAATACAGAACCTGGTATATAAAAGGCATTTAGTAGATCTGAAGGAGTAATATCAGCAATGTGAATAAATAAGATGCTCTTCGTTTATAATCCCCCTGAACAACAAATATTTGGCATCCATTCACAGAACTTCTGGGAACATGAAAAATCAAGGAAACATGACAACACCAAAGGATCACAAAAATTTTTCAACACCAAGACCCAAAACATAGATCTTCAATTTTCCAAAGAAAATATTCTAAATGGCTGTTTATAAAAAGCTAAATGAGCTGAAAGAAATCATGGGAAGACAATTCAAAAATCGGGAAAATAATGTATGAACAAAATGAGAAGTTAAACACAGAGATACAAATCATAAAAAGGACAAAATAGAAATACTGGAGCTAGTGATCACAATAAATAAAGTAAATGTAATAGAGAGCATAAACATCAGACTGGATAAAGCAGAAGAAAAAACTGTAATTTAGAAAAAAAAGATCTTTTAAATTATCCCATTAAAAAAACAGCAACAACACAATAAGCCCCCAAAAAACAAAACAAAACAAAGAAAAACACACAAACAAAAGTTTTGGACCAAATGGCTCCACAGATGATTTCTACTAACATATTATAGAAAACAATTAGTACCAATACTTCACAAACAGTTCCAAAAAAATAAAAGGGAAAAGAACACATCCAAATTTGTTATATGAGCCCAGCGTTACTATGATACAAAACCAGACAAGCATATTACAAGAAAAGAAAATTACGTTCTGACATTCCTGACATAGATACAAAAATTCTCAACAAAATATTAGCAAACTAAATTTAAAAATACATGAAAAGATCATACACCATGATCAATAAGGATCTATTCCAGGGTTACAAGGGTAATTCAACATCTGCAAATCAATCAGTGAGATATACTACATTAACAAAATGAAGGATAAAAATTATATGATCTCAAACAATGCAGACAAAGAACTTGACAAAATACAATATCTGTTTAAGAGAAAAACAACAGCAACAACTCTCAACAATATGGATTTACAGGTAATGTATGTCAACAAAATAAAAGCCATATATGACGAAAAGCCCAGAGCTAACATCATTTTCAATGGGGAAAATCTGAAAGCCCTTCCTCTAAATTCAGAAACAAGACAAGGACACCCATTCTCACCACTTTTATTCAACATAATTTTGGAAGTCCCAGCCAGAGCAATTAGGCAAGAAAACAGGGGGAAACGTATGCAAATTATAAAGGAAAAAATAAAGCTGCCTTTATTTGCAATGCATATGTATCACCCCAAAATTATCTGTTATAACTAATAAATTAATTCTGTAGAGTTTCAGGATACAAAAAACAATTCATAAAAATCAGTTGCATTTCCATACACTAATAACAAACTATCAGAAAAAGAAAAAAACATTTACAATTTTATCCACAATAATAGAATATTTAAGAATAAATTTAGCCAAGAAGTGAAAAATCTGTACACTCACAACTATGAAACAATTATAACAGAAGTTGAAAAAGATACAAAACAATTTAAAGATATTCTGTGCTCCTCATTGCAATGATGAATACTGTTAAAATGTCCATGTAATGCAAAGCAATCTACAGATACAGTACATTCACTATCAAGATTCCAATTGCATTTTGAACAAAAGTGAAATAATCCTAAAATTTGTATGGAGACACCAAAAGAAAACACAAAACACAAACAAACAAACAAAAATACTAATTAACCAAGGTAATCTTGAGAAAGAAGAATAAAGCTAGAGGTATCACACTCCTGATTTCAAACTATCTCAAAAATCCATAGTAATCAATACAGTATGGTGCTGCCATAAAAACAGATGCATATGTTAATAGAAAAGAATAGAGAGTCCAGAAATAAACCCATGCATATCTGGTCAATTAATTTATAACAAAGAAGCCAAGAATATACAGTGGGGAAAAGATAGTCTCTCCACTAAATAGTATTGGTAAGACTGGTTAGAGACATGCAAAAGAATGACAGCTAACCACTATCTTAAGCCATACACAAAAATCTTTTCAAAATAGATAAGAGACGAATTTAGGAACCTGAAACCATAAAACCTTAAAAGTAAATGTAGAGGTTAAGCTACTTAATGTAAGCCATGGTGATAATTTTTTGGATTTTATACCAAAAGCAAAGGCAACAAAAGCAACAAAATAAATAAGCAGGACTACATCAAACTAAAAAAAATTCCACAAAGCAAAGGAAACAATCAACAGAATGAAATGGTAACTTACAGAATGAGAGAAAATATTTGCAAAACATATATTTAACAACGGGATAATATCCAAAATATGTAAAGTACTCATACAACTCAATAGAAACAATTTGATTTAAAAAATGGCCACAAGACCTTAAAAGAGATTTTTCCAAAGTAGATACAAAAATGGCCAACAGGTACCAATAAGGGTGTTCAACATCACAAATCATCAGGAAAATTCAATTTTAAACCACAGTGAGATATCACCTCACATGTCAAAAAGGCTATTGTCAAAAATAAAACAATTAACAAGTGTTGACAAGGATGTAAGAGAAAAGGGAACCATTGTGTACTGTCGGTGAGAATGTAAATTGGTGCAGCCACTATGCAAAACAGAATGGAGGTTCCTCAAAAAATTAAAAATAGAACTACAATATGAATTAGCAATTCCACTTCTGGATATTTATCCAAGGGGAACAAAATCACCATTTCAAAAGGATATATACAACCAATATTTATTGGAACATTATTTACAATAGGCAAACATGAAAATAACTTAATGTGCATTGACAGATAAATAAAGAAAATGTGGTAAAATATACAATGAAATGATACTCACCCATAAAAAAAAGAAATTTTGCCGTTTAAGTCAACATGGATTTAACTTGAGGGCATTATTCTAAATAAAATAAACCAGACAGAGAAAGACAAATAGTGTATGATCTGACGTATGTCTAGAATCTAAAAACAAAAACAAAAACAAAGCAATAGATACAGTGAACTGACTGGTGGTTGCCAGAGGTGGAGGTTGGGGGGATGGGCTAAAAGGTGGTCAAAAGGTACAAACTCCCAGTTATAGACTAAGTAATGGGGATGTAATGTATGGCATAGCAACTATGGTTAATGATACTGTATTGTATATTTGAAAGTTGCTAAGAGAGTAGATCTTAAAAGTTCTCATCACAGGAAACAAATTTTCTAACTATGTGTGGTGATAGATGTTAACTAAATTTATGTTATAGTCATTTTGCAATATATACATATATCAAATCATTACGTTGTACACCAAAAACTAATACAATGTTACATGTCTATTAAATCTCAATAAAAATTGAAAAAAAAGTAGATTGTGAGAATGAAGCTAATGTGATTTATGGGAGTCATGAAAAGAAACAATATTCTAATTAATGGAGTCCAAATAGAAAGGGAATATGGTAAAGATAACTTCTTTAAAGAAATAATGGTTGGTGCTCGCTTCGGCAGCACATATACTAAAATTGGAACGATACAGAGAAGATTAGCATGGCCCCTGCGCAAGGATGACACGCAAATTCGTGAAGCATTCCATATTTTTCAACAGGTTATCCTTACACCTAAGGGAACTGGAAAAAGAACAGCAAAAGAGGCCCAAGGGGAGTACAAGAAAGGAGATAATAAAGACCAGAGCAGAAATAAACAATATAGAGAACAGAAAAACAATTCAAAAGATCAATGAAACCAAGAGCTGGTTTCTTGAGAAGATAAACAAAATTGACAAACCTCTAGCCAGGCTCATCAAAAAAAAAGAGAGAGGACTCAAATTAGCAAAATCAGGAATGAAAGAGGGGAAATGACTACAGACATCACAGAAATAAAAAAAATTCTAAGAAATTACTATGAGCAACTATATGCCAACAAATTTGACAATCTGGAAGAAATGGATAATTTCCTAGAAGCATACAACCTTCCAAAGCTAACGCAAGAAGAAACAGAAAATCTAAATACCCTGATTACTACCAAGGAAATTGAATCAGTAATTGACAAGCTCCCAAAAAACAAAAGCCCTGGACCAGACTGCTTCACAAGTGAATTTTATCAAACATTCAAAAAAGAACTGTCACCTATTCTTCTCAAACTATTCCAAAAAATCCAGAAGGAGGGAAGGTTCCCAAACTCTTTTTATGAAGCCACTATCACCCTGATTCCAAAACCAGATAAAGACATCACAAAAAAGGAAAACTACAGGCCAATCTCCCTGATGAATATAGATGCAAAAATTCTCAATAAAATATTAGCAAACAGAATTCAGCAATATATTAAGAAGATCATACATCATGATCAAGTGGGATTCATCCCTAGTGTGCAAGGCTGGTTCAACATCCGTAAATCAATTAATGTGATACACCACATCAACAAAATGAAGGATAAAGATCACATGGTCATTTCAATAGATGCAGAAAATGCATTGGACAAAATCCAACAGCCATTTATGTTAAAAACCCTTAGCAAAGTGGGAATACAGGGACCATATCTCAACATAATAAAAGCCATATATGATAAACCTACAGCTAACATCATACTCAATGGGGAAAAGCTAGAACCATTCCCCTTAAGATCAGGAATAAGACAAGGCTGTCCACTTTCTCCTCTTTTATTCAACATAGTGCTGGAAGTTCTAGCCACAGCAATCAGACAACAAAAAGAAATAAAAGGCATCCAAATTGGCAAGGAAGAAGTAAAATTGTCATTATATGCAGATGACATGATACTGTATATAGAGAACCCCAAAGACTCCATCAAAAAATTATTGGAACTGATAGACGAGTTCAGTAAAGTAGCAGGATATAAAATCAATGTTCAGAAATCAGTGGCATTTGCATATACCAATAATAAACTAATGGAAAGAGAAATTAAGAAAACTGTCCCATTTACAATTGCGTCAAGAACTATAAAATACCTAAGAATAAATTTAACCAAAGAAGTGAAAGATCTGTACTCAGAAAATTATAAGACACTGAAGAAAGAAATCATAGAAGATACAAATAAATGGAAACACCTACCATGCTCATGGATAGGAAGAATTAATATAATTAAAATGTCCATATTGCCTAAAGCAATATATAGATTCAATGCAATTCCTATCAAACTACCAAGGGTATTTTTCACAGAAATAGAAAATATAATCCTAAAATTTATATGGAATCATAAAAGACCCAGAATAGCCTCAGCAATTCTGAGAAATAAGAACAAAGTCGGGGGGATCACGCTACCAGACATCAAAACCTACTACAAGGCTACAGTAATCAAGACAGTTTGGTATTGGCATAAAAACAGGCACATCGATTAGTGGAACAGAACAGAGAGCCCAGAAATAAATCCAGGCATTTACGGACAGTGAATCTATGACAAGGGAAGCAAGAATTTACACTGGAGTAAAGATAGTCTATTCAATAAATGGTGCTGGGAAAATCAGACTGATACATGCAAAAAAATGAAACTGGACCACCTCCTTACGCCTTATACAAGAACAAATTCAAAATGGGTTAAAGACTTAACTGTGAGACCTGAAACCATAAAAATCATAAAAGAAAATATAGGGAGTACATTTGCAGACATTACCCGGAGCAATATTTTTACTGATACATCCCTAAGGGCAAGGGAAGTAAAAGAAAAAATGAACATATGGGATTATATCAGACTTAAAAGTTTTTTCACAACAAAGGAAACCATTAATAAAACAAAAAGGAAGCCAACTGAATGGGAGAATATATTTGCCAACGATATATCTGATAAGGGGTTAATATCCAAAATTTATAAAACACTCATGAAACTCAACACCAAAAAAACAAACAACCCAATTAAAAAATGGGCAGAAGATATGAAGAGACATTTCTCTAAAGAGGACATACAGATGGCCAACAGGCATATGAAAAAAGTTCAACCTCACTGGTCATTAGGGAAATGCAAATAAAAACCACCATGAGATACCACCTCACTCCAGTCAGAATGGCTATCATCAATAAATCAACAAACAACAAGTGCTGGCGGGGCTGTGGCGAAAAGGGGACCCTGCTGCACTGTTGGTGGGATTGCAGATTGGTGCAGCCACTATGGAAGTCAGTATGGAGGTATCTCAAAGAACTGGAAATAGAGCTACCGTTTGACCCAGCAATTCCACTCCTAGGTATTTATCCTGAAAAAGCCAAGACACTTATTCAAAAAAATTTATGCACCCCTATGTTCATAGCAGCACAATTTACAATAGCTAAGACTTGGAAACAACCAAAATGCCCATCAGTAGATGACTGGATTAAGAAAATGTGGTATATTTATACAATGGAGTATTACTCCGCTATAAAGAAGAATGAAATAGTACCATTTGTAATGATATAGATGGACCTAGAGACTATTATGTTAAGTGAAATAAGTCAGTCAGAGAAAGACAAATACCATATGATCTCACTCATATGTGGAATCTGAAAAACTGTATGAATGAGCAAAGTAAACAGAAACTGTCTCATAGATATAGAGGAAAAATCAGGGTTGCTAATTGGGAGGGGAATGGGGATGAGGGAGAAGGGGAAGGGATTAGACAGCAAAAATAGGCAACTACAATATTGCCACTGGGATATGAAAAACGGTTTGGGGAATATAATTAATAATGTTGTAAATATTCTGTGGAATGTCAGATGGTCATAGGTCTTGTTAGGGAGACCAATTCATGGATGGAGTAGAGATTTGATCACTGCACTGTATAATTAAAGTGGAGGTTGTATACCTACTGTAATTGAATATATAGATAGTCACGGGATGTGGATTATACTGTGGAAGAGAGTCAGAGGAAGAGTAATAGATATATATGATATGGGGAGGAGTGGGGTGGCGAATTGGGGATGGGGGGTTGTCACTTTGAGGGGTAAAATGTATAACTATTGCACTGTGTTGTACACCTGAAACTAATTAAAAATAAATAAATTCAAAAAAAAAATAAAAAAATAAAAGTCTTAAAAAAAAAAAAGAAAGAAAGAATGGCTGAGGGCCGGCCAAGTGGCACGGTTGTTGAGAGCTGGCTTGGGACGCCAGTGGCCCCGGTTCAAATCCCACATATGAGGGCCAGTGACACTGCCCTCTAAAGAAAAAGTAATAAATAATGGCTGAGAACAACACAAATTTTGAAAGAAACTTGGATATCCAAGTTCATGAAGCTTATGGCTTAACAAACAAATTCATTTAATGAGATCTTCTAAAGACAAATTATAAGAAAATTGTCAAAATTAAAAAACAAAGAAAGAAGAACCTTTTAACTAACAAGGAAACTCCCATAAGGCTATGAGCAGATTTCTAAGCAGAACTATGACAGGGCAGGAGAGAATGGAATGATCTATTCAAAGTGTTGAAAGAAAGAAAAAGAATTAAAACTTCTGACTAAGAATACCGTATCTGGCAAATAAAGGAGAGAAAAATACTTTCTCAGACAAACAAAAGCTAAAGGAGTTCATCATTACTAGACCTGACTGATAAGAAATGTTGAAGGAACTTCTGAAGCAGAATGAAAGGATGGTAACTAGTAATATGAAAACATATCACAATATACAATTCACTAACAAAGGTAAGTATATAGTCAAATTTAGAATACCCTAGGGGCTGGCTGAGTGGCTCAGTTGGTTAAGAGCTCACTCAAGAGTGCGAGGTGAACTCTGAACAACAGCAGTTTGATGCCCAGCCTGAGCTGAGCTGCCGCTGAGCTGCCAACAGGTGGCAGGACGGCTCAGCTAAAAAAAAAAAAAAAGAATAATATGGTGGTGTACTAACCATTTAACTCTAATAAAAGATTAAAAGAATATTAAAAATAACTACACCTAAGGCTGGCTGAGTGGCGTGGTGGTTAAGCGCTTCCTTAGGAAGCCAGCGGCCCTGGTTCAGGTCCTACATATGAGGGCCAGTGACACTGCCCTTAAAAAAAATAAAATAAAATAACTACACCTAAAATAATTTGTAATGAATACACAATCTAAAATGGTACAATTTTAGCATGAAAAACATAACAGGAGGTGTAAAAATGTAGTTTTGTAATTGATTGAAATGAAGGTGTTATCGTAAAATGGATGTCATATCTGTTAGGTTTTTTATGTAAGACTCATGTTAACTACAAAAAAAAACCTACAGTAGATTTACAAAAGATAAAAAAAGGAGAGAATAAAAGCATACCATCATGGAAAACTATCAATTCACAGGGGAAAGCAGCAAGAAAGTGAGAAAGGAACACAGGAAACACGAAACAATTTTAAAAAGCACAATTAATAAAATAGTACTAGTAAGTTTTACCTATCAATTATTGCGTTAAATGTATATGGTTTAATTTTTCCAACAAAAAGGCATATAATGCTGTTTGATTTTTTTATAAAGACCAACTGTATTCTGCCTACAATAGACTCACATTACCTGCAAGGACACACATAGGCCCAAAATGAAGAAATGGAGATAGATTTCCCATGAATGTGGAAACCAAAAGAGATCATGGATAGCTATATTTATACAGAAGAAAAACCAGATTTAAGCCCAAAACTCTAACAGGTAACAAATAGGTTTATTATATAATGATAAAAGCATTAATTAATGAAGATGATATAACCATTAAAAAAATACATGCACCCAATACTGGAACTCCTAAGCATGTTAAGCAACTCGTAACATAACTGTAGGGAGAAATACATGATAATACACAATAGCAGGGGACTTCAATACTCACTTTCAACCAAGGATAGATAATTTAGATAGAAAATTAGTAACGAAACATTACTTTTGAACTATACTTCAAACCAAGAGGACTTATCAGTTACATACAGAATATCATATCTCGTGTGTTATTCAACAACAGTGGTGTAAACTATAAATAAATTAAAAGGAGAACTGAAAATTTCACAAAATTAAGCAAAAAAACTCCTAAAAAACAATTGAGTCAAATATCAAAAGGAGAATAACAAAATATATTGAAAGAAACAAAAATGAAAACACAATTTAATAAAACTTATGGGATTCAACAAAAGTAGTTCTAAGAGAATTTTAAAAAATTAGTTCATTGGGGTACAATTGTAGTAAAGTTACATAGGTTTCAGGTGTACAATTCTGTAATACATCATCTATGTATCACAGTGTGTGCTCACCACCCAGCACTTCTCCTTCCATCACTATATATATGACCCCTTTTACCCTCATCTACTACACCCCTCCCCCCTTACCCTTTGGTAACCACTAAACTATTGTCTGTGTCTATGAGTTTTTGTTTTTCCAATCGTTTGTGTCTTGTTCCTTTGTTATTTTCAGTTTTAGAACCACATATCAGTGAAATAGTATGGTTCTCAACTTTTTCTGTCTGACTTATTTTGCTTAGCATAATAATCTCAAGATCCCTCCATGTTGTTTCAGATGTCATTATTTCATCTTTCCTTATGGCAAAGTAGTATTCCATTGTGTATGTATACCACATCTTCTTGAAAAAAAAAAGAGAGAGAAATTTGTACAGACATAAATGCCTACACTAAGAAAAAAAATCAAATATACAACCTAATTGTAAACCTAAAGAAATCTAGAAATATACAAATTTAAGGCCTAAGTTAACAGAAGGAATGAAATAACAAATATTAGAATTGAAATGAATAGAGATAAGAAAAGTAATAAAAAAGATCAACAAAGCAAGGAGCTGGGTTAAAAAAAAAACAAAGAACCATAAACAAAATAGACAAACAGATAGATTAAGAATGAAAGAGAAGTATCAAATAAAATCAGAAATGAGAGAGGAGATATTACAATTGATAGTACAGAAATGCATAGGATAATAAGAGATCACTATGAACAATCACATGCCAACAAATAGGATAACCTAAAATAAATAGATATATTCCAAGAAACATACAATCTACCAAGACTGAATCATGTAGAATAGAAAATATGAACAGACCAGAAAGACAACCCAGGACCAGATAGCTTCATTGGTGAATTCTACCAAACATTTAAAGAAGAATTAATGCCAGGTCTTCATGAACTCTTCCAAGAAATTGAAGAAAACTCTTCAAACCGAAACTGACTCTACAAGGCAAGCACTACCTTGATACCAGACACTACAAGAAAAAAAGTGCAGGCGAATATCACTGGTGAGTATTGATGCCAAAATTTCAACAAAGAACTAGCAAACTGAATTAAATAACACATTAAAAGGACCATACAGGGCCGGCCGATTGGCGCATTGGTTGAGAGCTCGCTTGGGACACCAGCAGCCCCCGTTCGGATCCCAAATGTGAGGGCTGGTGAGACTACCTTCAAAAAAAAAAAAAAAAGAGAAAAAGACCATACATGATGGTTAAACAGGTTTTACCCCTTGCATTCAAGAATGGTTCTACATATGTAAATCAATAAATGTAATGCAACTCATTAATAAAATGAAATATAAAAACATTTGATCATCTCAATAGATGCAGAACAAGCATTTAACAAAACACAACATTCTTTATGATAAAAAGACTCAATAGATTGGATATTGAAGGAACATATCTTAACATTATAAAGGCCATACATTACAACCTCACAGATAACATCATACACAATGGTGAAAGTTTGAAATTGTTTCCTCTAAGACCTGGACAAGAATAGGGTGTCCACTCTCACCACTCTTATTCAATATAATAATAGAAGGCCTAGCCAGAGCAAGTAGGCAATGAAAAGAAATAAAACCCATTCAGGTAAGAAAAAAATAAATGAAATTGTCTTTATTTGCAGATGATATAACCTTACATGGAAGTCCTACAGACTCAAAAAAAATTGTTATAACAAATCAATAAATTCAGTAAAGTTGCAATGTGCAAAATAAACAGAAATGAGGTATGCTTTTATACACTGGCAATGAATATCTAAAAAAAGTTTTTTAAATCATTCACAATAGCATCAAAATAAAGACTTAGAAATAAAAAAGGAATAAAAAAACCTTAAGAATAAATTTAACTAAGGAAGTGATAAAGCTATACAGCAAAAAATATAAGACTTCAATGAAAGAATTTAACTTTTTTTGCAATGATGGTCAGATATATCCAAATTATTATATCTAAAATTTTTATACATAGAAATAATGTCATTTATATACAAAGCAGATAAAATAGTTATTATTAAATGCATAAAACAGTCAAAATATCAACTTTTTGTTTTTGTGGATTTGTTACATATTTTGAAAAAAACTTAAAATCGATAAACATAGTGAAAGAGTTTTAAAGAATACATAAACAAATGGAAAGACACCTGATGTTCATGTATCAAAATAATTAATATTATTAAAATACCCATATTATCCAAAGACTTCTATAGATTTAACACAATCTCAATCAAAATTCTAATGGCACTTTTTTACAGAAATAGAAAAAACAGTCCTAAAACTTGTGTGGAACTACAACTAGTCTTCAAAAGTCAATCAAACCTAAGAAAGAAGAACAAAGCGGAAGGCATCAGGCTTCCTATTTTCAAACTATAATACAATTCTATAGTAAACAAAATAGTATGGCCCTTGTACAAAAATGGACACATAGACCAATGGAGCAAAATAGAAAATTTAGAAATAAACACTCACAGACATGCAAATCTAATATTTGCCAAGGGAGCAAAGAATAGTAAATTGGAAAGGTAAGACTAATAAAAGGTACTGGGAAAACTGAATAATCACATGCAGACAAATGAAATTGGGCTTATATCTTACATCACTCTCATAAATTAACTTCAAATAGATTAAAGACTTAAACATAAGATCTGAAACCATAAAATCCCTAGAAGAAAAAAGTATATATTGAAAAAACTCCTTGGCATGGGTCTGGGAATGGTTTTCTGGATATGACAACAAAAGTGCAAGCAAGAAATGCAAAAATAAATAAGCAGGACTACATCAAACTTAAAAGCTATTCAAATGAAAGAAACAATGAGTAATCAACAGTCTCCCAACAAACACGAGTTCTGGACCAGATAACTTCATAGGTGAATTTTACCAAACATTTTAAGAAAGAGGACCTATACTTCTCAAACGATTCCAAAAAATTCAAGAGGAAGGAAGGCTCCAAAGAGCATTCTACAATGCCACTATTACCCTAATTCTAAAATAAGACAAAGACTTCAAAAAAAAAAAAAGAAAACTATTGGCCAAATCCCTAATGAACATAGATGCAAAATTCCTCAACAAAATATTAGCAAACCAAAATCAGCAATGCGTTAAAAAGATAATGAACCACGATCAAGTGGGATTCATTCCTGATATGCAAGGTTGATTAAATGTCTGCAAATCAATAAACATGACACACCACATAAACAAAATGGAAAATAAAAATCATATGATCATATCAATAAATGCAGAAAAAGCATTTGACAAAATCCAGCATTCATTTATGATAGAAGAAACCTCTCAGAAAAGTAGTAATTGAGGGAACATATTTCAACATAATAGAGGCCAGATATGATAAACCCACAGCTAATATCATATTCAATGGGGAAAAGTAAAGCCATTCTCCTTAATATCAGTGACAAGATGAGGATATCCAATTTCACTACGTTTACTTAACATAAAACTGGGAATCATAGCCACATTAATCAGACAAGAAAAATAAATAAAAGGCATTCAAATTAGAAAGGAGCAGTCAAACTGCCATTATTTGATGATGACATGATACTATATAGAGAGAACCCCAAAGATTCCATGAAAAAAACTATTAGAACTGATTAAGGAATTTAATAAAGTAGCAGGATACAAAATTAATCTTCAGAAATTGGTTGCTTTTTTTTTCTTAATTTACTTTTTACAACAGTGCAATAGATATACTTTTTACCACTCAAAGTGACAATGCCCCTGTACCAATCCGCCACCCCACTAACCCCCATATCACAATATCTGTTACAACTCGCCTACCCCACTCCCACACTGTATTCATCATCCCGTGACTAAATGTGTGCATTCAATCACAGTTAACATTCAATATTATAAAACATCAGCTTCAGGTGTACAGCGCAGTGATCAAGCCTCTACCTCATCCCCAAAGCGGTCTCCCCAACAAGATACACGACCATCTGACACCCCACAAAGCATTCACAACATTATCAATTACATTCCCAGAACTGCCGCCCATATCCCTGTGGCAACATTGTCGTCACCCACCTACGCTGTCCAAAACCTTCCTCCTCTCCCTCATCCCCATCCCCTCCCAGCCAGCAACTATCAGTTTTTCCTTTATATCTGCTTGATATGATTTCAATCTTCTTAAATTTACTGAGGCTCGTTTTGTGGCCTAACATGTGGTTTATCTTGGAAAATGTCCCATGTGCACTTGAGAAGAATGTATGTTCTGTTGCTTTTGGGTGAAATGCTCTAAAAATATCGATGAAATCCAGCTACTCTAAAGTGTCGTTTAAGGCCACTCTGTCTGTGTTGATTTTCTGTCTAGAGGATCTGTACATTAGTGACAACGGGGTGTTGAAGTCCCCTACTATGATAGTGATACTGTTGATCTCTGTTTTTGTGTCTGTCAAAATTTCTTTTATATAATTAGGAGCTCCTATGTTGGGTGCATAGATGTTTATTAGGGTTATAGTGCCCTTCTTTGTCTTTTATTGTAGTCTTCCTTTTAAAGTTTATTTGGTCCAAAATAAGTACTGCTACTCCAGCGTTTTTCTCATTTCCATTTGCATGAAATATCTCATTCCATCTGTAAACAGCATATACATGGGTCCTATTTTCTTATCCATTCAGCCACTCTATGCCTTTTGATTGGAGCATTTAGCCCATTCACATTTAAAGTGATGATTGATAGGTGCATATGTATTGCCATTTTGTTATTTGTATTCCTGGTCTTCCTAGGTTAGGTTGTTTACCCCCTTTCTTCTGTTTAAAAAAGCCCTTTTAAGATTTCTTGCAATGCTGGCTTGGTGGTAATGAGTTCCTTAAGCTTATCCTTTTCTGAGAAGCTCTTTATTGCTCCTTCAATTTTAAGTGATAGTCGTGATGGGTAGAGTAATCTTAGTAGGCCTTTATTTTGCATCACTTTGAATATCCCCTGCCACTCCCTTCTGGCCTGCAGCGTTTCTGTAGACAAGTCAGCTCTTAGTCTTATAGGAGTTCCTTTGTATGTAACCTGCTGTCCTTCTCCTGTTGCTTTTAGAATTCTGTCTCTGTCTTTAACCTCTGCCATTTTAACTATGAAGTGTCTTGGTGTGGACCTGTTTGGGTTCATCTTATTTGGACCTCTCTGCACTTCCTGGGCTTGTATGTCGATTTCCTTTAATATGGTAGGGAAGTTTTCAGTTATTATTTTTTTCAAATACATTCTCAATCCCTTACTTCTTTTCTCCTTCTGGTATTCCTATGATGCCAAAATTGTTGTGCTTCATGTTGTCCCATAGGGCCCTTAAACTCTTTTCATTGTTTTTTATCTTTTGTCTTTTTATTGTTCCAACTGGGTGAATTTTGCTATTTTGTCTTCCAAATCGCTGATCCGATCCTCTGCTTCATCTGCTCTATTGGTGATTCCTTGGAGTGTGTACTTCATTTCTGTTATTGTTTTCTTTAGTTCTAGCTGCTTGTTTTTTATGATTTCTATGTCCTTCCTCATGTCCTCAGTAAGTTTGTTAAACATTCTTATCATCAGTGTTCTAAACTCTGTCTCTGAGAGGTTGGATCCCTCTGTTTCATTTAGTTCCATTTCTAGAGGTTTCTTTGGATCTTTCACTTTTGACATGTTTCTTTCTTTCCTCATTCTGGTTGTTGCTCTGGGATTGCTTTGATGTATTAGATAGATCACCATGAAAGCCCCAGCAGATTTATGCAGGTGCACATGTCACGGCCCAACACTCCCAGGAAAACTCCTAGTCTCAGCCTGTCCCAATCAGCTGCTCATAGATCAGGCCGAAAGCCTCACAACCAATTACCAGCCTGGCAACTCTGCAAGCGCAGTGAGGGGAGTGGGGACCCGAGGCAGCTCACACACTCCCATGTCTCAATTAGCAGCCTGTTGGAGCCAGAGTGCGCCCACCAGGTGTTTCCCTGGCACTGCAGCACAAGCAGGACAGAGGGTGGGATCCAAGTCAACATGTGTGTGCTCGCACTCCTGCGTGAATTCCACCATACTAATGTGGTCCTGGACCTGACCCTCAGTGGGAGGGTCCAACCCTGACAAAATGGCACGCTCCCTGTACACCGCTTGCATGTGAACTCCATACCAGGGGAACAATAGTCCCAATAGTTCCATCTCCCATGCCAAAGGTGCTCAGTTCAGTCCACCCCTTCAGGCTTCTGGGCCCAGCTCACACAGCTACTCCCTCCAGCAGGAACCAGGTGAGTGCTCACCAGCAAGCGAGTCCGTGTGCTGGCTCCTCTGGTTCTCTAGCCAACCTCAGCCTCACTGAGCGGATCAAAGAGAGTCCTCACTAATTTCCACTGCCAGCTATCGTTGAACTCGTCTTCCCTGCAAAGTAACTCTGGGCTGGTGAGCTTGTTGTGGGGCCGGAAGTTCTCTCCCCCAACCGGAGAAGCCTCCCCACAGCTGGGGCTTCCCTCACGGGGTTCACCCTCTCTCGTGTCCGCCCATCCTACCAGACCCGATGTGGCCTCCTCTTTAAGTTCTTTGTTTAGTGGTTCTGTTCATCTAGTTTTCCGGGGACCTCCAGGGTTGAATGCTGTAGAATTTGTTTGTAATTTTGGTGTGATCCTGGGAGGCAGTTAATACAGCGTCTGTCTATTCTGCCATTTTACCGGAAGTCTCTCAGTTGCTTTTTTTATACACCAATAATGAACTATTAGAAAGAGAAATTAAGAAAACAATCTCATTTAAATTTGCATCAAAAAATAAAATACCTAGGAATATATTTAATCAAGGAAATAAAAGACCAGTATTCAGAAAATTATGACATTGAAGAGAGAAATTAAAGAAGATGGAAATAAATGGAAACATACACCATGCTCATGGATAGGAAGAATTTATATAGTTAAAATGCACATAGTACCCATAACAATATATAGATTCAATGCAATCCCTATCAAAATACCAATAGCATTCTTCGTAGAACATAACAAATAATCCTAAAATTTTGTAGCACAATAAGAGAATAGCAATGGCAGTTTTGAGAAAGAGGATGAAAACTGGTGATACCATGCTTCCTGATATCAAACTAAACTATAAGGCCATAGTAATCAAAGCGGCATGATATTGGCATAAAAACAGAAACATAGAATGGAAGATAATATAGGGTCCAGAAATAAATTCATGCTTATATGGTCATTTAATCTATCGCAAAGAAAGCAAGAATATACATTGGGATAAAGGCAGTGTACTTAATAAATGGTGCTGGGATAATTGGACAGATAAACAAACATTCAAAAAAATGAAACTGGACCACTTTCTTAGTCCATATACAAGAATAAACTCAAAATGGATTAAGACTTAAATATAAGACTCAAAACCATAAAACTCCTAGAAAAAGGCACAGGCAGTAAATTCTCAGACATTGCTGTTAGTTATATTTTTACTGATGTGTCTCCTTGTGGGGGGGGGGGGAGGAAGCAAAAGAAAAAATAAACAAATGGGATTACATCAAACTAAGAAGTTTTTGTACAGCAAAAGAAACCATCAACAAAATGAAATATCCTACTGAATGAAAGAAGATATTTGCCAATGATACATCTGATAAGAGGTTAATATTGAAAATTTACAAAAAGCTCATATAATTCAACACCAATAAAACAAATAATCCAATTTACAAATGTGCAGAAGACCTGAATAGACATTTCTCCAAAGAGCCATACAGATGATCAATAGACACATGAAAAGATGCTCAGCATCACTAATCATCAGAGAAATGCAAAAACCACAATGAGATATCACCTCACACCTGTTAGAATGGCCTTCATCAATAAATCAACAAACAAGTTTTGGCAAGAATGTGGAAAAAAGAGAACCGTTGTGCACCACTCGTGGGATTGCAAATTGGTGTAGTCCCTGTGGAAAACAGTTTCGAGGTTCTTTAAAAAATTAAAAGTAGAACTACTTGATGATCCAGCAGCTCTGCTTCCGGTTATTTATCTGAAGAAAGCCAAATCTCTAACTCAAAAAGACATATTCACCCTTATGTTCATTGCAGCATTATTTACAATAGCCAAGATATAGAAACAAATAAAGTGCCCATTAATAGATGGTTGAATAAAGAAGAGGTAGTACATATATACAATGGACTCTTACTTGACCACTAAAAGAATGAAATCTTACCATTTGCAACAATATGGTTAGAACTATGTGAAATAAGATACAGAGAAAGACAAATACCATATGATTTTACATACATGTGAAGTCTAAGGAAAAAAATAAGTGAACAAACCAAATAGAAACAGACACATAGTTACAAAGAACAAACCAATGGTTGCCAGAGGGGTGGGGCATTAGGGGCACTGGGTGAAAAAGGTGAAAGGTTTAAGAAGAACAAATTGGTAGTTACGAAGTAATCATAGTAATGTAAAGTACAGCAGGGAATATAATCAATAATATTGTAATAACTATGTATGTTGCCAGGGGAGTACTAGACTTATCAGAGGGATCACTTTGTAAACTATATAAATGTCTAATTATTATACTGTACATTTGAAACTAATGTGAAATAGTATCAAATGTCAAATTTAATTGAAAAATTAAAAAAAAATCTATGTTAACATGTATTCAGGGCCAGCCGAGTGGCATGGTGGTTAAGCGCTGGCTTGGGAAGCCAGCGGCCCTGGTTCAGGTCCCACATATGAGGGCCAGCGACACTGCCCTCAAAAACACACAAACAAACAAACAAACAAAAAACATAAAAAATATCTCTTGGGCCGGCTGAGTGGCGCAGTGGTTAAGTGCTTGCTTGTGATGCCAGCGGCCCCGGTTCGGATCCCACATATGAGGACCAGTGATACTGCCCTCTTAAAAAAAAAACAAAAAACCAAAACGTGTATTCAATGTATAAAGATGTAAATAACAAAACAAATAGTGACAGACGAGTATAGGATCAGGGTTTTTGTATATATTTTTAAAAAGATTTTATTGGGGAATTGAGAGAGGAGAACAGTGTTGGGGAATTGGGGAAGGGGACCAGCCAAGTTGATGTTCTTCAGTCTTCGTTGTGGAGGGCGCCAGTCGACTTCTGGCTTCCCGTCGGCAGCTCATGGCCTCTAAGCTCAAGGTGCTGTGTTCAATCTTAGTTCCAGGTGGGAGTAGCCACCATCTCATGTGGGAGTCCTACCAGCAGCCTTTAATTAAGAACACATGCTGTATCCACTGAGCCATCCGGGCAGCAGCTCAGCTTCAGGTGCTGAGTTCAGTCTTAGTTGCGGGTGGGCGTAGCCACCATCCAATGTGGGAGTCGAACCCAGCAGCCTTGTTGTTAAGAGAGCACTCCCCTTCCACTGAGTCATCCGGGTGGCAGCTCAGCTCAAGGTGATGTGTTCAGTCTTTTTAGTTGCAGGTGGGAACAGCCCATCATTGAACAGGCAATCTTGTTGTCACAGCAGCTGAGCCATCCTGCCACCTGTTGGCAGCTCAGCAACAGCTCAGCTAGGGCACAGCATTCACTGGCCCATGTGGGAATTGAACCGTCAGCCCTGTTGCTCAGAGCACGTGCTCTAAGCCAACTCTTAACCAACTGAGCCACTCGGCCGGCCCAGGGTTTTTGTATATTTTTAAAGTTAAGTTGACATTAATATAAAGTAGATGGTTAAATTTTAAAGTGTTAATTGGTATCCACACAGTAACCATTAACAAAATGTCTAAAAATATACAGAAAAGGCAACAAGAATAAAATCAAAATAGTATGCTATAAATAACAAAGTATACAAAAATATGTCAATAATAGAATAACTGTTGAATATATATATATATATAATTAAAAACAAATATCAAAATAGCAGTGGTACTTCCTTATTCATAATTACTTTAAATGTAAATGGATTGACTTTTCAATTTAATGGCAGGAATTATCAAAATAGATACAAAAACATGATCTATTTATATATTGTCTACAAGAGCCTCACTTTAGATCCCAAAACAAAAAAACAGATTTAATTGAAAAAAGATATTCCATGCCAATAGTAACAAAAGAAAAATAGGGTGCTATACTAATATTAGACAAAATATACTTCAAATAGAAAAAAATGTTACAAGATGGGATGATATAATATCTTGTGAAAAGGGTAAATCACCAATAATGTATAGCAATTGTAAGCATGTAAATGCTTAAAAACAAAACCTCAAAATATATGAGGCAAGCATTAAGAAGTAATGGAAGAAACGTTTCCATAATAATAGTATAGTGAGGAGACCTCACTATTCCACTTACAATAACGAATAGAACAACTAAACATAATATCAGTAAATAAATAGGTTTGTACAACACTATCAACCAACTAGATCAAACAGACATATTCAGAAATATCCACCCAACACCAAAATGGCCACATTCTTCTTAAGTGCATTTGGAACTTTCTCCAAGATTGACCCTATATATTGTCACAAAGTCTTTCCTGAGTCTTGTTTCCTCCAGTGGGAAAAGAGAACCCAGGGAGGACAACCACTTCCCAGCATTGGGGTCACTTTATGGGAATCCCCTACTATGATCTTGCTCAATGGGGACTGCAGTGGAATCTGCAGGGCTCAAACACTGGGAATCTGACTGGGAAGGAAAAGGAAGGGAGGGAGTTTTAAAAAGCAGTACACAGATTTTGGAAAACCATGTTCATATTTGCAGTGCCCAAGTAGCAACTTGAACCAGTGGCTTTACTCATCTGCAGAACCAAGTAGGTGGTGCACTCTGACCAGGGAACTCGTGGGGTACAGATCTACCTGATTCAAATCCTCAAAAGAGTTACCGACAGCCTGGTTTTCCCAGGCCCAAGCAAGCTGTTGAGTCACAGCCCCACCCACTGTGAAAAGTGTTTTCAAGCCCCAACTCACCAGGAGGCCTGGTGACAATTCCTGGAAGCTGTTGGACCTAGAGATGCCACAGCTGAGAGGTGGGCAGGTAGAGCCAGTTGCCACAGAGCTCAATATAATTTATCATTAAGGAAATACAAATCAAAACCACAATGATTTACCACTTCACAGCCAGTAGGCTTGCCATATTCAAAAAAGAAGAGGGCTGGCCGAGTGGCTCGTTGGTTAAGAATTGGCTTGGGAGCCTGAGCTCTGAGCAGCAGGGCCGCTGGTTCGGATCCCACATGGGCCAATGACACTGTGCACTCTACAACTAAGATGGTGAACAACAGCTCAACCTGGAGCTGGCTGCCGTGAATCTCCAGCAACGGCTTAGGCTGCAGTGAGGCTACTGTGAATGGCCAGCAGATTGCAAAAGCTGCCATGAGCTGCCATGAGCAGCCATCCAATGGCTGATGACCGAAATGCCTCAGCTGGGAAGAGCACAATGATAATACCAACATGGGTCAGTGAAGCAACGTACTCCACAACTAGACTGAAGAACAAAAGGACAGCAACTTGTCTGTTCTTCTTCCCTGATTCTCCAATGCTTAATGCTGTTCCTTCTCCCAATTCCCCAATAAAATCTTTTTTTAAAAAAAATAGGAAAATAACAAGGATTGGTGATGATATAGAGAAACTGAAATACTCATACTTTGGTGGCAGAAGTGTAACATGGTGCAACTACTGTGGAAAACAATTTGTTGGTTCATCAAAAAGTTTAACATAGAAATACCATATGACCCCATAATTCCATTCCTAAACATATCCTCAAAGAATTAAAAACAGGTATTCAAACAAAATTTGCATATGAATGTTTATAGCAGCACTACTAACAATAATTAAACTAGAAAAAACTCAAACATCAATCAACTAATAAATAAATAAATAAAATGTGGCCTATCCATACAATGGAATATTGTTCAGCCATACACTGAAAAAAAGAACTGACACAAGCTGTAACATAGATGAACTTTGAAAACATACTGGTAACTTTCAATTGTTTACACAGCTGCTGTAAGGTACAGTCACTCTCTAATGCCAGTGCTGCCTCTAGCTCATGGAGCTCCAAAGGAGAAGGAGGGTAAGTATGGAGGTCTCTATACCATGGTCCCTATGCATACAAAGCAGACTGTCTGCAAATTGGTGGTAAAGAATGGAAGAAGCAACTGGCTACAAGAGCAATTCCAAAGAGTATGCCCTCTATTGGAGGGGTAAAGAAATCTCATCTTTACAGGCCTGGTACTCTGTGGTACTTGGTGAAATTAGACATTATCAGAAGTCCACTGAACTTCGAATTCGCAAATTTCCCTTCCAGCATCTTGTACGAGAAATTGCTTAGGATTTCCAAACAGATCTGCACTTCCACTTTCAGAGTGCAGCTATTAGTGCTTTGCAGGAGGCAAGTAAAGCCTCTCTGGTTGGCCTTTTTAAAAAGATTTTTATTAAAATATAGCCAAAATATAATATTATATTAGTTTCAGGTGTATACTATAGTTATTCAACATTTATATGCATAAAAAAGTGATCATCATAAGGCCAGCAATCACCTGACATTGTACCACACTATCACAATATTATTGACTATATTCCCTATGCTGTATATTACATTCCAGAATTATTTGTTTTATACTTGGAAATCTGAACATCTTATCCCCCTCCACTTTTTCCTGCCTTTTAAAATTTTTCAGTTATAGTTTATATTCAACATTATTTTATACTAATTTCAGGTGTACAGCATAGTAGACATTTATATAATTTAAAAAGTGATCCCTCTGACTAGTCTAGTACCCACATGGCATTATACATAGTTATTACAATATTATTAACTCTATTCTCTATGCTTTACTTTACATATCCAAGACTATATTCTGGTTGGCCTTTTTGAAGACACCAAACTGTGTGCTATCCATGCCAACGTGCCTAAGAATCCACTATGATGGGAAACATTTTGTTCTTTCAAAAAAAAGATTCCTCTTCTTCCTGTTATTGGTAGTTCTGAATATTAGATTTCCCCGCCATGGGGTCAAAAGGTATCTAGGTATATGATTGCAAGTAAAAAATAGGGGACAGAGTCAAAAGGTATGTAGGTATATGATTGTAAGTGGAAAAATAGGGGACAGAAATCAGGTGTTGGCAGTTTTTCTGTTTTTGTGTGTTTGTGTGAATTTTTAATATAAATGTGGGAACATAAAGCATTAATTCAAATCCAAATGTTTCAGTGAACAAGTTTCAGCAGTTCAACTTTATAACTATTATAAATAAACCTCTTAAATTTTTCCGGACAGTGCCAGCATTTGGATTTTTAAAAAAACTAAGTAAATTTCTTATTGATGGCAACTAAATAGTGTTGGTAGAATTTTTATCATACAGTAGATTCCATCCATTCACTACATTTTTCTGAGTTGTCCTACATATAAGGACATGTGGTGTTTTTTTTGAGGGCAGTGTCACTGGCCCTCACATGGGGGACCCGAACTGGGGCAGCTGGCTCCCCAAGCCAGCGTCCAAACACCGCGCCACTCGTCCGGCCCCAGTAAGTACATGTTTTTAATGTTGTCTGTCTCCTGTCCTGTTTTTGTAAGTTTTCTATTACACATCTAAACTATATTAAAGAAGAAAACATAATGGTAAAGTGAAAGAAGCCAAAAACTAAAGGTCATATATTGTATAATTCCATTTATATAAAATGCAAATCAATAGACAGAGAAAGCAGGTTAGTTATTGTCTGAGGCTGTGGAATAGGGGAATGAGAAGTGATTGCTTGAAGATTACATGGTTTCTGTTTCAGGGACTGTAAAAGTTTTGAACTAGATAGTACTGATGTTGTACTATATTGTAAATTTATATAATACCATTGACTTATACACTTTACAATGATTGAAATGGTAAATTTATGTTATGTTGTTTTACTGTAATAAAAGTGAATAAATAAAGGATTGTTTTAGTATCAGTGGCCCCTTCATATTTTTCCTACCTGTGTCCAGTGGATTTACTGAACCCAGAAAACAGCACTTTGTTTTGTTTTGTTTTTGTTTTTGTTTTTGTTTTAGCTGAGCCATCCTGTCACCAGTTGGCAGCTCAGCAGCAGTTCAGCTCGGTCCAGGCATCGAACTGCTGTTGCTCAGAGCTCAGCTCACTCTTTTTAGTGAGCTCTTAACCAACTGAGCCACTCAGCCAGCCCAAGAACAGCACTTTGAAGGACAGATAATAGGACTGATATGTTTTATGAGAAACAGAAGTTAGGCTTTCCAAAGTGAGAGAAGATGACTTCAATATGTCAAAATTCTCTGATGACAGGTCTGATAGTAACACTTAATGGATAGGAAAAGAATACTGGAGAACTGTGGTATATGATAGGACATGGTGCGAAAAAGAGAGGAGCTACTGAAGACAAATTCTACTTTTCTATTTTGTCAAGGTCTAGGCTGAACAGAATCATATTCTGATTTTTTTTCCCATTTCCTGAAAAACTCTTGAATACTGCTCACCTCCATCCAAGTTAGACATAGGCATTTTAAATCAGCCTTGGGATTTATACACTTGCAGTCAGAGGCTTAAGAATTCTGGAAAGTAAAGAGGAAAGAGAGCTTTGTTTGTTTAATTTTTCCCACAAATTATTTTGTTCTTAAACCATTAGTCCTAGTACTTTCCTTTTATTAGACACTGATATTATTTTGACAGAGCTTTTGTGAAGAATTCTACCTTAATTCACTATATATATATATATATATATATATATATATATATATATATATATACACATATATATCAAGACCCCTTTCTCTGCTTATATTTCAGGTTTTGCTTTCATATGCCTCTTACAGCAAGCCAGGCCACTAAGTACAGAATCCAATTCCTAAATCATATTTGACTTGAAAGCTACCCTGGAAAATTCCAGTATCCTGATGTTTGCTGGTCCTTTCCATTAGGGTTTTGGCCTCTGATTCAGAATCATGGGGCTTCCATTTCTTGTTGTACATTTTGACATACGAAGGCAAAGAAGGCAGCAGGAGTGTGAGAATATATCAACGAGAAGTAATGAAGCAGTTAAACCTACAAGAAATGAGATATAGCAATAATGGAACTTGCAGGAGGAAAAAGAATGAAATAATGTGAAAACAAATTCATGAACTCTGTGGTTCCTTATATAAGGTGAATGTAAGTTTGCTGAATTTAACATCGGGCATTATTTTACTTTCTCACTGTTCACTGAATCTAAAATAAAAAAGCAATTAGCTCAATATTTATAAGAGAGACGTGAAACACCCCTAGAAACCCAGGTCTTTTGGGAAATTGATTTATAAAATTTCCATAGCAACTTAGTTAGTTCTCACATGCCACATATGTTGGGGTACTGTTACTGATGGGCTGAAGAGGAGTTAATTAACATAATTAGATTTCAGAGGTGCCAGGAAGTACCTCACCAACTTTATTTAAAAATGCCTCTCACAGTAATTTTCACTTGCACTGTTAGCAAATTATTTTCTTTTTTTCTATGTTAAATAAAACCTTTTTTAAAATTAAATTTATTGAGGTGACAATAGTTAGTAAAATTACATAAGTTGCAAGTATACATTTCTATAATACATCATAAATAGTTCTTTTTCTGGGGTTCCCTTCTATAGTGCAAGTATTTCAAAAGAGGATAATATAAGATGACAACCTTTCAGTGGTGTGCTGAAGCCAGCTCTTTCAGGAGCAATAGAGCCCATTGTGTGCATACCTTGCCAATACCCCTTTAGTAAATCTTCTTTGGGAGCTTCAAATGACTCAAACATATCATACTTACTTGAAAGTTGGTTCAACCATTTTAAGGTCATATCTGTAATTTCCAAAATTATTTTATGTAACATATTTTCAATTCATAAAAATGCACTATTACAGAAAACCTTTCCCTGGCATTGCCTATTGTTTCATACACATCTACTCTAATGACTTGAAAGTAGTGTGTGTGTGTGTGTGTGTGTGTGTGTGTGTGTGTGTCTGTGTGCATGTCTATGTGTGTGTGTCTGTGTGTCTTTGTTTTCCCCCAAAGATGTAGAGGATTATCTTAGTTTGGAGTACACAATGTTATCATATATCAGTAGGTTATATCTCGAAGAGGCCTTCGAGAGTGGGTGGGTGCTTACAGAGTATGGCTTCAAAGATACAGGAAAAAATCACTGCATCAAAAAATATTCTCTTGGGGCTGGCTGAGTGGCACGGTGGTTACACGGTAGCTTGGGAAGCCAGCAGCCCTGGTTTGGTCCCACATATGAGGGCCAATGACACTGACCTCAAACAAACAAAAAAAAATTCATATATCCAGAATCACTCCCCTCATTTACTATAGGTTTTTAAGGATCCAGAATTTCCTCTCCTACTGTGAGATATTGAGGTTATCCAGAATGCTGACATAAAGTCCCACATTCACAAGTATTTCCTGAAAATAAAAATGAATAAGGATTAGAAGGAAATCAGAAAACAAAGAAAGGGCAAGTGAAGAAAAGGTCAACCAGAATCATCAGATAAAACTTACCATTGATTTTTATTTCCTTTCATGAAAATATCGAAGACAGAAATAAAATTTCAG
Organism: Aselliscus stoliczkanus; assembly: GCA_033961575.1. Lineage (NCBI taxonomy): Eukaryota > Metazoa > Chordata > Mammalia > Chiroptera > Hipposideridae > Aselliscus > Aselliscus stoliczkanus. The sequence goes on from CM066737.1 coordinate 81,009,417, forward strand.
AAACAATTCAACTTTTTACCTGTCTTTTAGTCATGGGAGAACATTAAGGTTATTAAATTTGCAAATATAATTTGGAATCTGTTTTGTAGCAGCTTGTTTGTATGTTATTCTACACTCAAAGATTCCATTGCTGAGATCAATGGACTCATTGCTTGGGTTTGATCACTTGGCATTTTTTAAGCCAAACCAAAGCCTCAAAGTAAATATTTCCTACATAGATCATGTAGGCCACAAATGAAAATGTAAGGATTAGCAGCAGGGAAAATATTGCTTTAAAATTCCTTGCAAACCATACAGTATGAATTAGTAACTAAAGAATGCAGCTGGCAGGACACACAAAAAGAGGGGTAAGGGGTAAGGAGCAGCTTTTTAACATTTTCACCAGTTTCAAGTTGTTACAACTCCAAACCCCAAAAGTTTTCATGTTTCTTCACATGCTAACTAAGCTAAACTTCTGCTGCTTCCCAGACTTGTAAATTTCTCTTCGATAGGTTTCCAGGAACCACAAAGGAGAAAAACTAGCATATAGCCTCTCTGTGTTTAGTTCCAGAAGGAAGAAATCTGCAGTAACTAATAAACCTCTACATGCTGTTGGGGTGAAATATAAGTAGGGACAACAGTTTCAGTAATACAAGTAATTTTTTTCGGAATAAATTGCCCCCAGGTGACAGATAATTGAGCAGACCACATTAATGTAGCCACTATGTTTTAAAAGCTACTCCCTTCTCTATTGCTCAGCGGATTTAGTCTGGACCTTTGGCTTATGGAGAATAAGCCCCATTCAGCTAAATTTATAGTCTTTTTTCCAAGCACACTCCATAATTGCTCAGAGGAGAAATGGAGACTTCTAAGTTTCCATGCCATTTCATCTGATAAACGTGCACTTCTTTTGGAGGAATATTTTCTTTTTATCCTGTCTGGAAGCTGCAATCAAATGAGGAGCCAGGGAGTAATGCTGTTCAAATAGCCACTCCATCAACATCTAGTCAATGAGTTATTCTGGTAATTTTGCAAATAAACAATGATTTGATAGATTTCAAGAGGGAAATACTAACTTGGAAATTTGAAATGAACCTGTCCACTAATTCATTCAAGTTTTCAATCACACTTACGAGCAACTATTATGTGCCAGAAAACTCTTATTAGTCACACATGAAGATGATCCTGTATGGTAAAGTCTAAAATGTTTTTCTGTTGCAATTTCCAAGAAGTGGGCATATTTTTGTCATTGACATTTTTAGGAGACATTTAAGAAGTGTAAAACTTATAAATCAAGTATTTGTAGACTGCAAATCACTATTAGAATCAGCTGTCATAACGTCCCACAGGAGAAATAAAGTTACCATAATACAAAAACTATAAAATTGCAGGCACAGTAAAATTGTAATTAAGGAAAACATAAAATCAACACATCTGACATTAATGATTCAGCAGTAACAAAATGAAAAAGTGACTACCTTTCAGATTACAGTTGACCCTTGAAAAAGTTGGAGGTTAGTGTCACCAACCCAATTCTCTGTGAAGTCAAATAACTGTGTATAACTTTTCATTCCCCAAAAACTTAAGTATCCAAAAGCCTTGCCAATAGCAAATAGTCAATTAACACATATTTTTTACATTTATGTATTATATACTATATTCTTCCCATAAAATAAGCTATAGAGAATATCAGTAGAAAGAGAAAATACATTTACAGTATTTGTTGAAAATAATTATATGTAAGTGGACCAATGCAATTCAAACCTGTGTTGTTCAAGCATCAACTGTATACTCTGGACTCAGTGCACAACAGTATTCGCTTTCTTGTTTCCATCTCCATTGCCATATGCAGTTCTAACTGGAAAGTGATACTCAGAAGGATGACACAAAGGTCCTGAAAATTCAGCAAAAATACAGTCATAGTCACCAGACTCTCTTGAATAAGCTAGAAATAAGCCCATGCATTTTCTAAGTTCTCAAGTAAGAAGGATTTTAGTTAACTTTAAGTTAAACCCAAACCTAAACTAATTTAACCAGAACCACCTTAATCTCCAAGTATGCTGACTAATCATGGAATATTAGTGGTATAATTGAATGTCACTCTGAACAACTCCTTCCATAATCAGAGCCACCACTCAAGCTCACTTCCATAAGTATATTAATCTCTTTTCTTGACAAGAACTATTAAAATGCAAATGCAAACTGAGAAGGATAACCCTTTAAATGATTAATAATACAGTAATTATTTAGTGGAAATGAGTTAATCTGATATGAGAATGTGACATTAAAAAACCTAAACAATTCTGACTGATAAAAGCAGCCCTGAAGCCCAGGGTATTGGCCCGAGAAGGAAGGCCCAGGTTAGTCACTATAGAGTGAAGTTGGAGATGCAGTGGCGGTATTGGATGGTGTAGCAGGCCAGTCCAGAACATAAGGAGGCCATAAAGGATACTAATGGGGGCTACAGGAGGAGCTATATCACATTAGCAGTACAACATTGCTATGAGAGTTAAAGTTTATATGTTCTCACTATAACAACACATTGTACTTCTTAAACAAACAATATGTCAATTATAAATCAATAAAGATGGCAAAAAATTTGAACGTATCAAACACAGTGAGAATATGGGTAAAACAATACTTTTATACATTGCTGATGGAGTTCAAAATTTACACAGCTATTTGTAAAGAAATTTGCTAGTACTGTGTAAAATTAGAAATGTGCTAACCCCAATAATCCTGAAATTACACTTCAGGTATATATTTTATATAAATATATGGTACATAAGGATGTATGTACAAGAATGCTGAAGTTGGGCCGGCCAAGTGGAACGTTGGTTTAGAGTTGGATTGGGACACCAGCTCTGAGCAGCGGGGCCCCTCTTCAGATCCCACACAGAGGGCCAATGATGCTGTGCCCTCCACAACTAAGATGGTGAACAACAGCTCTACCTGGAGCTGGGCTGCCGAAATTCACTAGGGATGGCGTAGGCTGCAATGGGCCTGGCCAGCAGCCGCCGTGAGCTACCATGAGCCTTGGTGAGCACTGTCCAATGGCCAGCAAGTGATGGCCTCACCCGGGAAGAGCAGAATGATAATACCAACATGGGCCAGTGAAGCGACGTCTTCCACAACTGGACTGAAGAACAAAAGGACAGCAATTTGTCTGTTCCCCTTCCCCAGGTCCCCAAAGCTGTTCCCCTTCCCCAATTCCCCAATAAAATTAAATAAAAAAAAGAATGCCAAAATCAGCATTGTTTTACTAACAAAAATTAAAAATAAAATTAACTAGTTAAGTGGAAACTAGATAAATATAGTATATTTATATGATGAAATACTGATTAAAGTTTAAAGAAATTCGTGTATGTATATACACACAATAGGTATAAATATAAAATAATAAAAATTAATATGTAGTCAGTTTCAATTTTGGCAGTTAAAAAAACAACAAAGTATACTATCCATTATCACCATTATTTCATAAAATAAAGTATATGATTTTAGTGCAAACACAAAATGTGAGGCACACATAACTTTAGAAATAAAATATGGAATAAATCTAGTTTTATGAAAAACTCATTGTGTTATCCAAACTTTTATTTTTTATAGATTGTTGAAAATTTCATCACTGACTGGTATTTGAAACAAATACTTCATGAGAACTAATTTACTAGAAAATCATTCATTGTTTATCTCAAATTCCAATTTAACCAGGCTTCTTCTATTATTTATTAAATCTGGTAACTCTGAAAAAGAATTTGGCAGAACAGTGCCATATCTATGCCCCCATACTCTATATTTTATATTATTATGTGCACTTGAGGTTATTATAAAACCAGCAGTTTCGTAGGGACCAGATCTTTATTTCTGTTGATTTCCACATATGACAATACACCTGGTAGTGCCCAAAGAACGTTTATTTTAGGCACATGGTGACTGCACTTTACATAACTTACTGTACTTCATATTTTGGTGCACTCACATGTCCAGCTTCTCTCCCCAAACTCATAACCTGTTCCATTAATGTTATTTGTACAAAGGTTTTCCTTAATGAGTGCTCAAGGTAGTCTTCAGAGCAAGCTTGGGGTTGGTATCTCACTTTAGAAAAATGCCACTATTTTCTCTGGCATCCTATACACAATGCATTGGGAATTCATTATATATGTTGCCATTATCTCAGTTAAATTTAAGTTATGAAAGACACAAGAAGGAGAATATTAGTGTGTCTTAGGATATACCTATCTTGATTTGCATACCATAAATTGTTGTGTAAAATTTAATTATTCTACTTCTGTTATAAATATATTTTTAAATGGTGAGAAAGTGAAAGAATTTATTACCATATGAGCAACCAAAGATTTCTGATGGTATCAATCTATATGATATGATTATCTATTTACAAAAGTACCTGAGGAAAGAAGAGTTTAGACCTAAATGTTGTATTAGAAAGTAAACCATTTCAGTTTTCAAGACCTTTCTGTGTTTCTCTTATGGTTAACCACAAGGGGGCATGTGAAGATCAAATACAAGAATAAATTTATAAAAGGTCTTTGATTAAAAAAAATTTACAGTTCTTTTAAAACTTTTTGAAAAAGTGATTTATTTTGCCACGGGAGTGTTTATTTTGTAAAACACAGTTTCACTGAACATTAGAGTTGGCTAAATATTAAGTCATTCCATATTCTTTCCTGCATTTGGAACTGAGAAAATGGTTTCGTTGTTTTCTGAAACAGTTTAGCCCTCTTAATTTTTTGGATGAGGAAAAAAGTTAACAAGAACACGCCTGCAACTGTCAGTTTAACAGGCAGGTATTTCAGGGTGGATAGGAACACTTTTTGTGAAACTGGTTGTCTTAAGGAACCTGATGATGTTTGAGAGATCATTTTCCTTTTCATTTTTCTCATGCAGTACAGATTTTTTTAAATTTATTAAACTTACTTTGAAATGTCTTTATTTAAAATAATTAATCTTCAATTGTTATATTAATCATAAAAATCTGCATTCCATTGCTTATGATTCTCTCTCTCATAAACACACACACACACACACACACACACACACATTAAACTAAAACTTGCATGTCTCATTGGAGATATGAGCTATTTTATTCAAACAGCTAGAAAAAATTCATTTTTTTTCCATAAATTCATGAAGCATTATCTTTATGTCTCTAAACTATTTGTCACACTTCCTCAAAGACAGAATATTAATTAAAAAGGGGTGATGGGAGTAGTGACAGTGAAGAAAATCAGAAATTCAAAAGTGGAAAAATGTTTCAACAACTTTAAAAGCAGATAGTTCCCAAGTGAAATATGTTCTATTTAAAATGTTTTACAACTGAAAATTCAAGCAAATGGTTTGACCTTTAGGTAAAAGTTGGAAACACATATGGATATGTATTCCACATATTTCAGCCAACCCACTATAGAAGTCTGTGGCAGGTTTTCTTTTCTTTTTTTTATTTTTTTGTAAGGGTTATGAGAAAAGGAGCCAAAGTTTTGGGGATTCCATGCAGAGATAAGACAAATAAATAAATATTTCAAACTTATATCACATTTACATGAAGGATATGAGAGGCTGAAGAAAATATGTACTGACATGTTGACATTCTCCATCTTGTGTCACTTTTATAACTTAAATTAGAGTTGGAATCATTGCAATATATACAGTGAGTTCCCAAAGCATTGTGTGTAAGAAGCCAGAGCAAATAGTTACTTTCCAGAACTATCTGCTCTAGTTTATAGTGTGCAGTACTGTGTGTTCAATGTTCTTGTTAAGTATGTTGGACTATTTCATTATATTATAGGTTAGCAACTTTGAAAATATTGTGTACTATGCTAAAATGCCATCTTCTTGAGTTTTTTAATGCATTTATTCAATAAATATTTATACAGTGTCTACTATGTGCAAGACAACTGTGCTTTGGGAAATGAATGTTAAGAAATATGCCATGATCTCTGTGTGGGAGAAGATTTTCCTTAGTTGAGGGAGAACAAACACAGGGCCAAGAAATGTTAAGATGTGCAAATAAGACATATTATAGAATGTGCCAAACAGATTGTAAATGCATTGGATTTCAAAGAAGGGGTGCAGTGGGGGTAATAAAGAGCATATAATGTGGATTGGCAGAGAGGAAGGAACTGAGCATTTCAGTTAACCAGATGAGTATGAACAAATCATTAAAAAGAAATTGGGGGCCGGCCGAGTGGTGCGGTGGTTAAGCGCTGGCTTGGGAAGCCAGCGGCCCCGGTTCGGTCCCACATATGAGGGCCATTGACACTGCCCTCAAAAAAAAAAAAAAGAAAGAAAGAAATTGGTATTTACATGATGAAAAGAATACATAACCTGGGTAAACTGGAGATTTCATAATTACAAACAGGGGGCAGGAAAATTAGAATGATGAATGAATAAGCCAGATAGTGTGAGCAATAAGTGACAGGCTTTATTTTGTAAAAAATAGGGCAATGTTAAAGAATTTGGGGCAAAGGAATGACATAGTGAAAAGGAGTTTTAGAGAAGATAAAGTTGGCAGTATTTTATAAGGTAAACCAGTAAAGAGAATTGGAGGCTAGTGCTATAATCCAGAGGCAAGATGATATAAACTTGGACAAGAATGATGGAAACGGAAACTATATTATGAGAACTAATTCAGCATTCATTCGCATTATTAAAACAGAATCATCATAAAGAGTTGCTCCAGCCAAACCTTTTGATTCAAACTGAGATTAGTAGGTTCTCTTAGACCAAATAGACTGGAGAACGATTAATGCTTTGATTGCATAACCTGTCTTATAGAATGCCCATGGGAACTGGTTCAGTTTTATAATTCCCTTTACCCTCACTCTAGAATTCAGAATGAGAAACTATTTGATCATTCTGAACAAGGTAGCAAAACGTTGATCTGGTGTAAAGGAATTACCTTTGGAGGCAGACCTATGTTTGAATTTTGATTCTGAAGTTGTGTGATTTTGTATTAAGTATTTAACCTCTCCAATGATCATTTTCTTCCTATAAAATGAAAATAATTGTATCTATATCATAAGTTTATTGCAAAGATTAGATAAGGCAACTTAAGTATCTAGTGGTACCTATAGTATATACATATATATTTGCAGCTTCTTAGTATGTAATGAATGACATATATGATAGTTCATTTAATCATTCTTCATGATCTAGAGTCAAACCTTCAAGACCAATCACAACTGACCTCTTTCTTGAAACTTGCCTACTTGAATGCAGAAGGCTAAACCAGATAATTTTTTGTGGTTCCTTCCAGTAATAATATCTCATATTCTATGTAATTAGAAGCCCTAATGCAAATTATCTGCCCACAAAACAATCCAAGGTATATAGTCCAAACCAATCTAATTTAAGTGTTGAAAGTTTAAATTTTGACATAGAAAAATAAGGCTCTGTGCATAATCTAATATGTTTTAAAATGTATATTATACTATCTCTCATGATTGATGGGCTTTTATTCATCTAAGAATTTATATTAACAAAGGGCACATTTCAAGGGTTGTCTCTGTGGTAGAACCACAATCCTGTTGACATCTTTGAGGGTTTTGTTTAATATCATTACCTAAAATAAAATCAGTCCTCATGTTGCTATGATTTGAACAAATTTTCGTTTGACCTAGGAGCAGTAGATGATTCTGAAATATTCTAATAATTGAAAAAGTAATTATATCCTTTAAGTACTTTAAGTTTGTAGGTTTCAGTCCTAGATCATTCTCAAAAGCCCATGTACTCTTTCTAATGTGATAATTATCCATCAATTGCCAATGCTAGCCTATAATCTTGATATCACTATCACTTATATGTAAAGGATGACAGAAGTATATGCTATTTTTGGACCTTGCATGACTCCCAGAGGTCTATTACCTGAACACATTTAGCATCTAAGACTCTCAGATATATGTGGGTGATAGACTCAATGGGGGCTTGATATTAACAAAAGAAGGGTATCAAATTCTTCAACATACATAGAGAAAGCGAGAGCAAGTTTATTTGACTTTCACAGTGGCATGACCTTTTCTAAAATGTCATATATTCAGGTGCTCTGGGGCCTGAAACAGCTCTGGTGACAACAGAAACAAGGGAAAAAATAACATAAAATAACAATATGTTCCAGAGTCATCAGGCATCCTATACTCCCTAGCATTTGGCAGGTGAGAAAATGAGGTAGGGCGATGAACTTGGTGACCTTTACAATATTTCTAACCTGAGATTGGAACTGTGATAGATTCTAAGGATTCTAAAACATATTATGCCCTTGTGTTTTCGGGATAAATACCAATTAGTGAATGGAAGCAAACAATGAATTTTGGAAGTGTACACTATTTCTATATAAGTAGAAATATTGCAATTCCATTGATTTTATTTTCTTCAACTAGGTGTTTGGCTGGACAAGCCCATGATTTTCTGGATGGAGGAAAGCAAAGTCTCCAAGTCTTTAATCCCTAACTTAATATCTGAGGTGAGTACATGGGGAGATAACTACAGATTTAGCATGCATCCTCCGTGGGACAGGCTATCCAAACTCAGGCTGTAAAATAGCCTATGGGTCCACATGGAGCAGCTCAGACTGACTATATGGCACACATTTTCTTCTTTAAGGTGAGAGGTACCTTGTGTCATGTTGCATTTAGAGTAAGAGTCTCTGGGTGACTTTTTGAGTGTGTGATTATTTTCATTACTGGATCTAAACTTTCAAAGTACAAATGAAGAGGTTGGACTAAGGTATCTTTTTAGTTCAAACATTCTATAATTATTAATGAGGAGTGTCCAAATATCAATGTTGATCAGATTATTTGATGAATTTCTCCTTGAAGTCCTTCTTAATCTGTCTAATCTGGATCTTCATGGCATTTATTATATGTATTCCCCCCTTGCTGCTGTTGTGTGTTACTAGTGACATTTGCATTTGTTGTCTCCATGTCCAACTAGATTGAGAGCTCTTTGAAGCTTTGTTATGCCTTAAGTTTCTCTAACAAAGAAGTTCAGTTATTTGAACATCTTTGCTACTTTTTCATGCAAAATATTTTAATAAATTCTTGAGAAGATGTAATACAAAGATAAATAGGAGTTCCTCAAAAAGCTTCTTTCTCATCACTATTATTTAATCAGGGATGTAACCATAAGATGGAAATGTTCGTTTCCAAGCCAGATTAGGGAAACTGCTGACCTAGACTACAAAGGTAAAATTAAGCAAATATACAGGGACACGTGTCAGATTTTGGTACTTGACAAAAACACAATTGCTGGACAGGAAGTTCTGGCCCCTCCTAGAAGAGTTGAAGGAAGAAAAGATGGCAAAATTCAATTTTTAAAAGACTTTTATTAGGGAATTGGTGAGGGGAACAGTGTTGGGGAATTGGGGAAGGGGAACATTGTGTTTTTCCAGGACCCATCAGCTCCAAGTCAAGTTGTTGCCCTTCAATCTTAGTTGTGGAGGGTGCAAGCTCAGCTCCAAGTCCAGTTGCTGCTTTCAACCTAGTTGCAGGAAGGGGGGCATAGTCCACCATCCCATGCAGATGTCGAACTGGCAACCTTGTTGCACACTGACCCATCCGGCCACCCATTGGCAGCTCGCAGCTGCTCAGTTCAAGGTACCCTGTTAAATCTCAGTTGCGGGGATGGGGGGAGGTGGACGCAGCCCACCATCCCATGTGGATGGTGAACCAGCAACCTTGCTGTTAAGAGCACACGCTCTCACCAGCTTAGCGGCAGCTCAGTGACAGTTCAGCTCACTGGCCCAGGTGGGAATCAAACCAGCAACCCTGTTGCTTAGAGCTTACACTCTTAACCAACTGAGCCACTCAGTTGGCCCCAAAAGTCAATGTTTTAAGACAAGTAGGTAAAGAGGGAAGGACAGGTCCAAGCAAAAAAGAAGAGAATAATAAAGAATAGCAGGAAAAGCTGCTTCTCCACATAGGTTGGTGAAACATTTGCTAAAATAGCTCCTTAAAAATGTTGGGCTGGCTGAGTGGCGCAGTGGTTAAGTACTGGCTTGGGAAGCCAGCGGCCCTGGTTCAGTCCCACATTAGAGGACCAGTGACACTGCCCTAAAAATAAAACAAAACACACACACACAAAATGTCAAACATGTTATAGTAGATAAATACAAGTCTGTGGAGCCTTCAAAGATCGTCAGAGATTTCTGTAAAGTTAAGTTATTCATTTGCATGGACTTTGACTTGGGACACTGAGTAATAGTGCCATATGCCCTTTACTGGAAAATGAACTTTAAAAACGTAGGATTTCTGATTTGGTTAAAACCAGTTAAATGTTACCCAGGTGTATGTTGAGACATTGGACTATAGACTGATTGGGGGAGTACTTACGTACATGAAAATCATCCTTGTGTTCAGGACATATTAATGTGGGGCAAAGCAAAGGTCAAAGGTGTTCATTTGTCAATATACACTAAGCCGGGGTTCTCCACTTGGGTACTATTGACATTTGGAGTTTGATAATTCTTTCTTGTAGGGGCAGTCCTGTGCACTGCAGCGTGTTCATCAGCATCTCTGGCCTTCATCCACCAGATGCCCATAGCATCCATCTTCCAATAGTGACAGCAAAATATATCTCTAGACATTTCTAAATGTCTTCTGAATGATCTCTGATTTATAACTGCTGCTCTGAGCCTAAGGTGTTTTTACCCAAAATTTGAAACTTTTAATCATCAATATTTTATAACTGGAAGCGTTCTTAGCAATAATTAATTCCCCTCATTTTTAAAAATGAGGAAACTGAGGACCAAAAGAGGAAAGGGATTAGAAAATATTTAGAAAAAGAAATCCTAAATTTAAACACCACCTTCAAATCATTTTCAAACCAACATCTACCCTCTTTGATATCTGCAGCCTTTTGATTCTCATTGATTCATTCATTTTATATATAGATATAGATATAGATATAGATAGATAGATATTAAATTATTCCATGAATTAGTCATCGTCCTGTCCCAATTGACTATTCATTCCAAATTATCTCTTGGATCAAGTCTTCAAGCTCCTGTCAGAATCCATTCAGCTGCAGGTTACAAATTCCAAGAGTTATGAAAGGGCATCCAACTTCAACAACAAAAACAAAAATGTGAATCCTAGCCAATCTAATATATTGGGTCACCTCACTTCATACTAATAGAGAGCAATACACTAAAGATATATTGATAATATATTGCAAACTTTTTCCCCAGACTTCCATGTAAGATTATGAAGATCAGTAATTGTTAATATTCTCAGTGCACTTTCCATACTCCAACTCCTAAAAAATTTAAAAATATTTATCAACTTAAGTAAATAACTAGTCTAAGTGAGTTAAACTAAAAATGTTATTGTGTTGCACTGATGAAGAGAGAGGAAATTGAACAGCCATATACAGTTTTAAAAGCAAGGGTTAGTCCTATCAGAGACAGAGTTTAGAACACTGGTGATGAGAATGTTCAAGGAAATCAGTGAGAACATAAAGAAGGATAGAGAAATTTTGAATAACAACCAGCTAGAAATAAAGAATACAATTACTGAAATAAATAACAAACTTAAAGGAATTACTAACAGATTGGATGAAGCAGAGGATAGAATCAGAGACTTAGAAGACAAGATAGCAGAGACCACCCAAATGGAACAACAAAAAGAAACCAGAATAAAAAACATTGAAAGTAGTTTAAGATGGCCAGCTGAGTGGTACGTGGGTTAAAAATTGGCTTGGGACTCCAGCTCTGAGCACTAGGGCCCAGTTCAGATCCCACATCAGGTCCAGTGATGCTGAGGCCTCTACAACTAAGATGGTGAACAACAGCTCAACCTGGAGCTGGGCTGCTATTGAGTCACCGGCGACAGTGTAGGCTGTAGCCCATGCTGCAGCAGGCTGTTGTGAGCTACCGTGAGTGTCTGGCAGCCAGTGTGAACTGCTGTGAGCCACCATGAATGGCCGTGAGCTGCCGTGAGCAGCCGTCCAATGACCCGCGAGGGACTGCCTCACCCGGGAAGAGTGCAATGATAACACCACATGGGCCAGTGAAGCAGCGTTCTCCACAACCACACTGAAGAACAAAAGGGCAGCAACTAGTTTGTTCCCCTTCCCCAATTCTGCTCCCCTCCCAATTCCCCAAAAAATCTTTAAAAAAAAATAAATAGTTTAAGAGAGCTGGGTGATAACATCATCACAACAACATCGCATCATAGGAATACCAGAAGGAGAAGAGAGGGAGCAAGGGATGGAGAATATATTTGAAATAATAATGACTGAAACTTTCCTAACCTAGCAAAGGAAATCGACATACAAGCCCAGGAAGTGCAGAGAGTTCCAACCAAGATGAACCCAAACAGGCCCACACCAAGACACATTATAGTGAAAATGGCAAGGGTTAAAGACAAAGACAGAATCTTAAAAGCAGCAAAAGACAGGCAAAAAGTTACTTACAAGGGCATCCCTTGTAAGTAATATCAATATAAGAATATCAGCTGACTTCTCTATAGAAACTCTGTAGGCCAGAAGGGAGTAGCAGGTGGTTTTAAGTTATGAAAGGGCCAGCTGAGTGGCACGGTGGTTAAGTGCTAGCTTGGGTAGCCAGCGGCCCCAGTTTGGGTCCTACATATGAAAGCCAGTGACACTGCCCTCAAAAAGAACAAGTTATGAAAAACAAAGACCTACAAGCTAGATTTCTGTATCCAGCAAGGCTATCATGTAAAATTGAAGGAGAGATAAAGAGCTTCCCAGAAAAGAATAAGCTAAAGGAATTCCTTACCACCAAACCAGCATTGCACAAAATGTTAAAAGGGCTTCTTTAAGCAGAAAAATGAGGGGAAAAAATCTAACTAATGAAGACCAGAAAAACAAACAACTAAATGGTAATAACTATGCACCTATCAATAATCATGTTAAATGTAAATGAATTAAATGCTCCAATTAGAAGACATAGTATGGTTGAATGGATAAGAAAGGAAGACCCTTTCATATGCTGTATACAAGAGTCTCACCTCAGATCAAAAGACACATACAAGCTGAAAGTAAAGGGATGGGGTCAAATATTTCATGCAAATGCAAATGAGAATAAAGCTGGAGTAGCAATACTTATATCGGACAAAATAGACTTTAAATTGAAGAATATAATAAAAGACAAAGAAGGGAACTACATAATAATAAAGGGATCAATCCAACAAGAGGACGTAACCCTAGTAAACATCTATGCACCCAAAATAGGAACACCTAAATATATAAAACAGATATTTACAGACATAAAGAGAGAGATGAACAGTAACACTATCATAGTAGGTGAATTCAACACCCCATTGTGACCAATAGACTGATCCTCCAGACAGAAAATGATTGAGGAAACAGCAGCCTTAAATGATACATTAGACCAGCTGGATTTAACTGATATTTTCAGCACATTTCACCCCAAAGCTTCAGAATATACATTCTTCTCAACAACACATGGAACATTTTCCAAGATAGACCACATATTGGGCCACAAAACAAGTCTCAATAGATTTATGAAAATTGAAATCATATCAAGTGTCTTCTCTGACCACAGTGCTATGAAATTAGAAATCAACTACAAGAAAAATACTGGAAAGCACACAAATACATAGAGGCTGAATATACACTAGGGTGATACAACACACCAACAAAATGAAAAATAAAAATCATGGTTATATTAATAGATGCAGAAAAATCATTTAACAAAATCCAGCAGCCATTTATGATAAAAACTCTTTAAAAAGTGGGAATAGAGGGATCATATCTCAACATAATAAAGTTCATGTATAATAAATCCACAGCTAACATCATACTCAATGGGGAAAAGCTAAAACCATTCCTCTTAAGATCAGGAACAAGACAAGGCTGTCTGTCCACTTTGTCCACTTTTATTCAGCATAGTTCTGGAAGTTCTAGCCACAGCAATCAGACAAGAAAAAGAAATAAAAGCATCCAAATTAGTAAGGAGGAAGTAAAATTGCCATTATGTGCAGATGACATGATACTGTACATAGAGAACCTCAAAGATTCCACCAAAAATCTATTAGAACTGATAATTGAGGGCCGGCCGGTTGGCGCGGTGGTTAAGCGCTGGCTTGGAAAGCCAGCGGCCCCAGTTCAGTTCCACATATGAGGGCCAGTGACACTGCCCTCAAAAAAAAAAAAAGAGAGAAAGAACTGATAATTGAATTCAGTGAGGTATCAGGATACAGAATCAATATTCAGAAATCAGTTGCATTTGTATACACCAATAACAAACTATCAGAAGGAGAAATTAAGAAAACAGTCCCATTTAGAGTTGCTTCAAGAACTATAAAATACTTAGGAATAAATTGAACCAAAGAAGTAAAATTCTTGTACTCAGAAAATTATAAGATATTCAAGAGAGAGAAATTAAAGAAGATACAAATAAATGGGAACACCTACCATGCTCATGGATGGGAAGAATTGATATAGTGAAAATGTCCATACTGGCTAAAGCAATATATAGATTCAATGAAATTCCTATCAAACTAACAAGGGCATTTTTCACAGAAATAGAACTTATAATCCTAAACTTTATATGGAACCATAAAAGACCCCGAATAGCCATGGCAATCCTGAGAAATAAGAACAAAATCAGGGGTATCACTCTACCCGATATCAAATCCTTACTATAAGGCTACGGTAATCAAAACAGTATGGTATTGGCATAAAAACAGGCACATAGATCAGTGGAACAGAATAGAGAGCCCAGAAATAAATCCATTCGTATACGGTCAGTTAATCTATGACAATGGAAGCAAGAATTTACACTGGGGTAAAGATAGTCTATTTAATAAATGGTGCTGGGAAAATTGGACTGACACATGCAAAAAAATTAAATTGGACCACCTCCTTAGGCCATATACAAGAACAAATTTGAAATTGATTAAAGACTGAAATGCAAGACTTGAAACCATAAAACTCCTAGAAGGAATATAGGAAGTAAATTTGCAGACATTACCCTGAGCAATATTTTTACTGATATATCCCTGTGGGCAAGGAAAGGAAAAGGAAAAATAAACATATGTGATTACATTAAACTTAAAAGTTTTTTCACAGCAAAGGAAACCATCAATAAAACAAAAAGGAAGCCTCCTGAATGGGAGAAGATATCTGCAACTATATATCTGATAAGGGGTTAATATCCAAAATTTATTAAACACTCATGCAACTCAGCACCAAAAAAACCAAACAACCCAATCACAAAATGGGAAGAGGATATGAAGAGACATTTCTCTAAAGAGGACATACAAATGGCCAACAGGCATATGAAAAAATGTTCAACCTCACTAATCATTAGAGAAATGCAAATAAAAGCTATAATGAGACACCACCTCACTCCAGTCAGAAATCAACAAATAAGTGCTGGTGAGGTTGTGGAGAAAAGGGAACCCTGGTTCACTGTTGGTGGGTTTGCAGATTGGTGCAGCCACTATGGAACTCAGTATGGAGGTATCTCAAAACACTGGAAATGGAACTACTTTATGATCCAGCAATTCCATACTTAGCTATCTATCCAGAGAAACCCCAGATACTAATTTGAAAAAAACATATGCACCCTTATGTTTATTGTAGCGCTATTTACAATAGCCAAGACTTGGAAACAACCAAAATGTCCATCGGTAGATTACTGTATTACGAAACTGTGAGGGCCGGCTGAATGGTGCGGTGGTTAAGCCCTGGCTTGGGAAGCCTGCAGCCCCAGTTCGGGTTCCACATATGAGGGCCAGTGACACTGCCCTCAAAAAAAAATAAGAAACTGTGGTACATGTATACAATGGAGTATTACTCAGCTATAAAGAAAAATGAAATCTTACCATTTGTAATGATATGGATGGACCTAGAGAACATTATGCTAAGTGAAATGAGTCATTCAGAAAGAGACAAACACCATATGATCTCACTTATACGTGGAATCTAAAGAGCTGAATAAATGAGCAATGTAAACAGAAATAGTCTCAGAGACACAGAGGAAAAATTGATGGTTGCTAGATGGGAGGGGGTGGAGATGCAAGAGAAGGGGAAGGGACTAGGCAGCATAAATAAATCACTACCATATTTGCACAGGGATATGAAGACACTTTGGGGAATATAACCAATAATGTTATAAATATTTTGTAGGATGTCAGATGGACACATGTCTTGCTAGGGGGACCACTTCTTGGATGGTGTAGAGGCCTGTACATCTGAAGCTGCCGTTGAATAATATTGTATGTCAACTATAATTGAAAAAAAAAAAAATATATATATATATATATATATATATATATATATATATATATATGTATATATATATAGTCATGGGATGTAGAGTATAATGTGGGGAGTGGAGTTAATGGAATTGTAATAGATATGTACGATCGAGGGTGAGGGGAATGGTTTGGGGGAGGGGCGTTGTCTCTTTGTGATGGGTGAAAAGTATAAGTATTGCATTGTTTTATACACCTGAAACTGATAATAATTTAAAAAAGAAAGTGGAAAGGTAACCCAAAGAATGGGAGAAAATATTTGCAAAAAAAAAAAAAAAATCAAGGGTTAGAATCTGAAGTGAGCTAATGGAAAGAGAAATATATGGCTGTTCATCTCAGTACACCCTATACAACTATCTTTCAGTTTATATAAGTGTAAGAAAGATGAATGACATGTGAAAAACAAGTTTGGATAATGAGGAAAGTTGTGTTGGGATTAACATTTGAATATATGGCCCTTCTTTAAGTTATTCTTTTTTGTGCAGACAGGTATGTAGAGACATACTTGGCTCTTATTTGAAAACTTGTGATTAAATAAAACAATTATTTTGGATAAGGTTAAATTTACCACCAGTGTTAGTACTATTTTTCATTATTAGCTTTGGGCCTTACCGATGAATGATTTTATGATTATATATTTTATTAGAAGCTATCTCATTTTCAGGAAGCTTTTTAAGGTGCTAAGCAAATTATGCTTTAATCATGCACACTTATACATGGTTTTCATAAATTAGTAATTATGCCACTGTCTGGAGGTCCATTGCAACTTAGTAATTAAAAGACTCTCTAGAATGCCTATTTTGTTAGCTCACTATGTAGATAACCTGAGATCAAATTATGTTATGTTCTCCCCCACTCCATACACACACACACACACACACACACACATACACACACACACACACACACACTCTGCTCTACTGCCTTCTCTCATGTGGCTTTGCACCTATTATATCATATTATATATATTTTTTAATTGAAGAGTGGTAGAAAGAAAAGAAAATCACAAAACCAGGTGCTTCAGGGGTTATTTCTTTTCAGGATTTCATTTGGGTAAGAGCTCTGGTTCTGAATGTCTCAGTAATTTAATTTTAGTATGGGCTAAATTTGAGTATGCAGTACTTTAATTTTAGTATGAATTCTAAAGAATTCACTGTAATTAAATTGACCCTTTCTATCTTACCTTCACTTCCATATAATTTGGAACAAGAAGTAAAGATTGTTAAGGATATAGAGTCGAAATATTCAGTTCAGAGTTAATGCTAAAATTAAAAGATTGGGTAAGACTTGGAGTGTACTCATTTGCTTAGAATGATATAATATGTCTCAGTCATGTGAAGATGATTGGCACAAATATGTTACTTATTACCAAAGATAAAAGAGGCACATAAATGATTTATGTAGTTTACAGATACTTATATGATAGTGTACATTGCTTCTAAATGATTGTTCAGTAGTTGAAGTTTTTTTTTTTCTTTTCTTTTTTCTTTTTATATTGTTTCACTAGAAATTTCTTTATGGTATTATGGCAATTTGCACATTCAAGCAATATTTAGTCTTAGATTCATTATTTCTACAAGAGTCCCTGGTGAATCTAAATACGGAGATACTAAGTAATTTTCAAGGAACAGAAATCTCTAGCTATCCAAAATATATGAAGGACATATTTTATTGTTTCTAGAGCCCACAGTATAAACATGTATGAGAACTGTGAGCACATGTTACCTTACATACTGTGAATTTAACATAAAAATTCAGGGAAAATATTGAAACATAATTCTACCTAAGAGCATTGAAATACAGTCTTGTGCTGTTAACCACAAGGATACTTTCCAAGAACTGTGTGGTTAGGCAATTTTGTCATTGTGTGAACATCATAGAGTGCATTTACACAGACCTAGATGGTATAGCCTACTACACACCTAGGCTATATGGTATAGCCTATTGCTCCTAGGCTGCAAACCTATACAGCATGTTACTGTACTGAATATTGTAGATAATTAAAACAAAATGGTAAGTATTTTTGTATCTAAACATGTAAAAGGTGCACTAATATATGGCATAAAAGATTAAAAATGGTACACCTGTGTAGAACACTTACCATGAATGAATCTTGTTGGACTGGAAGTTACCCTGGGTGAGTCAGTGAGTGAGTGGTGAGTGAATGTGAAGGCCTAGGACATTCCTGTATACCACTGTAAACTTTATAAACATTGTGCACATAGACTACATTAAATTTATAAAAGAACAGGAGATTAAGTCAAACAAAAGAGAAAATGATGCAGTCAAGAGATGTTATAAACAAAAGATGTATGAGGCTTCTGCTTGTGTAATGTGGTGTACTACTTTACAACAAACATGTTTTTTAAAGATTCGATTGGGGAATTGGCGAAGGGGAACAGACAAGTTACTGTCTTTTTGTTCTTCAGTCTAGTTGCAGAGGACGTTGCCTCACTGGCCCATGTTGGTATCATCATTGCGTTCTTCCCCGATGAGGCAGATCGGTCGCTGGCCTCTCTGGATAGTTGCTCTCTGTGGCTATTGGCAGCTCACGCTGGCTACCGGCCACTCACTGTAGCCCTATGGCAGTCCACTGCAGCAGGGGCTGCAGCCTACACCGTTGCTGGGGCTCACACAACCCAACTCCAGGTGGAGCTGCTGTTAGCTGTAGAGGGTAGTGTCACTGGCCCTCATATGTGGGCCCCAAATCGGGGCCACTGGCAACCCAAAACAAGCTCTTAACCAATGTGCCACTCAGCTGGCCCTCAACAAACTATTTTTAAAAGTAGAAAGAGTACACTGTAATATAATGATAAAGTATAGTAAATACATAAAGAGTAACATAGTTAGTTATTATCATTATTAAGTATTATGTACTTTGCATAATTGTATGTGCTATATTTTTATATGACTGGCAATGCAGTAATTTTGTTTACATCAGTATCACCACACACACGTGAGTAATGCGTTTTTCTATGATGTTAAAATGGCTAGGATTTCCAGTAAAATGGCGGAATAGACAGACGCTGTGCTAACTACATCCCAGAATCACACCAAAATTACAAACAAATTATACAGCATTCAACCCTGGAGGGAACACTACATGAACAGAACCTCTGAAAGAAGAACTTAAAGAGGAGGCCACGTCAAGTCTGGTATGATGGACGGAGACGAGAGAGGGCAAACCCTGTGAGGGAAGCCCCAGCTGTGGGGAGGCTTCTCCGGTTGGGGGAGAGACCCTTCGGCCGCACACCAAGCTCACCAGCCCAGAGTTCCTTTGCGGGCAAGAGGAATTCCAAGATAGCTGGCAGTAACTTAGTGAGGACTCTCTTTGCTCAGCTAGGTGAGGCTAAGAGCAGCTACAGAATCAGTGGGGCCAGTGCATGGGCTTGCTCACCAGTGAGCATTTACCTGGTTCCTGGAGGAGGGAGTGGCTGTGTGAGCCGGGCCCAGGGCCTGCAGGGACGGACTGAACTGAGCATCTTTGGTGCAAAGGCTGGAGTTTTTCGGACTATTGATCCCCTGGTGTGGAGCGTGCATGCGAGTGGTGTAAGGAGGGTGCCATTTTGTCAGAGTTGGGCCCTCCCACAGAGGATCAGGTCCAGGACCTCATTGGTCTGGTGGAATTGGCGCAGAACTGCATGTGCACTCATGCATGGGGGCTTGGATCCCCACCCTCCGCCCGGCTTATACTGTGTTGCCAAGGAAAGGCTGGGCGAGTGCCCTCTGGCTCCAAAAGGCTGCTCACTGAGACCCGGGAGTGTGCGACCTGCCTTGGATCTCCACCCTCCTAACAGCCTGTGTTGCATAGCCAGGGAAATGCCTGGTGGGCATGCTCCATCTCCAACAGGCTGCTCACTGAGACAAGGGAGTGTGCAAGCAGCCTCGGGTCCCGGCTTCCGCACTGCGCTTGCAGAGTTGCCAGGCTGGTGATTGGTTGTCAGGCTGCTCGGCCTGCTCTGCGAGTGGCTGACTGGGACAGGCTGAGACTGGGAGTTTTCCTGGGAGTGGTGGGCCATGAGCTGTGTGCCTGGGTGAACCAGCCAGGGCTCTCCTGGTGATCTAACTAATACATCAAAGCAATCCCAGAGCGACAGCCAGAATGGGGAAACAAAGAAACATGTCCCAAGTAAAAGTTCAGAAGAAACGTCTAGAAATGGAATTAAATGAAACAGAGGGATCCAACCTTTCAGAGACAGACTTTAGAACACTGATGATAAGAATATTTAACAAACTTAGTGAGGACATAAGGAAGGATAGAGAAGTCATAAAAAAACAACCAATTAAAACTAAAGAATACAATAACTGAAATGAAGAACACACTCGAAGGAATCACCAGTAGAGTAGATGAAGCAGAGGAGCAGATCAGTGATTTGAAAGACAAAATAGCAGAAATCACACAGTTGGCACAACAAAAAGACCAAATAATAAAAAAACAATGAAAATAGTTTAAGAGCTCTATGGGACAAGATGAAGTGCAACTACCTTTGACTCATAGGAACACCAGAAGGAGACGAGAAGAAGCAAGGGGTCGAGAATGCATTTGAAAAAATAATGACTGAAAACTTCCCTACCCAGGTGAAGGAAATCAACATACATGCCCAGGAAGTGCAGAGGATTCCAAACAAGCTGAACCCAAACAGGTCCACATCAGGACACATCATAGTTAAAATGGCAAAGGTTAAAGACAGAGACAGAATCCTAGAGGCAGCAAGAGAAAGACAGCAGGTTACATACAAAGGAACTCCTGTTAGACTAACAGCTGACTTGTCTACAGAAACTCTGCATGCCAGAAGGGAGTGGCAGGAGATATTCAAAGTGACACAAAATAGAGGCTTACAACCAAGATTTCTCTACCCAGCATGGCTATCACGTAAAATTGAAGGGGAAATAAAGAGCTTCTCAGAAAAGAATAAGCTTAAGGAATTCATTACCACCAAGCCAGCATTGCAAGAAATGTTAGAAGCTCTTTTTTAAACAAAAGAAAGGGGTAAACAAGCTAACCCAGGAAGACCAGGAATACAAATAACAAAATGGCAATACATATGCACCTATCAATAATCATTTTAAATGTGAATGGGCTAAATGCTGCAATCAAAAGACAGAGAGTGGCTGAGTGGATAAGAAAATAGAACACATGTATATGCTGTTTACAGATGGAATAAGATATTTCATGCAAATGGAAATGAGGAAAAAAAAAGCTGGAGTACCAATATGTATTTTGGACAAAATAGACTTTAAAATGACTACAATAAAAGACAAAGAAGCGCACTATAACCCTAATAAACATCTATGCACCCAACATAGGAACGAACACCTAATTACATATAACAGATTTTGACAGACATAAAGACGAGATCAACAGTAACACTACCACAGTACAGGACTTCAACACCCCATTGTCACCAATGGACAGACCCTTTAGACAGAAAATCAACACAGAAAGATGGGCTTTAAATGACACTTTAGACCAGCTGGACTTCATTGATATTTTTAGAGCATTTCACCCTGAAAAAACAGAATATACATTGTTCTCAAGTACACGTGGAACATTTTCCAAGATAGCCCACGTTAGGCCACAAAACAAGTCTCAGTAAATGTAAGAAGATTGAAGTCATATCAAGCAGATATAAAGGAAAAACTGATGGTTGCTGGCTGGGAGGGAGTGGGGATGAGGGAGAGGGGGAAGGGTTTGGACAGCGTAGGTGGGTGAATACAATGTTGCTACAGGGATATGGGGGCAGTTCTGGGAATGTAATTGATAATGTTGTGAAGAGACCATTATATTAAGTGAAATAAGTCAGTTGGAGAAAGACAAGTACCATATGATCTCACTTATATGTGGAATCTGAAAAACTGAATAAGTGATCAAAGTAAACAGACTCATAGATATAGAGGAAAGACTGAGGGTTGCTAGTTGGGAGGGGGGTGGGATAAGGGGGAAGGGGAAGGGGTTAGACAGCATAAATAGAAAACTACAATATTTCCACAGGGATATGAAACACAGTTTGGGGAATATATTAATGTAAAAATTTTGTGGCATGTCAGATAGTCACATGTCTTGTTAGCGAGACCACTTCATGGATGGAGTAGAGGCTTGATCACTGTGCTGCACACCTGAAGCTAATGTTGTATAATATTGTATGCCAACTGTAACTGAATATATAGTCACGAGATGTGCAGTATACTGTGGAAGGGAGTCAAAGGTATTGTGGTAGATATGTATGATATTGAGGGGGAGTGGGGTGGCGACCTGGGGGAGGGTGTTTGTCACTTTGAGGGGTAAAGAGTATAACTATTGCATTGTGTTGTACACCTGAAACTAATAATAAAAAAAATAACATGAAAAGAAAATGGCTATACCATCACTAGACAATGGGAAATATTCAGCTCCATTTTAACCTTATGGGACCGTCATCATATATGAGGTCTGTCATTGACCAGAATGTACTTATACAGTACATAACTGTAGTTTATTTAATTGAGGTGACAGAAGGGATGGGAAGGTAAAATTTTGTCTACTTTACTTACATTAATTTTTATATATTTCACCAATTTGGAATGATCTGTAAGCAAAACTGGGCAAATTCCACTTCCTCTCTCCCCATCTCATTTTCAGCCTGACTCAGTAGTACGACAATTCCCCCCAAAACGGTAGTATACATGGAGCTACAATGCCCTCCTGAAATCTTCATTTTCCTTCTTTAGAATTTATTTACAAACTGTATGAAATGATTGCTGTTGTGTGGTATTTAGCCTACTTAAACTTTTGATACTTGAAATTTTCTAGGAGTAGAGTTTCATATATATTTCAATAACACTGAATTTACAGGATGCCCAGGAATTAGAAAACCAGACTACTAGTCTTTAAACTCAAATACAGTGTCTTTTGACAAGTAAAGTTTGATGAAGTTAATCATAATTTTGCAGCCCTTTCTCAGATGCCTGTTTTCCTTTGATTATACATATTGCACTCACTTTCTTTCCCTTATCTACCACTATCTCTGTGCAGTAGATTTTGAAACCAGACAACAGATTCAAAAATACATTTCAAGTAAATTATATACTGCACAATAAATTGACATACGCTTTTCTGAAGTTTCCAGGTGCCTTAGCCATGTAAGTCACTTCCTTTCATCACCTTCGTTGAGTGCTTTCACCTACTTCCTGCACTAAATACCACAACAGAAACCTAGATGGTTTCTACTGAATATATATATGTGTGTATATTATATATAGTCTATATATATTCTACATATATATTCTACATGGTTTCTGTTTTGAAATTCAGATAAATTATAAAATTCCCATCCCCAATTCAACAAGTTATTTTGATAAATAAGCTGAGATCACATGTATTCCAAATTTATTGGTTTTGATCATTCCACAGGTTATGTCAATGTATGATCAAAATCTGTGTTTGTGTACATTTGGATATCAATTCACAACCACTATGAAAGCTTGATAGATACCTGGATAGAAAAAAATTATTGAAATAAGTATATTTTACCAATCATTTAGCAAATACTATGTCATCATACTGTCTAGAAATTGAATGATGTGCCCTTTAAAGGAACTTTCAACTCAGCAAGCCCATTATTTTATATTGTACTCCCAAAATAAGTGGTCTCTTATAAAGATGTTCTGTGATCACCTTACCTAAAATAGCTTCCTCATCCTACCTCACTCTATCCACTTACTATGCTTTACTTTTTTATCATGTAACTTATCACAACTAACATTATATTATATAACTATTTGTTTGTTTATTGTCTGCAAATTTTATGGCATGGGCCTGGACAATATCTGTCATTTTCACCACTAAATATCCGACATCAGAAATATACCTGGTATATAGTAAGCACTTGAGAATAATCTGTTCAATAAATAATTGTATGTATGCTGTCCCAGCTAAATCATAAATGAGGCTAAATTCAGGGAATAATGTAAATTGGCCCTTTGCATTCCTAAACTGAATGGCATACTTTAAAATAGTGGTACTCATACGAACCAAAATCGGGTGGGGGATTTTTATTATAGACTTGTTTTAGAATAAAAATACTTAAGAGAAATGATTTCTAAATACAGGTGGAATTTGTTTGGATACTGACCCAAATAAATAGTAAAAACGGCGTTTAAGACAATCAGGTAAATTTGAATAGTGACTGCATATTAAATGATCACTAATGATATATTGTTAATATTTTAGTTATGATGATGGTATTTTAATGCAAATTACCTTATTTCTCTTTTCTGAAAAACAAACTGAAGTATTTAAGGGAGAACTAACATTATGTAAGGAGTCATTTAAAAGTACTCCAGGTTTAAAAAAGATTTAAGGAATATATTAAACAAACATGGCAAAAAAAATTGATGGTTTTTGAAACTGGGTAATGAGTTGATGGAGTATTTTTGTACCTTTAACCTTGAAATTGTTCTTCTTCAAAAGGAAAAGGTGTGATTGGTGGCACAGAAGAAAATACATATTATCTGAACAAATTGAGTGTACTCTGGAGAAAGACAGTCAGTTACTTCTTGCTATCTTGTCCTTTCCATTCTGGATTTCACATGCTACTTTTGGAAACAAATCAAGGAACAATATTTGAATTCCAATGCTCCTGTGGCTAAATCTATCCAAAGAGGTGTAGAGAATTGAGGAACCATAAGTGGAACCAGTCATGGTAATGTAAGGTCACAAAACATTTTTCTTCATTAGATGACTAATTTTTGTTTGCTTTTATTATTTGAAATTGTGGATAACTGACTTGATGAGTACTCAACAAGCCTGGTAGATGCTGTCATAAACAATGAACACTACTGGTATAGTTATAATGGAGTCATGTCTATATCAAGGGATTATTCAAAATTACTTCCTTTTACAATTTTTAGTGTGTTAACTTTCAAAGAATTGGGAATTACATCTTACCAGCATTTTGTGGAAAAAAAAGGAAAGATAGAAAATGACTTGGCTTTCCTCAACATGAAGTCTCTATAGTTATGAGACAGCCTATACAGTCTATACATCCAAATGAATGTTATGTATTTTTCTAAGTAGTTACCCTCAGAGAAAACATAATACATTTGAAGTTCAAATTCATTTGGAATTGCTATCAGTGTCTAGGTAAAATGTTTCTAATATGATCAATGGGCAAACATTCATTATGATTTTGATTTCTGAAAAGAAATAGGAGTTATTTAGGGTTATATATAGTGAATAACATGGATGGACAAGCTTGATAATTTAGATCTTAGTGAAAGCCAGTTACTACTGTAAGTAAATAAGCTTCATTATTTTGTGTGACATGTAAACTGAGTCTAGGATTATACTCAGGACTAGGCTGTTAGCAAATGTGTGGCATTACTTAATAACTAAGGATGGTAAATGGAGCAAGCAAATAGGAGGGAAAATAAATACCTCCCCACATTCCTTTTGACCCCAGTTCAAAAGTCTCACTTCCTCTTATCTAAATATTGATCTACTAATGTGGACAAGAGCATGGCTAAGGAAAGCAATGCAAAACTTTAGTCGTTAGCACACCCAGCACAGGAAAAGAGGATTCTTTGATTTACTTCTGTGGCAGCTCTGCCTTGTGAAGTTGAATGATCTACTGCTACATACTGGCTCTGTTCAACAAAAGCCACTGCATTGTTCTTTAAAACATATATTCATATACAATTTACATACAATAAAATTCACCTTTTTAATTGGTATAATTCAGTGGCTTTTAGTATATTCACAGGGTTGTGCAATTATCATCACTATCTAATTCTAAAACATTTTCATCACCCCCAAAAGAAATACCATACCAATCAGCAGTTAATCCCCTTTACCTCCTCACCATTGATCCTAGTGACCACTAATCTACTTCTTGATTCTATTGATTTGCCCATTCTGAATATTTCATATAAATGATATCATACAATAAGAGATATTTTGTAACTACTTTGACATAGCATAAAATTTTCATTCATGCTGTAGCATGCATCAGTCCTGCATTCTTTTGATGGATGGATAATATTTCTTTGTGTGGTTATACCATATTTTGTTTATGCAACCATCAGTTGATGGACATTTGGGTTGGTTCTACTCTTTGACAATTATGAATAATGCTTCTATAAACATTTGTGTACAAGCTTTATTGTGGACATACATTTTCAATTATTCTGGGTATATACCTAGGAGTAGAATTTCTGGGTCATTAGGAAACTCTGTTTAACTTTTCGAGAACCTGTCGAACTGTTTTCCAATGTGCTTGTACCATTTTACATTCCCACCAGTAGTGTGAAAAGGTTCTGATATCTCCCCATTCTCATCCACACTTGTCACTTTCAGTCTTTTTGATTAAAGACATCTTAGTACATATGAAGTGATATTTCAGTGTGGTTTTGATTTGCATTTCCCTTTTGACTAATGATGCTGTATCTGTTTTCATGTGTTTATTGGTCATTCATATATCTCCCTCAGTCTATCTATCCAAATGTGCTTTTTTTCATGTTTATACGGTTAGTTGTCTTTTTATTGTTGAATTGTAAGAGCTCTTTATATGTTCTGGATACAAGTTCCATGTCAGACATATGTTTTACAAATATATTTCTCTTGCTGTGCAGATTGTTTTTGACTTTCCTGATAGCATTTTTCAAACCAAAAATGCTCTTAATTTTGATAAAGTCCAATTTATCTTTGTCATGTGTTATATTGCATAACCTATGGTCAAGATTTACTCCTATACTTTCTTCTAAGGATTTTACAGTTTTGTCTCTTATATTTAGGTCTTTAATTCTTTTTGAGTTAATTTCTTTGCATGATGTGATATAAGGATCTAATTTCATTCTTTTCCATGTGGATATACCGTTATCCCACCACCATTTGTTGAAAAGAATATTCTTTTACCCCATTGAATGGCCTTGGCACCTTTGTCTTAATCAATTGATTATAAATGTAAGGTTTTATTTCTGGACTCTCAATTCTATTCCATTGGGAGATATATATATCTGGAATTGGTATAATATATATATATATTTTTTTTTATGCCAGTATTACACAATCATTAATATTGTGGCTTTGCAGTAAATTTTGAAATTGGGAAATGTGAGTCCTCCAACTTTGTTCTTTTTCAAGGATGTTTTAGGAATCCTGGGTCTCTTGCATTTCCATATTAATTTCAGGATCATGTTATCAATTGCTGCACAAAGGCTAGCTGGGATTTAAGTAGGAATTAAAATGAATAAGTAGATAAATTCGAGGAATATTGTCATCTTAACAATATTAAATCTTCCAATCCATAAACATGAACTATCTTTTCACTTATTTAGATCTTTAATTTCTTTCAATGATATTTTGATAATGTATTATTGATAATATAACCTTTAAATTGGATAATGCTTTGCAGTTTACAAATATTTTTCACACACATTGTTTTACTTAATGCTGACAGCAGCTCCTTAGTATGCAGGATAAAAAAAGGGGAAGTGACTTGCAAAAATGTCTATATAGGGATTTCCCATAGAGCCAAAACTTAATTCCCTTGACTAACTTCACTGCTCTTTCTATACACCATGCCACCAAACCCAAGAACTGTATCAGTCTCTAAGTACCCTTGTCCATTTGGATTTCTCCTGACCTCACTCTGACCCACCAATGTACACTGAAATTGTAATCCTTTGAGAACTTTGCTTATTTAATCTTTGATCCCATGAAATATTTAAAAGCAAATTTAGGTTTTGTTTGTATAATTTTTTAGCTCAATTACATGGAGTAAGAAGGTGGTTGCTGCAGGTACTCAGTTCGAAAAGAAATATACTTGATGATTTGTGATTGTATTTAAATGTAAAGAAATTTTTGCACAGCTTCCAGTGTTTCCATGTAACAGTGGTACCAGAATTCACTCATGTTAAGGTCATCCATATTCACACTTGATGTCAACAGGGTCTAAGGCAGCTATTTAATTTGGGATGGCAAAAATAAAGGATTTTCATTATATTATTACAATATCTATATTTATTATTACATAAAATGATGTTGGTCACAATTTTGATATCTTTTGACATCTCCCTATTACACCTATAACTTTCAGGTACCTCACTAAAACATTAGGTTCTGAGAAATTTGGTTTAGTTTGATTTTTACAAGTCATCCTTAAACATTTCCCTATTTTGGAAGTCAATGTTAGTGTCTCTTTTTTATGATAAATGATCTCTTTCTGTTATTGTGAATATTTCTTAGAAAATTAACAGTGCTTTCTGGAATTTCTGAACAACAAGTCATTTCAGGGAAGAGGATTAGATATTAAATAATTTATGATTAATTCCAAGACTAACACTAATCAAGTGAAAAAAAATGTTTGTATTTAGGATAAACAAGATGGCAAAGGGTCACTAAGACTAGTAAAAAATAAACTTTCTCTAAGTGCAGCCAAATTAGATGAGACAAAAAAATGTGCAGTTTGTCTGATTCTTTATGGCTTATCAACATAGTCATGCTACAGAGCAGGGACCAGGACATTCAGGCCCCAAGATACACGCTCTACAGAAAATGTCAACTGTTTCATCTGGGCCAACTCTATATACAACAGCTGGGACATACTTGCCATTGGAAAACAGTAGAAATATTTTCCTCATATTCTTTTTTTAAATAATTGTCTTATTTTTCAATTACAATTGACATATAATATATTAATTACAGGTGTATAACATAGTGACTAGAAATTTAAATAATTTACAAAGTGATCACCATAATAAATCTAGTAAGTACTCATCTGACACCATACATAGCTATTACTATATTATTGACTGTATTCCTTATGCTATACTTTATATCTCCATAACTATTTTGTAATTTCCAACTCATACTTCTTAATCCCTTCCCCAAAATTTTTATTTTATCTTTTTATTAGATCCAGGTATACAAAACAACATAATGGTTAGACATTTACAACCTCACAAAGTGAGAACCCAAAAAAATCTACTACCCTTCGGACACCATACATAGCTATTACAATATCATTCACTAGATTCAATATGCTGTACTTTACATCCCTTAAATATGAATATATGTATATATATAGTACAGTTGAAATTTAATATTATTTTATATTATTTTCAGGTGTACAGCACAGTGGTTAGGTCTTTATATAATTTATAAAGTGATCCCTGTGATAAGACTAATACCCATCCGACACAATACATAGTTTTTACAATATTATTGACTATATTCTCCACACTGTATTTCACATCCCCATCATTATTTTGTGACTACAAATTTGTACATCCAAATCCCTTTATCTTGCCAACACATCCCACCAAACCCCATATCTAGCAACCGTCAATTTGTTCTCCATATCTATGAGTCTATTTCTGTTTTGTTTCTTCATTTACTGTGTTCTTTAGATTCCAAATATAAGTGAGATCACATGGTATGTCTTTGTGAGTCTGACTTATTTGACTTAGCGTATATTCTTTAAGTCTATTCATGTTGTTGCAAATGGTAAAATTTCATTCTTTTATTTGACAGAGTAATATTCCATGGTATAAATGTATCACTATTTCTTTATCCAATTGTCTAATAATGCCCTTTTAAGTTGTTTCCATATCTTGGTTATTGGAAATAGAGCTACAGTAATCATAGGGGTGCACATATTTGTTGAATTTGTGTTTTGGATTTCTTAGGATAAATACACAGGAGTGTAAATTTACAGCTCATAAGGTAGTTCTAGTTCTATTCTTAATTTTTGGAGGAACCTCCATACTATTTTCGATAGTGGCTGCACCTATGTGCAATCCCACCAACAGTGCACAAGGGTTTCCTTTCCTCCACATTCTTACCAACACTTGTTTGTTGATTAATTGATGATAGCCATTCTTACAGAAGTATTATCTCATTGTAGTTTTTATTTGCATTTCTCTGGTGATTAATTATGCTGAACATCTTTCCATATGTCTATTGGCCATCTGTAAGTCCTCTTTGGAGAAATGTCTATTCATGTCTGCTGCCCATTTTTTTTTTTTATTCAACGGTTTGTCGTTATTGGTATTGAGTTGTATGAGGGTTTTTTAAAAAAATATATAAGTTTTGGATATTAACTTCTTATCATACATATCATTGGCAAATATCTTCATATCCAGTGGGATGTCTTTTCTTTCTGTTGATGGTTTCCTTTGCTGTGCAAAAACTTTTTTGTTTGATGTAGTCCATTAGGTCATTTTTTCTTTTGTTTCCATTGCTGGAGGAAATATATCAGTAAAAATATTGCTAAGGGCAATGTCGGAGAGCTTACTTCCTTTATTTTCTTCTAGCAGTTTTATGGTTTCAGGCTTACATTTAAGTCTAATCCATTTTGAGTTTATTCTTGTATATGGACTAAGAAGATGCTCTAGTTTCATTTTTTTTGCATGTATCTTTTCACTTTTCCCAGCACCATTTATCGAATAGATTGTCTTTATCCCCAATATATATTTTTGCTTCTTTTATCATACGTTAAATAACCAGATAGACATTAATTTATTTATGAGTTCTTTGTTCTGTTCTATTGATAAATTTGTCTTTTATGCCAATACCATGCTGTCTTGATTATTATGTACTTTTAGTATAACTTGATATCAAGTAGTGTGATACCTCCAACTTTGTTATTCTTTTTCAGGATTGTCATTGCTATTTGGGGTCTTTTACTGGTTCCATATAAATTTCAGGATTATTTGTCCTAGTTCTGCAAAGAATGCCATTGGTATTTTGATAGGGATTGCATTGAACCTATAGATACCTTTGGGTAGTATGGACATTTTAACTATATTAACCCTTCCTATCCATGAGCATGGTATATATTTCCATTTATTTGTATGTTCTATAATTTCTCTTTTCAATGTCTTATAATTTTCTGAATATAGGTCTTTACTTCCTTAGTCAAATTTATTCCCAAGTACATTTTTTTTGGTGCATTGTAAATAAGATTGTTTCCTTTTTTTCTTTTAAGATTTTATTGGGGAGTTGCCGGAGGGGAACAGCTTTGGGGAACCTGGGAAGGGGAACAGACAAGTTACTGTCCTTTTGTTTTTCAGTCTAGTTGTGGAGGACATTGCTTCACTTAGTCATGTTGGTAACATCATTGAGCTCTTCTTGGGTGAGGCAGATCCGTCGCCAGCCTCTGGACAGCTGCTCACAGCAGCTCATGGCAGCTCACACCGGCTGCCAGCCGCTCATGCTGGCTGTCGGCCACTCACTGTAGCCTATGGCAGCCCACTGCAGCCGGGGCTGCAGCTATGCCGTCCCGGGGACTCACAGCAGCCCAGCTCAAGGTGGAGCTGCTGTTCACAATCTTAGCTGTAGAGGGCAGCATCACTGGCCCTCATATGTGGGATCTGAACCAGGGCTGCTGGCGTCCCAAGCCAGCTCTTAACCAATGCACCACTCGGCCGGCCCAAGATTGTTTTCTTAATTTGTCTGTGTGTTATTGGTGTATAAAATTGCAACCAAATTCTGAATATTAATTTTGTATTTTGCTACTTTCCTAAATTGGTTTTACAGTTCGAATAGCTTTTTGATGAAATCTCTGGGGATCTCTATATTTAATATCATGTAATCTGTAAATAATGACAGTTTTGCTCCTTCCGTCCCCATTTGGATGCCTTTAACTATTTTTCTTGTCTCATTGCTGTGTCTAGGACTTCCAGTGCTATGTTAAATAAAACTGATGAAAATGGGCATTCTTGTCTTGTTCATGATCTTAAGGACAATGCTTTTGTCTTCTCCCCTTTGAGTATGATATTATCTGTGGGTTTGTCATACATGGCCTTTATTGTGTTGAAATATGCTCCCTCTATTCCCACTTTGCTAACAGTTTTTATCATAAATGGCTGTTGACCTTTGTCAAGTGCTTTTTATGCATCAATTGATATGACCATATGATTTTAAGATTTTAATTTTCCTTTTGTGTATGTGGTGTATCACTTTAATTGATATGCATATATTATACCAACCTTGTGTAACAGGAATGAATCGTACTTCATCATGATGCATGATCATTTTAATATATTGCTGAATCTGGTTTGCTAATATTTTGTTGAGAATGTTTGCATCTATGTTCATCAGGGATATTGGCCTATAGCTTTCTTTTTTGTAATGTCTTTTTTTGGTTTTGGAATCTGGGTAATGATGGCTTTGTAAAATCAGCTTGGTAGTCTTCCATTGTCTTGGATTGTTAGGAATAGTTTGAGGAGAATAGGTGCTAAATCTTTTAGAATGTTTGGTAAAATTCACCTGTAAAGCCATCTGGTCCAGGTATTTTGTTTATACTTCTAAGAATTTGTCTATTTCTTTCAGGATGTTCAATTTGTTGGCATGTACTTGCTCATAATATTTTCTTAATTTTAATTTTAATTTTTTTTTGTATTTCTGTGCTGTCCATCATTGCTTCTCCTCTTCCATTTCTGATTTTATTTATTTGGATGCTCTCTCTTTTTCTCCTGATGATTCTGGTTAAATGTCTATTGATTTTATTTATATTTTCAGCAATACAGCCTTTGGTTTCATTGATCTTTTGTATTTTTTTAAAATTTTTAGTCTCTATTTCATTTTTTTCTGCTCTGATCTTTATTATTTCCTTCTTTATACTCATTTTGAGCTTTGTATGCTGTGCTTTTTCCAGTTACTTGAGGTGTAAAGTTAGACTGTTTATTTGAGAGTTTTCTTGTTTCTTGAGGTAGGCCTGCATTGCTATGTATTTCCTTCTTATGGCTGCTTTTGTTGTTTCCCATAGACTTTAGGTTGTTGAATTTTCATTTTCGTTTGTCTCAAGGTATCTTTTGATTTTTCCCTTGATCTCATTGTTGACCCATTCAGTATTTAGTCTCCAGGTGTTTGTGTGTTTTTAATTTTTTTTTCTTGTAATTGATTTCTATGCATAATTTCATACAATTGTGGTCAGAGAAGATGCTTGATAGAATATCAATCTTCTTAAATTTATTAAGGCTTATTTTGTGACCTAACATATGTTCTTGGGAAATATTTTATGTGCCCTTGAAAAAATATATATTCTGCTTCTTTGGGATGAAATGCCAAAAAATAACAATTAAATCCATCTGGTCTAGTGTGCCATTTAAGGTCACTGTTTCTGTGTTGATTTTTTTCTCTGGAAGAATTGTTCATTGGTGTCAGTGGGGTGTTCAAGTCCCCTACTATGATTGTGTTACTGTTGATCTCTGAATTTATGTCAGTCAATATTTGCTTTATATATTTAGTTGCTCCTATGTTGTGTGCATAAATGCTTACTAGGGTTATGTCCTCATGTTGGATTTATCCCTTTATTATTATGTAATGTTCTTCTTTGTTTCTTATTATAGTCTTCATTTTAAAGTCTATTTTGTCTAATATAAGTATTGCTACCTCACCATTTTACTTTTTTCCTTTCCATTTGCATGAAATATCATGTGCCATCCCTTTACATTTAGTCTATGTACATTTTTGCTCTGAGGTCTGTCTCTGGTAGACAGCATATGCCTGGTTCTTGTTTTCTTATCAATTCATCTACCCTATATCTTTTGTTTGGAGCATTTAATCCTTTTACATTTAAAGAGACTATTGATAGGTACATAGTTATTGCCTTTATATTATTCATATTTTTGATCTTCGTTCATATTTTTTGCATTCTTTTTTCTTCTACTTAAAGATGTTTCTTTAATATTTCTTGTAACATTGGATTGGTGGTAATAAATTCCTTGAGATTTTTCTTATCAGGGAAACTCTTTCTCACCTTTAATTTTAAATGAGAGCCTTGCTGGGTGGACTGGTCTTGGTTGTAGGCTCTTATTTTTCATTACTTTGAATATATCCTGCCACTCCCTTCTGGCCTGCAAAGTTTTTGTTGAGAAATCAGCTGACAGTCTTATGGAGGCTCCCTTGTAAGTAATTCCTTGCCTTTCTCTTGCTACTTTTAGGATTCACTCTTTGATTTTAACCTTCGTCATTTTAATTATGATGTGCCTTGGTTTGGGCCTGTTTGGGTTCAACTTTTTCAGACTCTGCAATTTCTGGGATTGAGTGCCTATTTCCATCACCAGGTTACTTTTCAGTCACAATTTCTTCAAATAGCTTCTCAATCCCTTGCTCTTTCTCTTGTCTTTCGATACTCCTATGATGAGATGGTTGTTATGTTTGATGTTGTCCCAAGTGTCCCATAAACTATCTTTGTTTTATTTTATTGTATTTTTCTTTTTGTTGTTCCCATTGGGTGTTTTCTGCTACCTTATTTTCTAAATCGCTGATTTGATCCTCTGTTTCATCTCATCTGCTGTTGATTTTTTCTAACATATTCTTCATTTCAGTTTTTATATATTGCATTTCTAACTGGTTGTATTTTATGTTTCCTACCTCCATTCTTATGCTTCCTATCTTGCTGAAGTTCTCCCTCAGATCTTCGATCATTCTTATAACCAGTATTTTGAGCTCTGTGTCCAGTACATTGCTTGTTTCCATTTTGTTTTGTTCTTTTTCTGGAACTTTGTTTTGGTTTTTTTATTTGGAACATTTTTCTGTCTTTCCATTTTGGCTGCTTTCCTGTGTTTGTTTCTATACGTTAAGTAAGACTGTTTCTATACATTAAGTAAGACGGCTATATGTCCTGGTCTTAGTAGAGTGCCTTTATGTAGTAGGTGTCCTGTGGTTTTCTGCAAGGCAGTTTTCCTGGTCACCTGAGTAGGGTGCTCCAGGTGTGTCCTTTGTATGTGCTGTGTATGCCATCCTGTTGTTGTTGAGCCTAGGTTGCTCTTTGCACGTCAATAGGAAAGACTGATTCTCTTATTTGCTGTGGGTACTGACCTTGACTAAAGAGCTGCAGTGAAGGGGCTGATGCTATGGAGCCAGATTTGCTTTAGCAGGACTCTGGTGGTTCCCCAATCTGTCCTTTGTGTGTGTCATCCTTGGAGGTGGCTGTGTTGTATTCTGGCTTTGTCCAAAACTGGCCAGCAGATGTCCCATTGCTGGCCTCCTGGGAGGGATGCAACTGCAGGCCAACTTCAGCTGCAGCCTGTGTCTTGCCCAGGTCTACTGGGCATGAACCACAAGGCAATCCTGAGATTGCTGTTCCCCATGATTTCCCCCTTTAATCCCGTTTATGATTTAAACTAATTTCAAAAATGTGTTAAGTTTGTCTATCATAGTTTCTGACATATATATTGGGCTTGACTTTGTTTTTCATTTAATTTCACATTTATAGATATGATGATGAAAAACAATTTGTATAATGACAATCACCTTTAGAAGTATTGCATTTTAATGGATCTTTCCTTAATCTAGCCAATAATCTAAAATTGAATTCATTAAAATGATTTTAAAAAAACTTGGGTCAGAATATCAGTCTCATTTAAAGTATAAGCATATTTATTTTATCTCCCCCCCCCTCAAGTTTGGACAAGTAATACTTATTTTTTTTTAAATAACATGAAATATTGGGGGGGAGGTTTATGTGTGTGTGCTCTTTTTTCAAGGAAGTCCTAAAGAACTGGAACCTTTTCATCTTGATTTGTGAATAAGTTTTGTCTGTTATGGCTTCATATTTCACGGTGTTGAGCTTTTTCATGTATGAAGGTATACACCTTATCTGAGGTTATGCATTGTCTAAATCTAAGAGATGCATATCAGTCCACAGTTTTTGTGTTTTTTTATTTGTTACCACAAATCTCGCATAACTGAAAGCATTTCCAAAACATTGCCACTGTTAGTTCATCACAGTATTTCTATGTTTGACAGAGTAGGTGTAAAGCAAATTAACTAAGATGGACTTTTGAGTTCTTAAACACTGTATCAAACCTTGATTGTCCAGATTATCATTCATTTAGAAGATCACATACTCTTTTTTTTTTTTGGAGGGCAGTGTCACTGGCCCTCATATGCAGGACCCGAACCGGGTCCGCTGACCTCTCAAGCCAGCACTCAACCACTGTGCCTCTCAGCTGGCCCCACATACTCTTAAGCATATGTAACCTACACTTTGCAACAGAGATAGCTTTCAAAAGTTCCTTAAAGTAAATTTCCATATATTTTTTATGGCTAAAAATTAAACAACAGCTAACTTCATTTTTTTATTGTTTACTTACTTAAAATCCATTAACGAGAAGGTCATAGCCGAGGATATCACATTTCCCAAATTGAATGAAAACACTTTTTACAGTAAGGTGAAACATTTGTAATTTGTCTTATACTAGAAAATTTAGAGTTTATAGACAGTAATCCTAGATAAAATAAGCACCTCATACAGTGAATTACCTTTCTCCTATTTTTCTTAATATATGATTACTCCATAAAATACAAGTTACATAATTTTACTGAGAACCTCTTATAAAGGAAGCACTGTGCTAGGCACTATTGGGCACATACAGAATTACATCATTCTTTTTTTTTTAGGGTTAAACAACAGAAATTTATTGTCTCACAATTTCAGAGGCTAGAAATCTGAGATCAAATTGTCAACAGTATTCGTTTCTTTTGAGGCCTCTCTCCTTGGCTTGTGGATGCCCATTGTCTCTCTGTCTTCACATGATCTTCCCTCTGTACTTATTTGTGTCCTAATTTCCTCTTGTTATAAGGACACCAGTCATATTGGATTAGGGCCTTCCCTGGTGACATAATTTTACCTTATTTATTTAAAGACTTAATCTCTAAATACAGTCAAATTCTGAGGTACTGGGGGTTTAGGACTTCAATATATTAATTTTGAAGGAACACAATTCAGCCCAAGTCAAGGTAATACTTCCCAAGTCATTCTATGAACCAGAATTACCCTGATACCAATACCAGACAAATAAATAACAAAAAATAAAATTACAGAACAACAACTCTCATGAACATAGATACAAAATTCTTAATAAAATGTTATCAATTAAAATCCATTGATAAAAACAATATGTCATGACTAATTGGGGTTTATCAAAGAATATAAAGTTGGTTTAGCATTCAAAAATTAAAAAGTATAATTCATCACATTTACAAACTAAAAATAAAAGCAAATTATATGCTCATCTGAATAGGTACAAAAAAAATTTGACAAATTCTAACATTTAATCATGTCTTAGAAAAAAGTACTCAGCAAACTTACTCACTTCAGATATACTGTATCCATGGGTCAGCAATGAAATGTCTAGTATGAAGAAATTGTTGGGGAGAACATTTTTTTTTCCTTCTAGCCTTCTATGTTCTTTGGCTGATCTAATAATCAAATTAACATAAAACAGATTTGGGGCCAGCAGAGTGGCTCAGTTGGTTAAGAGTGTGAGCTCTGAGCAACAGGATCACCAGTTCGATTTCCACATACTGCATTCTGAGGTAAGGAGAAGGGGATAGTGGCTTGGGGCTTCAAAGGGAAAGAAGACAATTCATAGAAAGTTGGAAAGAGCAAATGTTTGGTAAACAAATATTTGCCACACTGCGAGGGTCCAGCCTCCACAGAGTCCAGGGATTCCCTCGGGTGGGACGGAGTCGGCGAGGAAAAAGAAGAGAGAAAGAAAGAATGAAAAAAGAAGAGAGTGGAGACACTGGAAAGAATTTCGCACGAGTGTCACACTTCATTGTTACAGCATGTCCCCTTTTATGGACTCTTGACCATTACCTCAATTACAAGTTATGTTTCACATGAGTTTGATCTTTTTTCTTTCTCAGGGCTTTCACAGTCTTTACTTCCTTGTAATTGTTCTCTCCAAGGGTAAACTGTGACCTATTCTACCTTTAAGGATTATCTTATCTTTTAATATGATGTTCTCCTTGCGACCCAAACTCAATTTCTACTTATCACCTAAAGAATGGTTACCATGACTACCTTGAATATCTACTAACTATCCCAAATTCCAGCAGCTAATACACAGTCGTAAGACTCACAGGGCACATACTTGAGATATTATGGAGAGACTAGGAGTGGCTGAGTCTAAAGTCTATTCCTTTGAGATTACTTAGAAGCTAAAAGGGGGGTTTCAAATATTTCTTATCCTACGGAGAACGATAATATTTACAATAGAGGGTACCATCTGTTTTTCAGTCAACGCTTCAGTATCTGTTGTTATAACAAGGCACAAGGCAAAGAATTCAAATAAGGCTATTGATTAACATAGCTCATGGTCAGTAAGTGTCTCTTATTGTAACTTTCATGGCCTAGAGACCTTTAGTCTTTAGGGAGACTTTTCAATGTGATTATCTTAGGCAAGTGAGTTCAGGGGCTGATGTTATCATCAGTTTCTCACAGCCAGGCTTTTTGACCTATGTGGCCAGAGATCTGTGCCTCAGTTTCCAAGAGGTTTGAGTCCCCTATTTTTTAGTTCTGGGGTCCCCACAGAACTACCACCTGGCTTAGGTTGTCTCCCCTCTTTTCTAGATCTTAGCCATCTTTGACTGCATAGTTAGCTCATTGGGGTACCACAGGAACTTGCCATAAATGCAGTAAGAGTACTGTCTCCTATAGGATCCAATGTAGAGGAAAGGCACATGGGTTCATAGGAGTGGAGACTGTAACCGACCATGAAACCTTGTCATATATTGGGGTGCTGATGGCTCCCAACACCACGCCATGCAGAGAAAGCAATGGGACACAAAGAAGATTTTGATTTCTATATCCTGTCTAGTTCCCCCCAGCCCACCACAACTAGCCCATATTCTTGTAATTATCTCTGGTGATAGTTTGCTTCCTGGGATAGGCCCACTATCTAAATTCTCTTTGGTAGTTAAAGGAAAAGTAATAAGGTCTTTCTGAGTCTTTTGAGGCTTTGATTCCTTTAGCTCAAAATAAACCACATAGCAAAGTGGCATATTCTGGGGAGATTCATTCTAAATCCCTTCAAAACACACATGACTGAAGTCACAGTTATACAGTCCAAAGAAAGCTAACCTGCATTTTAGCTTCTAGGCTACCATATGCCATGTTATGATTCTTTAAACTCCTCCCCTTAAAATTCTTTCCTGGCTGTGTACATTAATCTTAAATTATTATGATTCTTCCCAGTCCTAACCAATCCCCTGCCCCATTGAAAGACCTGCCTTAGATTTGTCTTCAAAACCTCAGTAAAGGGCCGGCCAAGTGGCACATTGGTTAAGAGCTGGTTCTGGGATGCCAGCGGCCCCAGTTCGGATCCCACATATGAGGGCTAGTGACACTGCCCTGCCCTCTACAGCTAACAACAGCTCCACCTGGAGCTGGACTGCGCAAGCCCCGGCGATGGTGCAGGCTGCAGCCCCTGCTGCAGAGGGCTGCCATAAGCTACAGTGAGTGGCTGGCCGCCAGCGTGAGCGGCCGGCAGCCAGCGTGAGCTGCCAATAACCATGGTGAGCGACCATCCAGAGGCCGGCGACTGTTCTGCCTCATTCAGGAGGAGCACAATGACTATACTAACATGGGCCAGTAAAGCAACTTCCTCTGCAACTAGACTGAAGAACAGAAAGACAGCAACTTGTCTGTTCCCCTTC
Organism: Aselliscus stoliczkanus; assembly: GCA_033961575.1. Taxonomy (NCBI): domain Eukaryota; kingdom Metazoa; phylum Chordata; class Mammalia; order Chiroptera; family Hipposideridae; genus Aselliscus; species Aselliscus stoliczkanus. The sequence continues at coordinate 81,049,089 of CM066737.1, forward strand.
CCCAATTCCCCAATAAAATCTTAAAAAAAAAAAAAATCCTCAGTAAATATCCAGACTTTGCCCTTTGCCCTCTGATAGGCTGCTAAGATTCTATGAAGGTAATGCTTTTTCTTATGGTGCAAGCAACAAACACATTGTTTTGATGATAATTCAGGAAACCAGTATTCCACATTATTGAGATTTCATATTTATTTTTCTGAATTATTTTAGTAATCTTTGCCCATTTTTTTCGTTTTAATGTGCATTTTTAAAAATTTGATTTCTAGTTTTAAAACATTTTAAAGCTATTTGTCTGCTTTATATAATGTAAATATTTTCTCATTTCCTTTTAATTTTTGGTGTGTTTTTTTGCATAGAAATTTTTAGTTTTCAATTGCTTAAAGTTATTATCCGTTCCTTAAAACAAAAACAAAACAAACAAAACAGCTTCTGGTGCTATACTGCCTGTGTTCAAATCTCTACCTCTCATTAGCTCAGGACAATTGATTATCACTTAACGATCTGTGAACCCAGTTTCTCTTCTGTATCCCCATGGGAAAGTAACTCTACCAAAGGAGGTATTTTTTCCTCATTTTACATTAAATACTTTATTTATTTTTTATTTTGTGTTCAAAGTATCCACTTTTCTAAATAACTGTGATATATAAGTATAACATTTTTATTTGTTTCTCTTTCTATTTTTTAATTTTAATTTTTCAATTACACTTAACATTCAATATGATATTAGTTTCAGGTGTACAACATAGTGATTAGACATTTATATAACTTATGAAAGTGATCCCCCTGATAAGTCTAATACCCACCCGGCACTACACATTGCAATTACAATATTATTGACTATATTTCCTATGCTCCTCTTTTTACCCCAATGTCTATTTTGTAACTGCCAATTTGTACTTTTTAATCTCTTCACCTTTTTCCCCCAGTGTCTCATCCCCCATCACATCTGGCAACCATCAGTTTGTTCTCTGTATCTATATGTCTGGTTCTGTTTTCTTTATTTATTTTGTTTTTCAGATTCCACATATGAGTGAAATAATATGATATTTGTCTTTCTCTATCTGACTTATTACTTAACATAATACCCTCTAGGTCCATCCATATTGTTCCAAAGAATTCATTCTTTTTTATGGCTGAGTAACAAACATTTCATTGTATATATGTACCACTTCTTCTTATTCCAGTTGTCTGTCAGTTGACACTGAGGTTATATTCATATCTTGGTTATTGTAAATAATGCTGCAATGAACATAGTGATGCAATATCTTTTCAAATTAGTGTTTTGGACTTCTTCAGATAAAAACCCAGGTATGGAATTGCTGAGTCACATGTTAGTTCTACTTTCTATTTTTTTGAGGAACCTCCATACTATTTTGCATAGTGGCTACACTAATTTGCCATCCCATCAAAAGCGCAATAGGGTTCCCTTGTCTCCACATCCTTGCCAACACTTGTTTTTCTGATTTGTTGATGATAAGCATTCTTACAGGTGTGAGGTAATATCTCATTGTGATTTTAATTTGTATTCCTCAGATGGTTAGGGATGTCCAGCATATTCTCACACATCTGTTGGCCATTTGTATGTCCTCTTTGGAGGAATGACTATTCTCGTTCTCTGCCCATTACTAAATTGATTGTTTGTCTCTTTGGTGCTAAGTTGTATGATTTCCTTGTATATTTTGGTTATTAACTCCATATCAGATGTATCCTTCATGAATATTTTCTCCCATTCAGTAGATTGTCTTCTGGTTTTGTTGATTGTTTCCTTTACTATGCAAAAATTGTTACTTTGATGTGGTTCCATTTGTTTATTTTTTTCTTTTGTTTCCCTTACCTGAAGACACATATACAAAAAATAAAAAAAATTACCAAGAGCAATGTCATAGAGTTTATTGCCGATATATTCTAGGAGTTTTATGGTTTTGAGTCTTCTACTTAAGTCTTTGATCTGTTTTATTTATGCTTGTATATAAAATAAAAAAGTGATCCATTTTCATTATTTTGCATTTATCTGTTCAGTTTTCTCAATATCATTTATTGAAGAGACTGTCTTTACCCCATTGTATATTATTGCCTCCTTTATTATAGATTAATTGACCATATAAGCATGGGTTGATTTCTGGGCTCCCTATTCTGTTCCATTGATCTGTGTGTCTGTTTTTATGCCAGTACCATCATTTTTTTATTGTTATAGCCTTGTAGTATAGTTTGATGTCACATAGTGTGATACCTCCAACTTTGTTCTTGTTTCTTAAGATTGCTGTGGATATTCGAGGTCTTTTGTGATTCCATATAAATGTTAGAATTATTTGTTCTAGTTCTGTGAAAAATGTCATTGGTATTTCGATAGAGATTGCCTTGAATCTATGGATTGCTTTGGTTAGTATCAACATTTTAATGATGTTAATTTTTCCTATCCATGAGCACAGTATATGATTCCATTTATTTGTCACTTTTATTTCTTTCCTCAGTGCCTTATTATTTTCTAAATAGAGGTCTTTCACTTCCTTGGTTAAATTTATTCCTAGGTATTTTTTTTTCTTTTGAGGGCAGTGTCACTGGCCCTCAGATGTGGGACCCAAACTGGGGCTGCTGGCATCCCAAGCCAGCTCTTAACCACCATGCCACTCAGCTGGCCAATTCCTAGGTATTTTTAGATGCAATTGTAAATAGGATTGTTTTTTCAATTTCCCTTTCTCATGGTTTGTTATTGTTGTTTAAAAATGCAACTGATTTATGAATATTAATTTGTATCATTTACTACTTTTGAATCTACTTTACTAGATTGATTTATCAGTTCTGATAGTTTTTTGGTGGAACGTTTATACAGTATCATGTCATCTGAAATAATGATAGGTTGACTTGTTCCTTTCCAATTTGGATGCCTTTTATTAATTAATATTTATTTTTCTTTTCTGATTGCTGTGGCTGTCTTCCAATACTATGTTGAACAAAAGTGGTAAAAGGTATATCTTTGTCTTGTTCCTGATCTTAAGGAAAATGCTTTTATATTTTCGCCTTTGAGTTTCATGTTTGCTGTGGGTGTTTTATATATGGCCTTTACTATGTTAAGATATGTCCCCTCTATTCCCACTTTGCTGAGAGTTTTTGTCATAAATGAACACCAGTTTTTGTCAAATGCTTTCTCTGCATCTATTGATATAATCATATGCTTTTAGTCTTTCATTTTGTTTATGTGGTTTATCACATTAATTGATTCATGGATGTTGAACCAATATTGCATATCAGGAATAAGTCTCATTTGATCATGGTGAATGATCTCTTTAATGTATTGCTAAATTCAGGTTGCTAATATTTTGTTGATAATTTTGGAATCTATGTTCTTCAGGGTTATTGACCAATAATTGAGTTTTCTTGTAATTTTTTTTTCTGATTTTGGAATCAGGGTAATGGTTATCATAAAATGATCTTGGGAGGCTTCTTTCTTCTTAAATTTTTTGGAATAGTTTGAGAAGGACAAGTGTTAATTCTTCTTTCAGTGTTTGGTAAAATTCACCTGTAAAGCCATCCAGTCCAGGATTTTTGTTTGTTGGGATTTTTTTTGGCTATTGATTCAATTTCATTAATAGTTATTGTTCTATTCAGATTTTCTGTTTCTTCTTGACTCAGTCTTGGTAGATTGTATATTTCTAAGAATTTATCCATTTATTCCATGTTGTCTAATTTGTTGGCATATAATTGTTAATTTATTATTTCATAATCCTTTGTATTTCTGTGATGTCAACAACTGACTCAGTGGTTCCTTGCAGATAACAAAACTTTCATATGTATATGTATATAACCATATTATATGTGGAAAAAAGCAGAGGAGCAAGTCTCTATGTTGTAGAAGTCAAAATAAATTAACTGACATATCTAACATTACATAGCAATTATGTGGATTCAAATACAGGTTATTGTATTCACAAGCCAGTTCTTTTTCCACTCTGCCTGTGGCATAAAACACAATCCATGAATTTAGGGAGTGTATAATATAGATTTTAAAAAGTTAAATAATAATGGATTAAAGCAATATTAAAACATAACAATAGAGGAGCTGTCAAAGGAATTAGATGAAAGAATAACTGTGGATGCTGAGATTTAATAAGAGCAACCCCCCAAACAAATAAATAAAAACAATTCCAAAGCAAAATACTGACATACTGAACTCCACAGAAATGTAAAACATTAAATGTAAATGTAAATACATTAAAAAAATAACTGATTTTGGGGCCGGCCAAGTGGCACAGTGGTTAAGCACTGGCTTGGGAAACCAGCGGCCGCGGTTCAGGTTCCACATATGAGGGCCAGTGACACTGCCCTCAAAAACAAAAACAAAAACAAAAACAAAAAAACTATTTTTTTCTTTTTCTCTGTTCTTCGTTTAAATTTACCTTAAGATTTTTTGTTTTATTAGAGCTTTGTAGGAACCAGATCTTATTTATATTTATTACTCCCAAAACATTTTCATCTGCCTTTTAATTTTTTTTTAAATTTTTCAATTAAACTTGATATACAATATTGTATTAGTTTCAGGTGTACAACTTAGTGATTAGACACTTATGTAACTTACAAAGTGATCACCCTGATAATTACTATACCAAGAAAGTATGGCAGCAAATATGACAGACAAATGACTATTCTTTATAGTCTATAGAAAGATCTAATGAAAATTAAAACAAGAAAATTAGGTCGAAATAGCTGAATGGACAAAGAACATGCAGAGACAATTTATAAAAGAGGATATGGCATGAAATCTAAATGTAAAAATTTTCAACCATGCTACTATATTGTTTAAAGTAATAGGGAAAGAACACAAAGATATACTATTGTGAATATTACCAGCTTTAAAAGTAGCAGATAATACATAAAATTGAAGTGTGTAAAAACTGGTGCTATCTTAAGTTTATGATGACATAAAAGCCATAGAAATGTGCATACTCTTTTCTCAAAAACCTCATTTCAGCAATTTTATTCTAAAGAAATCATCCAAATAGAAAGAAAATTTTATGCATAAAGATAAGAATCAAAACATGATTTATAATAACAAAAGAGTTGGGGATGCAACCCAAGTACCTAACAATAGAGGAATATATGAGTAAAATATGATGCATGTGCACTATAAATTGTTATGATTGTTATAAAGCTATTAAAATAATCTGTCTAAAGATGGTACCAAAATAGAAAAATGTTTATAAAACATTGTTAATTGAAAAAAATCAGGTAATCTGCCATGAAAATTTATGCACAGCACGACTGAAATGGAATATACAGATAGCAATATTAGAAAATTTGCTGATTCCCTTGTGACAGGCTGAGTTCTGTTTCACAACTTATCTCATTTAACGAACATAGCAACCCTGAGAAGTAAGTCTTGTTGTATTTTCTATTTTCCAGATGGGGAAACTGATACTTAAAGATGTTAAATATTTCAAATTCACAAAGTTCATAGATGGTGATACACATGATAGAAAATCTATGCTTTCAAAAATGGCAAGTCTTTTTTTTTTTTTGAGGTCAGTGTCACTGGCCCTCATATGTGGGACTCGAACCGGGGCTGCTGGCTTCCCAAGCCAGCACTTAACCACCGCGCCACTCGGCCGGCCCAAAAATGGCAAGTCTTTTATTTAGAAACCTGGGATTCCAGGTCAGCTTCTCCAACTTATTAACCTCCCCATTTCTCAAGTATTTATTTCATGTTGTACTGTTTCTATAATGAAAAATACAAATAAATAATTTAATAAAAAATAAGGCATTTGAAGACTCATGACCAAATAAATAATTGCTAAAGGAATTCAAGGAGAGGGATTACTTAAGGCTTTATGGCTTGGTAAGGTTTTAAGATAAAGAGAAGATTTGACTGGGAATTGGAGGCAATGCTAGAGGTTGCAGAGGTGAATGGATAAGGCACTACAAAGGCTGCAAAAAAATGCTGATGGTAGCAGTGGTGGAGACCAAGCTGTGTTTAGAGTATAGCATAGTCAATAAACCTGTTTGGCTGAAAGAAAGAATATGTATGAGGAAACTAAGACTGGAGAAGGAAAGCTGAGCCCAAAGTGTAAGGGGATTTAAATTTTAAAAGAGGTTTTGCCTTATTCTCAGAAGCAATGGGGAGCCACTGAAGATGTTTTCACCTTCTTTCTCTCTCTTTCTTTTTTTTTTCCTTTCTTTCTTCTTTCTTTCTTTCTTTCTTTCTTTCTTTCTTTCTTTCTTTCTTTCTTTCTTTCTTTCTTTCCTTCTTTCTTTCTTTCTTTCTTTCTTTCTTTCTTTCTTTCTTTCTTTCTTTCTTTCTTTCTTTCCTTCTTTAAAACAAGCAGCATTTTTGAAAGATTGATGTTATGGCAGAGACAAAGATGAACATGAGTAGGCATAGAAAACACTCTCAGAAAGCTTTCAAAGTAAACCAAGGGTGAGCTGGTAAGAAACTGCAGTGAGGATGGCAGTGCTGTAAATGGAAAAGAACAGATGCAAGAGATATTGTCTGAGAAAGCTTGGCAGAATACGGTGACTGATTGGGTACAGGAGTCAGAGTGAAAAAGAGGGAAAGCATTGTTCAATTTCCTAGCACTCCTTCCCCCAATTCCACACAACTGTTGAACGCTGTTGGCTCCTACTTTCAGTTTAAATGATTTTGAGTCAATCTTGAATTTTTTTCCTCCCAAGCATTTCACAATGCCTTCTGAGATAGAGACCCACTAGTGTGTGATTAAAATAGTCACTATTCTAATCAGAAGATTATTGTTTCCAGTCCCCTAGTTAATGTCTACCAACTTTAAGCTAAACTCCAGTGTGTGAGACAGCTACAGAGATTTTGCATCAAGATAAAGTAAATGATATCACAGGATTTATAGTCCCATCTCCTCATTTCACAGAGGATAAAACTGAAGCCCTGAGACGGGTCCTAACTGTAGAGTTTGCTGCCTGAGATTGTCCTTAGTATTCTTTGTTTGGCAAAACTCATTTTTCATAGCAGTATTTTCCTCTAAAATTTATAGGTTGTTCAGCTCTGATTAGGAGTGACAGTCTGCAATGTGACTAGAGAGTGACATTTTCTGTAACATACAACATGGAACTTAGCCAAAGAGTGTCTTTTATGATGAATGAGGTCTTGGTTTCTACTAGAAACATTACCACATAATATATCAGTTTTATGTCAAATGTTCTGAAGTTTTTATAGTCTTTCCATTCAATGTGCTGGGGCCCCTTGTCACAGGGTCTTTTTAAAATATGACCATAGGGCATTTAAAGGGGATGACATAATGATGTATTAAATCTCCTTCAAGGATCAGGCATAAAACCAAAAAAACACATAAACCAAAAACATTTGCTTCTGTGGAAAATTTTGTTACAATTCAGTAATAAATAGGTACACAGAGAGTGAAAATTCAAAGAACAGCTTTGAATTCATATACCTAATTTATAAGGTCAATCATTTAGTGTCACAGTAATGAAGTTTTGAAACACACCCTCAGGCCAACCTTAACATGACCTGGGCTGCTTCCACATAGTCACCATGCAACCAGGATATTCTAACCTAGACAGGGAGGCAACAGGCTCTGTGGAGGTAAAGGGAGCAAAGGGGTGTTGAAGGGTGAATGAAGGACACCCAGCAGGAGGTGAGGGGAAAAAACAGATGTTTTCTAGTGAGAATTGTAGACATATTAATATTAAATGGACACTGGATGATGATTACAGCACCTGTGCTTATTGTGATCCAGAGTAAATCATCACAATGTGATATTGGATCCGCCTGAAGACCAGCCCACAGATTCCAATGACTGTTCCTCACACCTGTTCATTTCTTGTCACCAGTCAACCTCTGGGCAACTCTGAGTGTGTGTGTGTGTGTGTGTGTGTGTGTGTGTGTGTGTGTGTGTCCAGCTATGTTTATCAGTCATGTTGAACCAAATGCTAATAAAAATAAAACAAAAACCCTTACACACAAATAGACTTCAGTGGTCCCAAATTCTGATGGAATACATAAAACTAATAACCAGCAATGAAGTTTGTACCAAGAGAATTCCTGGAATGAAAATCTGGTTATGAAAAAAGGAAATGATATAGCATTGGCAAAGGTATTATTTTTTTCCCATCTGTAAAGGGTGTTTGTGAAGGAGAGATATAAGTTTAATCATCAGCAACAGCTGGGTCAGAGGAGACAATAAACCCAGTAGGTGGCAGACTGGCTGAGCAAACATGGGCTTCCAGTTCCCCTTTCCTGATAATTGATTGTGAATTTTGAACAAGGTACCTCTTTGTTGGGCAGTGAGAGAGGGAGCTGAACCAAGCTTTTAAGGTCCCTTCCAGATCCTGGCATTTTATGAGGTCTCTTTCTTTTTCTGCTCATTATCAAAAGAAAAAAAAAATTATTCAAACACATCTATTTTGATAGTGCCTTTCCTTAAGGACCCAATGAGAAGGCACAAGTATATTTGTCACAATAATCTTGTTATGTAGATGTTTAGTTATCGCAGGACTTTCTATCTGATGTTTGGGCTCTTCTTTCGTGCAATTGGGAGCTGATAGAACTACTAATTTAGATTTTTCAATCCAAACCTTTTTTCCTATAACCAGCATACAGCCCATTTAAAGAAGATTATATTGATGAATATTAGGCAACCAGCAAGGAGTGGGAGGATGGTAGAGATGCAGAAGCATCTGTTCCCAGATTTTCTAAAAAAAAAGTACATACTGAGAAAACTGAAAATTCCTCATTGCTAAGCAAACAGACTCTTTACAGGTTTAGGGCCATAAAATTGTGAGCAGGTTTAGCTCTGCTGCCTCTTGCCACAATGGAAAGAGCAGCATATAAAGACTAGAGGGCCTAGGCCTGTCATTCAACATTACAGTCTATATTCAGAGAGAACAACCATCAAGCATAAGTCACATAAGCAAATACAGAGGCCTGTAGTTCTGAAGGAGAGCTCCTCATCACAACTGCCAAAGCTGTTTAAAATGCAAATGGAGACTGGGAAGGAGGCCTAGAATCCTGTTAGGGTCCTCAGCGATTTAAATGAGGCTTGTGTACACATAAAGAAAGCCTACTCTATGCACTCCCCAGGAAGGCAATGTGTGTGTGGGGAAGGGGGGAAGGAAGCCAAGCAGAAGCAAGCCTGGAAAGAAAAGGGGGGCTCAGGATGATTTTTCCTAGTACATGCCTAGAGAAAGAAGGGGCAAAAAAGGAAACTGGGATTTCATTATGCCTCAAGGCTAAATTTTTCCCCCAGAGACTTGACTCTATAATTTTCTAATAAATGTTAGTGAATAATCAGGATTTGCTAGGTTGGGTGTAGGGGAAGGGTGAGAGTCTGTGTCTAATGGTAACTGTGTCTAATGGTAAATATATATATATATATATATATATATATATATATGGAAAAAACCACTAACTTTCTGATAAAAGTATTATCTCTTAAATAAGTTATAAAGGAATTAGATTCCTTTTTGCATTTGGCATAAAAGTTTCAAGGTCAAAAGGAAAACAGGGTGTTATGGTTTCATAAGAGAAAACTTAATGAAGTGAAATGTTCCTTAGTTCCTTAGTCCTATTAAAGGACCCATAGTCTACCAGGAAGTTTCAGTCAATTCTCTGAAGTTTTTTTAAAGATCAATTTAGTAGCTGGAATCTAGTGAAATAGCATCAAGGCAGGCTTATTTTTAGCCCTGCTCTGATATTGTTCTTCAGTTCTTATGTCCATTACATCCCAGAATTTGGCCCCTTTCTCATTCCCCTACCCTTGTAAATATTCTATTTCTTCATATTTGGGGATATTGACTTACAACATAATGGAAAGTGCCAAGAGACCAAGGCCTGTTATTCAATGTTCCATTTGATGTATAGATTGAACAAACATTAGTCCTCATAAACTGCTCCCAGGCCTTTCTGATGCTCACATCCAATTCCTATTGTATTAATCTGCTGACATTTTACTGACATGTTCTGACTCCCACTGTGTACTTTGGAATCTTCCTAAATCCACTGTCCTACTCCAAAAAGTTTATCCAAGAGAATATTCTGAAAATACTACAAAGTACTTTTCTTCCAATTTGTAGGTAACATATCACAAGAATAATCTATCATTCATCCCATTATCTTGTTACCAGTTGAATATTGGCCCGTGCAGTCATAAAATTCATACTAAAATGATAGTATCTGCTTTCCAAAGAAACCCTTAAATCTGGGCTCCCAACATTATATGGGCTCCTATTAGCAGGCCTCAGCTATTTGCTTCCAAATTTGAGTTTATTAACTTGTACAAAGATCTAATTTTAATATTAATGTAGTTAAATCTCTACTCAAAAAGACTGTTGAAGCCTTGATATCCCCATTTTGGGTAGAAATGTTCTTATGGCAAGCTGGATGGTCTGTCTTAGAGAAAGTATTATGAGTCCTTAGGGTCAACTTGTTTTCACACTTTACTTCTTTTAGAGTCAAGGGAGGAGATTTCACATAAAGCTATGTAATTTGAGCAACTAATAAGAGCAAACATCACTCCTGGGTTATGAAATTAAACAAAAACAGAAGCTGTTACCAATGATACCTGTAGATAGTTGAAATATTGCCACTTTTAGAAGCAATTTGATGCCTTCTGATTTTAAAGCCAAACTGAGCAATTTGTGATTTTAATTATAGTTTTTAATAAACCCTAGGCTTTCTTTCAAGGAAAAAGATAAAATAAAGAAAATCTTGATCAAAATTTCACATTATTAAAGGTTTTTATAAAATAATTTAAGAAAGTAATGCTTTTTTAAAAAATGGACTTCTGCAGAATCTACAGTGCCAAATTCATTTGACTAAAATTGTTGAAAACTCAAATCTGAGAACTTGTTTGGACATTTTTTTTTCTGAAGCGCAACACAACTGTATTACCTCAATCCTCCACCTGAACTTATTTTTTTTGTAACTGTATTTGCAGGCAAAAAAAAAAAAAAAGCCAAAGACCAGTGAACTGAAGAACTAAAGCATTTTAGGTCGATGAAAATAAGCACTGTTACAATGAGAGTGGTTTATGTACAAAAAGGAATGATCTAAAGCTGAAGTCCAAAAGAAGGGTTTCTGAATAGTTTCTCTGCTTTGAAGAGTCCCCAAATTGCAATAATTTACTGATAAGACTCCACAGGATTTTACTGATGACAATGTTTATGATTTTTTTTCTGAAAAGAACTGTGGGAATATTATTGATTTCCTAGTTTATAGTGATTCCCCTTTTTCATAGTTACAGGAAACCCATTTTTGTTTACCCTGTAAAACTTTGTTTCCCCTTACACCAAAATAAGTTTTGAATAGACTAAGAAAATCATGGGAATTCCATTCATTTTGCTTGCCAATAATTGATTTAGGCATAAGTATATGATGCAGTCTGGCCAATGAGATATCAGGGAAAGTCTGCTGAAAAACCTCAGGGAAAGAGTCCACAATTTGTGTTTATTAACTTTACTCTAGACCCTCAAAAATTGGAACAGAGATGAAGAGCACTGACTGACAGGGTCCTTCTTCCAAGACATGATTGGTTTTACACTTGATAAATCCAAGAAGGCTGAAATTGACTCCCTTTACTTAAACGAAAGAACAATGTCTTGACTACTAATGCTATGCATAGCTATGAGGTAATGAAAAGTAAAGTGTTCTCATGCACATATGTGAAATTTGTCTTAGAAACTTTTCTCATGGTCTGCTTTAGAAATGTTCATGGTATTGGTATTGGTTTACATAAAATCCCTTGGTGAGGTGAAGGCCTCAAATCGCAAGCAGTAGAGGTCATATTTTCAGAATGCTACTGATGATATATGATACTGGTGGTGAAAGGCAGGGAACATCTGTTGTACTTGGAGGCACTATGGTGCAGTGGATAGAAAACTACACTAAACTTGGAGTTAAAAGAGATGTGTTCCAGCTAGTCTGTGCCACATCTTGACTGTGTCAGTGAGCAATCTCTAAGGACCCCAGTTTCTTCATCAGTCAACAGGAGGTGAAAGGATGCCCATTCTCACCCCTTTTATTTAACATAACATTGGAAGTCTTAGCCAAAGCAATTAAGCAAAATGCATAAATAAATAAATAAATAAATAAATAAATAAATAAATAAGGCATCCAAGTTGTAAATGAAGAAGTAAAACTGTCACTATTTACTTTTTTCTTTTTAAAGATTTTATTGGAGCATTGGGGAATCAGGGAAGGGGAACAGACAAGTTGCTCTCCTTTTGTTCTTCAGTCTAGTTGTGGAGGATATTGCTTCACTGGCCCATGTTGGTATCATCATTGCGCTCTTATTGGGTGAGGCAGATCAGTCCCCGGACTCTGGACGGCTGCTCATGGAGGCTCTTGGCAGCTCACTCTAGCTGCCAGACACTCATGCTGGCTGCCAGACACTCACTGGAGCCTATGGCAGCCCACTGCAGCAGGGGCTGCAGCTATGCCGTCCCCAGGGACTCACAGCAGCCCAGTTCCAAGTGGAGCTGTTGTTCACCATCTTAGCTGTAGAGGGCAGTGTCACTGGCCCTCATATGTGGGATCCGAACCAGGGCTGCTGGCGACCCAAGCCAGCTTTTAACCAACATGCCACTCGGCCGGCCCACTATTTGCTTGTTTTAACGCTGCTTTATTTCCAGCAAATTTGTGTATATAAATTACACTACCATCCACCACCACAGTAACGCTCCAGTTTTATTTCCCCTTATTCAGGTAGATTTGAGCTACATCATGCAGCTCATTAAGTCCACTGCTTAATCAAAATTTGATAGGTGAATGAGGTATCACTCTCCTTTTTATATATTATAATTGATTATCTTGAAGGCCTTTTTGTCATTTTTTGTTATTTATTTTTATGCTATTACCAAATTTTTCTTTATAATGTTCTTCTTATCAAGTATGATTTAACAGATATTCAGAGTACAATCATTACTATCAGCCGTTCTAATGATATATGCATTTTCTTGGGTCATAGTTTATTGTGTTTCTTATGCTACTTATTTTCTCTTTTTATGGGATCATATGATTTGTTTAAATTTATTTTATAGAGAGTGTTTCCTTGTTAGCTTTCCACAGACATGAGAAATAGATAGCATAGTCACAGAATCTTTACAAACTCAACAAGGCTTTTCTTTTATGCTACTATATAAAATACATTTTTTTTTGAGGACAGTGTCACTGGCCCTAATATGTGGGACTGAACCGGGGCCAATGGCTTCCCAAGCCAACGCTTAACCACTGCGCCACTCGGCCAGCCCTTAAAATACATTTTTGCTGGGTATAGGGTTTTTGGTTTATAAACCTTTTTCTGCACACATTTTTTCAAATGGTTTCTATTATGAATTAATATCCCCTGTAACAATTTAAATTTGATACTTTCTGCATTTCTTTATTTTGATATTACCTGCATTTCGTTATTCTGTTTAACATAAATGTATTAAAAATACTCTCCCTTTTGAGTTCAAATAAATATACTAAATTTAATTCTGTGTTATTCATCAGTCTGACTTGACATTCATCATGCCATTTCGTTTTTTTATATGACTTTATTTTATTTGTAAAGAGGAAAATAGGATTGTAAAATTACAGTCTAGTTCTAATAGCATAAATAATGAAATCCTGTCCATTATAAAGTATTTATCATAAACATATGATGTTCAACAACTGTCACTGAGTTTTATTATTATTATAATTAGTTTTGGGTATACAAAACAACATAGTGATTAGACATTTACACACATCACAAAGTGATAACTCTAACAAGTCTACTACCCATCTAACACAATACATATCTATTACATTACCATTAACTGTATTCATTATACAGTACTTTATATCCCTTGATTATATTTTTTTAAATTGTAGTTGACATTCAATAGTATTTTATATTAGTTTCAGGTGTACAGGTAGTGGTTAGGCATTTATATAATTTATGAAGTGATCCCCCCAGTAAGTCTAGTACGCATCTGACACTACACATAGTTTTTAAAATATTATTGACTATATTTCCCATGCTGTATTTCACATATTTGTGACTATTTTATATCTACCAATTTGTACTTCCTAACCCTTTCACCTTTCTCACCCATCACTCCAACCCCTCCCATCTAGCAACCATCAGTTTTTTTCTCTGTATCTATGAGTCTATTTCTGTTTTGTTTGTTCATTTATTCTGTTCTTTAGATTCCACATATAAGTGAGATCACATGGTATTTGTCTTTCTCAGTCTGCCTTATTTCACTTAGCATAATACCCTCTAGATCTATCAATGTTGTTGGAAAAGGTAAGATTTCATTCTTTTTTACGACAGAGTAATACTCCACTGTATATATGTACCACAATTTCTTTATCCAGTGATCTATTGACAGGCATTTCAGTTGTTTCCATATCTTGGTTATAGTGAATAGCACTGCAGTAAACATAGGGGTACATATAACATTCTGAATTAGTTTGTTGAATTTCTTTGGATAAATACCCAGGGAGTAGAATTGCAGGGTCATAAGGTAGTTCAATTTTTTATTTTTTTGAGGAACCTCTATGCTGTTTTCCATAGTGGCTGCACCAATTTGAAATTCTACCAATAGTGGAAAAGGGTTTCCTTTTCTCCACATCCTCGCCAACTCTTATTTGTTGATTTATGTGGTCTGACATTTAAGTTTGCAAACTCATCCTAGAAAAAGTGTTACATACCTCATTGCTGAATAACACTATGGTCACCTTCGAAGTACTCCCCTTGGGAAGCTATGCACTGACACCAGAGCCTAGTCCACCGTTCAAAGCAATTTTGGAACTCTTTTTCTGGAATGGTCATCAGAACTGTTGTTGTCCTAATCTTGATGTCCTGAATGTCATCAAAATTTCTTCCTATTAATATTTCCTTTATTTTCAGGTAAAGAAAGAAGTCATTGGGGGCCACATCAAGTGAGTATGGAGGGTGTTCCAATACAGTTATTTGTTTACTTGCTAAAAACTCACAGACAGTGCTGTGTGAGCTGGTGCATTGTCGAGATGCAAGAGCCATGAATTGTTGGCAAAAAGTTCAGGTTGTCTAACATTTTCATGCAGCCTTTTCAGCACTTCTAAATAGTAAACTTGGTTAACTGTCCAGTTGGTACAAATTCATAATGAATAATCCCTCTGAAATAAAAAAAGGTTAGCAACATTGTTGCAAAAATCTCAAATTTAATTGTCAGACCTCATATTGATGATGGCCATTCTGATAGGTGTGAGGTCATATGTCATTGTGGTTTTTATTTGCATTTCTCTGATGATTAGTGATGTTGAGCATCTTTACATATGTCTATTGGCCATTTGTATGCCTTATTTTGAGAAACGTCTATTCAGGTTTGCTGCCCATTTTTAAAATTAGACAGTTTGTCTTTATTGGTGTTGAGTTGCATGAAACTTTTATAAATTTTGGATATCAACCCCTTATCAGACGGCAAATATCTTCTCCCATTCAGTAGGTTGTCTTTTCATTTTGTTGATTGTTCATTTTGCTGTGAACAAACATTGTAGTAGGATGTAATCCCATTTGCTTATTTTTCTCTTGTTTCCCTTGTCCAAGGTGATATATCAGAAAAAAATATTACTAAGGGTAATGTTTACTTCCTATATTTTCTTCCAGGAATCTATGGTTTGGGGTCTTACATGTAAATCTTTCACCTATTTTGAGTTTATATTGTATATATGGTGTATGAAGGTGGTCCAGTTTCATTTATTTGCATGTATCTGTCCTGTTTCCCAGCACCATTTATTGAATAGACTGCCTTTACTCCAATGTATATATTTGCTTCCTTTGCCATAGATAAACGACCATATAGGCATGATGATGTTTCCTTCTAGTGTATTCTTCATTTCAGTTATTGTATTCTTTATTTCTGACTTTTTAAAAATGTTTTTTATGTCTTTCTTTATGTTTACTATCTTTTTGTTGAAATTCTCGCTAAGTTCCTTAAATATTCTTTTAACCAGTGTTGTAAACTATGTCTCTGGTAGGCTGATAGCCTCCAATTAATTTAATTGTTTTTCTGGAGGATCTCCTGTTCTTTTATTTGGAACATGTTTCTTTGTTTCCTCATACTTGCTGCCCCACTGTTTGCTTCTATGAATTAGTTATATCTCCCATGTCTCTGAGTATTTGCTGGGTGGCCTTATGTAGTATGTGTCCTGTGTGGTCCAGTGGCATAGTCTTCCTGTTCATCTGTGCATGTGTTCCAGGAGTGTCTCTTGTGTGTGTTTTGTGTATTCTCCTGTTGTAGCTGAGACTTGATTGCTTTTGGTACATAAGTGGTTAGGATTGCCTCCCAGGATGACTAATTGTGAGGATTGGCTATGCTCAGTGTATGAGCTGCTGTATGGGTCTGACCTCTCAGAAAGGGATTCACCACAGTGGTCTCTTGTGCCTGTTCAGGCCACCCTTTGGCTCTGCCACTTGCAGGGTTAACCGTGTAATGCTCTGGTGTGGTCTGAAGCTAATCTCTGGGTGTGTTGTTACTGTTGTCTCTTAGGTTCAGCTGCTGTGCAGGCCAATTTCAGGCTTGTCTGTGATTTTTTCTGGGTTACTTGGTAGGAGCTACAAACTTGTATGCAGTTGGATGCTGCCTGTACTGGACCTGGAGGCTTTGGCGGGTCGTCTCACTGTGAACCAAGGCCAGCTGTCACCAATATTGGGACTTGTGTAGCTTAGCAAAAGGCTCAGGGTCCCCTAGACCTGCTGTCACCTGCCAGCTGCCCATAACTTTCAGACATTGAAAGAATGTCCTTAGGTGTGTGAGCCAGTTTGGTTGACCTGCTGTTGAGTTTGTCTCTGGTGATGCAACACTAGCTGGGCAAGGTCCTAGGGAGTCAAGAGGAACTAATAAATGAATTCTGTACATTTGCAGATAAAAAAATCAGTATACTGAAAGCTGTTGCATTTCTATACACTAATGATGAGCTATCATCAAGAGAAATTAAGAAAACAATCCCATTTACAACTGTGTCAAAAAGAATAAACTACCTAAGAATAAATATAAATGAGGTAAAAGACCTGCACACCGAAAACTTTAAGACATTGATACAACAAATTGGAGAAGGCACAAATATGTGAAAAGACATCCTAATTTTGTGCCCAAAGATTGGAAGAATAACATTATTAAAATGACAATACTACCCTAAGTAATTTATAGATTCAGTATAATTCCTGCCCAAATTCCAAGGGTATGTTTCACAGAAATACAACAAACAACCCTGAAATTTGTATTGAATCACAAAAGACTCCAAATAGCCAATGTAATCTTGAGGAAAAAGATCAAAGCTGGAGCATCCCATTCCCTGGTTTCAAAGTACATTAAAAACCTATAGTAATCAAAAGCATGGCTTTGACATTAAAAAAGACACATAGGTCATTGGAACAGAATAGAGAGCCTAGAAATAAATACACACATATATAGTCAATTAATTTATGACAAAGGAACCAAGAATATACAATGGGGAAAGGACAGTGTTTTCAATAAATGGTGTTGAGAAAACTGGACAGCCACATGCAAAATAATGAAAGTGGACCACTATCTTACATCATACACCAAAATGAACTCAAAATGGACTGAAAAGTTGAAAGTAAGACCTGAAATCATCAAACACCTAGATGAAAACATAGGTGGTAAACGTCTTGACATTGATCTTGGCAATAAGTTTTTGGACTTTACACCAAAAGCAAAGGCAATAAAAGCAAAAATAAACAAGTCAAACTACATCAAACTACTAAGCTCTGTGCAGAAAAGGAAACAATCAACAAAATAAACAGGAAACCTATTAAATGGTAGAAAATATTTGCAAATCATATATCTGATAGTGTTACTATGCAAAATATATAAAGAACTCATAAAACTCAGTGTAAAAGAAACAAGCAATCTGATTTTTAAAAAATGGGTAGAGAATCTGAATAGACATTATTCCAAAGAAGCCATACAGATGGCCAACAGTTACATTAAAAGATGTTCATCATCACTCATCATGAAGAATACAAATGAAAACTACAGTTAGATATCGTATCACACCTGTTAGAGTGGCTATTATCAAAAAGACAAGAGATGGGCCGGCCGAGTGGTGCAGTGGTTAAGCGCTGGCTTGAGAAGCCAGCGGCCCCAGTTTGGTCCCACATATGAGGGCCTGTGACACTGCCCTCAAAAAAAAAAAGAAAAAAGAAAGACAAGAGATAACAAATGTTAGATATGATGTGAAGAAAAGGGAATCCTGTGCACTGTTGCTGGAAATGTAAATTGGCGCAGCCACTAAGGAAAACAGTATGGAGTTTCCTCAAAAAGTGAAAAACAGAACCACCACATGATCCAGCAACTCCAATTTTTGGTACTGATCCCTAATAAAACGAGAACACTAACTTGAAAATATATATGCACCCCCATGTTCATTTCAGCATTATATACAATAGGCAAGATGTGGCAACAATCTAGCTGTCTATCAACAGATGAATGAAAAACAAAATATAAGATTACACACACACACACACACACACACACACACACACACACCAGGGGTGCCAAAATGTATACAAATGGACACTTTGATCAAAGTTACTCAAGCAGTAGTTTGCTGTAATCAGAATTGTCTGGACACTGATGTTAACCACTTCGAGCACCTCTTGTAATTGCAGAAGTCAAAAGTGACTTGTACTCATCTTTTGTTATCCGTATATGCTATTACAATTTTAATACAGTTTTCCTTTCTTAAAATATATATACATTTTTGGCACCCTCTGTGTATATGAATGTTACTTAGTCTTAAAAAAGAATGATACGGTGCCATTTGGAACAATATGGATGGAGCTTGAGGGCATTATGCTAAGTAAATTAAGTTAGAGAAAGACAAATACCATATTATCTCACTCACATGTGAAATCTAAAATACACACAAACAACATCTCATAGATACAGAGAAAATATTGGTGGTCCTCAGAGGGGTATGGGTCAGGGGAAATGGGTGAAGGTTGCAAAAAGGTACAAAGTTTCAGTTTTAAAGTAAATAAGTCATGGGGGTGTAATATACAGCATGGTAACTACAGTTAATAATATTTTACCACATATTTGAAAGTTGCTAAGTGAGTAGGTCTGACAAATTCTCATCGCAAGAAAAAAAACTGTAACTATGTATGCTTCCGGGTGTTAACCAGACATATTGTGGTGACCATTTTGTAATATATAAAAATATCTTCTGGGGAAGATCCAAGATGGAGAAGAAGATAATCACTGTGTGTGCTTCTTTCCATGAACACATTAAAATCACAAATAGATTATAGAACAATAAACCTGGAGAACTATCTGAAGTCTAGCTGAACAGATGTTTTATAAATAAGTATATAAAGAAGAAATTACATCAAGACTGGTAGGAGGGTTGGAGACACAAAACAAGCTGGTTCCAAAACTCTACATGGCAGCTGAGAATCAGGAGGCTTATCTCAGTGGCAGAAGTTCCTCCCAGAGGAGTTATGTACCCCAGGAGCACACTAGGCCTCCCAGCACAGAGTATTGGTGTCAGGATAAGGAGCCCTGACAACATCTGGCTGGGAGAAACACTGGGGATTCTGACAATCTGGGTGAGATGGAAGGCTGTGGTAATCCATAAGTCCTCCAAAGCAGCCTGCGCACAGACTCTCTCACTCTCAGGGGATCATGCTGGCATCCAGTGAAAGGACGGTAACTTGGGGGCTGTCAGAGGCATACAGGAGACAGACTGATGTGTGTGGCTTTAGGCGAAGGGTTAGAGGATAGTTGTAGTTGTCACCACATGAGGTCCATCTCCTGGGCAGCTGTCAGTTGGGTGCCATCTTTCCTGTGTTGAGACATCTCCTACACAACCAAATTTGAATGTGATTGCCTCTAAGCTTCACTGAGACTCCCAATGCTGGAGGCACTTTCTCCTGAGCAGATAACCCTGCCCATGTTGCACTCTTTCTTGGAAAACTATCAGAGTCTGGGTCCACAGGCAGGCAGCACACTGTGGGTAAGTTCAGTATGCTCTGCTACTTTTGCTGATTCACTCCAGGCTCAGCACTGGCACAAACCACAGTCTACATTAACCTGGTAAGCACTACTCTTTCCACTCCAGTGACTCACCCAACTTGCATACCATGCAAAGCTTTATCAGAGGCTGAACCTTAAGGAAGCCAGTGGGTCACAGAAGACCTTGGATGTTCCGGCTTTTAGCAAAGCTACCCCAGGCCTGGTACTGGTGGCAGCCACTCTTGGTTTTCAGGGTGGCCCCTCCCATGTGCCTCCAACTTTATCAGAGGTTGCAAACAATCATGGATCACTTTTTAGCTCCTACTAGATAGTCCCAGCCAGTCACAGGCAGTGGATGATCTGAGCCTGCACTGGAGCCTCTCCCAAGAGTCCCCAGAGCCAACATACTTGGATGTTGGCTTAGACCACAGCAGAGCAGTGCTCAATTAGCTCCACAAGTGGCATACACAAAGGGTAGCACACACAACAGGCACCAGAGCCCATTGGGGCGAGTCCCACTCAGTAGGGTAAGCTCCCCACACAGCAGTCTGTAAGCTGTGGATGTGGAAATACCCCACAGCCAGTTAGTCTGAGGGCCAGTCCCACTCACTGGTGTGCCAATAGCAATCAAAGCTCAACTATAACAGGAGGGCACACACAACACACACAAGGGACACTTCTGAGCACCTTGAGCAGGTGACCAGAGAGACTGTTCCAGAGCCCCAGAGGGCACCTATCATATAAGGCCTCCCTGCAAAGACTGGGAAACAGAGCAGATCTACCTAATACATAGAAACAAACACAGAGAGGCAACCAAAATGAGGAAACAAATAAACAAAAATATATTTCAAATTAAAGAACAAGAGAAAACTCCAGAAAAAGAACTAAACCAAATGGAGACAAGCAACCTACCAGAGACAGAATTCAAAACAATGGTTATAAGGATGCTCAAGGAACTTAGCGAGAACTTGAACAGAGAGATAGCCAGCATAAAAATGACACAGAAACCATAAAAAAGAACCAGCCAGAAGTGAAGAATACAAGAACTGAAGTGAAGAATGCACTAGAAGGAATCATCAGCAGACTAGATGAAGCAGAGGAGCAAATCAGTGATTTGAAAGACAAGGTAGTAGAAAATACCTAACCAGAACAGTAAAAATTTAAAAAATAATAATAATAAAAAAGAGAGGATAGTTTAAGAGACCTGTGGGGTAACATCAAGCATAACAACATTCACATCATAGGGGTATCTGAAAGAAAAGAGAGAGCACAAGAAATTTAAAACCTACTTGAAAAAATAATGATGAAAAACTTATCTAACCTTGCAAAGGAAATAGATATATAAGCTCAGAAAACACAGAGTCCCAAGCAAGAGAGACTCAAAAGGCCCACACCAAGAGACATCATAATTAAAATGCCAAAGGTTAAAGACAAAACAAGATTCTTAAAAGCATCAGGAGAAAAGCAGTTAGTTACCTACAAGGGAGCTACCATAGACTGCCAGCTGATTTCTCAACAGAAACTTTGCAGGCCAGAAGGGATTGGCATGAAGTATTCAAAGTGATGAAAAGCAAGGATCTACAACCAAGATTACTCTATCCAGCAAAGCTATCATTTAGAATCAAAGGACCGATAAACTGCTTCCTAGACAAGGAAAAGCTAAAGGAGTTCTTCATCACCAAATCAATATTACCAGGAATGGTTGAGGGACTTTCTAAAATGTGGAAGGGGGAGATCAAAATTATGAATAATAAAATGGCAATAATACATATATATCAATTGCTTTCAGTGTAAATGGATAAAATACTCCAATCAAAAGACATAGGAGCGGGCCTGCCGAGTGGAGCGGTGGTTAAGCGCAGGCTTGGGAAGCTAGCGGCCCCGGTTCGGGTTACATATATGAGGACCAGTGACACTGCCCTCAAAAAAAGAGAAAAAAAAAAAGACATAGGAGGGCAAAATGGATAAGAAAACAAAACCTTTATATATGCTTCCTACAAGAGACTCAGTTCTTATTGAAAGACACACACACATGAAACGTAAAGAG
Source organism: Aselliscus stoliczkanus (assembly GCA_033961575.1). NCBI lineage: Eukaryota > Metazoa > Chordata > Mammalia > Chiroptera > Hipposideridae > Aselliscus > Aselliscus stoliczkanus. Next base: position 81,071,104 of record CM066737.1, read on the forward strand.
ATAGAAAAAGTTTTTTCATGAAAATGAAAAGGAAAAAACACAATAAAGCTGCAGTAACCATACTTATATTATATTAAGACAATATAGACTATAAAACAGAGGCCGTAACAAGAATTGAAGATGGACCCAGTAATCCCACTTTAGGGTATCCAAAGAAACCAAAAACGCTTATTTGAGGGGACCTGTACATCCATATATTCATTGCAGCATTGTTTACAATGGCCAGGATGTGGAGACAGCCTGGGTGTCTGTCAGTGGAAGAATGTATAAAGAGGAGGTGGTACATATATACAATGGGATATTGCTTGGCCAGGGAAGTGAATGGGTTTTTGCCGTCTGCAGTGGCATGGATGGACCTGGAGTGTCCATCAGACAGAGAGAGACAGATGCAATATGATTTTGCTTATATGTGGAATCAAAAGAACAAAATGAACGAACAAATAAAGCAGAAACAGACCCCTAGATACAGAGAATATTTTGATGGTTGACAGATAAGAGGGTGCATGGGAGTGTGGGTGAAAAAAAAGGGGAAGGCATTACAAATTACAAATTGATTGTTAAAAAGTAGTTGTGGGATATAGGGTATAGCATAATTAATATAGTCAATAATACTGTAATAATTACATAATGGTGTCAGATGGATACTAGATTTGTTGGGGTGATAGATGGGAGGGGATTGGAGGGCAGGGTGAGAAAGGTGAAGGGGTTAAGAAGTACAAATTTGTAGTTACAAAATAGTCATGGTGATATAAAGTAAAGAATAGGGAAGATAGTCAATGATATGGTAATAGTTATATATAGTGCCAGGTGGGTACTAGACTAGTCAGGGGGATCATTTCTTTTTTTTTTTAAATAAACATTTTTTAAAAATTAGTTTCAGGTGTATAAAACAGTGCAACAGTTATACTTTTTACCCCTCAAAGTAGGGGGATCACTTCTTAAATTATATAAATGTCTAACCACTATGCTGTACATCTAAAATTAATATAAAATATTATTGAATGTTAACTGTAATTGAAAAATTAGAAAAGGGTGGAAAAGTTGAAGAGGAATAAGTTTCCAAATTTCCAGGTATAAAACAAAAAATCATGGGGATGTACTGTACAGCATAGCAAATATAGTGAATAATATTGTGATAGCATGGTACAGTGTGAGATGGTTCTGGACTTACCATAGTGTTCACTTCTTCAGGTATATAAATGTTGAATAACTACTGTGTACCCCTGAAGCTAATATAATATTGTATGTTAGCTATATTTTTAATTAAAATTTAAAAAATAAAAAAATTAATTCATTATATTATACACCTGAAACTAATATAATGCTGTGTCAATTATACCTCCATGGAAAATTTTTTAAAAAATAAATAATGAGGTATCTGTTAGGAATGAACATTTATTTCCCAGTTCTACTTCTTCCATGTGGATAGGCAGCATTGCCTAGAGAAGAACTTCTCGCCTTTTGCCGTCACCCACACCTATCTCCTCCTTCTCATAGAAGCAAGAAGATTAATCTCTACTGGTGAATCTAGGAGAGGGCCTTGAATCTAAGATCCATAGGTAAAGAGAATTCTGTCCGGTTTAGTACAGGTGTGCCCTAGGGAATAGACATGCCAGGGGCTAAATTTAATTTAGGAGGATAGTTATATTAGCAAATCCATTTAGTCCACTAAAATCACTCACATTATCAAACAGCTTATTGGTTGTAGAAACAAACACACAAGCAAAAAGAAACATTGAATGTTGATAAGCTCTACCATGAGAAATATAAAAGTTTTGTAGGATCAAACGAAGTAAGGAATGTAAAACTGATGTCATTCTCTACTGACAAAATCTAATACTTTTCTACTGCACAAGACTTTAAACATCTTTACAGAAGATAGTATTCTTTATAATTCTGTATTTTCTACTTAGCACAGAGTTGTGCACATTAAAAAAATCACTGTAGGGCCGGCCAAGTGGCATGGTGGTTTAGCGCTGGTTTGGGAAGCCAGCGGCCCCGGTTCAGGTTCCACATATAAGGCCAGTGACACTGCCCTCAAAAAACAAAACAAAACAAAAAAACAAATCACTGTAGATTTGTTAATCGATAGATTGAAAGAGACTGTAAGGGTGGTATATTCCCCTTTAATCACTTACTTGTGCCTTGTTTCTTTCCAAAGAGAAGCTGTTTTCAACAACTAACACAGCCAGTGAGTCTGGTTGAACACTGACTAGGTATTTGCTCAGACTCAAGCTAGACTATGTGGAGAAATAAAGCACCGGACTCAGCCCCTGCTCTTTAGAAATATGTGGTATAGTTAAGGAGAAGAATCAGAGTCACATACAGTGGCATGAAACAACAGAAGAGTTTGTATGAATTTAGGTTTGGTGGAGGTCAAAGAATGGGAGAACTGTGCTCCAGGAAAGGACCATGGAGGAAGTGAGACTTAATGGGTGAACAGATTTTTGCTATGTAGTTTCTCTAAGGAGATGTTTGTGTTTAAGATTTCCTGAGGGTGCTGCACAGTTCCAATGCAAGATGCACTATATATCATGCACTATCTCATTAAGTTTTAAAAATAGAACATACAGATGGAATCACATGTATAGCAATAGGAGCCATCTCTGAAGGAGTCAAGTCAATGTGGGATCCTAAGGAACATTTGGATGGAGGCAGAGCTGGTCCCATCTGCATTGTTGAATGATGTTTACAATTTGACTGCTTGCCTATGGACTTCAGGTCCAGTACAATTCAACAATTTTATTGGGTCTTGTCTTTGTAACAGACAAATAACTAAACACTGGCAAGGATTCAAATGTGAGTTAGAGTCTGATAGAGGTAAAAAAATTATATATATATATTTAACTCTAGAAGAAGAAGATACTATTTATAATAGCATAACATACAAACCTACTTCATTGTTTCTTAGCAAAAGTAAGTCCCAGAATCACTGTCAGTCAGTACAGAAGCACAGGGACTGGATTTGTTCCTTAAAACGATTCTGCCCTTCTTCTAGCAAGTCGGCAAGCCAGAAATATAAATACCACAGGCAACCTTGCACATAGAAAATACAAAAATGAAGATGATACTAGTAAGTCTAAGGAATAAGACCAATGTCAATATTGCTCTAGTTTAAGGTACAGTATGTGATGGGAAGAGCTCTACTATCATATTCTATACACCATCAATACATAAGGTATAATAGATGTGCTTTGGAGAGTTCCAGTTAAAACTTCTTTGGATGCCTAAGATGTTAGTGTGATTTAGAGAAACCAGTCTCAAGAGAATATGCTAATAAAAACGCACATGCACAGACACGCAAACACACACACACAGAAACCAAATTATGTGCTTAGTTGATTTGTCAGGAGACTTTTTTGGCTTCTTTAATTTTTTTTCAAGTGGGCAGTGTCACTGTCCCTCATATGTGGGATCCAAACCCGGGCCACTGGCATCCCAACCCAGCTCTTAACCACAGCACCACTCGGCCTGTCCCTGAATTTTTTATATAAACCATTATAGTATCCTTTGCTTTGAATTGCTGGGGAGAGATTTCTGGCTGTATCTGGGATGCAGATTTGGAATTCAAACATTATTTTCTTGCAGAATTGTCTTTGGAAGAAATTTCTGTATTGATGGCAGTATTATATTCTGCCCACGGTCTCAGCACAGTCATCATAGTATTTGTTGGATATTATTGTTAATCAATCATCACTTCCTTTTCACGGACTTATCAGTTCACAATTCCATAGGATATACTTGCCTCCTGAGTGAACTGATTTCCCACATCACTTCTAAATATACAAGCATTTTTCTTTTGTTTGCATGCCTCACTGGTGTTCAATACAAATTATTGGCATCAATCGAGAATTGATTTATTCTGAAGCTTCTCATAAATAAATTACCAAATGAGATATCAATGTCACTGGACTACATTACAACCGAAATAGGGGGCTGAAAGTAAAAGCACACCAGGATGGGATACCCCTGTAGTTGTCTTGCAATGTTGACAAAAGTGGAGAATTAAGCATTTCACAGTCCAAGTAAATAGGTCTTTTTTTTATTTTGAGGGCAGTGCCACTGGCTCTTGTATGTGGGACCCGAACTGGGACCTCTGGCTTCCTAAGCCAGCATTTAACCACTGTGCCACTCGGCTGACCCTAGAAGGTCTTCTTATAGTTTAAGAGTCAGTGGGTGACATCACAGTGGAGGAAGGAAAAGATTCTTCTTATTTATAATGAATGTTGCCATTTGTTTAATTAGCTATTTCTATTTATAAATGCCATTATTCTTACTCTACCTCATTAGGAGAATCTTTTGTATTATAAATCCCAATGCTAAATGTGAGGAAAGAGACCACTTGTTTTGTGTTAACTGCAACATAAATAGAACATAGAAGAGAACTCTTTCTTCCAAGACTATGTGGACAATATGCTTGCATAGTATTCTTCTCAATATGGTAGAAGCAATTATAAATTTCAATTACTGAAAATAAACATTAAAATTCTTAGAAGTTAATTCCCCTAACTTGAAAGTAGGAATATAATTGATGTGTCAATTAAAAAATCAGTAGAGAAGCTGTCACATACTGCAGTGTTCTTTTATGCAAGATTTTCAGTTTGTACTAGCATAGAAACATGGCAACTATACTAAAATATAAGCAGCACTTTCAGTGGACCTTGGGTGAGAGTTAGGAGGTTCTCAACCAGGATTTTTCATTATGATCTGATTAATTTGTCAACTGTATAATTGACCTGACATGGTCTTAGAGCATTCCTGGTTGTATATGCTCTTTTGGCCTCAATATTTACAATATGCCACCATGCTTTGAAATAAAGGCTTTGGAGTATGAATACATTGGATCTAATTTAAAAATAGTGAAATAAAAATAAAAAACCAAATTGCATTTCAAAAACAATCAAGTTGATTCATGTGTCATAAAACAACTTGGGACTGTGTGTTAAGGCAAAACTAAAAGCAGAATATGTTGATCCTCTAACAAAACTAAACATGTGTGTAAAGGAATACCTGGTCTAACAATCATTAATGAAAATATAAATCTTTGTGTTTTCACTGAATAGAAACATAACTCTAATGTAAAAAAGACATCTTAGTACCTGCTCAGTAATATGTTATGGAGAAACTGAACCAACTGGACACTCTCAAAAGCACTCCTGGGGCTAGACTTAAATTTCTCCTTTGTATTACTCAGGACTGGAACTTTCTGTTAAGTTGATCAGATAAGACATGTTCAGATATTGATTCATATTCTGTTTTAAAAATGCCCCTGGGCCGGCCGAGTGGCGCGGTGGTTAAGCGCTGGCTTGGGAAGCCAGCGGCCCCGGTTCAGGTCCCACATGTGAGGGATAGCGACACTGCCCTCAAAAAAAAAATGCCCCAGATTGTCTGCGACAAGATAAAAACTTTCACACAATTTAGAAAAGGTGCCTTGAAAGTGCGAATAAGTTCACTAGGTTTTCAACTTGCCCCAAATGCCAAAAAAAGTGATTTTTATAAATTAGGGTAGGGAAAAACTTCCTCTTAGCCTTGAAGAAATACCACATCATTGTGAAGAGATGATAAAATCTACATAGTAAACATTGTATCTTCCTATTATGGTAGGTTACTAGCCTACAAAGAACACCTTAAATGGAGTCAAGAAATAATCTATTCCAGAAAGTGAGTGTTCTCCCATTACTATGTGTGAGGAGCTCTATCTATGCTCCCAGGGAAATAGTGGTAGAAAATAACCTGGCTCTTTCACATACAAAAGGTATAAAAACCAAAGCTTTTGCCCTAATTAGGGGGCACCCAGTCAGGACCCCCTCTCATTTTGAGAGCTGTTACTTTCTAGTCTAATAAACTGTCCTCTGCTACAAACTTTTTTTTTAAAAAAAAGAAAATAACCTGGCTCTTTAAAGAGTAAAACCAAACTCCTGGAATTAAACAAGAAGCAGATGGCTGGCAAGCTCTCTCTTTCTGCTTCTCTACGGACAAAAGCAACTTCACAACTCAGGAGAAATACACTTAAACATAAGTAGCCCATACCATGTACCCACAGACGGCAAAGTTTTAAAAGGGTGTCAAATGTTTTTAGTCCTGAGCAAAATCTTAGGCAAGGGTCTGCAATATGGGCAAAGAATCATGCTTCTTTTCTCTAAAGAATATGCTCATTATTTCCCCTGTTTTTAAGCCAGTCCCCTTCTTGATTTTCACATTTCCTTTAGTGGAAGCCAGACAATGTAGTGGTTAAGAGTATAAATACTAGAATCAAACCACGTGGGTTAGAATTTGACCTTAGGCAAGTTATCGAACCTCTTGAAAATTCAGTTCCCTTATCAATGAAATGGGGAATATAATAAAACCTCATGGAGTAGTAGTATAGATTAAATGACATAATTTAATGGGCTTAGTACAAAAATCTAGCATATGATGCATTCAATAAATGTTTAGTATTGTTACAAAAGGCACCATCATTTTCCCAATTTGCATTCCTAGTCATTCAAAACAGAATTATTTTTTCTCTTTTTTTTTCTCCTTCATATGATTTATTCCAGCACCAGACCTTGTAAAATATGGCTCCTCAAAATCTCTGGAAGTTGTCTCTTTATTTTAAATATTGCAATCATCATTGTATTCCACCACCTCTCATCTGTAATATAGGAGTGCCTCCTAACTGGTTTCCCAATCCGACTTGCTGTCAGAAAATCTTCCTAAATAGAATGCTAAGTGTGAAGCCATTGTAGGTGAGCTCAGAATTTAAACATTCTTAGTATCACCGGTTGTAGGTGGAACTACTCTGCTGCTTTGTATAATTGCTATATCCCACTCCACAGGACAAGAGCAGTGTTCCCCCTACAAAAACTGGAGAACTTATGACAAGTATGTCATTGCCATGGGTCCAGCGGTGACATGCTATATTAGGGCAATGTTGTGTCTGCTTTGCTCACCACTGGATTCCCATGGCTAATCACAGCACAAGGCAGGAGACCCTCAGTAAATATTTGATGAATAAATAAATGAATTAATGAATGAATGGTATCATAGATGCTGCTAGTAGCCTTATTTTTGTGTGATTGAACTTTTGGTAATTTCAGATCATCCAAAGAGAGTTTACATCATTGTTTAGCATCCACTCATATGCCATGCTCCATTCAGCCCAAGTTGTGATAATTTAGTCATCATCTGGCATGAGAGAACAGGGAAGTCATTTATAAACTTGAATGGTGAACATTCAAACATGATGAACAATGTGAGCTGAAATCGGCATGGCAGCCACAGTTTTCAAATACAAGAAATTGAGAGAAATTGATTCTAAGAAACAAGAAGTTGTTGATGGGAAGGAGAAAGTATAAGAAAGAGCTTAGCCAATGATAACCATTTTTTTTAGTAGATGGAAATATGTTCTGTACAGGTTTCAACCCAATGAGCAAGTGGCAGATTTTATATATATATATATATATATATATATATATATATATATATATATTTTTTTTTTTTTGAGGGCAGTGTTACTGGCCCTCATATGTGGGACCGAACTGGGGCCGCTGGCTTCCTAAGCCAGCGCTTAACCACCGTGCCACTCGGCTGGCCCAAAGATTATATTTTGAAATTCAAAAAACACACAAGAATTATTTTTGTCCTTCCTGAAATGGATGTCAGCAATGGGTGTTGTTGCTATTCATGATTCTAACACAAGTGTAACTTATTTGAGAGGGTAACAGCAGTATCTGCCTACTCATGTCCTGCATCACGTATGTTCAACAGCAGCAAAGGCACTTAGAGATGTATTAATGACATTTTTAAAAGAGGACATACCATAAAGTAACTGGAGATGACCAAATTTTTCAAAATTCAATAGAGGCATTTATATCATTTATGCAGAGATCCGCAATTAGTCTAGTACCCACCTGGCACTAAAATAAATTTGAATGTCAACTGTAACTGAAAAAATAATAATTTAAAAATCCCACAGAGAAGTTAGATAATGAATTATGTGACTATTCCTAGATGTCTGATCACTTCTAAGGTGACCTATATTCAGATACTGTGGGGTCTTAAGCAGCTCTAGAAGCTAAAGAATAGTTGAAGGATAAAAGATTTTTCTCATAACCTTGAAACATGGGTATGTTACAGACTAAAATAAGAGTCCTAGCATAACCAATTATTTCACTCTCCTATCCTTTTCATAACTGAAAAGGTGTTTCCTCCTGCTTATCCTAAATGATCCTCATAGCAACAGGATGAAAATATTGTATCATTCTACTGAGGAAGAAACTGAGGCTAAAGATAATGAGGTGACTTGCTCAATGTCACCTATCCAGCAATCAAGCATATACTCCTTTGGTTGTTATAAGAGTTTGAGTCTATTCATTTGAAAAATGGAAATAATCCCCACACATTCTGTCTGACCAAATTTCAGGGAAGACACACTAAGATAATACATTACTATCTCAACTAGAACCTTTCACTTGGTAGGTAAATGTGTAGGAGCAACAATTTGTTCAGTGATATGTGTGGTGTGGATCATAGGGCCAGGCTAACACAGACTCTAAGCTGAATTGTCACAAAAGGGATGGAAAACAGAAGGTAACTGTAAAGAGAAACATCCTCGGGAAGTTGAGATTTCCACAGTCTACATTAAAAGTTCCCTGATAAATGTTAAATTACAGTGGCCAGACTTGACCAAAAAATAAGTGAAAGAACATAAGACACCAACATTTCTAAGCAAACTCTAATATCTGGCCCTGTGTAAGGCACAAACTGCTCACTGCTCCCCCTCAATCTACCTTTCTATCTGTGGCCTATCGGTGAAAAAGAAGGCTGTCTTCACAAAGCTCCCACAGTGGAGACAGGCAGTGGGCTTTAGAGTCAAGTAAACCTGAGTGGGAAAAACTCCAACCTGGAATTTCTTGAACAGATGGGTGGTGACTCTCATATTCAAGTCCCTTTAATAAGTATATGAGTTGATGAGGGATTCTCTAGCACAAGCTGGATTATTGGTAAGTGTTACTGCTTTCATACAACAGACCACTCTACTGTCTTTGGCAGCAGGACTATTCATAGACTCTTTACCACTATCACCCCCAGTCATCAACTTCCACAGCATGAATTTTTACATGGGGAGGTTCTCTATCAGTGTCACCAATCAGGGAGAACTGATTGTGAAGAAATAGCATGATTACACTGGCTGCACATGTAAATGTTCCAATAATGATTTCTAACTCATCCCCTTTGAGATAATTGTTTATTTCCCACTAGAGCTGACTTAGCCAAATAGGTAAATTTTATATTCTCCACCCACAATTCCACACCCCTAAATACATAGGTATACTCATACCCCTGCTTTTCTTCCCCTGCATATTTCACAGCTGGTGGCTGAAGAGAAACAAACTCTGGGCTGAGACTTTTTTTTGGTTTCCCTAACCTGGGAGAGTGAAAAGATCTGGATTATTTCAGAGATACACTGTGAGTTTTCCATCCTCCGCTGTGTCTCATCGTTTCTTGTTTGCAAAATGGGGAGTGGAAGAGGCAAGATTCCTATATTTCTGATTTAGTATAACTCTAGGTTCGGAAATTAAAATTACAAAACAAACTCCAAGAAACAAACAAACAAAAAATGTTGAGAAAAATAAACAAAGTAACTATGAACGGGCTTCTGAATGTTCTTTAAAGGGAAGGTATTATTATAAAGAAACAGAACAATCATGGAACTGTGCTTTGGGGACCTGGGTGGGTGCAGAGCTGAGGAAGGTTGGGTTTCTGCCAAGTTACAGTTCCTGGCACCGCAGGGGGCCAGGTCCAAGTTTGGGAAAACAGAATCAAGGGTCAGGGGCTATTGTGGCCTGGACAGAAGCAGGCTTCCTTCCTGCCTTGCTCTTATCTGAGGGTGCAGAGAGTGGGTGGGTACATGCCTGGAGTGCAGGTGAGGCATGTCCAGCCCCAGCGGGCCATGGGCTCTCCTCTTCCCTCATTGACAACCCCCACCCCCGTCCTAGCACTTGGACCCCTTCCCGCTCCTCCCTAGGCCCCTCCCTGGGCCCGCCCACAGTCTCCCACCCAGCTTGGGACTGCGTCATAAGTATCCCCAGACCTGGGCTCGCAGCAGCATAAGGCAGACGAGGGAGAAGAAAAGTAGGTACTTCTAGGGTTAACACAATTTCCTCTTCAACCTGCAGCCCAGGACGCTGATTCGAGCCGCGCCTTACCGCGCAGCCCGAAGGTTCACCATGGTGAAAATCGCCTTCAACACACCCACGGCGGTGCAGAAAGAGGAGGCACGGCAAGACGTGGAGGCCCTCGTAAGCCGCACTGTCCGAGCTCAGATCCTGACTGGCAAGGTAGTTGTTCCCACTCAACTCCTGACTGTCTGCCTGCTATGGTTGGGAAGGTGGGAAAGGGGTGATTTGGGAGGAAGTAAGGGGGAAAGTGATAGGACAAAATGAAAGCTGCCCCGCAGCCCCTGTGTTCCCGGGAGGTATCCTCTGCGCTGTCGGTCAGGTTTGCTCAGTAGCCCCATCTGTCCAGTTGCGCCACCTTCCGTGTGCTGTGCCTCATGCCCCTTAGCATCCCAGTACGTCGCGCCAAGTTCCGTCGGTTCCAGCCCACGCTGTACATCCAGGAGGGATGTTGGATGGAGTTTGAGAAGAACCCTTGGGACCCGATGTCACTTTCTCCTGGGGAATATGTGGGCGACTGGGGATCAATGAGAGGCACGCTACCCAGTCCCCAGCTCCAGGGACCCACACAACCTCCATACGGCACTCAGTGATCAAGAGCAAGATAATTAACTCTTTATTTTTGACGTGTATGAAGTTCTATGTATACAAGTCTTTCTAGGATCGTTGAGTGTTTGTGGGGTTGGGGGTGGGGCAAAAGGCAGCTTTGACTGGAAGCCATATGTGTTAAGACAAGTGTGTTTTTGTGCCTGCCCGTGTATATTTTCATTTTCTCCCTGGTCATAGGTAGCGAGTTAAGCATTTACTGAAGGAGCTGTCAAAATTGAGGTTGGTAGTAATTAGAATTTGGGATGTTCACTGTGCCCTCTTAACTGCAAGAGCCTTGTATGTTTTCAGAGTGGCACTTCCTAAAGAAAACACTCTTCTTCCATAAAAAGAAATTTTGAGGGTTTTTTTCTTTTCTTTTCGTATTTTCTTTTTGAGTGATAATCCCTCTACCCCTCCTCCACCATAAAGAAATCTGAAACAGGTCCAACCTTGTAATTTAAAATTTTAACATTGCCAGGAACTGGGGGCTTTTCCCCCAAAAAAGTTAGGCATTATTTACTTAGTCCATTTTCTACTTCCTTTAAACATCTAACATGTTTTCAGTGTTTGTGAACTATTCCTCATTTTCCTCAGAAAAATCTCAATGTTAATAGGCACAGTCGTATTTTCTTCTTGTTCTACAAAATCTGTGCAGGGTTGGGATTTGTAGATCTATGCTGCTTTGTTCTCTCCATAAAGTTTTAACTTTTGTGTTCAGAGTGAAGATTTGAAAAGTGCTTTGAGTGAATGGAGAATCCATGTAGTAAAACTGATTATGCACACAATTTGAAATGCTAATGTGCTTATGCAAAATTTTTATCACGGAAATTTTCAGTATTTAACCCAGCAATCAAACTAGCTTTTGTGTATTATACATTTCAGAATTCAAAAGTTTCACCCCCTTGCATTGTTGAGGTTTTGATTAAATGACAGAGAATCAAATATGTAATTGTCCTACTTACATTGTAAATGAAACACAGCCAGATTTTTGGGAGGTCTAATTAGATGCCAGTAGTTAAATATAGCCACACAGTAATCCTTTTTTCGCCCCCCCCCACCACCAAAAACTTCATGATTCGTAGTTGGATTCAGTTAATAGGCAAGTAATACTTCTGCCAGGCCTGTGGTGATGAGGACTAAACAAAAATGAGCATTTGCACTATGATTACATTTTTTGGTTAGGTGTTGGAGAACCTCCCACAGGATTTTGACCTGGCCACTATAGGAACTTGATTTAATAATACTTGACACATTATATTGTAATGTATTGATCAGCTCATGAGAGATTGAGGGCAACAGAATATATGTCAGAGGTCGTGGACATTGATTTTAAAAAGCAATTCAGAGAGAAATTAGCTATGGTGACAACCCCCACCACCCTGAGGTCCACCAAATTTAAAAGAAAAAAAAAAACTTTATTCCTAGCATGTTGGGAAATTTTATAAAATTGAGGCTCTAATACTCAGACATTGCTTAATAATAAATTCCATGAATTATTGGAAGGAGAAATGAAATTGCAGTGGAAATTGCTCTTCTCATATCTCAGTGACAAGAAAACAAGGAATTCATTTCTTTGAGAATTTCAAATTAAGTCATTTTGTGACTTATATGTAAGTCAATTCATCTTTCTGGACCTCTAAAATATAAATTCTAAGCTTCTAGCTCTAGATTACAATGATTCACAATAATAATTTATAGTTATGTCTTTGTAGTATTAAGCATAAGTTAGGTTTTTTATTAATAAAAATAATTAAACATTTTTTTGAAAATTATTGTGACAAAGGAAAAGCCTTAAAGGTGAACTGTGAATAAATGAAGGGTTTGATTTTAACATACTAAGAAAATGTGACACAAAATATGTGAGTTTTAAAGAAAACTCATTTTTTTTTATCAGACCCTTGACAAACCCTTTATCAAATAATGCCCTCTTCTCGGAATATATGCATTTGTATTCACCAAATTAAATGAAATTAAATAGGCCTCATAAACATTATAGTAGCTCTCCTGGTAAAGAGCTAAAGTCCTAAAAAACTAAAATAATTCTACTTACATACTAGTCTGAATAGTTTACCCTCTGATTACCAGACTAGATTTTCTAACTTCATGTTTTCTACCCTTGAGTAATAATGTTGTTTAGGGCATACTGTGACATGTAAGAATGGGATTGGAGGGCCCGTTGGTCTACTGCCCTGGGAAAGTTACAGAGTTAATCTGTTACTTGTTTGCTTTGGATCTTTCTTGTCCCAATTCCTAACAAATTATGAATTTAACAGAATTTTATAGTCACTTTTAAACACACAGCTTTTGTGCCTTCCTATGGAAAATACTGTATTAAAAATCTAGTGTTTTCCCCAGAACTTGGAAAACATTATTTCATTCATGCAATACAGTGCTATAAAACATTGGGTGACATTAGGATACATACTTTCTCATTAAAATTAGGAAATTATGAAATATATCTTTTCTTCAATATTTTAATTTCTAAAATAGAGGAAAATGTCATGTACCTGCCTTATATAACTCTTCCTATAAAACTTAATTAAAAAAGCAGATTTCTGAAAATCAGTTAATAAGTCAAAGGATATTAGTTCACCATTAAGTTGGCAAACAAGTTGATTCATAAAAAAGTAATAATAATAAAGAAACATAATTGTATGCCAGAAAGTTAGGGATTATATATATCACTGTACAAGTCCAAAAAGTAACGACTTCCATTTATTTAAACAGGATAACTTCTTGCATAAATGAATGGTTATTTTCAGCTGATTCTAGAAGTGTGTGCTTTGAAATAACTTAATATTTATATTTGGGTTTGGAAATGCCAGGAGGGAGGTTAATATAATTAGAGATTTTTATACCTATTAAACATCAGAAATTGTCTTGAAATAATTTTAAGTTAGGATGACTTAATAGCATATTTTTTAAATATCTTGGATTTTAAGAGAAGTAAATTGTACACAAAAGTGACTATATGTCTAAAAGTACAATCTGGTTTTTATTTTTATTTTTGCTTTTTTAATAAATAGGAGCTCCAAGTTGCTACCCAGGAAAAAGAGGGCTCCTCTGGGAGATGCATGCTTACTCTTCTAGGCCTTTCTTTCATCTTGGCAGGACTTATTGTTGGTGGAGCCTGCATTTACAAGTACTTCATGCCCAAGGTAATAATAATTACATTTTTTTAAAGTTGCAGAAAGGGAGCTTATTAGAAGAAAAAAAATACATTTCAAAGAAACAGAAGCAGGCCCGAAAAGTAGTAGAGAATGGCTCAATGGCCATTATTAGAAGAGAAAGTACACTCCAAAGAGTATGCAGTGTGCAGAGCAAAGGAAGCTCAAAAGGCCAATTACTACAATTCTTATAAGTTGGATTGCTAATTGCTAAACATTTAATAGCAACTTAAATAATTCTGTGTTTGTCACCAGAGAAATGAAGGTTTCGGGAAAGTTTTCAAATTACCCTTAGTTTATTAAATTGATTAGTCTTCATGGTGATAACTGTAATCAACAGTCCTCAGCTTGACAAACAGTACAATGAATTGATATAAGCATGACAAATGATTCAAATGTCACGGTGGTACATATTAGCAGGTTTTAGTTCTTCTTTTTTTGTCTTTTAGAGTACCATATACCGCGGAGAAATGTGCTTCTTTGATTCTGAGGACCCAACAAACTCCCTTCAAGGGGGTGACCCCTACTTCCTGCCTGTAAGCGAAGAGGCTGACATTCGTGAGGATGACAACATCGCAATCATTGATGTGCCTGTCCCCAGTTTCTCTGATAGTGACCCTGCAGCAATTATTCATGATTTTGAGAAGGTGGGTTTCTCATTCCTATAGGTATTCCTGAATTTTCTTTTTTATGCTTAGTTCATTGGTAAATATTAAATTTGTTCATAAATGGACATCGTTTTGCAGCAAACCTTTTTCATTCTTTTGATATTGAATATACATTAGTTACTTTTGAATGGATGCAGCTGCTTATTCTAATGGTATTTGGAAAATCTGCAGCATTGATGCTCTCTAAATCATACCTAACTTTTTCTTCTCCCCAACAGGGCATGACTGCTTACCTGGACTTGCTGCTAGGGAACTGCTATCTGATGCCTCTCAACACCTCCATTGTTATGCCTCCAAAGAATCTGGTGGAGCTCTTTGGCAAACTGGCGGTATGTATTTCGAATGTCAATATATGAGTATTTACAAATAATTTGCTTCCTCATTTAAAAAATAAATAATGATTTGAGTCCAAAAATTTTCATCTCATTGAAATAATTTTCAAATAAAAAGTATGCCATGAACCTAAAACTGCTCTAAAACAGTTTATTTCAAAAAAGTGTATCTGCCACTGGCAAGGATTTGTATAATGTTTTTAAGACATTCTCATTTCAGTATTTAAAAAAAATTTTTTAGAGTGGCAAATACCTGCCTCACACTTACGTTGTTCGTGAAGACCTGGTTGCTGTGGAGGAGATTCGTGATGTTAGTAACCTTGGCATCTTTATTTACCAACTTTGCAACAACCGCAAGTCCTTCCGCCTTCGTAGAAGAGACCTCTTGCTGGGTAGGCAATTTATTCCTTCCTTTACTCTGTTATTGGGACATTGAGAGAGAATGAGGGTGGAGTACAGGGGGAAAAGTGCACAACAAATATAGATATGTTTTCACTTACACAAAAAAATTAAACAGCCACTTTTTTGTGTGCATTTCCTCACAGGTTTCAATAAACGTGCCATTGATAAGTGCTGGAAGATTAGACACTTCCCCAATGAATTTATTGTTGAAACCAAGATCTGTCAAGAGTGAGAGGCAATAGAAAGTCTCCTTAGTAATAAGAAGTTGGAGATTTACAATATTATGACTTCAACGTTAAAGTGTGTGGTATACTCAAGATATTTACTCATGCATTTACTCTATTCTGTATACTAAAAAGGGGGGGGGATCCTACTAACCACTGCAAGCTCTTGTCAATTTTTAGTTTAATTGTCATTGCTTGTTGTTTGAAACTGAAATAAAATAATTCATATATTTTTCTTTTGAATTTATAAGGTTTAGATTTCTGAAAGCAGCATGAATGTGTCAGCTAACATCCTGACAAAAAATTCCATCCTTTATGTTTTTTTAAAGCTCTTCACTCAGTTATATAGTAGAGCATGCTTTAAATTTATATATTTAAAATTGTTTTTGGACTTTTTTGTGTAAAACATGTCAAATCTCTTAACATGCTTAAGTTTCTTGTTTCTCATTTTGTGCAATTTTCCAGATTTTAGAAATTACATCTTTGCATTTCTGTTAAGTGCTCTGTAATAGGTATGACTTATATGTGAAAATTTTTCATAAAGAAATCATTTTCATTAATGCAGTGATTCTTTCTTACTGATATATGTATTGTGAAACCTAAAAAACTGTGCAAGTGCTGAATGCCTTAAGGAATTTAGGTTGTATGAATTCTACAACCTTATAATAAATTTTATCATATTCAACCACTGTTTCTCACTTGAGGTACTTAATGTGAACAATTAAAATTACTTATTTAGCTCTGGGGTACTTGCAATAGATCTAAAATTATGGGCTTAGTTCTGCCTTTACTCCCACCTCCACACATTTATATTTTATAATATCATATTTTATTCCTCTTTTGATATCATATCAATTACTCTTTTATAAAAAAAAAAACATAATTGGGCCAGTCGAGTGACACGGTTGTTAAACGCTGGCTTCAAAAGCCAGCGGCCCTGGTTTGGTCCCACATATGAGGGCCAGTGACACTGCCCTCAAAAAAAATGGCTTACATGTAAATTCAACTATTTGTAAGGGCCTTTGGGACCATGGCAATTTCAAACATTTCTAACGTGTTACCTTTTTCGTAAAAAAAATAAATAAACAACCACATACAACTATAATAGATCACTAAGAACTAACTTGGATAAGATGTTGATAACTTTTAATAACTTCACATCCTGTGATCTGTACTCACTTATCTAAGAATATAAACTCCATACAAAGGAAACCAATACTTTAGACACTTTCTCTTGCGCTAAGTTAAAAATTGTTCTTAGGGCCAGCTGAGTGGCTCAGCTGGTTAAGAGCTCTCTCAAGAGTGCGAGCTGAGCTCTTAGCAATAGCAGTTCGATGCCCAGCCTGAGCTGAGATGCAGCTAAGCTGCCAACAGGTGGCAGAATACTCAGCTAAAAAAAAAATTGTTCTTGATACTGACCACCCGCTGGTAGTGACTACTGATTAATTTCAGTAGCTAAAACTGTACCCAGTCAAATCCATACCCCTAAATGCTACCTATTTTTAGTAAAGAAAATACATTAACTAAATATTTAACTTTAAGATTTTGGAACTAAAACAATACCACAAACCTTAAAAATGGGTAAAGATGCCATAATTAGAAAATAATGACAGTAGCTACAAAATTCAAGAGCTGGCTCTTTATAAAGAATGAGAGTATATAAGATCCAGCTGAGTGGCTCAGTTGGTTAAAAACTCGCTCAACAGAGCTGAGCTCTGAGCAACAGCAGTTCTATGCCCAGCCCGAGCTGAGCTGATGCTGAGCTGCCAACAGGTGGCAGGATGGCTCAGCTAAAAAAAAAAAAAAAGAGGAAGAATAAGAGTATATAGAAATAATTTGATGAAATTAAATAATAATTCCTCATTTAAAAATATGTATGAAAATTAGGAAAATGGAGATACATTTATTTATAAATTTATCTTAAGTAGTCAGCATCATGAATAATGGTAAAACATAAGAAAGGATGATGACTATCACAGCTTTTTAATGTTGTTTTAGACATCTGGTCAATGCAATAATATGTGAAAGAAATAACAAGTATCACTGCTTAAGGGAAGATGAAATAATGTTTACCATATGGGATTTTTTTATATAAATCATTGGAAGGAGAACTGACTCGGTGGTGAACACACAATGTGATATATAAATAATGTATTACAGAATTGTACACCTGAAATCTATGTAACTTTACTAACAATTGTCACTCCAATTAACTTTAATTTAAAAAAAGAAAATTTAAAAATATATCAATAGGAAGGTTCAGTACAATATAAACAAAAGCCAATGGTTTTGATTTATATCACCAACAATCAATTAAGAAGTTAATGCAGGTAAAACAAATATTCCAGTGATTATAGCAACAGAGACATGAGATAAGCACTGAACAAGAACTATATGGAGTTATTTTGAAGAAAATCACAAAACTTAATTGAGAGATATAAAAGAAAAGTTGAGTAAATGGAGAGGGAAGAAAAAACAATAGAAATAAACAAATTATTCCTCAATTAAATTTATCGGTTTAACCCCATCCCAAACAAAATCTCAAAAGACTTGTTTTTTGGAACTTGGTAAAATTATTTGAATGTTCATCTAGAAGTATAAATAGTTGAGAATAGCTAAAGTGAAAAATGAAACCAAAAGAGAGTAATTGGAGAACAGGGTGTTGTTACATGAACAGCTACTAAACTATAGCAAAATTTACAATAATTTTAAAGGTGACATTCACACAATATAGATAATATGATACCAAGAAAGAGACTTAGTATGTAAAAGAACAGGACCCTAAATGATGTTCCATGCATTGAGATGCATCGTTTATCATTGTGTTGGTAAATGTGGCTAAACGAAAAAAACAATAAAACAAGTCATAATTGCTCTAGTTTGAAATAATACAAGACTAGAACACCCCCCCAAGTGCAACTTCTTATAAATTTTCACTACCAATACAATTTTTGAAAAATAGAAAACCCTCAGAAACACTAAAAGTATAACTGAATGAAAACCTGATGCTGGAATATGTGAGGAATTGTTGTATGACAGAGACTAGCTCTCCCATCATTTGCCCATTTATTCAGAATCCGGGATTGGTATCAACCAGAAAATTGTGCAGTCATCGATCTAAACTATGTTGTGTGAAGCAGAGTTTTGGGTATCATGCTTTGTGCTAATTTTCATTTCTATCCCTTCACGCACCCCACCATGTCAATTGATTGCATAGATTCATTTGTTCATTCAATCACTCATTGAGCATCTAGTCTCCTGGAGGAAGAAATACATTGTTTCCAAGTAATTGCACTATTTTGCTATAAAGAAAAATTATACAATGCTTATGAGAGTTTATAATGGATGAATCCTGTACTGTTAATGAAGTCTTAACTGAGAATGTAAAATTTGAGATAAGAACTGAATGATGAGTAGCATAAATGAAGCAAATGAAAGGAGAACATTTCAGTCAGAAGAAAGTGGAAGCTAAGTATCTCAGGCAGGAAGGAGTGTGATTGTTGGAGAAAATGAAAGAAAAAGAGGCTGGATCTCATTGATTAAAGAAAATTGTATGAAAATAAGTTGGAAAAATAGAGTCCAGATCATGTAGGACCCTGTAGGCCATGTCAACAAAATTGATATTATTCTTTTTTTCTTTTTCTTTTTATAATTTTATTGTGAAATAAACATTTTTTTTAAAAAATTAGCTTCAGGTGTACAACACAGTGCAATAGTTATACTTTTACCCCTCAAAGTGACAACCCCTCTCCCCCAATTCGCCACCCCAGTACTCCCCCGATATACATATCTAATACAATTCCTGTGACTCCCTTCCACAGTATAATCCACATCCCATGACTATCTATATATTCAATTACAATTGGCATACAATATTATACAACATCAGTTTCAGGTATACAGTGCAGTGATCAAGCCTCTACTCCATCCTTGAAGTGGTCTCCCTAACAAGACATGTGACCATCTGAACACCCCACAAAATATTTACAACATTACTATATTCCCCGAAATGTCTTTCATATCCCTGTGGCAATATTGTAGTTACCTATTTATGCTGTCTAACCCCTTCCCCTTCTCCCTCATCCCCAGCCCCATCCCAACTAGCAACCCTCAGTTTTTCCTCTTATCTATGAGACTGTTTCTGTTTCCTTTGCTCATTCATTCAGTTTTTCAGATTCCACATATAAGTGAGATAATATGGTATTTGTCTTTCTCCAACTGATTACACTTAACATGATAGTCTCTAGGTCCATCCATATTGTTGCAAATGGTACAATTTCATTCTTCTTTATAGCGGAGTAATACTCCATTGTATAACTGTACCACAGTTTCTTAATCCAGTCACCTATCAATGGGCATTTTGGTTGTTTCCAAGTCTTGGCTATTGTAAATAGTGCTTCAATAAACATAGAGGTGCATATACTTTTTCAAATTAGCATCTTAGATACCCAAGAGTGGAATTGCTGGGTCATATGTTAGTTCCATTTGCAGTTTTTTGAGATACCTCCATAATGATTTCCATAATGGCTGCACAAATTTGCTGTCCCACCAAGAGTTCACCAGGGTCCCTTTTCTCCTCGCCAGCACTTGTTTGTTGATTTATTGATGATAACCATTCGGACGGGAGTGAGGTGGTATCTCATTCTGGTTTTTATTTGCATTTCTCTGATGATTAGTGAGGTTGAACATTTTCTCATATGCCTGTTGGCCACCTGTATGTCTTCTTTAGAGAAATGCCTTCTTCATATCCTCTGCCCATTTTTTCATTGGGTTGTTTACTTTTTTGGTGTTGAGTTTCATGAGTGTTTTATAAATTTTGGATATTTACCCCTTATCACATATACCATTGGCAAATATCTTCTCCCATTCAGTAGGCTGCCTTTTTGTTTTATTGATGATTTCCTTTTAAGTTTGATGTAATCCCATATATTCATTTTTTCTTTTATTTCTTTAGCCCAAGGGGATATATCAGTAAAAATATTACTCAGGGTAATGTCTGCAAACTTACTCCCTATGTTTTCTTCTAGGAGTCTTATGGGTTCAGGTCTTACATTTAAGTCTTTATTCCTTTTTGTGTTTGTTCTCATTTTTTTGCACATGTTAGTCCAATTTTCCCAGCACCATTTATTAAATAGACTATCTATACTCCAATGTAAATTCTTGCTTCCATTGTCATAGATTAAGTGACTGTATATGGATGGGTTTACTCCTGTGTTCTCTATTCTGTTCCATTAGTCTATGTGTCTGTTTTTATGCCAGTACCATACTGTTTTGATTACTGTAGCCTTGTAGTATATTTTGGTGTCAGGTAGGATATTATTCGTACAGTAATGGGAAACCATTGAAAGTTTTAATCAGGACCATGGAAGGAATTTGATTGGTATTTTTTTTTGAGGACAGTGTCACTGGCCCTCATATATGGGTCCTGAACCGGGGCTGCTGGCTTCCCAAGCCAGCGCTCAACCACCGCACCACTCAGCCGGCCCAAGATTGGTATTTTTAAAAGATCACTTTGGTTGCAGCATGGAAAATACATAAAAGCAGGACAAAAGGGAAGAAAGTAATACCAGTTAGGAGGCTATATCAATACTCCAAGCAAAACATGATAGTAGATTGGAATAGGAATGTGACAATGATAAAAGAAATAGATGGATGAAATTGAGATATATTTTTGGTATAAAGCTAACAGAAAACAGTTATGAATTGGATATGTAGAGTAAGGAGTAAGTATCGCAGGGTTTTGTCATTGATGACTCCAAGGTTTTTGGTTTATACACTTGGATGAAAGGTAATATGATTGGCCCTGCAGATTCCAGAATTTACTCAGGGAGGATTTGAGGAAATTCATACTTGATATGTCTCTTAGGGTCTTGGCAGAAAACAGATGTCACTCTCAAAGAGAAAAATGGAGAGATTAATAACATGACAATTTATGATGATGTAAGAGATGTTATTAAAAATCAACATGCATCAGATGTTCACCATGACAAATAACACTGAAGAATCTTTATGACCCCTAGCTTTGAAGATGCAAAGGAGAGTAATGACTCCCAGAACCTGGAAGACTAGCTATAGGTGAGGACTTTCTCTGACAGGAGCTGCGGACTTTGGTAAAAGGACACAGTCAATTTGCCCTCTAATTTCCTGATGGTGTCCCCCATGAGTCAAACTAAACAAGCCAGAGGGAAAGGAGTGCATTGATACAGTCTACAAAAATTAACCCCCCAGATATATGCAGAATGGGTAAGAGTGAAGAGCGGGCTCTGGAGATACAGGGAGGGAATATCTAGCACAGCCCTCCGATTTGCTCCTCAGCATCCAGTCGTTTTCCAGATAAAATATACATGTCCTCAACATACAGAATACAAAAATTCCCATCAGCTATCATCTAACTGCAGGGCAATATCAATTCAATGATAGTTCCACTGGAAAATAAAATGTTAGTTACTACCATTACTCTTTATTTGATTGGGGGTGGGAAGAAAGAAAGAAGAAACAAAGCATAGCTTCTCAGCCCCTCAAGTTGTAGCTTCTAAGGAGTCCTAAGTTTGATAATCATAGTTTTTTCATCTTCCACAACCAATTCCTTGTCCTCCTTTGCCCTCCACAGCACCTTGACTGGGTGTGTTTTGTTTTGCCTAGTGAATAACCCAAACTTTTATCACTGCATGATTGGAGTCTTTGACAGTCCTATATTTGTTTCAGTTTTCACTGATTATGGATATTTGGCAAGAGAGTAAAAGAGGCACCTCAGTGAATCCATTGGGTTCTAGTAATAATTCTCCTTGGCTTTATTGTGTAGCAGCAACCCAATTTTCTCTTGATAATCAGAATCAATTACCTGGCCAGTACTGTGATTCTTTCTGTGCCTGTTAGTTCATGAGGAGCCACAAATGGCTAAGAATCAGTCTCAGCTTCCAGTTCATTGAAAGCATGACTATATTCCCTGATGGAAACATTCTTCCCTTGAGTAGTAGGACTTCCAATTCGACCAAACTCAGTATTGTGGTGCCAGAAGCAAGCATTCATTCAATGCATTGTTGGTTCCTGGCTGTGAGGGAGAGGGCATCATTTATTGACTGCTGCTTTAAGGTTCCTGTCTCTCAGTTGGCACAATCACTGAAAATTCAGGATACCATTCTTCACATCCAATTTTAAGAATTCAATGCATCAGGTAATATTATTTTTATGATGAACAGTTTGGGTTTCACAGTTACCTGGTATCCCATAGCAAGGAATTCAGTTTCTACTAGGCCTGTTTAAAAGACAGGAGTGATGTCTCAAATTAAGAATCATTGTCAGAAGAAGAGGACATAGCCTTGCTCCAGAATCTTAGGAATTGGCACTGTGATTATCTTTGTCTGCAATATCTTTGTCTAGAATGTCTTTGTCTGCAACAGAAACTTCCAATACAATTGTGTCTGCTGGGTCATAAGGCCCATGTGACAGAACAACTTAAACTGGGGCCTAGGTATAATTTAGAGTTTTTTCTTGCTCTACATTGTACTCAAGACTGACAACTGTATCAATTTCCTGGTAAATGAGTTGAAGCAGCAAGCCCAAGTATGTTGTTGCCTGCAGAATCCTAAAAGTTCTGATAATACAAATTGTCAAGTCCACAACTCTTTTGACCTCAAGAAACATATAATTTTTTTCCTAATGAAAACACAAGGCCTATGTATTACACCAAAAGAGCTATATCTAATATAACCCAGATGGAAGGATGTAAGAGAAAGCTTGGACATGTTTAAATATTGATAGGAAGACACAATTTTAGAGACACAGGTTGAAAATACAAGAGAGATGGGGACATTAGTGGACCTAGGTCCTTGAGAAAATGGTAAGAAAAGAGATCCAAAGAACAAGTAAAGAGGTTTTCCTTAGGAAAAGAGAGTTGAGTCTCTTCCATTGAGCTAGAGAAAAGCATAGGAAATTGTTGACAAACTTTGACAACATTCAGGATAATGAATTTAATACTTTAAAGTTCAGAATAATGATAATGTTGAGAGTTTGATCGTGGGAGTAAATGACTACAGTGCAAATAAATGTCTCTGGTGATGAGAAAATTAAGAACCAAGTGGCAAGTATATTGGATGTGTATTCCTCATTGTTGTTGATGTAGCTGAGAATAATGACAGAACCTGAGATAAAAAGATAGTAGATGCCTGACCAATGTGCTGTACACCTGAAGCTTATGTAGAATAATGGTTAGTGTCATATATATATATATATATATATATATATATATATATATATATATATATATATATATATATATATATATTCATGGTATGTAAATTACACCATAGGAAATATAGTCAATGGTATTGTAATAGCTATATATGATGTTAGAGGGGTAGTAGACATAATTTAGGAAGTGATCCCCCAACTAGTACTACCTGGCACTGTACATAGTTATTACTATATTATTGATTATATTCACTATACTTTACAACCCCATGACTATTTTGTAACTATCAATTTGTATTTCTTATTTTTTAATTAAAGTTTATTGGGGTGAGAATTGTTAGCTAAGTTACATAGGTTTCAAGTGTACAATTCTGTAATACATCATCTATATATCACATTGAGAGTGCCATCATCCAGAGTCAGTTCTCCTTCCATCACCATATGTTTGATCATGTTTAAATGATTGGCAAGTAAGTGGGGCATTGAATAGATTTGGGCAACAAAGACTGCATGGTAAAGTTAGATGTCATGAGCCCCAGTGGAGGACTTTTATCTGGGATAGTACTGATGGTCTGAATGTATATCTGATGAGATTTTAGGAGCATAATCATTAAAATCAGAAGAGAAGGATTATTTCTATTAATGATACTCATCAATCCAATACTTTATAATTTGCAAATATTTTTCTTATTATATAAGTTTCAGTTGTACATTATATTTTGACATCTGTATACACTACAAAGTGATAACCCCCCAAATTCTAGTTACTCTCCATTCATACAATTCACCCTTTCAGTCCTTTTATCCACCTCTCAAACTCCTTTTACTCTGGTAACCACTGATCTGTTATCTGTACCTATGAGTTTGCTTTTGTTTTGTTTTCTTTGTATTTCATTTATTTTGTTTTGTGTTTGTTTGTTGTTTTATATTCCACACTGAGTGAAATCTTAACAGTATTTGTCTTTCTCTTTCTGATTTCTTTCGCTTTGGATTATACCCTCAAAGTCTATCCATGTTGCCACAAATGGCAAGATTTCATTATATTTTTATGGCTGAGTGGTATTCTATTGTATGCATGGTGGATACACATCTTCTGTATCCACTCATCCATAGATAGATAATTAGGTTGTTTCCATATCATGGATGTTGTAAATAATGCTGCACTGAACATAGGAGTGCATACTCATATATCTTTTCAAATCATTGTTTTTGTATTTTTCAGATAAACAACCAGAAGTGGAATAGCTGTGTCACTTGGTAGTTCTATTCTTAATTTTTGGGGAATCTCCGTACAGTTTTTCATAATGGCTGCACCAAATTAAAATCCCACTAACAGTGTATGAGGGTTCCCTTTTCACCACAATCTCTCCAAAACTTGTTTCTTGTATTTTTGATAATAGCCATTATAACAAGTGTGAGGTGATATCTCATAGTGGTTTTGCTTTGAGCATCTCTAATAACTACCGATGTTGATCATCTTTATATGTGTTTGTTAGGCATTTGTATGTTTTCTTTGGAAAAATGTCTATTTACACCTTCTGCCTATATTTAAGTTGGGTTGTTTGTTTTCTGTTGTTGAGTTGTAAAATTCTTTCTTTGAATACTAACCCCTTATTGGATGTATAATTTATAACTATCTTCTCTCATTTAGCATGATGCTTTTACATTTTGATGATGGTTTCTTTCTCTTTGCAGAATATTTTGTTTGATGTAATAACCTTTATTTTTTGTTTTATTTCACTTAACTATGGAATCAGATCAGAAAAACATAGCTAAGACTGATGTCAAGTAGCTTACCACCTATTTTCTTCTAGAAATTTTATAGTTCCACGTCTTACATTAAAGTCTTTATTTTGAATTAATTTTTGTGTGTGATTGAAGACAGTGGTCTACTTTCATACTGTTTCATGTGACTGTCCAGTTTTAACAACATCATTTATTGAAAACACTGTCCTTTACTCATTGTATATTCTTGGCTCCTTTGTCCTAAATTAAATGTCCATATATGAATGGGTTCATTTCTGGGCTCTCAATTCAGTTCCGTTAGTCTGTGTTTTTGTATTTGTGCTGATACCATAGTTTTTTGATTACTATACACTTGTATAGTTTGAAATCAGGTAGCGTGATACTTACAGCTTTGTTCTTCTTTCTCAAGATTGCTTTGACTCTGGGCCAGCTGAGTGGCATGGTGGTTAGGCACTGGCTTGGGAGGCCAGCGGCCCCGGTTCGGTTCTAACATGTGAGGGCCATGACACTTCCCTCAAAAAAAAAAAAGATTGTTTTGGCTCTTCAGGGTATTTTGTAGGTACAAATTTTAGAATTATTTGTTCTAGTTCTCTGAAATATGCTACTGGATGTTTGATATGGGTTGCATTGATTCTGTAGATCGCTTTGTGTATTATTGACATTTTAACAATATTCTTCCAATTCACGATCATGATCATGGGATATTTTTCAATTTATTTTTGTCTTCTTCAATTTCTTTCATAGGTATCTTTCAGTTTTCAGTGTACGGTTTCTTACCTCCTTGGTAAAATTTATTCTTAGGTATTTCACTCTTTTTAATGCAATTGTAATTGGGATTACTTTCTTAAGTATGGTGTATTTCTGTTTTCATTTATTTCTAGGTATTTAAATTTTTTAATTTGATTTCTTAGATAAATCATTGATTGTTCAGTAGCATGTTGTTAAATCTCCATGGTTTTGTAGTTGAAAACATAGAAAAATACATCATGACTTTTCCAACAACCATACACACACACACACACACACACACACACACACACACACACACACTTGACATTCAATATTATTCTCCTTCAGTTTCAGGTGTACAGCACATTGGTTATGCCTCTACAGTGTCTCTAAAGTGATCCCCATGATAAGTCCAGGGCCCATCTGGCAACTTACATAATGTTAGAACATTGTTGATTATATTCCCCATACTGGATTTCATATCCTCCTGACTATATTGTGCCTAATAATTTGCACTTTCTAATCTCTTCACCTCTTCCCCATCCCCTTCCCCTTCACCCTCCCATCTAGCAAACGTCAGTATTTTCTCTATATCTCTGAGACTATTTCTGATTAGTTTGCATATTTATTCTGTTCTTTAGATTCCACATATACGTGAGATAATATGGTATTTGTCTTCT
Source organism: Aselliscus stoliczkanus (assembly GCA_033961575.1). NCBI lineage: Eukaryota > Metazoa > Chordata > Mammalia > Chiroptera > Hipposideridae > Aselliscus > Aselliscus stoliczkanus. Next base: position 81,097,990 of record CM066737.1, read on the forward strand.
CAGTCTGATTTATTTCACATAGCATAATCTAAAGGTCATCCATGTTGTCACACATGGTAAGATTTCATTATTTTTTTTATTTTCCAGTAATACTCCATTGTATAAATGTACCACAATTTCTTTATCCAACCGTCTACCAATGGGCATTTCAGTTATTTCCATATCTTGGCTATTGTGCATAGCACTGCAACAAACATAGTGGTGAATATGTATGTTTCAAATTAGTATTTTGTATTTCTTTGGATAGATACTCAGGAGTGGAATTGCTGGATCATAAGGTCGTTCCATTTTCAACATTTTTGAGGTATTTGCATACTATTTTCTTTTTGTTTTCGTTTTTTTTTTTATTAGTTTTAGGTGTACAACACAATGCAATAGTTATACTCTTTACCCCCCAAAAGTGACAACCTCCCTCCCCCAGTTCACGACCCCACTCCCCCCCCATATCATACATATCTATCACAACTCCCCTGATTCCCCTCCACAGTATGTATACTCCACATCCCGTGACCATCCACATATTCAGTTACAGTTGGCATACAATACTATACAACATCAGCTTCAGGTGTACAGTGCAGTGATGAACCCTCTACTCCATCCACTAAGTGATTTCCCTAACAAGACATGTGACTATCTGACACACCACAGAATTTTTACATTATTATAATCCCCGAACTGTCTTTCATATCCCTGTGGCAAAATTGTAGTTGTCTATTTATGCTGTCTAATACCTTCCCCTTCCCCCAACCCAACCCCACTCCCAACTAGCAACCCTCAGTTTTTCCTCTACATCTACGAGTCTGTTTACTTTGATCATTCACTCAGCTCTTCAGACTCCACACACAAGTGAGATCACATGGTACCTGTCCTTTTCCGACTGACTTATTTCATACAACATAATAGTCTCTTCACAACATTATCAATTACATTCCCAGAACTGCCCCCATATCCCTGCAACAACATTGTAGTCCCACCTACACTGTCCAAGACCTTCCCCCTTTCCCTCTTCCCCACTCCCTCCCAGCCAGCAACCATCAGTTTTTCCTTTATATCTGCTTGATATGACTTCAATCTTCTTACATTTACTGAGACTTGTTTTGTGGCCTAACATGGTCTATCTTGGAAAATGTCCCATGTGTACTTAAGAAGAAAGTACATTCTATTTTTCCAGGATGAAGTGCTCTAAAAATATCAACGAAGTCCAGCTGGTCTAAAGTATCATTTAAGACCCCTCTTTCTGTGTTGATTTTCTGTCTAAAGGTTCTGTCCATTGGTGACAATGGTGTTGAAGTCCCTTACTATGATAGCGTTACTGTTGATCTCTGTCTTTATGTCTGTTAAAATCTGTTATATGTAATTAGGAGGTCCTATGTTGGGTGCATAGATGTTTATTAGGCTTATAGTGCCCTTCTTTGTCTTTTATTGTAGTCATTTTAAAGTCTATTTTGTCCAAAATAAGTATTGGTACTCCATCCTTTTTTTTCTCATTTCCATTTGCATGAAATATCTTATTCCATCTGTAAACAGCATATACCTGTGTCCTATTTTCTTATTCACTCAGCCACTCTCTGTCTTTTGATTGTAGCATTTAGCCCATTCACATTTAAAATGATTATTGATAGGTGCATATGAATTGCCATTTTGTTATTTGTATTCCTGGTCTCCCTGGGTTAGTTTGTTTACTGCTTTCTTTTGTTAAAAAAAAAAGCCCTTTTAACATTTCTTGCAATGCTGGCTTGGTGGTAATGATTTCCTTAAGCTTATTCTTTTCTGAGAAGCTCTTTATTTCTCCTTCAATTTTAGGCCTTTATTTTGTGTCACTTTGAGTATCTCCTGCCAATCCCTTCTGGCCTGCAGAGTTTCTGTAGACAAGTCAGCTGTTAGTCTAACAGGAGTTCCTTTGTATGTAACCTGCTGTCTTTCTCTTGCTGCCTCTAGGATTCTGTCTCTGTCTTTAACCTTTGCCATTTTAACTATGGTGTGTCTTGGTGTGGACCTGTTTGTGTTCAGCTTGTTTGGAACTCTCTACACTTCCTGGGCATGTATGTTGATTTCCTTCACCAGGGTAGGGAAGTTTTCAGTCATTATTTTTTCAAATACATTCTCGACCCCTTGCTTCTTCTCTTCTCCTTCTGGTATTCCTATGAGTCTAAGGTGGTTGCGTTTCACCTTGTCCCATAGGGCTCTTAAACTATTTTCATTGTTTTTTTATTCCTTGGTCTTTTTGCTGTGCCAACTGGGTGAGTTCTGCTATTTTATCTTCCAAATTGCTGATCCGTTCCTCTGCTTCATCTACTCTACTGGTGATTCCTTCGAGTATGTTCTTCATTTCAGTTATTGTATTCTTTAGTTCTAACAGGTTGTTTTTTATGGTTTCCCTATCCTTCTTTATGTCCTCACTAAGTTCCTTAAACATTCTTACCATCAGTGTTCTAAACTCTGTCTCTGAAAGGTTGGATCCCTGTGTTTCATTTAGTTCCATTTCTATAGGTTTCTTCTCATCTTTTACTTGTGACATGTTTCTTTGTTTCCCCATTCTGGCTGTCGTTCTGGGATTGCTTTGATGTATTAGATAGACCACCAGGAGAGCCCTGGCTGGATCACGCAGGCACACAGCTCACGGCCCAACAGTCCCAGGAAAACTCCCAGTCTCAGCCTGTCCCAATCAGCTGCTCGCAGATCAGGCAGCGAAGCCCGACAACCAATCACCAGCCTGGCAAATCTGCAAGCGCAGTGCGGAGAGCGGGGACCCGAAGCAGCTTGCACACTCCTGCGTCTCAGTGAGCAGCCTGTTGCAGCCAGAGCATGCCTACCAGCCGTTTCCCTGGCAACACAGCACAAGCTATGCGGAGGGTGGGGATCCGAGGTGGCTCACACACTCCCAGGTCTCAGTGAGCACCCTGTTGGAGCTGGAGGGCACCCGCCAGCATTTCCCTGGCAACGCAGTATAAGCCGGGCAGAGGGTGCGGATCCAAGGCCCAGGCGCGAGCATACGCACCCACGCACACACGTACTTCTGTGCCAATTCCACCAGACCAATGGGGTCTCGGACCTGATCCTCTGTGGGAGAGCCCAAGCCGGACAAGATGGCGTTCTCCCTACACCACTCGCATGCAGACTCCACACCACGGGAACAATAGTCCAAAAACCTCCAGCCTTTGCACCAAAAGTGCTCATTTCAGTCTGTCCCCGCAGGCTCCTGAGTCCGGCTCACACAGCCACTCCCTCCACCAGTAACCAGGTAAGAGCTCACCGGCAAGCAAGCCCAGACGCCAGCCCCACTGATTCTCCAGCTGCTCTTAGCCTCACCGAGCTGAGCAAAGAGAGTCCTCACTAATTTACTGCCAGCTATCTTAGAACTCCTCTTCCCGGCAAAGGAACTCTAGGCTAGTGAGCTTGGAGTGCGGCTGGAGGGTCTCTCCTCCAACCAGACAAGCTTCCCACGGCTGGGGCTTCCCTCACGGGTCTTGCCATCTCTCGTCTCCGCCCGTCCTACCAGACCCGACGTAGCCTCCTCTTTAAGTTCTTCGTTTAGTGGTTCTGTTCATCTAGTGTTCCGGGGACCTCCAGGGTTGAATGCTGTATAATTTGTTTGTAATTTTGGTGTGATCCTGGGAGGCAGTTAGCACAGCGTCTGTCTATTGCTTTGCATACTACTTTCCGTAGTGGCTGCACCAACATGCAATCCCACCAACAATGCGTGAGAGTTCCCCTTGCTCCAATCCTCACCAATACTTGTTTGTTGATTTATTGATGATTGCCATTCTGACTGGTGTAAGGCAGTATCTTATGGTGTTTTTTATTTGCATTTTTTTAATGGTTAGTGAGGTTTAACATTTTTTCATGTCTGTTGGCCATCTGTATGTCCTCTTTAGAGAAATGTCTCTTCATTTTTTAATTGCGTTATTTGGAGGGTTTTTTTGGAGATAAGTTGTATGAGTTTTTTCTAATATATATAAATTTTGGATATTAAACTCTTTGTCATATGTATCATTGGCAAATATCTTCTCCCACTTGGTATGATGCCCTTTGTTTTATTGATGGTTTCCTTTGCAGAGGAAAAAAAATTAAGTTTTATGTTATCCCTCATGTTTATTTTCTCTTTTGCTTACCTTGCCCAACAGGATATATCAGTAAAAATATTACTAAGGGTAATGTCTGCGAATTTAGTTCCTATATTTTCTTCTAGGAGTTTTATGGTGTTGGATCTTACATTTAAATCTTTAATCCATTTTGAAATTATTCTTTTATATGTCATAAAAAGTTGGTCCAGTTTCATTTTTTGCATTTATCTGTCCTGTTTTCCCATCACCATTTATTAAATAGACTGTTTTTACCCCAGTGTAAATTCTTGCTCTCATTGTCATATTTTAAATGACCATATAGGCATGAATTAATTTCTGTGCTCTCTATTCTGTTCCATTGATCCATGTGTCCGTTTTTATGCCAATACCATGCTGTTTTGATTACTATAGCCTTGTAGTATGATTTGATGTCAGGTAGCATGATACTTCCCACTTTGTTCTTATTTCTCAAGATTCCTATGCTTATTTGGGGTCTTTTATGGCTCCATATAAATTTTAGGATTATGTGTTCTAGTTCTGTGAAAAATGTCATTGGTTATTTGATAGGGATTATGTTGAGTTTATATATTGCCTTAGATAGTATGGACATTTTAACTATATTAATTCTTCCTATCCATGAGCATGATATATGTTTCCATTTATTTGTGTCTTCATTAATTTCTCTCTTCAATGTTTTGTAATTCCCTGAGTACAGGTCTTTTAGTTCCTTAGTCAAATTTATTCCTAAGTATTATTTTATGCAATTGTAAATAGGATTGTTTTCTTAATTTCCATTTGTGATAGTTCAGTATTGATGTATAAAACTGCAACCAATTTCTGAATATTAATTTTGTATCCTGCTACTTTATTAAATTCATTTATCATTTCTAATAGTCTTTTGGTGGGATCTTTGGGGCTCTCTACATATAGTATCATGTCATCTGCATAATGACAATTTTGTTTCCTCCTTTCCAATTTGGATACCTTTTATTTCTTTTCCTTGACTGATTACTCTGGCCAGAACTTTCAGTACTATGTTGAATAAAAGTGGTTGAAGTGGGCAAACTATCTTGTTCCTGATCTTAAGGGGAATGCTTTTAGCTAATCCCCATTGAGTATGATGCTAGCTGTGGTTTTATCTTACATGGCCTTTATTATGTCGAGATATGATCCCTCTATTCCCACTTTGCTAAGAGTTTTTATCATACATGGCTGCTGGATTTTGTCAAATGCTTTTTCTGCATCTATTGATAAGAACACATGGTTTTTGTTTTTCATTTTGTTAATGTGGTGTATCACGTTAATTGATTTGTGGATATTGAACCAACTTTTCATACCAGAAATGAATCCCAAGTGATTGTGGTATATGAACTTTGTAATGTATTGCTGAATTCAGTTTGGTAATATTTTGTTGCAGATTTTTGCATCTATGTTCATTAGGGATTTTGGCCTATAGTTTTCTTTATTTGTAATATCTTTGTCTGGTTTTGGGATCAGGGTAATAGTAGCCTCGTAAAATGAACTTGAGAGCCTTCCATCCTTCTGGATTTTGGGGAATATTTTAAGGAGAATTGGTGTTAATTCTTTTTTCAATGTTTAGTAAAATTCACCTGTGAAGCCATCTGGTCCAGGGCTCTTGTTTGACATTTTGTTGATTACTGATTCAATTTTATTGGTAGTAATGGGTCTGTTCAGATTTTCTGTTTATTCTTGACTCAGCCTTGGATGATAGTATGCTTCTAGAAATGTATCCATGTCTTCCAGGTTGTCTAATTTTGGGCATATAGTTGCTTGTAGTATTTTTTTTAAAGATTTTATTGCGGAATTGGGGGAGGGGAACAGCGTTGGGGAATTTGGGAAGGGGAACAAACAAGTTGCTGTCTTTTTGTTCTTCAGTCTAGTTGCAGAGGACGTTGCTTTACTGGCCCATGTTGGTATCATCATTGCGCTCTTCCCGGATGAGGCAGATCGGTCGCCAGCCTCTGGATGGTTGCTCTCCTCGGCTATTGGCAGCTCATGCTGGCTGCCAGACACTCCGCTGGCTGCCGGCCACTCAGTGTAGCCTATGGCAGCCCACTACAGCAGGGACTGCAGCTTACACCGTCCCCGGGGCTACACTGTCACCGGGGCTCTCACAGCCCAGCTCCAGGTAGAGCTGTTGTTAGCTGTAGAGGGCAGTGTCAATGGCCCCCATATTTGGGATCCGAAACAGGGCTGCTGGCATCCCAAACCAGCTCTTAACCAATGTGCCACTCAGCCGGCTCTGTAGTATTTTTTTTTTTTGAGGGCAGTGTCACCGGCCCTCATATGTGGGACCCAAACCGGGGCCGCCGGCTTCCCAAGCCAGCGCTTAACCACCGCGCCACTCGGCCAGCCCATGTAGTATTTTGTTTTAATGTTTGTATTTATATGGTGTCTGTTGTCACTTCCTTTTCCTTTATGATTTTATTAATTGGAGTCCTCTCTTTTTCTTGAGTCTGGCTAAAGCTTTGTCAATCTTATTTAGCTTTTAAAACACCCACCTTGGGCCGGCCGAGTGGCTCAGTTGGTTAAGAGCTCGCTCAAAAGTGTGAGCTGAGGTCTGAGCAACAGCAGTTTGATGTCCAGCCCAATCTGAGCTGCCACTGAGCTGCCAACAGGTGGCAGGATGGCTCAGGAAAAAAAACACAAAGAAACAAAAAAAAACCCACCTCTTGGTTTCATGGATCTTTTGTATTTTTTTTTTGGTTTTGTTTTTTTGTTTTTATTTCATTTATTTCCTCTCTGATCTTTATTATTTCCTTCCTTGTACTGCTTTTGGGCTTATTTTGCTGTTATTTTTCCACTTACCTTCGATGGAAAGATAGAGTGTAGATTTGAGATTTTTCTTGTTTCTTTAGTTAGGCCTGCATTGCGATGATTTTCCCTCTCAAGACTGCTTTTGCTGCATCACATAGATTTTGGGTTGTTGTGTTTTCATTTTCATTTGTCTCGAGGTATCTTGATTTCTTCCTTGATCTCATTGTTGACCCACTCACTGTTTAGTAACATGTTATTCAGTCTCCATGTATTTGTGAGTTTTCCAGTTTTCTTCTTCTAACTGATTTCTAATTTCATAGCACTGTGGTTAGAAAAGACACTTGATATGATTCCAATCTTCTTAAATACATTGAGACTTATTTTGTGGCCTAGACTGTGGTCTATCTTGGAGAATGTTCCATGTGCGTTCGAGAAGGATGAATATTCAGCTGCTTTGGGATGAAATGCTCTAACAATATGAATTAAATCCAACTGGTCTAATGTGTCATTTAAGGCCACTGTTTCTGTGTTGATTTGTTGTCTGAAGGATCTGTCCATTTGTGTCAATGAGGTGCTGATGTCCCCTACTATAATAGCGTTACTGTTGATCTCTGTCTTAATGTTGGTCAATATATGTTTTTATATATTTAGGTGTTCCTATGTTGGGTGCATAGATGTTTACTAGGGTTATGTCCTCTTGTTAGATCAATCGCTGTATTATTATGTAGTGCCTTTCTTTGTCTTTATTATAGTCTTCATCTTAAAGTCTATTTTGTCCCATAAGTATTGCTACTCCAGATTTTTTCTCATTTGCATTTTCATGAAATATCTTATTCCATGTTTTACTTTCAGCCTGTGTGTATGTTTTGATCTGAGGTGAGTCTCTTGTAAACAGCATATGCATGGGTCTTGTTTTCTTATCCACTCAGCCATATTATGTCTTTTGATTGGAGCATTTATTCCATTCACATTTAAAGTTATTATTGATAGGTACATATTTATTCCCATTTTATTATTCATATTTCTGCTCTTCCCTTTTTAGTTTGTTTTTACCTTTCTTCTGCTTAAAGAAGCCCTTTTAACATTTCCTGCAATGCTGGCTTCATAGTAATGAATTCCTTTAGTTTATTATTTTCTGGGAAGCTCTTTATCTCTCCTTCAATTTTAAAAGATAGCCTTGTTGGGTAGAGCAATCTTGGTTGTAGGCCTTTGTTTTTCATCACTTTGAATATTCCCTGCCACTATTTTCAGACCTGCAAAGTTTCTGCAGAAAAGTTAGCTGATAGCCTTATGGGAGCACCCTTGTAAGTAACTAGCTGTCTTTCTCTTGCTGGTTTTATGATTCTCTCTTTGTCTTTAACCTTAGCAATTTTAACTATGATATGTCTTGGTGTGGGCCTGTTTGGATTCATCTTGTTTGGGACTCTGTACTTCCCAGGCTTTTATGTCTATTTCCTTCACCAGGTTAGGGAAGTTTTAGGTCATTATTTCTTCAAATAGGTTATTAATCACTGGCTCCCTCTCTTCTCCTTCTGGTATTCCTATGATATGATTGTTGTGCTTGATGTTATCCCACAACTCTCTTAAACTATTTTCATTGTTTTTTATTCTTATTTCTTTTTGTTGTGATGATTGGGTGAGTTCTGCTATCTTGTCTTCTAAATCACTGACTCGATCCTCTGCTTCATCTAATCTTCTTGTGATTCCTTCTAGTGTGTTCTTCATTTCAGATATTGTATTCTTTATTTCTGATTTGTTATTTGTTTTATGATCTGTGTCCTTCTTTATGCTTGCTATCTCTTTGTTGAAATTATCACTAAATTCCTTAAATGTTCTTATAATCAGTGTTCTAAACTCTATCTCTGATAGGTTGGTTGCCTCTGTTTCATTTAGTTTCATATCTGGAGGTTTCTTCTGATCTTTTATTTGGGATATGTTTCTTTGTTTTCTCATTTTGACTGTCACTCTATGTTTGTTTCTATGTATTAGGTAGATCATCTATGTCTCTCAGTCTTTGCTGTGTGGCCTTCTATAGTATGTGACCTTTATAGTCGAATTACACCATCTCCATATTCTCCCATGTGTGTGCTCTAGAGGTGTCCTTTGTGTTGTGTGCATTCTCCTATTGAAATTGAGCCTTAATTGCTTTTGGTTTGTCAGTGAATGGTATTGATTCCCAGGCTGACTAGCTATGAGAATTGGCTACGTCCACAATGTATGAGCTGCTGTGTTTGGATTGACCCCTCAGAGGGGGCTTCATCCCTGCGGGCTCTTGCGCCTGTAGAGAATTTACTTTGGGTGTGCCACTTTTAGGTCTAACCAGGTACTCCTGTGGTTTGTCCTGAAGCTTCACTCTGGGTGTATTGTTCCTGATGTCTCCTGAGTGGGGCTCCCATTCAGGGCAGTTTCAACCCTGTCTGTTGCCAGCCCGTGGCTACTTGATAGGCACCCCAAAGTTGTATGTGGTTGGCTGCTGCCCATGTTGGACATGGAGGAATTCAGGGATGGCCTCTCTATGAACTGAGGCTGGCTGCCACCAATATTGGGCCTGGGGCAGCTTAGCAAAAGGCCCAGGGCCTCTTAGGCCTGTTGTTACTTGTCAGTTGCTTGTAAGGCCCAACTGTTGAAAGAGGTTACTTAGGAGTGTGTGTCTGTCTGGCTGACCTGGTGTTGCAGATGTCCTCGACATTGCAGCACTAGCTGGTCAGGATGGAGTTCAAGTGAGTCACAAAATGAGACCAGTTGTTTTTACAACATTAATGCAGATGCAGATCTTATGCCAGTACTTGGCCTGTAACTCCCTTGTACAGCACCCTGAGAGCACTGTGGCCAGCCTCCACTCAGGCTCTCAAATTCCTGAGAGCTGGTCCCTAGTGGCTGAAGTGCAGGTTTTGGGTCACTGTTTACCACTAAAATCTCCCCAAGGTGCTGTGGAGCATCTGCTGTTGCAAAAAACCTCTGCACTTTTGAGGGCAGGGCCCATCACCCAGGTGCCCAGAGGCAATGTTATAGGAAGCTAAAGGGTGTGGTCAGTAGTTTCTACAAATTCATTGTAGTCTCGGCTCCTGTACCAGTGCTGGCTCCATGACCACCTTGAAAAACAATACAAAACAAAACAAACCATCACCACCAACAACAAAAATACACCCATCCCAAAAAACAACAAACAGACAAGGGAAACAAAAATACAAAAAAAAAAGAACAGAAAAAAACAAAATAACCAAAAACAATATAAAACAAACAAACAAGAGAAACAAAAACAGCAAAAAAATACAGAAAAAAGAAAAGAAGCTCTCAGCCCACTTTAGTGTGCACACAGCCTGTAGGGTATAGCCAGCTGCCCCACAGTAAAGAGTCTCCAGGTGACTCAGCAGCAGCAGTGTGGAGGGCAGGGACCCAGTGCATCACAAGGCAGTACTGTGCATGGGTTCCTACAGACCAATGAGGTCCCTTGCCTGGCCCCCTTGGGAAGGCCCAATCTGGAAAAAATGATTCCCCCTTTCAAACCACATGTCAGCTGACCTCCAACTCAGACTTGCAGAATCCTGAGAGCTACTCACAAGTAGCCTACTGCAGTGGCCACCGGGACACTGCTCACTACCAAAATCACCCCAGGTTGCTGTGGGTTGTCTGTCCACCACTGCAAATCCTCCGTGAACTGTGGAGGTGGGAACAACCACCAGGCACCCAGGGTGCCCCTGGCAATGTAGCTCTAGTAGTGAGGGGCAGGACCCCCGGGTACCACAGTGTGTGGTCAGTGGCTCCCACAAAGTCAGAGCAGCCTCCTGTCTTGCACTGGCAACCATCCCACAAAAACGCGCGAAATACTCCTTGGTCAACCACCACTTGCAATGAGCAGCGCAGCTCAGCACAATGCCCTTCAGCAAAGGCTCTCCCACTGACACAGTCCCTCTGCTTGTCCCTATCTGCAGCCTGTGGGGCAGGGCCAATGGCCCAGCAGTCAGGAGTTTCCTTGGCAATGCTGTACAAGCAGTGTGGAGGGCTGGGACCCAGGGCATCCACCAAGGCAGCATGAGGGCATGCACCGATTCTACCAGACCAATGCAGTCTTAGACCTGGCCCTTTGGGGGAGGGTTTAACTCTGAAAAGATGGCTCCCTCCTATAATCCACACGTGTGCAGGCTCTGCATAGGAGGAACATGACCCCAGTTCCTCCAGCTCCCGCACCAAAGCCACTGAATTCAGTCCTTCCCAATAGGCTCCTGGGACCTCTGAGCTGGTACCCCCTCTTCCAGAGACCAGGTGAGTGCTCTCCAGAGAGCGAGTCCCTATGCCAGCTGCACAAGAAGGTGTCTGGGCCTCCAGCTGCCCTCTGTCCCACTGGGACAGGCCGACAGCATCCTCGCTGATTTCTACTACCAGCTATTGTGGAACTCCCCTTCCTGGCACAGAACTCCTGGGTTGGGGAGCCTGGCATGATGCTGGGGGACCCTCCCTCTTCAGAGGTAACCTCTGCCACTGAGGTGTCCCTCCCGGCTGTCGCCTACTCTCTGTGGGCCTACAGTCAGCCTGCCTCATGTCTCCGCCCCTCCTACCAGTCTCAACGTGGCCTCTTCTTTAAGTTCTTAATTTTAGTTGTCCTATTCAGCTAGTGTTCAGATGAATCCTAAGGTTGATTGTTGTATAATTTATTTGTAATTTAGTTATGATCCTGGGAGGCAGCCTCCTGTCTTCTCTTTAAGTTCATCTTATCTGAGACTCTCTAAGATTCCTGGACACACGTATCTGTTTCCTTACCCAGATTAGGGAAGATTTCAGCCATTATTTTCTCAAATAATTTTTCTGGCCCTTTTTCTCTCTCTCTTTCTTCTGGGACCCCCATAATGTAAATGTCATTCTGCTTGATGTTGGCCCAGAACTTTCTTAAAGTATTCTTATTTTATATTTTCATTTTGCTGGTCTGGTATGTTCCATTGCTTTGTCTTCCAGTTCACTGATTCATACTTCTGCTTCATCCAGTCTGCTGTTGAACCTGCCAGTGGATTTTTGGTTCAGTTTTATCTTATGTTTGGTATGTTGCATATTTTTTAATCTCGTCATTGAAGTTCTCACTATGTTCATCCATTCTTCACCCGAATTCAGTGAGCATCTTTATGAGCATTTCTTGAACTATTTATCTTTGTTTTATTAAGGTCTTTTTTGGGGGTTGTTTTGTTTTATTTGGAACATATTCCTTCATGTTTTCACTTTGCCTGACTTCCTGTGTTTAAGTATTAGGCAAATAGGTACCTTTCCCAGTCCTGAAGGAGTGATCTTCTGTACTATATGATGTGTGTGATCCAGAAGTGCAATCTATCCTGGCTATCAGAGCTAGGTGCTCAAGGAACATTACTCATTTGGGTTGTATACACCTGTGTACTGTTGTGGAGCCAAGGCTACTGTGTGGGGATGGGTAGGACTTGATGCACCCTCCCAGGGTAGTTGTGACTTGGATACTGTGTGGTGTGGACTGGGTGTGGGGGGTTTACTTGGTTAGTTTGCCACATGGCTGTTGCATGGGTATAATGGGGCATGGGTTGCTTACCCAGCCAGTTGTATTAGTAGCATGTCTGCTCCATGGAACTCAGTTGTGATGTGGCTGCTACACAGAGAAAGTGGGATATGGGACACTGGTCCACCCCAGTTGTGGTACATGGTGGACAGAGCATGGCCATCATGGCTAGCATACTAGAGGCAAAGCACCAAAAATGATGTCTGCTAGCTCTGATGCCAGCAAATTAGAATAAGGTTGCAAAAATGAGTCTCCACAAGGATATAGTCCCAGAAGGTTACTGCCTTTATGTTAGTTGCTTTAAGCTTAATAAATGGGTTTTCCTCATTTATTGTATAGGCACTTTTCAAACTGTTGCTTTTGCCCTGGACCTCAGGGTGAATAAGTCTGTGCACAAGCCCTTTAAGAATGGGTGCTTTATTCCCTATGTTCCTTTTGTTCTATGGTTCTCCTAGACTTAATTCCCACTGATTAAAAAAAAATACAGACATTTTAGGGGATCAACTTTCTTGTTCCAGATCCAAGAGTTGGGATGCCTGATGTGGAGCACAATCTCTTCACTCCTCAAGGGAGAGTTCCAGGTTTTTTAATCCCTCCCAGTTGTGGCTCACTGCACCTGGGATGGAGTCACAGATAAGATTGAGTCTCTGTCTCCTCTACCTGTCTCAATGCATCTCTTTTTATTTTTTGTTGTGAAGGTACTATTCATCTAGCTCTCATATTCTTTCTGAGGAAAACTGTTATACATGTATCTGGAAACTTGTTTTATTCATGGGACTAGCTGATTTCAGGGTCTTCTTACACTGCCATCTGGAACCCAGCTCAAATGTTTTTCTATTTATAAATCCAGGAGAATTTGCTGATAAACTATTAAAACTAATATGATAACTGAATAGGATGTTTTATGAAACATGTCAAGTTTATTATAAATTCCAATGGAATAATAAATATCAAAACATAACCAAAACAATTTTGAAAAAGGATAAAAACTTGATTAGTCTCACCCATCTTTTATCAAAATTTAATTTATTAAGACAATAAGGTACTGATACTGAAAAACAATAGAGTCCAGTTAATATACATATTTATGTGTGTCATATAATGTGATAATATATTGGTAATGTGATATTAGTAAAATACAAAACATGTATTTAAATGAGGGGGAAGGGTGAGCTAGTCAATAAGTGTTTTTGGAAAAATCAATTATCCATTGAGAAAATTATGTTGTATTTTAAACTTAAACCATTAACAAAACATTTTTCAGGTTTATCAATGTAAATGTTTAAAAAGTAAGTCTAAAAGTAATAAAAGAAAATATAGAAGAATGTGATACAACCTTGGAACAGGGAGGGACTCTGTAAAGAAAGAAAACAAAAATCACCAAGGTAAACAATTAATGTTTAACTACATCAAGCATTTAAAACTTCTGTTTCTTAAAAATGTGAAACACTGAAAGAAGATATGTATAATGTATATAATTAATAAAATATCCAGAAATATATATATATATTTTAGAGGGCAGCGTCACTGGCCCTCATATGTGGGAACTGAACCGGGGACGCTGGCATCCTAAGCCAACTCCCAACCACCGCGCCACTCAGCTGGCCCCAGAAAATATTTTTAAAAACTTCTACAAAGTCATTTAAAAAATGGGCAAAGGATAGGGAGAGATAAGTCACAAAAATATAATAAGAAATAACAATAATTTATGAAGTATTCTCAACCTCTTTAGTTATCAAGGAAATACAAATTAAAATAAAATAAGATACACATGCTTTATAACTCAGCCACTTCCGTACTTCCCTACTTGGTATCTATTGCAAAACACAACTCATACACATGTTCAAATAAACATATATTGAATGCATTCAGTCACTAAATGTCAATCTAGTCAGATTGTCAGTCATTCTTTGTAGGAGCATAAAGTTAAAAATAAAGTGAATATTTATGAATAGTAATAGTTGACATTTATTGCATGATTCCCATGTGGCAGGAAATATACTAGGGATTTTAAATATATTACCATATTTAATTCCCACAACAATCATATGAGAAAAGTATTATTATTTGTATTTTGTTGAGAGAAAAAGAACATGTCACAGAGAGATTAAGTAACTTGCCTCAAGGTACCAAGATTTTAGCCCAACAATTTGACTAGCTATTACTTAACCAATGCCATATTACTTAGTAAATTGTCTGAATGGACTGTAGTGTACTTATCATTAAAGGTAAAAAGAAAATGAGGTTCAGCTAAGTTTAGATATTCAGCAGGTAGATCTTTAACAAGACACAACTTAGTGTGAAATCTCCAACATATATTCTAAAACGAAGAAAATGAGTTGCAGATATATGTCTAGTAGGATAAATTTTATTTTTAAAATTCCTTATGCACACTGTATATTTTCTACATGCCCATAGAAATGTATAAAAACACAAGGAAAATATTTAAAAGTAAAGGAGAGAGGGGAGGGAACAGAAATTAGGAATGGAAACATCAAAGGAGGTTTTAGGTTTACTTGTGAGGCATTAATTTTTTTTTCACATTTGATTTTTTTTTATTGGTTTCAGGTGCACAAAGCAACATAATAGTTAGAAATTTACACCCTTCACAAAGTGATAACTCCCCTCCTCCAATCTACTACCCCTCTGATATCTTATATAACTATTAAAATACCATTACCTATCTTCCTTATGCTATACTCCAACTCCCATGACTACACACACACACACACACACACACACACACAGAGAGACACACACACACACACACACACACACACACACACACACGGTCTGACAATTAAGTTCGCAAACTCATCCGAGAAAAAGTGCAACATATCTCATTGCGGAATATCACTATGGTCATTTTTGAAGTACTCCCCTTGGGAAGCTATGCACCAATGCCAGTGCCTAGTCCACCGTTCAAAGTAATTTTGCAACTCTGTTTCTGGAATGGCCATCAGAGCTCTCATCATTATCCTTGATGTTCTGAATGTCAACAAAATTTTTTCCTTTCAATGTTTCCTTTATCTTCAGGTAAAGAAAGTCATTGGGGGCCATATCAGGTGAGTAGGGAGGGTGTTCAAATACAATTATTTGTTTACTGGCTAAAAACACCCTCACAGACAGTGCCATGTGAGCTGGTGCATTGTCTTGATGCAAGAGCCATGAATTGTTGGTGAAAAGTTCAGGTCGTCTTACTTTTCCATGCAGCCTTTTCAGCACTTCCAAGTAGTAAACTTTGTTAACTTTTTTTCTAGTTGGTACAAATTCATAATGAATAATTTCTCTAATATCAAAAAAGGTTAGCAACATCATTGCAAAAAGTTTGAAAACCTAATTGTCAGACTTTGTATCCAAATATGCTCCACATAATATTAACCAATTTAATTCACCAATATATTAAATGCATCATACACCATAATCAAGTGGGACTTATTCCAGATATGCAAGGATTGTATAATGTCCACAAATCAGGCAATGTGGTAGGCCACATTAACAACACAAAGGATAACAGTTATATAATCATTTTGGTAGATTCAGAAAAAGCATTTGACAAAATTTGACATCTATTTATGGTAAAAATTCTCAACAAAGTGTGTATAGAGGAAACATACCTCAACATAATAATGACTATGTATGACAAACACACAGCTAACTTCATGCTCAGTGGAGAAAACCAACAATTTTCCTCTAACATCAGAAACAAGGCAACATACCCACTCTCATCACTTTCATTTAACATGGTATTGGAAGCCACAGCTACAGCAATCAGACAACAAAAAAAAGGCATCCAAAGTGAAAAAGAGCATGTAAAACTGTAACTTCTTTCAAAGAACATGATAGTATATTTAGAAAACCCTAAAATCCAGTAGAAGATATTAGAACTAATAAATTGATTCACTAAAGTTGCAGACATGAAGTCACTATACATAATGTTGTTATGTTTCTATATACTTATAAGAAACTATCAACAAGAGAAATTAAGAAAATAACTCCATTTATAATTACCTCAAAAAGAATAAAATACCTAGAAATAAATTTAACCAAGGTGGTGAAAGACCTATACTATGAAATCTGTAACACATTAAAGGTATCGAAGATAAAAAATACATGGAAGGATACACTGTGCTTATGTATTGGAATGATTCATATCATAAAGTGACCCTACTATCCAAAGATTCAATGTATCTCCTATCAAAACACCAATGCAATTTTTCACAGAACTTGAATAGATAATCCTAAAATGTATATGGAAGCACAAAAAACCCTGAATATACAAAGCAATCTTGGGAAAAAACAAAGACGGAGGTATCACACTCCCTGATTTCATATTTTACTTTAAAATTATAATAATCAAAAAGTACTATACTGGCACAAAACACACACATAGGTCAATGGAACAAAGTACAGCACAGAAATAAATCCAGTTAAAAAAATTAGATAGCTGGATGCTCTCTGAACTGCCTCTCAGGATCACATCAAAATTACAAATAATTTATACAACATTTAACCTTGGAAGTCCCCTGAACATTAGGTGAACAGAACCTCTAAACAAAGGACCTAAAGAGGAGGCCACGTCAAGTCTTGTAGGAGGGGTGCAGACGAGAGAGGGCGAGTCCCATGAGGGACGCCCCAGCTGTGTGGGGAGGCTTCCCCGGTTGGGGGAGAGATCCTCCGGCCCCGCATTGAGCTCACTAGCCCAGAGTTGCTTTGCCAGGAAGAGGAGTTCCATGACAGTGGGCAGTAGAAATTAGTGAGGACTCTCTGCTCGGCTTGGTTAGATAGTGGGCAGCTCGAGAACCAGTGAAGACGGCGCACGGGTTCACTCGCCGGCGAGCACTCACCCAGCTCTTGTTGGAGGGAGTAGCTGTGTGAGCCGGGCCCAGGAGCCTATGGGGAAGGACTGAACTGAGTACCTTTGGTGCAGAAGCTGGAGGTTTTGGAACTATTGTTCCACTGGTGCGGAGTTTGCACACGAGCGGTGTACAGGAGGGCGCCATTTTTTCAGGGTTGTGTCCTCCCACAGAGGATCAGGTCCGGGACCTCATTGGTCTAGTGAACTCAGCGCAGGACTGAGTGCGTGCGTGCATGCACATGAAGCCTTAGATTCCCACCGCCCTGCCCTGCTTGTGCTGCATTGCCAGGGAAACCCAGGGCGGGTGCTCTCCAGCTGCATCAGTCTGTTCACTGAGACTCAGTAACAGACAACCTGCAACAACCTGTGAAGATATATATATATATATATATATATATATATATATATATATATATATATATATATATATATTGGTAGAGAGCACGGATCTAGAGCACATAGCAGCTAATTGTGGAAAGCTCACTGCAACCCTGAGCAAGTGGTCTGCAGATTAAAGAAGACAGAGAGCCCCCCCAACTCTGTCTTTTTTTTTTCTCTTTTTTTCTTTTGTCTTCTTTCTACGTGATCTATCTAATACATCGAAGCATTAACAGAACGACAGCCAGAATGAAAAAACAAAGAAACATGTTCCAAGTAAAAGATCAGAAGAAAACTCTAGAAATTCAGCTAAATGAAATAGACGTATCCAAACTTTCAGAGATAGAATTTAGAACACTGATGATAAGAATGTTTAAGGAATTTAGCAAGGACATAAAGAAGGATAGGGAAACCATAGAAAAACAACAGTTAGAACTAAAGAATACAATAACTGAAATGAAGAACACACTCGAAGGAATCACCAGTAGAATAGATGAAGCAGAGGAACAGATCAGCGAATTAGAAGACAACATAGCAGAAACCAGCCAGCTAGAACAACAAAAAGAAAAAAGAATAAAACAGAATGAAAATAGTTTAAGAGACCTCTGGGACAACATGAAACACAACAACCCTTGTGTCATAGGAATACCAGAAGGAGCAGAGAAGAAGCAAGGGATTGAGAATGTATTTAAAAAATAATGACTGAAAACTTCCCTACCATGGTGAAGGAAATTGACATACAAACCCAGGATGTACAGAGAGTTGCAAACAGGCCGAATCCAAACAGGCCCACACCAAGACACATCATAGTTAAAATGGAAAAGCTTACAGACAAAGACAGCATCCTAAAAGCAGCAAGAGAAAGACAGCAGGTTACATATGAAGGAATTCCTATTAGACTAACAGCTGACTTTTCTTCAGAAACTCTGCAGGCCAGAAGGGAATGGCAGGAGATATTCAAAGTGACACAAAATAAAGGTATACAACCAAGATTGCTCTATCCTACACGGCTATCACTTAAAATTGAAGGAGAGATAAAGAGCTTCTCAGAAAAGAATAAGCTTAAGGAGTTCATTACCACCAAGCCAGCATTGCAGGAAATGTTAAAAGAGCTGTTTTAAACAGAAGAAAGGGGAAAACAAGCTAACCCAAAAAGACAAGAAATACAAATAACAAAATGGCAATAAATATGCATGTATCAGTAATTACTTTAAACGTGAATGGGCTAAATGCTCCAATCAAAGGACACAGAGTGGCTGAGTGGATAAGAAAGCAGGACCCATGCATATGCTGTCTACAAGAGACTCATCTCAGATCAAAAGACACACACACACTGAAAGTAAAGGGATGGAATAAGATATTTCATGCAAATGGAAATGAGAAAAAAGCTGGAGTAGCAATACTTATTTCGGACAAAATAGACTTTAAAATGAAGACTACAATAAAAGTCAAAGAAGGGAACTACATAATAATAAAGGGATCAATTCCACAAGAGGGCATAACCCTAGTAAGCATCTATGCACCCAATATAGGAGCTCCTAAATATATAAAACAGATTTTGACAGACATAAAGGCAGAGAATAACAGTAACACTATCATAGTAGGGGACTTCAACACCCAGTTGTCACAAATGCACAGATCTTCCAGACAGAAAATCAGCACGGACATAGTGGCCTTAAATGACACTTTATACCAGCTGTATTTAATTGATATTTTTAGAACATTGCACCCCAAATCTACAGAATATACATTCTTCTCAAGTGCACATGGAACATTCTCCAAATAGACCACATGTTAGGCCACAAAACAAGGCTCAACAAATTTAAGAAGACTGAAATCATATCAAGTGTCTTCTCTGACCACAATGCTATTGTGGGAAGCTGATAGCAACCCAGTGTCTGACAAGGCCACATTGCCCTGCTCAGCACTGGATATTAGGGGTGCTGCCTTATGGTTGGTCATGTAATATCTCCTGCCTCTGTGAACCCATGTGCCTTTTCTTCTATAGGAGACAATATATTCACTACACTTGTGACATGTTCCTGTGGTACCCCAATGAGCTAACTACACAGCCAAGGACGGGTAAGATCTCCTAAAAGTGGGGAGACAACCCAAGCCAGGCGGTAGTTCCATGGGGGACCCCTGAACTGAGATACTGGAGACTCAAGCCCCTTGGAAACTGAGGCACAGGCCTCTGACAAACTCAGGCCAGAAAACTCAGGCCTGTGAGAAGCTGATGCATCTGCCTAAGGGCCCTACTGTGAATAGTCTCCTGGAAGATTAAGTCTTCAGGCCATGAGAGTTCCGGGTAAGAGGCAGCTCTAAGACATCCACTGACCATGGAATTGTTAATCAGCCTTGTATGAATTCCTTTGCCCAGTGCCTTGTTGCAGCAACAGATACTGAAGCTTTGACTGAGAAACGGATGCAGCCCTCTGTAGGATAAGAGGTGTGAAACCCTTTTGGTTGCTATGTATTGTTATTTACAAACGAATAGATTTTAGATGCTTTTACCTTAAACACAGCCACTCCTAGTCTTTTGGTATAGCTCAAGTATACTGTGAGTTTTATGATTGTGTTTAACTGCTAGAATTTAGGATGATTTCTAGATAGTCAAGATAGCTTTAGTAAACATTCTTTAGGTGACTTACAGAAACCAAGTCTGGGTTTCATAGCAATTATCATAATAAAGACAAGGTAATCCTTTAACGGAAGAGTAAGTCACAGTACACCCTGGAAAGAGCACTTTCAGGGGAGTAGAGGACTGTGTAAATCCTGAGAACTACAAACCACTGTTAATGATTTGTTACAGTTTGCTTCCTTGAAAATTCTCAATAAAAGCTATGCGCTGACCAGATTCGGGGCTCAGTCTTCCTTGGCTGAGTCCCTTGGGCTCAGTCGTCCTTGGCTGAGTCCCTTGGTCTCGCTCTTATCTTTCTTCTGTCTCTTGTTTTTCCTTAATCTGCGTCGCCCCTCTCGTGTCCCACTTGACCTTGTCACGCAGGACGTGACAATGCTATGAAACTAGAAGTCAATTATAAGAAGAAATCTGGAAAGCTTACAAATATATGGAGGCTAAATAACATTCTGCTAAATAGTGAGTAGGTCAAAAATGAGATCAAGGAGGAAATCAAAAGATAACTTGAGACAAACGAAAATGAAAACACCACGACCCAAAAATCTCTGGGATGCAGCGAAAGCAGTCCTAAGAGAGAAGTTCATAGAAGTGCAGGCCTACCTAAAGAAGGAAGAAAAATCTCAAATCAACAGACTCTCTTTACAACTAAGGGAACTCGAAAAAAAAAAAGCAAAACAAGCCTAAAGGGAGTATAAGGAACGAAATAATAAAGACCAGAGCAGAAATAAATGAAATAGAGAACAAACAAACTATACAAAAGATCAATGAAACCAAGAGTTGGTTTTCTGAAAAGATAAAGTTGCCAAACCCATAGCACAACTAACCAATAAAAAGAGAGAGAGAGAGGTCCCAAATTAATAAAATCAGAAATGAAAGAGAAGTGACAACAGAAACCACAGAAATACAGAAAATTTTAAGAAAATACTGTGAGCAACTATATGCTAACAAATTCGACAATCTGGAAGAAATAGATAAATTTCTAGAAGCATACAACCTACCAAGTTTGAACCAAAAACAAACTAACTCTGAACAGACTGATTACTGCCAAAGAAATTGAATCAGTAATCAACAATCTTCCAACAAAAAAAAGCCCTGGACTAGATGGCTACACAGGTGAATTCTACAAAACATTCAAAAAAGAAATAGTACCTATTCTCCTCAAACTATTCCAAAAAATACAGAAGGAAGGAAGGCTCCCAAACTCTTTCTAGGAAGCCACTATCAATCTGATTCCTACGTCAGACAAAGATATTACAAAAAAGGAAAACTACAGGCTAATATCCTTAATGAACATAGATGCAAAAATTCTCAACAAAATACTGGCAAACCGAATTCAGCATCTCATTAAAAGGATCATACACCATGATCAAGTGGGATTCATTCCTGGTATGCAAGGCTGATTCAATATCCACAAATCAATTAATGTAATACATCACATTAACAAAATGAAAAATAAAAATCATATGATCATATCAGTAGATGCAGAAAAGGAATTTGTCAAAATCCAGCAGCGATTTATGATAAAAAGTCTTAGCAAAGCGGGAATAGTGGGATCATGTCTCAACACAATAAAGGCCATATATGATAAGCCCACAGCAAACATCGTACTCAATGGGGAAAGGCTAAAAGCCTTCTCCTTAAGATCAGGAACAAGACAAGGCTGCCCACTTTCACCACTTCTATTTAACATGGTTCTGGAAGTTCTAGCTACAGCAATCAGACAAGAAAATGAAATAAAAGGCATCCAAATTGCAGAAGAGGAAGTAAAACTGTCATTATATGCAGATGACATGATACTATATATGGAGAATCCCAAAGATTCCACCAAAAAACTGCTAGAACTGATACACGAATTTGGTAAGGTAGCAGGATACAAAATTAATATTCAGAAATCAGTGGCATATCTATACACCAATAATAAACTATCAGAAGAAGAAATCAGGAAATCAATCCCTTTTACAATTCCTTCAAAAACAATAAAATATCGGGGGCCAGCTGAGTTGCGCAGTGGTTAAGCACTGGCTTGGGAAGCCAGGGGCCCTGGTACGGGTCCCACATATGAGGGCCAGTGACACTACGCTCAAAAAACAAACAAACAATAAAATATCTAGCAATCAATTTAACTAAAGAAGTAAAAGACCTGTATTCAGAAAATTGTGAGACACGGAAGAGAGAAATCAAAGAAGATACAAATAAATGGAAGTACATACCATGCTCATTGATAGGAAGAATTAATATAGTTAAAATGTCAATACTACCTAAAGCAATCTATAGATTCAATGCAATTCCAATCAAACTATCATTTTTCTCAGATATGGAACATTGAATCCTAAAATTTATATGGAGCCACAAAAGAGCCTGAATAGCTACGGCAATGTTGAGAAATAAGAACAAAGTGGGAGGCATCACTCTACCTGACATCAAAACATACTACAAGTCTACAGTAATCAAAACAGTATGGTATTGGCATAAAAAAAGACACATAGACCAACAGAATAGAATAGAGAGCCCAGGAATAAATCCATCTATATACGGTCATTTATTCTACGACAATGGAAGCAAGAATGAATGACACATGCAGAAAAATGAAAATAGACCACCTACTTACACCATATACGAGAACAAACTCAAAATGGATTAAAGACTTAAATGTAAGACCTGAAACCATAAAACTCCTAGAAGAAAACATAGGGAGTAAGTTTGCAGACATTACCCTGAGTAATATTTTTACCGATATATACCCTCGGGCAAGGGAAATAAAAGAAAAAAATGAACATATGGGATTACATCAAACTTAAAAGTTTTTTCACAGCAAAGGAAATCATCAATAAAACAAAAAGACACCCTATTGAATGGGAGTTAGATATTTGCCAATGATATATCTGATAAGGGGTTGATATCCAAATTTTATAAAAAACTCATGCAACTCAACACCAAAAAACCAAACAACCCAATTAAAAAATGTGCAGAGGATATGAGGAGGCATTTCTCTAAAGAGGACATACAGATGGCCAACAGGCATATGAAAAAATGTTCAACCTCACTAATCATTAGAGAAATGCAAATAAAAACCACAATGAGATACCACCTCACTCCAGTCAGAATGTCTATCATCAACAAATCAACAAACAACAAGTGTTGGTGAGGGTGTGGAGAAAAGAGAACCCTGTTGCACTGTTGGTGGGACTGCAAATTAGTGCAGCCATTATGGAAATCTGTATGGAGGTATCTCAAAAAACTGGAAATGGAAAGGCCGTATGACCCAGCAATTCCACTCTTGGGAATCTACCAGGAATCCAAGACGCTGATTCGGAAAAACATATGCACCCCTATGTTTATTGAAGCGCTATTTACAATAGCCAAGAATTGGAAACAACCGAACAGCCCATCGGTAGATGACTGGGATAAGAAACTGTAGTACAGTTATACAATGGAGTATTACTCCGCTATAAAGAAGAATGAAATCGGACCATTTGCAACGATATGGATGGACCTAGAGACTATTATGTTAAGTGAAATAAGTCAGTCAGAGAAAGACAAATACCATGTGATCTCACTTATATGTGGAATTTGAAAAACTGAATGAATAAGCAAAAGAAGCAGAAAGTCTCATAGATATAGAGGAAAAACAGGGTTGCTAGTTGGGAGTGAGGGTGGGGATGAGGGATAAGGGGAAGGATTAGACAGCATAAATAGGTAACTACGGTATTGTCACAGGGATATGAAAGACAGTTTGGGGAATATAATAATTTTGTTAAAATTTTGTGGGGTGTCAGATGGTCACATGTTTTATTAGGGACATCACTTCATGGATGGAGTGGAGGCTTGACAACTGCACTGTATACCTGAAATTGATGTTGTATAATATTGTATGCTAACTGTAATTGAATATATAGATAGTTATGGAATGTGGATTATACCGTGGAAGGGAGTCAATGGAATTTTAATAGATAGTATGATATGATGGGGAGGATTGGTGGGGGAGAATTGGGGGAGGTGTTGTCACTTTGAGGGGTAAAAAGTATAACTATTGCACTTTGTTGTACACCTGAAGCTAATTAAAAATAAATAAATAAATAAATAAATAAATATATAAATAAAATTAAATTATTTTCAGGTGTACAAAGCAACGTAGTGATTAGATACTTATATACCTCACAATGTGATAACTCCAATAAGTCTATAAAATCCACTTTTATATCATCAATTCAACTACAGTAAAGGAGGTAATAATATACACGGGGGAAATGGCAATCTCTATAAATGGTGCTGGGAAAACTAGACAGATATAAGAAAAATAAGAAACTGGAGTCCTTTCTTACACTATATGGAAAACAAAAAAAAACTTAAAGTAATTAAATATTTAAATGTAAGAACTAAAACCATAAAACTTCTAGAAAAGAAACAGCCAGTAAACTCTGACATGTCTTATCAATATTTTCTGGATATGCTTCCATGAGCAATGATAACAAAAACAAAAATAAACAAATGGGACTACATCAAATTCAAAAAGTTTTTTCACAGGAAAGAAAACCATTAAGAAAACAAAAGACAACCTAGTAAATGGGAGAAGAGATTGGTAAATCTATAATAAGGGATTAAAATCCAAAATATATAATAAATATATAGAACTCAGTATAAAAAAAAATTTTGAGATTCCACAGATAAGTGAGATCATATGGTATTTGTCTTTCTCCGACTGACTTATTTCACTTAACATAATAGTCTCTGGGTCCATCCATAATATTGCAAATGGTACGATTTCATTCTTCTTTATAGTATATAAAGTATATAGTATATAGTATAGTATATAAAGTATATAGTATATAGTATAGTATATAGTCTCCATTGTATAAATGTACCACAGTTTCTTAATCCAGTCATCTACTGATGGGCATTTCTGTTGTTTTCAAGTCTTGGCTATTTGAAATAGTGCTGCAATGAATTTGAAAAACTGAACGAGTGAGCAAAGTAAATAGAAACATTCTCATAGACATAGAGGAAAAACTGAGGGTTGCTACTGGGGAGGGGGGTGGGGTTGAAGGAGAAGGGGAAGAGATTAGACAGCATAAATAGGTAACTACAGTATTGCCACAGGGATATAAAAGACAGTTCAGGGAATATAATTAATAATGTTGTAAATGATTTGTGGGGTGCCAGATGGTCACATGTCTTGTTAGGGAATCCATTTCATGGATGAAGTAGAGGCTTGATCACTGAACTGTACACCTGAAGCTGATGTTGTTTAATATTGTATACCAACTGTAGTTGAATATATAGATAATCACGGGATTTGGATTATACGGTGGAAGGGAGTCAAAGGAATTGTAATAGATAGTATGATATGGAGGGGAGGAGTGAGGTGGAGAATTGGGGCAGGGGGGTTGTCATTTTGAGGGGTAAAAAGTATAACTATTGCACTGTGTTGTATACCTGCAGCAGCTAATTGAAAAATAAATACATAAATAAATAAAGGCAAGACTAAACAACCTGGATTTAAAAAAAAAAAAGAAGAAGAAGAAACTGTGGTACATTTGTACAATGGAGTATTACTCCGCTATAAAGAAGAATGAAATTGTACCATTTGCAATGATAAGGATGGACCTAGAGACTATTATGTTAAGTGAAATAAGTCAGTCGGAGAAAGACAAATACCATATGATCTCATATGTGGAATCTGAAAAACTGAATGAACGAGCAATGTGAACAGAAACAGTCTCATAGATATGGAGGAAAAACTGATGATTGCTATTTGGGAGGGGGGGTGGGGATGAGAGAGAAGGGGAAGGGATTAGACAGCATAAATAGGTAACTACAATATTGCCATAGGGATATGAAAGACAGTTCGGAGAACATAATAATGTTGTAAATATTTAGTGGGGTGTCAGATGGTCACATGTCTTGTTAGGGAGACTACCTCATGGATGGAATAGAGGCTTGATCACTGCACTGTATACCTGAAACTGATGTTGCATAATATTGAATGCCAACTGTAATTGAATATATAGATAGTCACGGGATGTGAATTATACTGTGGAAGAGAGTCAAAGTAATTGTAATAGATATGTATGAAATGGGGGGGAGGAGTTGGGTGGCAAATTGGGGGATGGGGGTTGTCACTTAGAGGGGTAAAAAGTATAACTATTGCACTGTGTTTTATACCTGAAACTAATTTAAAAACAAAAAAAAGTTTATTTCACAATAAAAGAATTAAAATTAAATAAATAAATGAAAAAGTAAATCAGTTGAACAACAGTGTTCCAAAATAGAAAACACCAGGTTCAGATGGGTTCACTGGTGTATTCTACCAAACACATTGCTTTTTTTTTTGTTAAAGTTTATTGGGGTGAAAATAGTAAAATTACAGATGTTTCAAGCATAAAATCCTGTTGTACATAATCTATGTATCACATTGTGTGTTCACCACTCAGTCAGTTCTCCTTCCATCACCATATATTTGACGCCCTATGACGTCTTCTACCACTCCCCCGCCCTCTTACCCTCTGGTAACCACTAACCTACTATATGTGTCTATGAGTGTTGTTCCTTTATTTTTGGCCCTTTGTTGCATTCAGTTTTATATCCCACATATCAGTGAAGTCATATGGTTCTCGAATTTTTCTGCATGACTTATTTCACTTAGCATAATAATCTCAAGATCCATCCATGTTGTCACAAATGACACTATTTCATCTTTTCTTATGGCAGAATAATATTCCATTGTGTATATATACCACATCTTTATCCAATCATCTATCTAAGGACACTTTGGTTGTTTCCATATCTTGGCAATTGTAAATGAAGCTGCAATGAACATCGGAACACATATATCTTTATGCATAAATATTTTCAGGTTTTTTGGGTATATATCCAGGAGAGGGATTGTTGGGTCATATGGTAATTCTATTCTTAATTTTTTTGAGGAAATTCTACATTGCCTTCCATAGGGGCTGGACCAATCTGCGTTCCCACCAACAGTTTATGAGGGCTTCTTTGTCTCCACAGCCTCTTCAACATTTGTTATTGTCTTGTTGATGATAGCCATTCTAACAGGTGTGAGGTTGTATCTCACTGTGGTTTTGATTTGCATTTCCCTAATAGCTAGTGAAATCTTTACATATATCTGTTGGTTGTTTGTATGTCTTCTTGGGAGAATTGTCTGTTCAGGTCCTCTGCAAATTTTTTAAATTGGATTGTTATTCAACATAGTATTGGAAGTCCTAGCCAGAGCATTCATGCAAGAACAAGAAATGAAAGACATTTAAATTGGGAATGAAGAAGTCAAATTGTCACTTTTATAGATGACAATTTTTATATAGAAAACCCTAAAGACTCCTCCAAAAAAACTATTATAAACAATAAACAATCACAGTAAGGTTGCAGGATACAAAATTTATGCATAAAAGTTCATTGCATTCCTACCTACTAACAATGAAATTTCTGAAAAAGAAATGAAAACTGCAATTATTTTTGCAACTGCAGCAAAAAGAATAAAATACCTAGAAATAAACTTAAAAAAAGATGTGAAGGAAACTGAAAACTGCAAGACATTATTAAAAGAAATTGGAGAAGACAGGAAGAAATGGGAAAGATATTCCATGTTTATGGATTGGATGAATCAAAATAGTTAAAATGGCCATATTATCCGAAGCAATATACAGATTTAATGCAATTCCCATCCAAATTCCAATGACATTTTTAAAAGAAATAAAACAACAGAAAAATCATCAGATTTGTATGAAATCAAAAAAGTCCCTGAGGGCTGGCCGAGTGGTTCAGTTGGTTAAGAGCTTCCTCAAGAGTGTGAGCTGAGCTCTGAGCAACAGCAGTTCGATGCCCAGCCCGAGCTGAGCTGCCGTTGAGCTTCCAACAGGTGGCAGAATGGCTCAGCTTAAAAAAAAAAGTCCCTGAATTACCAAAGCAATGCTGATAAAAAAGAACAAGGCTGGAGGTATCACACTCCCTGACTTTAACTTATGACAATAATCTTAACATCATGGAATTGATAGAAAACTAGACATAAAGAACAATGGAACAGACTTGAGAACCCAGAAATAAACCCACATATATAAGAGAAAAAAAGATTTTTGACAAAGGAGCCAAAGGTATACATTGGTGAAAATAAAGGCTGTTCAACAAATAGTGCTGGGAAAATTGGAAAACCACGTGTAAAATAATGAAAGTACACTGCTGTTACCATACATTAAAATTAACTCAAAATGGAACAAAAACCTAAATATAAGACCTGAAACAATAAGTTGTATAGAAGAAAATATAGATACTACACTTATGGACCTTGGGCTTAGAGAGGATTTTATGTATTTGATCTTAAAGACAAGGGAAGTAAAAGTAAAAATAAATGAATGGGACTATATCCAACTAAAAACTTGTGTACAGCAAAAGAAACCATCAACAAAACAAAGAGGCAACGAACCGAATGGGGGAAGATATTTGCAAACAACACCTCCAATAAGGGGCTAATATCCAAAATATGTAAGGAACTCATACAACTCAACAACAAAATAACAAACAATCCAATTAAAAAATAGACAGAAGATCTGTTGCAATTATTCAGCTGAGAAATTATAATATCCTGAACGAAGACAACATAGAAATGGAGTCAGCAGAATTAAGCGTTTGATTGAGGAGTAGGCTGGAAGGGGAAGGAGAGATCAAAGTATAGGTACTTGTTATTTACCTTTAAACCCTACACAATCTTTTGGGTTCCTATGTTTACAAATGGACTATCAACGCCCTCATTAAAGTATGCAAATGTTAGCAGAATGTATTCTGTGAAGCACATCTAAATCAATGTTGAACCTTAAGTTACTTTCTCACAGGTGTATTCACTATTCTGTAATATGCACATCTAGCTAGTTCAGACAAGTTTCACAGTCAGCACCTGTTGCTTTCTCTTTAGTTCCGCCTCCTTTCTTTTTTCTGCACTGATTGGCATCAGAGCAATTTCTGCTTTTTGCATGTCCACCCATTATTATCCTGTTTCCCAGTGTTCTACCACTCTGGAAAACAGCAAGTTTTTCCCATTAGAGATGATATCTTATGTCCTACATCAATCTCCACCCCACCACACTTTACCACACACAGTGTTGTTAAATTTTGTGGTATGATCCTCTTGCCACCCATTTCATTATCTTGGCTGTGATTTTATAAATATGTATTTTTTACCTATTTAATCAAATCATTTTTCATCAGTGCCTATCACTTTGTCGCTCTGAAGTTGGGTTAAATTTACATATGTATAATGGAGATTTAATTCATTTTAGGTATGATAGATGCATTTTGTACTGATTCAGTACCTTTATTGATTTAGAAACATAATAATAATTTGCTAACTGGGGAAATAAGATTATAAAATTATGAAACATATGATCTAATTTCTGTTTTGTGTACACAAACATACAAAAATATGCACAAAATCTGTACAATAAAATTACAAAACAGCAAGAGAAGATTTCCCTGCAGAAAGTATTGTAGGTAATTTTTCTTTCCTTTCCTCTTTGTTTCTTTGTGACTAACCTATGAACATTATTTAATTTTCTACCAAAAAAAGCAGGCATTATTTGTGTAACAAAAAAATTAAAATTTAAAACATCATGTTAAAACATCATACTAACAGGGCTGGCTAAGTAGCACAATGGTTAAGAGCTGGATTGGGACGCCAGCAGCCCCGGTTCGGGTCCCACATATGAGGGCCAGTGACACTGTCCTCAAAAATAACAAATAAATAAATAAAAATAAATAAAATAATATACTAACAAATAGTGTAATAAAATAATATAAATAGTAAATAGAAATAATAAAAATATGAGTAATTATTTAGAAACAAGTTTACTAACATGGGAAAAACTGATTTTATTCATATATTTTTCTTTTCTAATCATTTCTCACATAATTCTCCTTATTGACAAATAGGTCTAGATGAAATACAGAAAATCTCAACTATTTTAAACTTTACAGATTTATAAGATGCTTCAAAAGAGTAATTTTCTTTTATCTTTTGATGTATTCTGTGTGTGTGTGTGTGCGCACGTGTGTGTGCATGCACTTGAGTCTGTTTTAACAGTACAACTTTTAAATATTTTACAGTTTTTCCTTATACAGTGCATCCTTTTCTTTCCTCCCCCCTTCTTATCAGGTATACCACAATGAATCTGAAATTTACAAATATGCCATTGAATAAAAATGTCTGGGTAGTCCTGGATTATCAACTGTGTTTTATCAACATGTCTATAGATAAATTTTGTTGGAATGCTCCAAAGTTCTTCTGAAACCATTATTTATTAAGCATATGTACACAGTTTTCTATTTATGTATCTCATTAATCAGGAAAAAAAATGTTGACCTGTAATTCTTAAAGCCTTTAAGTGATTACCTACTGCCTTTTAATTACCTAATGAGTTCCCAGGAAATAAACTCAAGCTAACAGACTTATCATTTCTAAGGCCTTACTTTTTCCAGTGGATTTGTGTTTAGTTTTCTTTCTTTTTTTTGAGGGCAGTGTCACTGGCCCTCATATGTGGGACCCGAACTGGAGCCGCTGGCTTCCCAAGCCAGTGCTTAACCACCACGCCACTCGGCCGGCTAGTTTTCTTTTGAAAATCTGTATTTATTATTTCCTCGGTTTGGGTTTTCTCACCCATATTCTTGTCATTTAAAGATAAATAAAGACTTGATTAGTTGTAATGGGGAAAACCAAGGGCTTTGAAAATGAAAATTCTGAAATAATAAAAAAAATAAATCAAAAATTTATTAGAACTGCTAATAAATAAAAAAATGTTCAATATAAAATGCATGAACAAAAACGCAACTTGATGGAAACCATAAAAATTTTTATTTTTGCTTAGATTATATCATTTGTGTGTTTTGCTTAGATGACACCTGGGTGTTTGGAAATAACCAGATGGCTGGCTTGGTTTTATTCATGAATTGAAACTGGTGTCATGTGGACAGCTACCCGTTTGTGTTTTTCCATGCTTGCCATCTGTTGGAAATGCTAATGACTTTGAATACTGACCAATAATTAGAGGAAGGATAATTAATAATAGGCCCAAATGATTCCCAAATAGTTTCATTAATTTCAAGTGTCAAAAGTTGTTTTTCTTTAAACTTTATCTCTATTTTGGTAATGGAAAAGTGGCCTTATTCCCTCCCATACTTCAACACCAACTGTTACTCCTCAATCTGTACATCAGCCCTGACTTCACTCACACATATTTACATTAATCTACAGGATATCAGATCTGTCTATCTCACATATTAAAAATTGATGTCCAAAGAAGTTTCCCATTCCTACCCTTAGATTCCTAATCCTATCAGTGATGTAATTCAGTCTGAGTCTGATGGCCTGAGAAGCAGGGGAGCCAATGGTGTAAATCCCAGTTCATGGGCACAAAATGATGCAATGGGATGTCCGCATTCAAACAGTGAGGCAGAAAAAATGGGCAAATTCCACTTTCTTCTGCAAAGCTTTCTACACTCCTACTGTGCCACTTTCTCCCTATTTTACTGTGGCCAAGTTTCTTCGCATCTCAAGGCTTTGGAATACTCTGTTCCCTTCTGTGATATTCTTAACTCTCCATCCCCACTTCCATCAAGTGCCTAGATTCTTATCATCCTTGAGATATGATTTTTTTTTCTTTTTTTAGCTGAGCCATCCTGCCACCTGTTGGCAGCTCAGCTAGGGCTGGGAATCAAACTGCTGTTGCTCAGAGTTCAACTTGCACTCTTGAGCGAGCTCTTAACCAACTGAGCCACTCGGCAGGCCCTCAGATATGATTTTAAATGTTATTTGTCATGAAGTACTTCCCTGCTTACCCAGTCCAAAGTACCCCTTGCCTCACTACAATAGCCTTTGAAAAAAAATAACTATGATTTTTAAATTCAATATTTATTTTGGTTATTATTATCTTTTTGTTAGTAGCACATTTTTATTTTATTTCATTTTTTTATTAGTTTCAAGTGTAGAAAGCAACATAATAGTTAGACATTTACACCCCTTACAAAGTGATAACACCCCTCCTCCAAGTTACTACCCCCTGACATCTTTTATAACTGTTTCAATACCATTGACTATCTTCTTTTTGCTATACAGGTTTTGCACTCCAAAGTCACCCTTCTGCACATTAAATTCACCTGATTGGAAATCAAATTCACTTTCTTGCAAATCAAATTTCTCCTTTTGCAGATCAAATTTTTTCACAAAAGTGTTTTCTTAATCTTTGTAATAAAAATAAATCCAATGTTAAGTTATTGTTAAAATTAAACATTTTATTGTGTGTATTTAATAATAAACATAAAATACTTATTTAACATCCCAAATACTTATGTACTTATAGCTTCATTTATAACAGTTCTCCTGCCATTGTTTGTGGTAATTTCATATACATATTCATAAAATAATTATCACAATTTGTAGGAGTAATAGTTGCAATGAAATGATCAATAACATCTATTAAATGTTCATGGTTTGATGAATCAGCCAAAATATTTCTTGTACAGAACTTAATTTTTGAAAAACAAAGGCACAATTGAAAGTTAAAACACCAGCTTGTGTGACAGCGCCAACGGTTGGAGGACGAAATGTTTCTCTAATTGCAGCAATAAACATTCAAGGAATAGTGTGGCATGAAGTAATTGCACATGATACAGATACTTCAAATACTTTTTGCGAATTTCTTCAGAGATTATTGCAGGAATTGGATGAAGATAATCTGGAGGAAATGTAGTTTGTTTCGGACATTGTAAGCCTCCAAAAAACCAAGGAAGTACGTGATCTTGTTGGTCAGACAAGACAGTTTATTATTTCTACCACATTGATTTCTACCACATGATGAACCCCATTGAAGAAGTTTTTTTCAAAAATTAAGTTTTGCACAAGAAATACTTTGGCTGATCCATCAAACCATGAACATTTAGTAAATGTTGTTAATGTTAATAATGATTCTGTTGCAACTATTATTCCTATAGATTGTCATAATTATTTTATGAGTATATATGTATATATATGAAATTACCATGAACAGAGGCAATAGAACCATTATCAATGAAGCTATATGTATTTCTGATGTTAAAATAAATACTTTATGCCAATTATTGAATACATGCAATAAAATGTTTAATTTTAACTATAACAACATTGGATTTATTTTTTATTACAGAGATTAAGAAAACATTTTTGTGGAAAAATTTGATCTGCAAAAGGATTAATTTCATTTGCAAAAGGTGAATTTAATTTGCAAAAGGATGAATTTGGAGTGCAAATCCTGTACTCTACCTCCCTTGACTATATTTATATTTACTTATAGTTGACATACAATATTCTACTTCAGCTTCAGTTATGCAGCACGTTGGCCATGCATACACAATGTATGAAGTGATCCCCTTGGTAAATCCAGGGCCCATCTGGCACCTTACATAATCTTTACAACATTGTTGATTATATTCCCCATTCTGTATTTCATATCCCCATGACTATATTGTGTCTACTAATTTGCTCTTTCTAATCCCCTCAACATTCTCCCTGCTGCTCTTCCTCTTCCCATCTAGCAACCAACAATTTTTTTTTCTACAGAACACAGGGATTAAAAATAACCTAAAATAAAAAATATGTTTTTAGGTTATTTTTAATCCCTGTCTTTCTCCAATAGTCTGTAAATCCATAACAGTAAGGCTTATAGTTTGTTCATTACTGTATTATCACCACTCAGAATATTACCTACCTCATGGCGAGTGCTCCAAAAATATGTGCTCAATAATAAATATAAACATAATTGAATAAATGAATGAGACCAGTTCTAGTCTCATGACAAATGATTCTTAGGTGTTAAATTAATTTACTAAACATATTAAAGATGCCCTAGGCTTTAAAAAAAAATCTAAGTAAATGTCACCCCACACACACACTTCAGTAAATTGGTACTTTCTAGTTTCTTGCTTTCTTTTTCCGTTTTGTTGTTGTTGTTGCTGTTACACTTGAGAAACCTTGGAAAAGAAGGTTGAGATGAGCTGTGAATGAGGCTTCAGTGCTGAACTTTGTAAGACTATTTGCCTGAACTAATGAAGAGAGGTGCTAAATAAAATGTAAAGGGAATAATGCAGATCATCTAAAGAAAAAGGAACAAGGCATCAGTGTAGATGACAGGAAAGCAAGCATGTCACAGAGCAGGAAAAAGGTAAGCTGCATGGCACTAGTACAGTACTGCCACAGGGGAAGGGTAAACAACAACAACAAATATTCTAGGGAGGGAAAGGGATACCTTCAAAAAGATCACCTAGACCTCAAGCTCTAACATATAAATGCCAATCATATAAACAGATGCCTTTTCATAGGCATCAGTGATCAACTTAAAATAAATTTTGCTCATATGTATCCCTCCTCAAATGGCAAAATATTCCACCAGCTATCATAGCTTTTAATGTGCATAAAAGTTGTTTCTCTGAACATCTGTAACACTCTGAACACTCTGTGCCATTTTAACATCAAGGGGCAAGATCATAGCCAAGATACCAAAGATAAATTTTCCACAAGGAGGGCAGATGCATAGTAGGGACTTACTCAGTTTCATCCTGCATTCAGTGTCATTGTAAATTAATATTTTAGCATTAATTTTTAATTTTGTGCTTTACATTTTCTATTTGAAGTGATCTTGACAATTCCAGTTAATTTTGCCAAACAAATTGGTGAAAGATTATGTTGGCTCCAGTGCAAAATTCAACCAGGAGGTGGCTCTTTCAGGAAATACAAATAGCTTTCAAGACATGAAACGCTACTCTTCTATAATGACTTTGAATGCTTGCTTTTATGGGAAGTTTTTTTTTTTTTTGAGGGCAGTGTCACTGGCCTTCATATGTGGGGCCCAACTGGGGCCACTGGCTTCCCAAGCCAGCGCTTAACCACCGTGCCACTCGGCCTGCCCTATGGGAAGTTTTGATATAAAGTAAATGTACAGCCAAAAGAATTAGTTGTTTTACTGAGAATTTTAAAACCAGCCAACAAAAGACTGCTGGGGCATGGAAATGGTACCCATCTAATAGAGGCGGTCAGGAAGCTAGCTACTTTGGCTAGTTGAGTGTTGTGTTTAATGGAGAAATTTTAGTTTTCAATCTGATCTAGATTTCACCACCAGAATATCCAGCAGCTAGAGAACTTGGGACTTTAGGGGTAATAGTGAGTGAGCCCGTCCTGTGAGAAACTTTTAAGCAGGTCAGTATCCGTCTGTATTTATAAAGCTCAAACTCCAAAATGGGATAAAAAAAATCAGAATTCAAGCATGTTAGCAATTATAAAACAAAATGATGATTATAGTGAGATTTTTAATTGTTGTCAGAACAATAGTTGGTGGAATCAGTCCCCTTATATTATAGAAAAATGGAGTTATTTTTAATAAGATTATTTATAAAAATATAGCTAACATACAATATTATGTTAGCTTCAGGTGTACATCATAGTTATTCAACATTACCTACCTAGCACTATACAGTGTTATTACCATATTATCTACTTTATTCCCTATGCTAAAGAAGTGATCACCATGATAAGTCCAGGGACATCTGACCCTGTATCATGCTATCATAATATTATTGATCTTTTCCTCACTTAACAATTTTTTCAGTTAGATTAGAGTTGACATTTAGTATTATTTTATATTAGTTTCAAATGTATAGCATAGTGGTTAGACATTTACATAATTTAGGAAGTGATCTGCTAACTAGTACCACCTGGCTCTATACATAGTTATTACCATATTCTTGATTATCTTCCCTATACTTTACATCCCACTGACTATTTTGTAACTACCAATTTGTATTTGTTTTTTTAAAATTAAAGTGTATTGGGGTGACAATGGTTAGTAAAATTACATAGGTTTCAGGTTTACAATTCTGTAATACATCATCTATATATCACATTGTGTGTTCACCACCCAGAGTCAGTTCTCCTTCCATCACCATATATTTGATCCCTTTTACCTTCATCTAACATTACCCTGCTGCTTTACTTTCTGGCAACCACTAAACTATTGTCTGTGTCTATGCATTTCTGTTTCTTTATTTGTCTTGCTCATTTGTTGCTTTCAGTTTCCTATACCACATATCACTGAAATCATATGGTCTCAGCTTTTTCTGTCTGACTTACTTCACTTAGCATAATAATATCAAGATCCATCCATGTTGTCACGAATGGCATAATTTCATCTTTTTTTTATATAAGAATAGTATTCCATTCTGTATATATACCAGATCTTCTTTATTCAATCATCTATCAAAGGACACTTTGGTTGTGTGCCATGTCTTGGCCACCATAAAAAAAACCTGCAAGAATCATCACAGCACATATGTCTTTATGGATAAATGCATGGAATCACCAGAGATCCTGAGCATCCAAAGCAATCCTAAGAAAAAAGAATACTGCTGGAGGTATCACACTCCATGACATCAGCTTGTACTACAGAGAAACAATAATCAAAACAGCATGGTATTCACAGAAAACCAGACACACAGACCAATAGAACAGAATTGAAAATGCAGAAATAAACCCACATAAATATGGACAGATATTTTTGACAAAGGAGTCAAAAACATACAATGGAGAAAATACAGCCTCTTCAATAAATGGTGCTGGGAGAACTGGAAAGCCACATGCAACGGAATGAAATTAGAATGCTGTCTGTAACTGTGTACCAAAATTAACTCAAAATGGATCAAAGACTTAATCATAAGAACTGAAACAATAAACTGCATAGAAGAAAACATAGGTACTAAACTTATGAACTTGAGTTCAAAGAGGATTTTATGAATTTCATAAATTTGACTTCAAAGGCAAGGGAAGTAAAAGCTAACATAAATGAATGGGACTATATCAAACTAAAAAGCTTCTGCACAGCAAAAGAAAACATTGAAAAAATAAAGAGGCAACCAACTGAATGGGAGATTTTTGCAAAGAACGCATCTGATAAAGGGCTAATATCCAAAATATATAAGGAACTGATACAACTCAAAAAAAAACCACCCAAAAACTATCCAATTAATAAAATGGGCAAAGGACCTGAATAGACATATCTCCAAAGAGGACATAAAAATGGTCAGTAGACATATCAAAAAATGTTCAGCATCACTAATCATCAGAGAAATGCATTAAAAACCACAATGAGATATCACCTCACACCAGTTAGAATGGCTATCATCAAGACAAGAATAAACAAGTGTTAGAGAGGCTGTGGAGAAAAAGGAACACTCATACACTGTTAGTGGGAATGTAGAGTGTTGCAGCTGCTGTGGAAGGTTGTGTGGAGGCTCCCTAAAAAATTAAGAATAGAATCATTATAAGACCCAGCAATCCCTCTCCTGGGTACTGTATTTCCTTGAAAATAATCCCTACAATGATTTTTCAGGATGCTTGTAATACCTACCCCAAACACAAGCCCCAGTAAAGATCATCAGCCAGACATGACTGTTTGAATAAATGTAGATTTTTGTACATGAATAAATGAATAAATGTAGATTGTTGGAGCAAAAGTTAATATAAGACCCAGTCTTATTTTCAGGGAAACATGATATATACCCAAAAACTTTGAAACAATATGTATTCCTTAATATCTTCACCTTTTTCACCCTGCCCCTAACCCCACTCTTATCTATCACCTTGATAGATCTAGTACCTATCTCGCACCATACATAGTTATTACAATATTATTGACTATATTCCTTATGCTATACTCTACATCCCCATGACTACTGTATAACAACCAATTTGTACTACTTAATCCCTTCCCCTTCTCACCCACCCCTAACACTCCTATTTTAAAGAAGTGCCTCTAAGATTCCTTGTAATATTGGTTTGGTGGTGATGAACTTCTTTAGCCTTTTCTTGTCTGGGAAGCTCTTTATCTGTCCTTTGATTCTAAATGATGATAGCTTTTCTAAATAGAGTAATCCTGGCTGTAGGTCCTTGCTTTGCATCAGTGAATATTTCCTGCCAGTCCCTTCTGGCCTGCAAAGTTTCTGTTCAGAATTCATCTGACAGTCTTATGGGAGCTCCCTTGTAGGCAAATAACTGCTTTTCTCTTGCTGCTTTTAAGATTCTCTCTTTGTCTTTAACCTTTGGTATTTTAATTATGATGTGTCTTGGTGTGGGCCTGTTTGGGTTCATCTTATTTGGGATTCTCTGTGCTGCATAGGCTGGTATAACTATTTCCTTTGCCAGATTAGGAAAGTTTTCCATCAATATTTCTTCAAATAAGTTTTCAATTCCTTGCTCACTCTCTTCTTCTGGTGCCCCTATAATGCTTGTTATGCTTAATGTTGTCCCACAAGCCCCTTAAACTCTACACGCCCCTTTTTGGATTATTTTTTTTTCTTTTTGCTGGTCTGATTGATCTGCTACCTTATATTCTAAATTACTGATTTGATCCTCTATTTCATCTAATCTACTGTTGATTCCCTCTAACATATTCTTCACTGTAATTATTGTCATCTTTATTTCTGACTGGTTCTTTTTCATGTTTTCCATCTTCACTTTTATGTTTCCTATCTCTTTGTTGAAATTCTCCCTGAGATCATTGAGCATCCCTATAACCAGTGTTTGGAACTCTGCATCTGGTAGATTACTTGTCTCCATTTTGTTCAGTTATTTTTCTGGAGCTTTGACCTTTACTTTTATTTGGGAAATGTTTCTTTGCCTCCTTATTTTGGCTTCCTCCCTGTGTTTGCTTCTATATATTAGGTAGGGCTGCTATATCTTCTGGTCTCAGTAGACTGGCCTTATATAGTAGGTGTGCTGTGGGACCCAGTGGTTCAGTGTTTCTGATTACCTGAGTCATGCATTCCAGGTGTGTCCCTTGTGTGGGTTGTGTGTGCCTTCCTCTTGTAGTTGAGCCTTGGTTGATATTCGCACATCAATAGGAGGGATTGACCCAGGTGTTCACTGGTTTTGAGGACTGGCCTTGACCACAGTGGAAGAGTTGTTGTGCAGGGGCTGACCTTACAGAGCAGGATCTGCCTTAGCAGGACTCTGGTGTCTGCCCAATCTGCCCCTTGGGTGTGTCATTCTTGGAGGTGGCTGGGTGATGCTCTAGTTCATTGCAAAGATGACCACTGGGGGCACCAGCCCCAGGACCACCTTGGAGGGGACCCGCTATAGGTCAAGTTTAGCCACAACCTGTGCCCCACCCAAGGCCATATGGCAGAAGCCACAAAGAAATCCACAGATGGCTGCTGCCCATGCCATACTTGGAAGTGCATTGAGAGGCCAACCTTTTAACCAATGTCAGCTGCCACTAGTGCCATGGTTACAGCTGCTCAGCCAGGGGTACAGGACATGCTCATGCCAAATGCTGATTGTTTGGGTTCCATGAACATTTGAGAGATGCTAGGAAAGTCTGTAGCATGAGCTAAGGCAGGTGGTTTGTAGGGAACAGTCAATGGAAGCAGCTTAGGTGTGTCTGAAAGATGGGCAAGGTAGGGTCTGGAATATTCAGGATGTGGCAAACGAATGGCACAGACGCAGGTATGGTGGCTGCCTGTCTTTGCATATCAAGAAGGGGGAGACCTCAAGAAAGAAAATGGCCTCCACCAGCTCCTCTGTCCAGGAGAAAGCTGCTCCTCCAATCCCTGTCCTAAAGCCAGAAAACTCATTTCCCCCCATCCATCCTTGCCACTTCTCCAGCTGCTGACCCAGTGCTAGAACTCAGAGCCAGTGATTCCATCAGTAAGTCAGTGCATGGTCACTTTAAGAGGAGCACCTGGGACTCCAGCCACCGTCAGTCTCACTCAGTCACAATCTCTACCTTTTTGCATAAACAGAACTTAAGGGAACTTCTCTCCCTGGCACTGGAACCATGGGCTGGGGAGGGACTGGGACACTTTGCTTCTCTGGGGGATCAGGGACCTCCACAGATGAAATATCCCTCCCAATCTGTAATGGTCACATGAGGTGTGGAACCAGCCCATTTCCCATTTCTGCAACCCCTACTAGTCTTGAGGAAGCTTCTTCTGCATGTCTTAGTTGTAGGACTTTGGTTCTGCAAGACTTTAGGTGATTCTCCATGCTGGTTGTTTTGTAGTTTAGTTCTAATTTTGATGTGGCCATGAGAGAAGGTAAACACCACGTTTACCTACTCTACAATCTTTACTGGACCTGTAATGGAGTTTTGAATAGTGTGATTCCAGATATAGGGATTGAGAGGAGAGAAAGGATCGTATGAAGTGGAACATTCAAGAAACTTTGCTGTGAGCTGGTAAGATTTGTGATGGGCCTGAAAATAATGGAGATGGCAGTTGCTTGGATAAACATCAAGGAACACATTTTCTTGTTTTCTTTCTTTCTTTTTTTTTTTTTTAGAAATCCCCTTTAAGCAACACTTATGAGGGATAGGGAAGGAAACAAACATGAGTGGATAATAAAGAGGAGTGAGATAAAACATTAGAAGTTTCCAAGGCGAACATTTATCTCTGAAGAGAGAATCATAAAGTAATTTTAAAGTACAGAGTATAAGTTATTCAGATGAGTCAATCTCACTTCTCTGCTCTAAGGCACACAGTTAATGGAATGACATTTGAATTTTAATTATTTTTTGTAACTCATTTGGTGTTTTAGCAGAAAATTCCCATTTCTTCTTTTCATAAGATTTTTTTATACAGGCCTGTTGCTTGAGTGAGATTTCTATCAGATTTCAAATTTCAATGTCACCTCTTGTCCTGTGTAACAAATTAAAAAATGAAAACCTTGAATAATAGGTAAAGTATTAACCTCAGAGCTGTAGCTAGATTTCTTTCATAAAACCTGTGTCTTCCACCAGTCATATCTGAAATTTTACATGATATTTCAAGACTAAAGTAACCGGTAAGGTTAGGAGAAAGCCAAAAGCCCAAGGCACTTCAGAAACAAAAATGATGACTTACCTTGTTGGGTGAGGGGTCAGAAGAGGGCGCCACAGGCTTTAGGAGCACTTCTGTCAAAACAGTGCTAGCCCTTTAAGGAGAAAGGTAGTTAGAATGATGAAACCACATTATTATTGTTTTCATTGAATAATTACTGGGTGTTCCTGTGTAAGCCGTCAAAGGAAACATTTCTTCAAAAGATAGAAATAATTATGCTTGAAACTTACCTCATTAATTTTTGAAAGTTTCTACCTCAAACTCAGATTCTCTGTGCAGTAACTGTTTAAAGATACCAGATTCTAATCTTCTTTTCTCTATGCCTACCTAATAAAGGGATAACAAAAGATAGGTTCTCAAAATTAATTATTTCTGCTATTTAAATCCAGAAATTGGGAAATTAGTGGCATCTTAGAGATCATATCCAACTCTCTTTTTTGACAGAAAGAGAAGCTGAAGTCCTAGGGAATCACACAACTGGGTGTTGACAGAGATGGGATGAGATTCGAGGATTCCCAGTCTTCTGTGGGACTCTCTTTAATATAGCAACCTAGGAAGTCCAATAAAAAGTTATGTGTAAGGTGGTAATGTGAAAAAAGAACTGTTCTCATCAGTTAGAAATGCTTACTGAAACATTTATGGATAAAATAACATTACATTTGGGATTTGCTTTAAAATACTCTAGTAAAAATTATGAGGGTAGGCAGGTAAATACAATAAGATTTGTAACATGTTCTTAAATTTTAAAGGTGGATTATGGGATCACACCAAAATTACAAATAATTTATACAACATTCAACCCTGGAAGTCCCCAGATGAACAGAACCTCTAAATGAAGAACTTAAAGAGGAGGGCACGTTGACACTGATAAGATGTGCAGAGACGAGAGAGGGCGAACCCTGTGAGGGACACCATGGCACCGGGCAGGCTTCTCTGGATGGGGAGAGACCCTCCGGCCTCACACCGAGTTCACCAGCCCAGAGTTACTTTGCCGGGAAAGGAGTTCCATGAGAACTGGCAGTAGAAATTAGTGAGTACTCTATTTGCTCAGCTCAGTGAGTCTGAGAGTGGCCAGAGAAGCAGTGGAACCAATACATGGACTCGCTCACTGGTGAGCACTGACCTGGTCCCTGGTGGAGGGAATAGTGGTGTGAGTGGGGCGCAGGAGCCTGCAGGGAAAGATTGAACTAAGTGCCTTTGGCACGGGAACTGAAGGTTTTGGGACCATTGTTCCCCTGGTGTGGAGCTTGCACACAAGTAGTGTACTGGAGGCTGCCATTTTATTAGGGTTGGGCCATCCCACAGAGGGTCAGGTCCGGGACTGCATTGCTCTGTTGGAATTGGCACAGGACTGTGTGTGTGTGCATGCATATACATGATACCTTGGAGCCCCGTCTTCCGCACAGCTTGTGCTGCATAGCCAGGGAAACAGAAGGCGGGCTCGATCCAGCCCCTACAGACTATTCATTGAGACGCAGGATTTCACCAGCCACCTTGGGTCCCTGCACTCCGCACTGTGCACGCAGAGTTGCCAGGCTGGTGACTGATTGTCGGGCTGCTTGGTCTGATCTGCGAGCAGCTGATTGGGACAGGCTGAGACAGGGAGTTTTCCTGGGAGTGTTGGGCCATGAGATATGCACCTGTGTGATCCAGCTATGGCTTTCCTGGTGATCTAATACATTGAAGCAATCCCAGAGCAACAGCCAGAATGAGGAAACAAAGAAACATGTCCCAAGTAAAAGATCATAAGAAACCTCTAGAAATGGATCTAAATAAAACAAAGGGATCCAACATTTCAGAGACAGAGTTTAGAACACTGATGATAAGAATGTTTAATGAACATAGTGAGGATATAAGGAAGGATACAGAAATCATAAAAAAACAACCATTTAGAACTAAAAAATACAATAACTGAAATGAAGGACACAGTCGAAGGAATCACCAGTAGAGTAGATAAAGCAGAGAATCGGGTCAGAAATTTAGAAGACAAAATAGCAGAAATCAACCAGTTGGAACAACAAAAAGAAAGAAGAAGAAAACACAATGAAAATAGTTTAAGAGACCTGTGGGACAAGATCAAACGCAACACTATTCACATTATAGGAACACCAGAAGGAGAAGAGAAGAAGCAAGTGGTCGAGAATATATTTGAAGAAGTAATGACTGAAAACTTCCCTACCCTCATGAAGGAAATTGACATACAAGCCCAGGAAGTGCAGAGTTCCAAACAAGCTGAACCCAAACAGGTCTACACCAAGACACATCATAGTTAAAATGGCAACGGTTAAGGACACAGGCAGAATCCTAAAAGTAGCAAGAAAAAGAGAGCAGGTTACATACAAACGAACTCCTATAAGACTAACAGCTGACTTTTCTACAGAAACTCTGCAGGCCAGAAGGGAGAGGCAGGAGATATTCAAAGTGATGCAAAATGAAGGCCTACAACCAAGATTGCTTTACCCAG
Source organism: Aselliscus stoliczkanus (assembly GCA_033961575.1). Classification (NCBI taxonomy): domain Eukaryota; kingdom Metazoa; phylum Chordata; class Mammalia; order Chiroptera; family Hipposideridae; genus Aselliscus; species Aselliscus stoliczkanus. The sequence continues at coordinate 81,141,574 of CM066737.1, forward strand.
CATGGCTATCACTTAAAATTGAAGGAGATATAAAGAGCTTCTCTGAGAAGAATAAGCTTAAGGAATTCATTACCACCAAGCAAGCATTGCAGGAAATGTTAAAAGGGCTTTTTTAAACAGAAGAAAGGGGAAAACAAGCTAACCTAGGAAGACTAGGAATACAAATAACAAAATGGCAATACATATGCACCTATCAATATTCACTTTAAATATGAATGGGCTAAATGTTCCAATCAAAAAACACAGAGTGGCAGGGTGGGTAAGAAAACAGGACCCATGTGCATGCTATTTACAAGAGACTCGTTTCAGATCAAAACCCGCACACAGACTGAAAGTAAAGGGATGCAATAAGATATTTCACGCAAATGGAAATGAGAAAAAAGCTCAGTCGCAATACTTATTTCAGACAAAACAGACTTTAAAATGAAGACTACAATAAAAGACAAAGAAGGACACTACATAATAATAAAGGGTTAGATCCAACAGGAGGACATAACCCTAGTAAACATCTATGCACCCAACATAGGAGCTCCTAAATATATAAACAGGTTTTGACAAACATAAAGATGGAGGTCAACAATAACAGTATCGTAGTAGAGGATACAACACCCCATAGTCTCCAATGGAGAGATCCTCCAGACAGAAAATCAACACGGACATAGTGACCTTAAATGACACTTTAGACTAGCTGGATTTAGTCGATATTTTTAGAGCTTTTCACCCCAAAGCAAGAGAATATACATTCTTCTCAAGTGCACATGGAACGTTTTCGAAGATAGACCACATGTGAGGCCACAAAACAAGTCTCAGTAAATTTAAGAAGATTGAAATCATATCAAGTAGATATAGAGGAAAAAATGATGGTTGCTAGCTGAAAGGGGGTGGGGATGAGGGAGAAGGGGAAGGGATCAGACAGCATAAATAGGTAACTACAATATTGCCACAGGGATATGAAAGACCGTTCTGGGAATATAATTAGTTTTGTGAATGTTTTGTAGGGTGTCAGATGGTCACATGTCTTGTTGGGTAGACCAATTCAGGGATAGAGTAGAGGCTTGATTGCTGTGCTGTTCACCTGAGCTGATGTTGTATTATATTGTATATTAACTGTGCTTGAATGTATATATATATAGTCACGGGCTGTGGGGTACAGTGTGCGAGTGGAGTCAAGGGAATTGTAATAGATATGTATGATATGGGAGGGTAGTGAGGCGGTGGATTGGGGGAGGGGGAATTTCACTTTGAGGGGTAACAAGTATAACTATTGTGCTGTGTAGTAAAAAATAAATAAATAAATAAATAAATAAATAAATAAAAGCTGGATTATGGGTACATTAGAACTCATCACACTATTCTCTTTATTTTTGTTTGACTATTTCTATATTAAAGAGTATTTTTAGAGACTTCCGGTAAAATGGCAGAATAGATGGACACTGTGCTAAGTACCTCCCAGGATCCCACCAAAATTACAAACAATTTATACAACGTGGAACCACCAAGGTTCTCGGAACACTAGATGAACAGAATCACTAAACGAAGAACTTAAAGAGGAGGCACAACAAAAAGACCAAAGAATAAAAAGAAAAAAGTTTTTTAAGAGCCTTATGGGACAAGATGAAGCACAAGCACTGTCAACTCATAGGAATACCAGAAGGAGAAGAGAAGAAGCAAGGGGTCAAGAATGTATTTGAAACAATAATGACTGAAAACTTCCCTACCCTGGTGAAGGAAATCAACATACATGCCCAGGAAGTGCAGAAGGTTCCAAACAAGCTAAACCAAACAGATCCACACCAAGACACATCATAGTTAAAATGGCAAAGGTTAAAGACAGAGACAGAATCCTAAAAGCAGCAAGTGAAAGACAGCAGGTTACATACAAAGGATCTCCTATTAGACTAACAGCTGACTTGTCTACAGAAACTCTGCAGGCCAGAAGGGAGTAGCAGGAGATATTCAAAGTGACACAAAATAAAGGCCTACAACGAAAATTGCTCTACCCAGTACGGCTATCACTTAAAATTGAAGGAGAAATAAAGAGCTTCTCAGAAAAGAATAAGCTTAAGGAATTCATTACCACCAAGCCAGCATTGCAAGAAATGTTAAAAGGGCTTTTTTAAACAAAAGAAAGTGGTAAATAAGCTAACCCAGGAAGACCAGGAATACAAATAACAAAATGGCAATACATAGGCACCTATCAATAATCATTTTAAATATGAATGGACTAAATGCTCCAATCAAAAGACAGAGAGTGGCTGAGTGGATAAGAAAATAGGACACAGGTATATGCTGTTTACAGATGGAATAAGATATTTCATGTAAATGGAAATGAGACAAAAAAAAGCTGGAGTACCAATACTTACTTTGGACAAAATAGACTTTAAAATGACTACAATAAAAGACAAAGAAGGGCACTATAACCCTAATAAACATCTATGCACCCAACATAGGAACTCCTAATTACATATAACAGATTTTGACAGACATAAAGACAGACCAACAGTAACACTATCATAGTAGGAGACTTCAACACCCCACTGTCACCAATGGACAGACCCTTTTGACAGAAAATCAACCCAGAAAAAGTGGCCTTAAATGAAACTTTAGACCAGCTGGACTTCATTGATATATTTAGAGCATTTCACCCTGAAAAAACAGAATATACATTCTTCTCAAGTGCACATGGGACATTTTCCTGGATAGACCACGTTAGGCCACAAAACAAGTCTCAGTAAATGTAAGAAGATCGAAGTCATATCAAGCAGATATAAAGGAAAAACTGATGGTTGCTGGCTGGGAGGGAGTGGGGATGAGGGAGAAGGGGAAGGTTTTGGACAGCATAGGTAAGTGACTACAATGTTGCCACAGGAATATGTGGGGCAGTTCTGGGAATGTAATTGATAATGTTGTGAAGAGACTATTATGTTAAGTGAAATAAGTCAGTCGAAGAAAGACAAATACCATATGATCTCACTTATATGTGGAATCTGAAAAACTGAATGAAATAGCAAAGTAAACAGACTGAGAGATATAGAGGAAAAATTGAGGGCTGCTAGTTGGGAGGGGGGTGCGTATAAGGGCGAAGGGGAAGAGATTAGACAGCATAAATAGACAACTACCATATTGACACACGGATATGAAACACAGTTTGGGGAATATAATAATGTTCTAAAAATTTTGTGGCGTGTCAGATGGTCACATGTCTTGTTAGGGAGACCACTTCATGGATGGAGTAGAGGCTTGATCACTGCACTGTACACCTGAAGCTGATGTTGTATAATATTGTATGCCTACTGTAACTGAATATATAGATAGTCACGGGATATGGAGTATACTGTGGAAGTGAGTCAAAGGAATTGTAATAGTTATGTATGATATGGTGGGGGAGGAGTTGGGTGGCCAACTGGGGGAGGGTGTTTGTCAGTTTGAGGGGTAAAAAGTATAACTATTGCATTGTGTTGTACACCTGAAACTAATTTTTTTAAAAAAAATGTTTATTTCACAATAAAAGATTTATAAAAAAAGAAGAGTATTTTTAAAAGTAAGGATATATAACACAAAATTAAAACATTATATATAATCTATAGATTTCATGATCCATGATGGTGATCAAGACTTTCTAATAAAATATGTCTTAAAACCAATAAAAGTTTATAAATAGATACCTGCTAAAGCGAGCGTGCCTCTCTATGATATTGTATACTATCATGTGCTAAAATGGAGGCTTTTGCTTTTAAGAGAAATGTAATTAAATTAACAACTTTGGAGATGATAACTTTATTATCTGCATTATATTACGTGTATTGGTCTCTTAATTTTATTCAGCAAAACCAACAAATCTATGTTATGTTGTATATGTTTGTAAATGTAGGGGAGAGGGAGTACAATACTTCTTAATAAAGTTAAATTCTACAACAACTGATTTGAAAGAGCATTTCCGGAATAATTTGATAATCTGTGCATTAAAATTTTAATTTTCAAGGAAAACAATCAATCAAAAAATCAATTTTTCTAACATCACCTACTCTATAGATACACAGACACAGAATGTTTGTGACTCATCAGCAGGGGAGAAGAACCAGGGGAGCAACAGTGAAATGGATCAAGGGAGGGGGTGAGTTGAGTCTCTGGCTACATATTAAATACACTGGATTTTCCTGGAAGAGAAGATACTTTTTAATACCTGCAAACGAGGACCATATGTACCTTCTGTTTGCATAGAACAGATGACCACTAAGAGCTTATGTATCAAAAAAGTCTTCCTATAAAGTCTTGCTCTTTCTCTTCAAGGAAGTTTCTGGGCAAACAGTTGACATTTTGAAAATATTTTAAGAAAAAAAAATCCAGATATGGGAAAGTAAAGGTCATGGGGAGAAGAGGGCTTTAGAAAACCTAGCTTATGCAAGCAGTGTAAAGATGTTGAAATGTACAAAGATAAATGAAGCCAGGTGCATGAGAGAGACAGATGTCAGATCTGGGTTAGAGTCAAGTCACCCACTTGGGAATCAGGTTTAGATTTGAGTTGGTAAGAGGGAATAGAGCCAAAATATGAAGTTTTGGCTGAGCAAAAGCTAAATGAGTTTGATGAGCTTAGGAATTTAGTTTTATTTTGAATAAAACTCACTTTTAACTTCTTAAATGGAATACTGCAATTCTAGTTTTAAAGGAGAGGATACTCACTTAAAAATACCCTGTGTTTACAAGAATAAATGCTTTCTAAAGAAAGGATTGGAGTCAGAAGTGAGAAAAAGAGAGGGATGTCAAAACAGAACATAGTATTTAGAAATAGAATTATACTGGTAATCAGGACACCTGGATTTTAACTGCAGTTGTGATGTTAATTTGCTACTATAGTCAAGCTCCATCCCTCACTGGACCTTACTGTCTTCATCTGATTATTTAAGATGGTTATACTAAATAGCCTTCCAGGTCTTTATAATTCTTGATTTTTGGTTCAAATCATTTAGAATCATTTACTGCATATTTGCTAGTTTTAAACTGATGTTCATATATAGCTAATAATAACTAATAAAGCTAATTAAGCTAAAACATTAATATTAATTTTAGTTGGAGACTCTTGCTACCATTCTAATCATATTAGTGCTAAATGAGAGGTATATTTGGTTTTGAAGCATTATGCTGAGCACCACTTCTCATTGCCTATGTCTAGAGATAGAAATGGAGAAAATATAGGGAATTGGGCTGTTTACTAAATCCAGGAAAACACACACTGGAAATGGCTGATTTAGAGAAGTCTCTGACCCTAGCTCTTTTCTTTTTCTATACTCCAAACACCTCCTTGGTAACTAGGATCTCCAGTTAAACTTGATGTTCCTATCCTAGTTGGCTGCTGTACTCTCTCTTTCACCAGCCCCAAGAGTTATGCAGCTGTTAGGAGATGTGATCAGTGTCTAATTTCCCCTTCTGTCTGTAGAGATTGAGGCTTTGCCCATCTGAATCCATCTATAAGATGTTTTCCCTCATCTAACTCTGGGGATGTTCTTTCCCATATTTCAGTTCCTCTCTTTAACTCTAAATGTTACGTCAGCACCTCTCATAATTGGGGGTACAAGCCTAAATGTGTCAGTAAATTTAGGAAGGAAAAGTTTTGTGACAACCTATTAAGCATCAAGTAGTAGCTCTTCTTCCAAAGGAACATTTACTGTGAAACTTGTCTCCATGGAGTATGCAGAAAATAAGTTATCTTTCTCAGTGAAATATTCCTGTAATCAGATTAGTCTCATTTTTGCTATGGCCTTGCTGTGTGATCTCAGACAGGAGCCAGTTTTTCTGGGAAAGAACTCTTTTCTACATATCTTGTGAATACAAAGCAGATGTAGAACTGAACCCATTTGTCACAAGAGGCATACAGGACAATTTTGGGAAACTTATGGGAAAATATTTTATTTTGGTAACTAATGAATTAATTATCATTTATAATAGATTAGTACTTATTTTTTGCAATTACTATCTCTTTTGTCAGTTGTGACTTGTTTTTCAAACATATAGTAAGATAATATTTTCTTTTAAAGGAAGTTAAATAACTTTACACAAAATTAAATTTAAGTAGATTAAGGAAATACATGTATACATATCAAGTGGTGATAAGCAGATATGGAAAAAATCATGCAGGAGGTACAAGAATGATTGAAATTTGGGAAACACAGGACCTAACAACCTCAAAATTGCTGTTAGCCTTTAAATTATGTGATTTTGTCAATGGTCAGTAAAAGAAGAATTAAATCATGAAATTATTTTCTCTTTGCTTCTTTGTTCTTCTCCTTCCACTCAGTGCCATGTGTTTTATTAATGGATGTCTGCTAAGTGCTCAGCTATTCCAAAAACATCAGCTTTGCCTAGGTCATTTTCAGGAAGAGCAACTTGCCTATTAGATGAAAGGCGGTCTTACCACATGTTGACATTGTTCTTCTCGGAAATTACTATGACAAGTCTATAAACATATATGCTTTCACAAAAGGTGTTACAATAGTGATAGAGATAAGCCATGGATCCTTATTTCACCATAAATGTTCATAATAAATGTCATCTGCAGCTGATTGTCAGAATAAATCTCAAAAAACAGCCAAGAATTTTGGGCTGCATGGTTCTTTTACAAGCTGAGGAATAGGTCTTACTATTGTGGGAAATGTGCATCACGAATGGCAAGGACTAGTTGAGCATTTGCAACTCAGAATAAAACCAAAAGAACAAACTAAATTCCCAAACAAAAGATCTGTTATAGTCTCCATGAGAAAACAATTTCAAATGTCCTTCAATGAGTACAACATAGCAGGATTATATATATTATAGAGATTAATGAAGTTCTCATATGTAAATAGCATCTACACTTTCATTAACTTCTACGTTTTCATTAACTTCATTATGTCTCAGACAACCTAAGAAGGTAGGCAGAGCAGATAGTATTGCCTCCACTTTAGGGAAGAGATCATTGAAAACTAGCAGAGGAAGCATTTCTGATCGATTTGATCTACTTTGTACATTAGAGGCAGAGTAGGCATCATAATTATAAAACCAAGGCATTTTGGCCTCTTATGAGAAGCTAGGTTCTATATAGACTAAATTGTCACTGGAAATAGCAGTGATAAAGGGTTTTAGATGATGAGACAATGGTAGGGGTAGGAGTCCCAAGCTCCCCCTTCAATGTTCTGATATCTCTTGACAAGCAGGCACAGGACCACACTTCTAAACTATCCTGAAAGCTGAGCATCCCTGGAGGAAGCTGCTCTTCTGGTGTAAACTAGTAGAAGGAAGCATTTTGAGGTAAATTTATATAAGCATAACCTTTGATGTACCCAGTTTGAGAATATAACTGAACAGATCATTACACATAGTTTTTCTTTTGTCTTCGGGTAACTGAACTTTGGATTTTCACTTTCAAATAACATTTAATGAGGCAATAAAGTACCTCTAAACATTGATAAAGGCAAAAGAGCTAAGAACAGTATATCTTTAGCTATTCTTCTGTCTCTGATCAAGACAGATTTCAGAATATCATTAGGAACCTAAGGGGAAGGAAGACAAGGCCAGAAATAGAGGTTTAGGAATCATCAGTGTGGAAGTAGTCGTTGAAATAACAAAAGTAGATGTGTTTGCCTAGCATTGTTGGGCAGCATCAAGAGAAGAGTAATGGGCCTTGGATGCAACCTAGGGAAGAGAAATACTGAATGGCTCCAAGTGGAGGGCTGTACCAAAAGGAGAACAAAAGGAAGTCGACATAGAGGTAGGAAGAAAATCATGATTGATATTGGTTTAAAAAACCTAAGGGAACAGTTTCAACAAGTGGTGGTGAACAGTGTCACTCATTTTAAAAAGTAAAGGGCAGTGAAGTCTTGAGAAAATATCATTTCATATATTGATCGAGGGTCACTATTGACAATCAAGAGAATATTTTCTGACATCTATGTATTTTATTTATTAATTTAATTGTGTTTATTCTCTTTAATATATGCAGAAGGAGGATTCAAATCTTCAATTAAAGTCAATACCACCCCCCCATCATTATTTTTCCTAAGGAATCTTTGTAAATAAGGTGAGCCACTAGTTAGGAGTCAGGGGTCTCATATCTAATCATGTCACTCTGTGCAAGGCAAAACATTGGAGCACCAGTGTTCTTACATCTCAAAATCTGAAATAATTTGGGGATAGGTTTTTCACTGGAGAAATGTCACAGATAAAAGTATATAACAGGACCTGCCAAATGGCTCAGTTGGTTAAGAGCGCGAGCTCTGAGCAACAGGGTAACCAGTTCAATTCCCACATGGGCCAGTGAGCTGCACTCAAGGCGAGCTGGCACTGAGCTGCCAACAGGCAGCAGGATGGCTCTGCTGGTGAGAGCACGTGCTCCTCACGACAAGGTTGCCGGGTTCGACTCCCATGTGAGATGGTGGATGTGGGCTACACCCACCTGCAATAAAGATTGAACATGGCACGTTGAGCTGAGTGGTACGAGCTCCTAATGGGCAGCCAGATGGCGACTGAACTTGGAGCTGAGCTAGCTTCGCCCTCCACAACTAAGATTGAAGGACAACAACTTGGCTGTTTCCCTTCCCCAATTCCCCAATAAAATCTTTTTTTTTTTTTTAAAGTATATAACACAGTAAAGTACCAACGAAAACCTGGTGAATTTTCAAAACAAAAAGGGTGAAGGGAGCAAGGTAAAATGGTAATATATAGAATATAGTAAAAAGTGAATAGTAAGGACCAGCCGAGTACTGCGGTGGTTAAGCGCTGGCTTGGGAAGCCAGAGGCCCCGGTTCGGGTCCCACCTATGAGGGCCAGTGACACTGCCCTCAAAAAAAATTTAAAAAAATAAAATTAAATTAAAATAAATAAATAAATACAATGAGGATGTCTGTGTGAAGAGCTAAATAAGATCAGATATGGAAATTGCTTAGCAAAGGGGCTGTCACAGAGCGAGGGATTAAAAATAATAAGTAGTTCCAACTATTATAAAAAAAAGTGAATAGTAAAAGCAGAAAAGATAGGTTTTTGACATCTAACATATCACTAAATGAAATAAATTACTGAAGCTATTTAGTTTATTATCCTGATCTTTACTATATGAAAATTCAACACTGTAGGTTTCAGCAATCTTTTTGAAATGCTTAAAAGATAAGTAAAAGGAAATAATAATAGAGGTTTTGGGAAAAAAGATAATAGGGAATTCAGGTTTTAAGAGAGACTAAATATAAAGATATGGATAAAGATATGGATATAGTAGGTAAAGGTCATTCGTAGGAAAAATTAGTGTGAAAAAGTATAAAATCAGAATGGTAACTTTCGTGAAACAGAACTCTATGTTTAATGATATATAATAACTTCTTACCTTAAAAATCAGAACAGAATGGTAGTTAAATGACGGAAGGGGTTTCATGCAGCTTATATTCGTCTATCTTTAAGTTAGTAAACTTAAGTTAGTAAACAAAAACATCTAAGTGTGTTCTTTTTCCATTTGTTTATAACAGGAGGGAAGAGAAGTGAGCTTCCTGGCACCTTAGGGTAGCATTGCACTATATATCCCAGTGTTTTACCCCTCATTTTCTACTAAGACAAAGTAGCAGTGCCACCACACTGTTCCCTAACTCTGGAAAAAATATTTTCATAGCTCTGATGATACCATTTTTTTAAAACTATGTGAATGTTCTAGTTATTTATGTCATGTCTTAAAGACCCTCCATTTGCCTCTGTTTACAATTTTAGTGAAAACAGGTGGCTCAGGGAAAGAAATACCTAAGTGTTGACATGACTACTGAAAAGTCCAGGGATACCAATAGTCATTTTCATATGAGACACGATATTTTCAATTGCTTTATAAATCCATGCTTTTGTGTGTGTGTGTGTGTGTGTGTGTGTGTGTATACACACACACACACACAGTATACCTTTTATTTATTTCTTTACAATATTTTCATTGCAGCTTCTCTCTGTACTGCTCAGTGGTGGGGATCTCAAAATAACAACCTGTTCATGATGAGGACTCAGAGAAAGTCTGACTAACACTCTTGGCAAGGTCTCAAGATCCCCTCCCATCTCGCACCTTCCCCTTTTTCCTCCCTGTATTTCCTTGACTTCTTTTTCAGACTTAATCCCTGAGTTGAATCATAGTCTTTCAATGTCTGCCAGTTCCCATTCCTTTCCTAAGTGTGACTGAAACATGGATATATGGAATACCTCAACCTGGGGTGAAATATCTCCATAGCCTGAGCAGTTGATCGGGTCATATTTCATCAGCAGCAGTGGATAGTGTCCGAGAATGTGAGGCATTCACAAAGAGTCTAATCAGCTTAGCTTGAGTTTTATAAGTGGAGCCTCTAGGGATTTCATGGTTTTTCTTTATTAGAAAAGTATATGTGTTTCACATCACTAGTAATCCTCAAATGCAATTTGTAGACACCTGTTTGTTGAAATTAATTTGCTACTCAAACACCTCAATAATTTCATTTAACTTTCAAACTTTCAACCATCTGTAAGCCACTGGACCTAAATTTTAATATTTGCAATAATTCTGCCTCATACCTCGATAGGTAGTGATATACTTTAAATGGTGATATTGGACTGAAATGTTTGCGTTATTGCTTAGGTAACTTCAACCTAATTACATTACTTTGCCATTCAAGGATCTCATACGGTCACATCATTTATATAAAATATTCTAAACAATTTATCTGGGAAATTTAAATTATTCAATAAGTACCGTTTTATACACTTTCACGTATTATTTATCCTGAAGGCAAATCTCCTGGGTAACTTCCAGGCTTTTAAATCTGGTTTAACAGAATTATGTCTCACCAACTAGAATTCAGCACCTAAGAAGGCCCAGGACTGCACTCAATAAAGGAGGAAGGGTTTTGCCTTAGGACCAGAGATGTTCCTTTCCTCATTTTCTGAAGCCATGGCTCAACTCTATTGACTTGAATGTGTCTTATGTTTAATCAATAGTTAGATCATACTACCTTTAAAATTCTCCCTCCTTTCTCCTTTTTTTAGGCCCCAATTAATATTCCATGAATATATAAAAACAAAGAATGCCTCAATAATTTCTTATTTATCTCTACTCCTTGCAATAAAACAATGTAAACAAAGCATTAATAATAATAATAACAATAATAATATATGTGGCTTTAGACAATGACAACTTAATCCAACTACTTTGTGCATAGCATCTGTAATTAATATGAGTGAGATAACTATCAGACTTGCCTATTTTTAGTGTTGTAGTTTCTTTGTTTAATCCATGATTCTATGTATTTGTGTAGGAGGATATTTAAAGAAAAACATTGGTGTGTTTAGTTCACACATTTCCAATGGCCCAGAGTCTACATAGTGAGATTACATCTCTGAGGAAGAGATGTCTAATGAAAGGTGACAAACTGTTGCTTGTCAAAAGTCTTGCTTATGAGTGGAAATATATGTCATTTGTTAAGATTCCACTAGCTGGGAAAACCTTTCTTCAGTACAGAAGAATAAGAAACACACTGGCTAAAAGACTGCTTTAAGCTATCCACATGAAACCATAGTGTACCAACCATCTCACCCACAGATATAAATATAAATATAAATATAAATATAAATATAAATATAAATATAAATATAAATATAAATATGTGGGTTCCAGCAAATTACAAAAGAAGTTCCTGGATGACCAAGTTCTCTTTATGAACCAGGAAATAATAGCTGAAAGGAAAAGAACCTTGAAGATGTGCTTGAAGTATTGTTGTCCAAAAACCATGTTGAACATGTCTTTTCTCTTTTTAAGGAAATACAATCTAAAGCATGATCTAGATCATGCATGGTTTTAACAGTAAGAGGAAGAGTCTCTGCTGAGTTCATTACAAAAAGAACATTTTCTCATCAAGTAGCAATTACTTTTCAAACCACACATCCTTCCCCATCTAAAATATCTCTACGACTTCAATTCCCATCCACCCACCCTTCACTGCATAGAACAGCAACTCACAAAAAAATACCTAGATGCTTGGGAGAGAAGAGTGGGGAGTTGGGTCAACACCCACTTCTTCCTACTATACTCAGAGCACTTCTTTCCACTTGTTAGCTACAGTGGTGAAGAGCACAGACTTTGGTACTAGACTTCCTAAGGTCAAATCTTGGTTCAACTTCTTATTAGCAATGGGAGTTTTAGCAAGTTATTCAATACTTTTGTGAATTGGTTTCCATATTTGTATAATGTAATGATAGAATCTATACCATATGATTGTTGTGATGATTAAACGAAGAAAAATGGTATTTTAAAGTATAGAATTACTTATGATCCCCTCTTTGTGACCAGTTTCATCTCAGCCCAGAATATTTACTTGTCTTTTGATTACAATGAACTTCAAAGCACTCCTCAGTGTGAGGCATGTTTGTATATATGTTGTGTTCAGTTGTGATGTGCACAAGCCAACAAGCTTTGTGTACTGGGTGCATAGAAAGGCTTCATATAAGAATGTTTATGTGTTTGTCTGTGTATATAAATGTGCACTTTCTTAGCATGTCTATACCTGAAGTCCCTAGGCCAATTGACAAGTATAATGTTCATCTTTTTACAAGAATAAAATATTTAAGATTATTCTTATTTTTTTCTCTCTATGAAAGCTTCTACTACAATGTTTTTCTTCCAGGTTATCAGCAGACATATGCTTTTAAACATAATTTAATTATTTTCTTTGATTGTTTGTATTACAAATTCAAAATTAAACACAACCTAGTGGCCTGTTTTATTAGCTTATTTTTTAGGTTTCCTTCAGTGTCCACACAGACTTCCACACCCCACCACTTTCCCCTATGGGTCTCCAGGGACATTCAGCTCCATTTCAGAGAAGAAAGATGTGTGCTTTCATTTTGCACTTGTGAAACAGACTAACACAAGCCACAATTACCCCACCCCTGCCCCAAAAAGCCGAGGGCAGAAAAAAATTGTTCCTCTTTTTTTTCTGATTTTGCCTTCTTTCATATAGATCAAAATATGTTTCCTTAGCTTTGAAACTTAAAAGGGTCTTTCTGGTAATGTTTTATTACTGTTTTTGAACACCCACCCCCCACTGTCTTGTTGCACATATAGAGGAAAGTAGATAAGCCGCGCCTGTTAAACGCATGGTAAAACAGTTCACAGCTGCTGTAACCAAGGCCTGCATTCTTGTTTGAATGTGGTTAAGCTGGGAAACTGAAGTGTGGGTGGCTATGGAAACAGCCGCCCAAAGTGATTATGAGATGAGACAAAGAGAAACCAACCAACTTGTAAAGGGGGTGTGCTAACTCCAGCCTCCTTCAGCAGTGGCAAATGATAACTCTTTGCATTTGTCAAATTGCAACTGGGGCTAGGAAGGCCACCTTTAAATTTACCTTCAAAACAGGCTCAACTGCTGGCTTAAAAGGGTGGTTCTGAGTGAATGCACTGTAAGCCAAGCTTTCTGTCTGCAGGCTCTAGCTCTACCTATTTCCACAAAGACAATCCCTTTGACCATTATCTTTTATAAGTGTGGCCTCCCAGTTTCTTTGTGCAAGTAACGGGGTGCAAGGAGCTTTCTGTCATGGGTCATAAGAGAGAATTAAAGAACATTAGTATATTAAAGGGATAGATTCAACAAGAGAACATAACCCTAATAAGCACCTATGCACCTAACATAGGAGCTCCTAATTATATAAAAGAGATTTTGACAGACATAAAGACAGAGATCAACAGTAACACTATCGTAGTAGGTGGCTTCAACACCCCCCATTGTCACCAATGGACAGATCCTCTAGACAGAAAATCAAAACGGACATAGTGGGCTTAAATGACACTTTAGACCAGATGGATTTCATCAATATTTTTAGAGCATTTCACCACAAAACAACAGAATATACATTCTTCTCAAGTGCACATGGGACGTTTTCTAAGATAGACCACATGTTAGGCTGCAAAAGAAGTCTTAGAAAATTTAAGAAGATTGAAATTATATCAAGCAGATATAAAGGAAAAACTGATGGTTGCTGGTCGGGAGGGGTTGGGGGTGAGGGGGAAGGTTTTGGACAGCATGGTGGGTGACTACAATGTTGCCGCAGGGATATGGGGGGGCAGTTTTGGGAATGTTACTGATAATGTTGTGAATGCTTTGTGGGGTGTCAGATGGTCGTGCATCTTGTTGGGGAGATCACTTTGGGGATGGGGTAGAGGATTGATCACTGTTCTGTACACCTGAAGCTGATGTTGTATAATATTGAATGTTAACTGTGATTGAATATATATATATATATATATATATATATATATATATATATTCACTGGATGAGGAATACAGTGTGGGAGTGGGGTTAGGAGAGTTGTAACAGATATGTATGATATGGGGTGGGAGTGGGGCAGTGGATTGTGGGAGGGGGATTTTCACTTTGAGGGGTAAAAAGTATAACTATTGCACTGTTATAAAAAAATAAATTAAAAACAAAATTAAAAGAGAAATAAGAAAAAAATGAGGACTAAATAACTCTGTCTAAAAATAATTTAAAAAGAGTACATTAGTATTGCAGCTAGGAACTTAATCTTAAATCCTGGTTCACCCAATTATTAGCAGTAACTAAGGAGTCTATATAGATTTGGGAATCAGAATTCCTGCGATGTTAATTCCAACTCTGCAATTTTGTAATTGTGTAACCTGGGGAAAATTACTTAAACTTTTTTTTTTTTAGAGGGCAGTGTCACTGGCCCTCATACGTGGGATCTGAACCCTGTGCTGCTGGCGTCCCAAGCCAGCTCTTAACCACCGTGCCACTGGGCCGGCCCACTTAAACTTCTTTAACCTCAATTTTCTCACCTATTAAATTGTTATAGTAATAGGTCCTATATCTCAAAGGGTCATGTGAAAATTTAATAAAATGATACATATACTTGGTCTAAGGAAAGAGAGTAAAATTTTAATAAATGTTATATACCACCACCACCACCACCGTTGTCAACATTATCATCATCATCATCATCATCATCATCATCATTGTCATCAAATATATCTTATTATCCAAGGAAAATAAAATATCCTTACTTCTCTTTAGTAGACTTATCTATATAAATTTACAATTATGATGTAGGGCTATTGAGAAAAATCCTCAAATTTACTAATTCTAAGCAAACTTGGTAATCTATGAAGTGTCATATGTATTGAAGGGTGATAATAATTGTTTATTGATAATTATTAAATATATTAGCAAGCAAGTTTGAGACCTCTTTTCTAGGATGAAGATAATTCTAAAAGTGAGAAGACAAGCACTATTTCCCAGATGTTTCAAAGTAAATTAACCCTAGTTCTCCCCTTCACTGGCATTTCTTCAATGATTCCTGCATACTTACTCACTAGATTCCAGAAATAGTGCTGCCTTCAAGAGCATCAGTTCAGTTGTCCTATAGCATAAGGACTTTGATAACTGATCCTTTTGCTCTTGGTATGATATTTTATCAGAAATATTGGATGGGTTGTTCTTCATGTCTTTTTATTAACTAAGCTTGTGTTTTCTGTTTGATCTCAAAGAAATTAGAAA
The DNA here is from genome assembly GCA_033961575.1 of Aselliscus stoliczkanus. Classification (NCBI taxonomy): domain Eukaryota; kingdom Metazoa; phylum Chordata; class Mammalia; order Chiroptera; family Hipposideridae; genus Aselliscus; species Aselliscus stoliczkanus. Next base: position 81,157,102 of record CM066737.1, read on the forward strand.
ATTTCTGGTAATCTTCTTGGTTGCTTTTTAATACAATTTTAACTTTTCTCTGTAGCATTTCTTTACCAGCATAGTTAGGTGAGAATTTTAAAGACCCCCAAATTAAACTGTAATAGCATAGCTTTCTACAGTCTGCTGGTGAGGTTTAAAGACTGTCAGCTTCTTATTTTTTCTTTGCTTGTTTCTAATATACCTTTTTCCAGGCCAGAATTAGTTGGATGTGTGTGGCTTGTGTTTCAATGTTTAACTTAAGTGGATCTTCAGGTGCCCAAATCTCCTGAAAAATGCCACCTATCGTTCTCATGGTTACTTGAAGAGTCTTACATAAGGTTTCACTATCAAAACCCTAGTAAGAGACCACCATTTCTTCTGATCCAACCCTTTGCAGCTCACCAGCAAAAAGGGGGAGGAGATAACTGTAATCTACGGATCTTCAGAAAGCCCAGACTCCGTGGTGTTTTTTTGTTTGTTTGTTTGTTTTGTTTTGTTTAACAAATATGTGTCATGTCCATGGAGTTCTTCCCTAGAAGTCACTGAAGTTATTCCTATTGATGGAATTTACCAGACAGAAACCTATCCACATGTTGCTAAGCAGCTACATGTCTTTACATGTTGGAAACACTTCTGGAGATGGAATGGTTTTCTAGTCCCCAACATATTCCATTTGCGTCTCAAAAAAATTTCTGTATGCAGGGAAAATAAAGTACCTTTTATTTCCAATGGATACAGATTCTGAATGTAAGGGATAGTGATGACTGAGTTAAGTCCACTCTCTCACCTGATTACACACATACACACACCTGTGGAGGGCTACTCATGAAAAAAATTTTAACTGCCAAAATATTCATGTCTGAGAGAGTGAGCTCCTAATAATACCTTCTCTTTGAATACTGATTTTGATGTCTTTCTTGCACACACACATGCATGTTCACACACACTGTCTCAACAGTAAGATGGCTGTAACATAGCAAGGAGGTGAAGACATCAAAACCCTCAGATATTACTGGGGGAAATGTAAAATGATGGAGTCACTTTGGAAAACAATTTGACAATTCCCTAAAAAGTTACACATAGAGCTACCATACAACCAAGGGATTCCACTTTTAGGTATCTACAAAGAGAATTGAAAAGCTATGCCCTATTTAACTTCTTCATTGCCAATTTAGATGACTTTTGTTTCTTTCTCTTGCCTTATTGCTCTGGCTAGGACTTCCAATAATTTTCGACAGCAGAGCCAAAAATATATAACAGAGGGGGAAAAAGCCTCTCTAATAAAGGTGATAGGAAAATTGGAAAGCCACATGCAAAATAATGAAACTAAACTGCTGTCTGTCACCATGTAGCAAAATTGACTCAGAATGGATCAAAGCCTTAAGCATAAGACCTGAAACAATAAACTGCAAAGACGAAAGCATAGGTACTAAACTTATGTACCTGGGATTCAGAGAGGATTTTATGAATTTGACCTCAAAGGTGAGGGAAGTAAATCCAAAACTAAATTAATGGGACTATATCACTAAAAAGTTCTGCACAGCAAAAACAAAAATCCATCAACAAACCAAAGAGGCAACCAACCAAATGGGAGAAGATATTTGCACACAACAGGTCTGATAAGGGGCTAATATCCAAATATATAAAGAACTCATACAACTCAACAACAACAATAAAACAAATAATCCAATGAAAAAATTGGTCTGAACAGAGGACCGGAACAGACACTTCTCCCAAGAAGATATACCAGTAGCCAACAGGTATATGAAAAAATGCTCAAATTCACTAGATATTAGGGAAATGCAAGTCAAAACCAAAATGAGATATCACCTCACCTGTTAGAATGGCTATTATCGACAAGACAAGTAATAACAAGTGCTGGAGAGGCTTTGGAAATAAAGGAATCCTCATATGCTGATGGTGGGAATGTAAATTGGTACAGCCACCATGGAAAATAGTATGGAGGTTCCTCAAAACATTAAGAATACAATTACCAGGGCCGGGCGAGTAGCATGGTGGTTAAGCGCTAGCTTGGGAAGCCAGCGGCCCTGGTTCGGGTCCCACATATGAGGGACTGTGACACTACCCTCAAAAAAGAATTATACAATTACCATATGACCCAGAAATCCCTCTTCTGGGTGTCTACCCCAAAATTCTTAAAATATTTATCTGTGAAGATATATGTACCCTATGTTTATTGCAGTATTATTTGCAGTGACCAAAACACAGAAAACACCCAAGTGTCCTTCAATAGATGATTGAATAAAGAAGATGTGGTACAAATACACAATGAAACATTACACAGCTATTCGAAAAGAAGAAATAGTGCCATTTGTGACAACATGGATGGATTTTGAGATTATCATGCTAAGCAAATAAGTCTGATAGAAAAGTCGAGAACCGTATGACTTCACTCACATGTGGAATATAAAACAGAAAGCAACAAATGAGCAAGACAAACAAACAAACAAAAACTCATGGACACAGACAACAGATTAGTGGTTACCAAAGGGTAAGGGGGGAGGTGATGTGGTAGGAGAGGATAAAGGGGACCAAATATATGGTGATGGAAGGAGAACTGATCCTGGGTGGTGAACAGACAATGCAATACATAGATGATGCATTATAGAACTGTACACTTGAAACCATATAATTTCACTAACTAATGTCACCTCAATAAATTTAATAAAAATTTAAAAAAGAAACACTGATATGTACTGCCACTGGAATGAACTTTGAAAACTGTATGCCTAGTAAAAGAAGCCAGACTGAAAATGCCACATATTATATGAGCTTAGTTACATGAAATGTGCAGAATAGGCAAATTTTTTGAGCAAAAAGCAAATTGGTGGTTTGTAGGACCTGAGGGTGTGAGGAAATGGGGAATGACTGCTAATGGATACCTAGTTTCTTTTGGGGGTGATAAAAATTTTCTTGAATTAGTGATGATTGTTGCAAACTTTGGCATTGTACAGAAAACCACTAAAAAGTAAATGTGGGGTCGGCCGAATGGCGCAGTCGTTAAGTGCTGGCTTGGGAAGCCAGCGGCCCCGGTTCGGGTCCCACATATGAGGGTCAGTGACACTACCCTCAAGAAAAAAAAAAAAGCAAATGTGAAGTACAAAATGTAGTGTTACTTATAATGTTTTTTATTATCAGAATCACTGAACTCTGTTTGGCCCTTCCTTATTCATTCCCTGCATAAATGTTTTGTGAAATCTACTAAATTATCTGATAATGTGCTTGACCTTGAAAATGCCAACTCTAGCTGGGTTTGACCATCCACACAAATCCCTATAATACTCTACAGTTGATACTACTTATTACCAAACTCTCCTAATTCCCAACCAACCCCTAGCAATCATGTATTCTGTTTCTATGAGTTTGACTTTTTCTTTAATTCCACACAAAAATAATACTATAGAGTATCTGTCTTTCTCTCTTGGGCTGATTTCATTTAGAATGACACCCACCAGGTTCCTCCATGTTGTCATAAATGGCAGGATTTCCTTCTTTGCTAAGACTGAATAATATTCTATCTTGTAATATACCATATTTTCTTTATCCATTCATACAATAATGGACATTCAGGTTGTTTCAATACCTTGGATATTGTGAATAACGCTATAGTGAACATGGGAGTACAGATATCTCTTCAACGTAATGATTTTTATTTTTTCAGATATATACTTAAAACTATGATTACTGCATCAAATGGTAGTTCTATTTTTAGGTTTTTGAGGGATCTTTATATTGTTTTCCATAGTAGTTGTACCAATTCACATTCTCACCTACAGCATAAGTGTTTTCTCTGAATCTCACCAACATGTATCTTGTATTTTTTTATAATAGCCATCTTAACAGGTGTGGTTTTGATTTGCATCTTACTAATGATTAGTAAAGTTAGCACAATTTTGTATATCTTTTAGTCATCTATATATCTTCTTTGAAGAAATTACTTTTCATGTTACTGTATATTTTTCAATTGGGGTCTTTGGGGTTGTATTCACTATTGTGTTACAGGAGTTGCTATTTATTTTGGATATTAAGCCTTTACCAGATATGTGATTTGTAAATATTTTCCCCTATCCAATAGGTTGCCTTAACATTTTTTATTATTTCCTATTCTATGCAGAAGATTTTTAGTTTTACATAGTCTCACTTATTGATTTGTGCTTTCTTTGCCTGTGCTTTTGTGTCACATCTAAGAAATCGTTGCAAAGTATAATGTCCAGAAGTGTTTTCTCTGTTTTCTTCTAAGAATTTTTTTTCCGGATCTTACAATTAAGTCTTTATTCCATCTTTTTTTCCTGTATGGTATAAGATAAAGTTCCAATTTATTTATTTTTCTTGTGGCTATCTTTTCTCCCAACACCATTTAATAAAGAAACTATTCCTTCTCCATGGTTTGTTCTTGACACCCTTCCCAGGGACCGGCTAACTGTATATGCATGGTTTTATTTCTGGTCTTTCTATTGTGTTTGATTGGTATATGTGTCTGTTTTTAGACCAGTATCATACTCGTTTCATTACCGCCTTTTCTTTCTTTTTTTTTATTCTTCTTTGAGAATTTTTTTTTTAATTAGTTTCAGGTGTACAGCACAGTGCAATAGTTTTACCTTTTACCACTCAAAGTGACAACCCGCCTCCCCCAATTCATAACCCCACTCCCCCCGATATCATACATATCTATTACAATTCCTTTGACTCCCTTCCACAGTACACTCCACATCCCGTGACTATCTACATATTCAATTACAGTTGGCATACAATGAAGTGATCAAGGCTCTACTCCATCCATGAAGTGGTCTCCCCAACAAGACATGTGACCATCTGACACCCCACAAAATATTTACAACATTACTATATCCCCCTAACTTTCATATCCCTGTGGCAATACTGTAGTTGCCTATTAATGCTGTCTAATCGCTTCCCCTTCTCCCTCATCCCCACCCGCCTCCGAACTAGCAATCATCAGTTTTTCCTTTATATTTATGAGTCTGTTTCTATTTACTTTGCTCATTCATTCAGTTTTCCAGATTCCACAGAAAGTGAGATCATATGGTACTTGTCTTTCTCCGACTGACTTATTTCACTTAACACAATACTCTCTAGGTCCATCCATATCGTTGCAAATGGTACGATTTCATTCTTCTTTATAGCGGAGTAATAATCCTTTGTATAAATGTACCACAGTTTCTCAATCCAGTCGTTTACCGTGGGCATTTCGATTCTTTCCAAGTCTTGACCATTGTAAATAGTGCTGCAATAAACATAGAGGTGCATATATTTTTTCGAATTAACATCTTGGATTCTTCTGGATACATACCCAAGAGTGGAATTGCTGGGTCATAAGGTAGTTCCATTTTCAGTTTTTTAAAATACCTCCAAACAGATTTCCATAATGGCTGCACCAATCTGCAGTCCCACCAACAGTGCACCAGGGTTCCCTTTTCTCCACAACCTCGCCAGCACTTGTTGTTTGTTGATTTATTGACAATAGCCTTTCTGACTGGAGTGAAGTGGTATCTCATTGTGCGTTTTATTTGCATTTCTCTAATGCATAATGAGGTTGAACATTTTTTCACATGCCTGTTGGCCATCTATATGTCTTCTTTAGAGAAATGCCTCTTCATGTCCTCTGCCCATTTTTTAATTGGGTTGTTTGTTATTTTGGATTGTTTGTAATTTTGGTATTGAGTTGAATGAGTGTTTTATAAATTTTGGATATTAACCCCTTATCAGATATGTCGTTGGCAAATATCTTCCTATTCAGTAGGCTGCCTTTTTGTTTTATTGATGATTACCTTTGCTGCGAAAAAACTTTTTTTTTATTAGTTTCAGGTGTACAACACAATGCAATAGTTTTATTCTTTAAGTTTGATGTAGTCCTATATGTTCATTTTTTTCTTTTATTTCCCTAGTCCAAGGGGATATGTCAGTAAAAATATTACTCAGGGTAATGTCTGCAAATTTTCTCCCTATATTTTCATCTAGGAGATTTATTGTTTCAGGTCTTACATTTAAGTCTTTATTTCATTTTGAATTTGGACTCGTATGTGGTGTAAGTAGGTGGACAATCTTCATTTTTTGCGTGTGTGTAAGACAATTTCCCCAGCACCATTAATTAAATAGACTATCTTTACTCCAATGTAAATTGTTGCTTCCATTGTCATAGAAAAAATGACCATATATGGATGGGTTTATTCCTGGGCTCTCTATTCTATTCCATTGGTCTATGTGTCTGATTTTATGCCAGCATCATACTGTTTTGATTACTGTAGCCTTGTAGTATGTTTTGATATCAGGTAGCGTGATACCTTCCATTTTGTCCTTATTTTTCAAGATTGCCATGTCTATTCAGGGTCTTTTGTGGTTCCACATAAATTTCAGGATTCTATGTTCTATTTCTGAGAAAAATGTCCTTGGTAGTTTGATTGGAATTGCATTGAATTTATATATTTGCCTTAGATAGTACTGACATGTTAACTACATTAATTCTTCCTATCCATGAACATGGTACATATTTCCATTTATGTGTATCTTCTTTGATTTCTCTCTTCAGTGTCTCATAATTTTCTGAGTACAGGTCTTTTACTTCTTCAGTTAAATTTATTCCTAGATATTTTATTGTTTTTGAAGCAACTGTAAAAGGGATTGATTTACTGATTACTTCTTCTGTTAGTTAATTATTGGTATATACAAATGCAAATGATTTCTGAATATTAATTTAGGATCCTTCTACCTTACCAAATTCGTTTATCAGTTCTAACAGTTTTATGGTAGAGTCTCTGGGATTCACTCTATATAGTATTATGTCATCTGCATTTAATGACAATTTTACTTCCTACTTTCCAATTCGGATGCCTTTTATTTCATTTTCTTGTCTGAATGCTGTGGCTAGAACTTCCAGAACTATGTGAAATAGAAGTGGTGAAAGTGGGCAAACTTGTCTTGCTCCTGATATTAAGGGGAAAGCTTTCAGCCTTTCCCCATTGAGTACGAAGTTTGCCGTGGGCTTATCATATATGGCCTTTATTATGTTGAGATACAATCCTACTATTCCCACTTTGCTAAGAGTTTTTATCATAAATGGCTGCTGGATTTTGTCAAATGCTTTTTTGCATCTATTGATATGACCATATGATTTATATTTTTCATTTTGTTACTGTTGTGTATTATGTTAATTGATTTGTGGATATCGAACCAACCTTGCATAACAGGAATGAATCCCATTTCATTGTGGTGTGTGATCTTTTTTGTTTTTCCACAGTATACTCCACATCCCAAGACTATCTATGTATTCAGTTACATTTGGCATACAATGTTATACAACATCAGCTTCAGGTGTGCAGTGCACAGATCAAGCCTCTACTCCATCCATGAAGTGGTCTCCCCAACAAGACATGTGACAATCTGACACACAACAAAATATTTACAACATTATTATATTCCCCGAACCATGTTTCATATCCCTGTGGCAATATTGTAGTTGTCTATTTATACTGTCTAATCCCTTCCCCTTTCCCCTTGTCTCCACCCACCTACCAAATAGCAACCCTCACTTATTCCTCTATATCTTTGAGTCTGTTTACTTCGATCGTTCATTCAGTTTTTCAGATTCCACATATAAGTGAGATCATATGGTACTTGCTTTTCTCCGACTGAGTTATTTCACTTAACATAATAGTCTTTTCACAACATTATCAATTACATTCCCAGAACTGCCCCCATATCCCTGCGGCAATATTGTAGTCACCCACCTACGCTGTCCAAAACCTTCCTACTTTCCCTCATCCCCACTCCCTCCCAGCTAGCAACCATCAGTTTTTCCTTTATATCTCCTTGATATGAATTCAATCTTCTTAAATTTACTGAGACTTGTTTAGTGGCCTAATGTGGTCTATCTTGGAAAATGTCCCATATGTACTTGAGAAGAATGTATATTCTGTTTTTTCACGGTGAAATGCTCTAAAAATATCAACAAAGTCCAGCTGTTCTAAAGTGTCATTTAAGGCTCCTCTTTCTGTGTTGATTTTCTGTCTAAAGGGTCTGTCCATTGGTGACAACGGGGTGTTGAAGTCCCCTACTATGACAGTGTTACTGTAGATCTCTGTCTTTATGTCTGTCAAAATCTGTTATATATAATTAGGAGTTCCTATGTTGGGTGCATAGATGTTTATTAGGGTTATAGTGCCCTTCTTTGTCTTTTATTGTAGTCATTTTAAAGTCTATTTTGTCCAAAATAAGTATTGGCACTCCAGTATTTTTTCCTCCTTTCCATTTGCATGAAATACCTTATTCCATCTGTAAATAGCATATACATGTGTCCTATTTTCTTATCCACTCAGCCACTCTCTGTCTTTTGATTGGAGCATTTAGCCCATTCACATTGAAAATTATTACTGATAGGTGCATATGTATTGCCGTTTTGTTATTTGTATTCCTGGTCTTCCTGGGTTAGCTTGTTTACCCCTTTCTTTTGTTTAAAAAAGCCATTTTAACAATGCTGGCTTGGTGGTAATGAATTCCTTAAGCTTATTCTTTTCTGAGAAGCTCTTTATCTCTCCTTCAATTTTAAGTGATAGCCATGCTGGGTAGAGCAATCTTGGTTGTAGACCTTTATTTTGTGTCACTTTGAATATCTCCTGCCACTCCCTTCTGGCTTGCAGAGTTTCTGAAGAAAATCAGCTGTTAGTTCCTTTGTATGTTACCTGCTGTCTTTCTCTTGCTGCTTTTAGGATTCTGTCTTTGTGTTTAAGCTTTGCCATTTTAACTGTGATGTGTCTTCATGTAGGCCTCTTTGAATTCACCCTGTTTGGAAGTCTTTGCACATCCTGGGCTTGTATGTCGATTTCCTTCACCAGGGTAGGGAAGTTTTCAATCATTATTTCTTTAAATACATTCTCAATCCCTTGCTTCTTCTCTTCTCTTTCTGGTATTCCTACGACACAAGGGTTGTTGCATTTCTTGTTGTCCCAGACGTCTCTTAAACTATTTTCAGTCTTTTTTATTCTTTTTTCTTTTTGTTGTTCCAGCTGGGTGATTTCTGCTATTTTGTCTTCTAATTCGCTGATCTGCTCCTCCGCTTCACCTATTCTACTGGTGATTAGTTCGAGTGTATTCTTTATTTCAGTTATTGTATTCTTTAGTTCTAACTAGTTGTTTTTTATGGTTTCCCTATCATTTTTTATGTCCTCGCTAAGTTCCTTAAACATTCTTATCATCAGTGTTCTAAACTCTGTCTCTGAAAGTTTGGATCACTCTGTTTCATTTGGTTCCATTTCTAGAGTTTTCTTCTGATCTTTTACTTGGGACATGTTTCTTTGTTTTTTCATTCAGGCTGTCATTCTGTGAATGCTTCGTTGTATTAGATAGATCACCTAGAAAGAAGATAAAAGAAAAAAAGAAAAAAAGCAAGAAAAAAAGGTGGGGGGGGCTCTCCATCTTCTTTAATCTGCAGACCACTTGCTCAGGCTTGCAGTGAGCTTTCCACAATTAGCTGCTGTGTGCTCTGGAACCGTGCTCACTACCAAAAATAAATAAATAAATAAATAAATAAATAAATAAATAAATAAATAAATAAAAATTTTCAAAGGTTGTTTCAGGTTGTCCGCTACTTCAAAAAAAAAAACGCTCTGTGGCCTGTCGAGATGTGGGCTAGGCACCAGGGTCTCAGGGAGCCTCTGGCAACACAGCTCTAGTTGGGTGGGGCAGGCCCCCAAGGCACCACTTGATGTGGTCAGTGGCCCCACCAAGTCAGAGCAACATGCACTCTGCACCAGCAATCAGTCCACACAAACTCACCAAGAAAGCGTCGATCGGATCATGCAGGTGCACTGCTCCCTGCCCAACACTCTCAGGAAAACTCCCCGTCTCAGCCTGTCCCAATCAACTGCCCGCAGATGAGGCTAAGCAGCCCAACAGCCAATCCCCAGCCTGGCAACTCTGCATAAACAGTGCGGAGAGTGGGGACCTAAGGCGGCTCGTGCACTCCTGAGTCTCAGTGAACAGACTGATGCACCTGGAGAGCACCCGCCCTGGTTTCCCTGGCAACACAGCACAAGCAGGGCGGAGGAGGGTGGGTATGCAAGGCGGCTTGCACACTCCTGCGTCACAGTGAGCAGCGTGATGGAGCCGTAGGGCACCCGCCAGACCTTTCCCTGGTAACACAGCACAAGCAGGGCGGAGGGTGGGAATCCAAGGCTGCATGTGCACGCACACACACACACACGCACTTCTGTGCCAAGTTCACCAGACCAATGGGATCCTGGTTCTTACCCTCTGTGGGGTCTGAAAAAATGGCACCCTCCTGTAGACCACTCCTGTGCAAACTTCACACCACAGGAACAATGGTCCCAAAACCTCCAGCTTCTGCACCAAAGGCACTCAGTTCAGTCCTTCCCTACAGGCTCCTGGGCCCGGCTCACACAGCTACTCCCTCCAACAGGAACCGGGTGAGTTCTCACCGGTGAGCAAACCCATGCGCTGGTCCCACTGGTTCTCCAGCCGCCCTCAGCCTCACTGAGCTGAGCGAAGAGAGTCCTCACTAATTTCTACTGCCCGCTATCATAGAACTCTTCTTCCCGGCAAAGGAACTCTGGGCTGGTGAGCTCAGTGTGGAGCCAGAGGGTCTCTCCCCCAACTGGAGAATCCTCCCCACAGCTGGGGCGTCCTTCACAGAGCTCGACCTCTCTAGTCTGCGCCCCTACTACTAGACATGACGTGGCCTCCTCTTTAGGTCCTTCATTTAGAGGTTCTGTTCATGTAACGTTCAGGGGACTTCCGAGGTTAAATATTGTATAAATTATTTGTAATTTTGATGTGATCCTGGGAGGCAGTTTGGAATAGTCCATCTATTCCACCATCTTACCGGAACTTCTTGTTGAGACTTTTTATCATGAAGTTTTGTTGAATTTGGCCAAATGCTCTTTATATATCAAGATGATTATGTGTTTTTTAAAATCTTTCATTCTGTTAATGTGGTTTATCACAATGATTGATTTTCGCATGTTGAAACATGTTTGCATTCCAGGGATAAATCCTTCTTGATCACGGCATACAATTTTTTTTTAATGTGCTGTTAAATTTGGTTTGGTTTTTGTTGTTGTTGTTGTTGTTGGTGACTTTTCATCTATGTTCATCAGGGATATTGTTCTGTAGCTTACTTTTTATGTGTTGTCTTTGTCTGGCTTTGATATCAGGGTGATTACGGACTCAGAGAATGAATTTTGAAGTGTTCCCTCTTATTACATTTTTTGGAAAAGATTGAGAAAGATTAGTGTTAAGTCTTGAAATATTTGGTAAAATTCACCAATGAAGCCATCTAATCCTGTGCTTTTCTTTATTTGGAATTTTTTGATAACTGCTCCAATATTGTTATTCATTATATGTTCAGGTTTCCATTTCTTCTTGATTCAGTCTTGGCAGGTTTTATATTTCAAGGAATGTATCAATTTTTTGTACATTGTTTGGGTTTGTTGGTATATAATTTTTCCTAGTGCCTATGTTTCTTTTTTATTTCTGTGCTATTAGTTTAATGTCTCCTATTTAATTTATGAATTGATTTTATTGAGTCTTTTTTTCTTAGTCTAACAGATTTTTAAATTTTGTTTATCTTTTCAAAAAACTAACTCATAATTTTGTGAATTTTCTACTGTTTTCCTATTTTCTATTTCATTTATTTCCCTCTGACTTTTATTATTTCCTTTCTCTCTCTCTCTCTTTTTTTTAAATTCTGATCAGTGTATTATTTTTGTATTTCTTGAACTGTAAAGTTAGGTTGTTTATTTGAAATCTCTGTTCTTTTTAAAGAGATATTTAACACCATAAACTTTCTTAGTACTTGCTTTTGTTGTATCCCATAAGTTAGCATGTTGTATTTTTTAAAATTTCTCCTGAGATATTATCTAAGTTTCCTTCTTAATTTCCTCTTCAAAGAAAAGGTTGTATAAGAGTGTGTTTTAATTTCCATTTATTTGTGAAATCTTCCATTTTTTAATTATTGGTTATTACTTTCATTGCATTGTGATTGGAAGAGACTTGGAATTATTGCAATCATTTTGAATTTGTTGAGACTTGGTTTGTGTCATATCATGTGATCTATTCTGGAGAATGTTGCATGTGTACTTCAGAATAATGGGTATTCCGTTGGTTGGAATATTCTGTGTATGTCTCTTAGGTCCACCTGGTCTATAATGTTGTTCAGATCTGCAGTTTCCTAATTGACTTTCTGTCTTGATGATATATTAATTGTTGGTAAGTGGGTATTGAAGTCTCCTAATTTTACTGTACAGATGTCTATTTCTCACTTCAGATTTGTCAATGTTTGCTTTATTTATTTAGGTGTTTTGATATTGCATGTATATATATTGGGGGTGCCATTTTATTATTCATATATTTTTTTCCCATCTTAAATATGTCCCTGTAACATTCCTTGTAATACTGGTTGGGTGGTGATGAACTCCTTTAGCTTTTTCTTGTCTGGGAAACTGTTTATCTGTCCTTCAATTTATTTATTTTAAAGATCGGGGATTGGAAATTCTTTTTCTTTATTTCTTTGTTTTCTTTTTTTTTTTAAGATATTTATTTGTGAATTGGGGAGGGAGATAGTATTTGGGAATTGGGGAAGGGAAACTTTGTGGTTTTCCAGGACCCATCAGCTCCAAGTCAAGTTGTTCTCCTTAAATCTTAGTTGTGGAGGGTGCAAGCTCAGCTCTAAGTCCAGTCACCACTTTCAAACTAGTTGTGGTGGGGATGGAGCGTAGTCCACCACCTCATGCCGGAATCAAATCGGCAACCTTGTTGCACACTGAGCCATCGGCTGCCGCCACCCATCAACAGCTCGCAGCTGCTCAGTTCAAGATGCCATGTTCAATCTTAGTTGTGGGGGGGTGCAGGCCACTATCCCATGCAGGTGTCGATCCAGCAACCTTGCTGCTAAGAGCATGCGCTCTCACCAGCTCAGCGGCAGCTCAGCTCAGGCACAGCTCACTGGCTCATGTGGGAATCAAACTCGCAACCCTGTTCCTCAGAGGTCTCACTCTTAACCAACTGAGCCTCTTGGCTGGCCCCCGTCCTTCAATATTAAATGACAGTTTTGCTGAGTAGAGTACCCTTGGGTGTAGGTCCTTGCTTTTCATCACTTTGAATATTCTGTGCCAATCCCTTTTGTCCTGCAAAGTTCCTGTTGAGAAATCAGCTGACAGTATAATGAAAGCTCCCTAGTAGGTAGGTAACTGACTGCTTTTCTCTTACTGCTTTTAAGATTTGTTCTTTGTATTTAACTTTTGCGATTTTAATTATAATGTGTCTTGGTATGGCCCTTTTGGGTTCATATTTGGGGGGGTACTCTCTGTGCTTCCTGGGCTTGTATTTGTATATCCTTCACCAGGTTAGGAAACATTTTAGTCATTATTTCTTCAAATAAATTCTTAACCCCTTGCTATCTCTCTTCTCCTGGTACCCCCATGATGGAAATATTGTTACTCTTGCTGTTTTTCCGGAGGTCTCTTATACTATTCTCATTTTTTAAATTATTTTTACTTTTTACTGTTCTAATTGTGTGTTTTCTGATGTCTTGTCTTCCAAATCAGTGATGATAGCCTCTTCTTCATCTAGTACGTTGGTGATTCCTTCTAGTGCATTCTTCATTTCAGTTATAGTATTCTTCATTTCTAACTAGTTCTTTTTTATGGTTTCTATGTCCTTTGCTTAGGCTTGCAATCTCTTTGTTGAAGTTCTCACTAAGTTTCTTGAGAATCCTTATAACCATTGTTTTGAACTCTGTCTCTGGTATGTTGCTTGACTCCATTTTGTTTAGTTCTTTTCCTGGAGTTTTATCCTGTTCTTTCATTTAAATGTATTTCTTTGTTTCCTCATTTTGGCTGTGTTTGTTTTTTATGTATTAGGCAGGGTTACTATGTCTCCCTGTCTTGCCGGGTGGCTTTATTTAGTAGGCGTCCTGTGGGGCCCAGTGACAGAATCTCTCTGGTCACCTGAGCCAGGTATTCCAGGAGTGTTGATTGTGTGGGTTGTGTGTGCCTTCCTGTTATTGTTTAGCCTTGATTGCTGTTGGTCTGTCAGTCAGTGGTATAGACACTCAGGCTGACTGGCTGTGGTGTTTCGTCACATCCAAAGCTTATGGGCTGCTGTCTTGGGGGCTTACCTTAAGTAGCGGTATTCACCCCAGCTGGCTCTGGCTTCTGCTGAGATTGCCCTTTGTGTGCTGCATGTGGGGCTAAGTAGGTGGTCCTCTGCTGTGTTCTGAATCTAATGTCCAAGTATGTCGTTTTGGGGCCCCTTGGGAGGGGCTCCGTTGCAGGCCTATATCACCCATTGCTTGTGACCAGTCATGGATTACCTAGTAGGAGCTACAAAGTGATCCATGGTTGGTTGCTGCCTGTACTGTACCTGGATGGGGTTTGGGAGAGACCACACATTGAATCAAGGATGGCTGCCAACAGTACTGTGTCTATCATAGCTCTGAATAAAAGCTGGGACAGTTCGAGGCCTGCTGTCACCTACTGGTTCCTGTAAGGTACTGTCACTCATAAAGTCCCCTGCAATAGGCAAGTTGGGTGAGTCAGGGTCCCAGTGAGTCAGCAAGTTAGAGCACTGCAGTTCACCAGGCCAATCATATTCAGATTTGGCCTGTGAGGGTGGGCTCAACATAGGAAATATGGCACGTGCCTGTCAGCTGCATGGGAGAAGGACCCCACACAGGGAAAATGGGTGCTGTCCCTCTACTACTCGCCCAGAAGTTACACAACTCAATCTCTCCCCATATGTCTCTGACAGCCCCAGAGTCACTGTCCCACTGTTAGAACCCAGGTTGAATGTCTGTGCAGGCCCTTTAAGAGGGTGTCTGGATTTCCCCCAGTCTTCTGTCCCACTTAAATGGTCATAGTCCCCACTGTTTATCACAGCCAGAAATTGTGGGGCTCCTCTTCCTGGCATCAGTACTCTGGGCTAGGGAGCCTGGTGTGGGAGGCTGGGTTTCCTTTGCCCTTTGTGGGGAACCTCTGTGGCCAAGATATCTCTCCCAGTTTTCAACTGCCATATGTGGGGGTGGGACCAGCCCATTTTGTATCTCTGCTCTTCCTACCAGTCTCAACATGGCTTCTTTATATCCTTAATTATCAAACTTCAATATGGCTTCTTTATATTCTTAGTTATAAAACTTCAGATGGTTCTGCAGGCTGATTGTTCTATAATTTAGCTGTTATTTTGCTGTGTTCATGGGATGAAGCAAGCACACAGCATTTATCTACTCTGTCATCTTGGATCTCCTAGAAACTTAATGTGGTTTTGCACTCTCTTATGTCAATCCCAATTTTCCCACAAAGACACTTTTGTTCATTGATGGCTGCCAGGTTGTTTTGTGTGTGTGGGTGGGGGTATGCAAGTTGGAAACCTTCTATTCCCCCATTTTGCGGATGTTGCCTTTGCATCATCTGATTTGATCTCATGACAGCCCTTTTAGAATTTTTTAAAATTAGTTTCAGGTGTACAAGACAATGTAATAATTAGACATTTACACCCCTCACAAAGTGATAACCACCCTCTCCCAATTTACTACACCTTTAACATCGGATATAGCTGTTACAATTCTATTGACTATTCTCTATACTGTACTCCATATCCTATGACTATACAGTTTTATATATATTTATAGTTGACATTCAAAGTTATTCAGCTTCAGCTTCAAATGTACAGTGCAGTGGTAAGGCATCTACACAGCCCATGAAGGGGTCTGCCTAATAAGACAAGTTCCCATTTGACACCCAAAAAAATCTTTACAACTTTATTGATTGTAATCCCCAAGCTGCCTTTCATATCCCCATGGCTATATCGTGACTACTAAATTGTACTTCCTAATCCATTTACCTTGTCCCTCATCCCCACCCCTTCCAATCTAGCGGTCATCAGTTGTTTCTCTATCTCTCTGAGCCTATTTCTGTTTAGTTTGCTCATTTATTTTTGTCTTTATATTTCACATATAAGTGAGACCATATGGCATTTATCTCTCCATCTGACTTATTTCACTTAGCATATATTCTCTAGGTCCATCCATGTCATTGCAAATGGTAAGATTTCATTCATTCTTCTTTATGGTCGAATAATACTCCATTGTATGAATGTACCACAGTTTATTTATCCAGTAGTCTACTGATGAGCATTTCAGTTGTTTCCATGTCTTGGCTATTGTGAATAACACTGCAATAAACATAGGGGTGCATATATTTTTTTCAAATTCGTGTTTTGCATTTCTCTGGATAGTTACCCAAGAGAGGAGTTTCTGGGTCATAAGGTAGTTCCCTTTTCAATTTTTTGATATAACTCCATACTGATTTCCATAGTGGCTGCACCAAACTGCAATCCCTCTAACAGAGCATGAGGGTTCCCTTTTCTTCATTTCTTTGCCAGCACTTGTTGTTTGCTGATTTATTGATGATAGCCATTCTGACTGGAGTGAAATGGTATCTCATTGTGATTTTTATTTGCATTTCTCTAATGATTTAGTGATGTTTTGCATTTTTTCATGTCTGTTGCCAATCTGCATGTCCCGTTTAGAGAAATGTCTCTTCATGTCCTCTGCTCATTTTTTAACTGGGTTGTTTGATTTTTAGGTGTTGAGTTGAATGAGTTTTTATAAATTTTGGATATTAACCCCTTAGCAGATGTATTATTGGCAAATATCTTCTCCCATTCAGTAGGATGTCTTTTTGTTTTATTGGTGATTTCTTTTGCTGTGAAAAAAGTTTTTAGTTTGATGTAATCCTATATGTTTATATTTTTCTTTTGTGTCTCGTGCCCAAAGGAATATATCAGTAAAAATATTACTAAGGGTAATGTCTACAAATTTACTTCCTATATATTTCCTCCAGGAGTTTTATGGTTTTGGATCTTACATTTAAGTCTTTAACCCATTTTGAATTTATCCTCATATATGGCATAAGGATTTGGTCCAGATTCATTTTTTTTGCACGCATCTGTTCAGCTTTCCCAGCACCATTTATTGAACAGACTGTCTTTACCCCATTGTAAATTCTTCTTTCCATTGTTGCATATTAAATGACCAGATAGATATGGATTTATTTCTGGACTCTCTATTTTGTTCCATTGATCTATGCATCTGTTTTTATTCCAATACCATGCTGTTTTGATTACTATAGCCTTGTAATATGATTTGATGTCAGGAATCATGATACCTCCCAGTTTGTTGTTATTTCTTAAGATTATCATGGCTATTTGGGGTCTTCTATGCTTCCATATAAATTTTAGCATTATATGTTCTAGTTCTGTGAAAAATATCGTTGGTAATTTAATAAGGATTACTTTGCTTCTATATATTGCTTTATGTAGAATGGATATTTTGACTATATTAATTCTTCTCAAACACGAGCATGGTATCTGTTTCCATTTATTTGTATCTTCATTAATTTCTGTCTTCAGTGCCTTATAATTTTCTGAGTACAAGTTTTTTACTTCCTTGGTTAAACTTATTCCTAAGTTTTTTATTGTTTTTGAAGCAATTGTAAATGGGATTGTTTTATTAATTTCTATTTCTGATACTTTGTCATTGGTGCATAGAATGCAACTGATTTCTGAATATTAATTTTGTATCCTGCTATTTTACTAAATTTATTTATCAGCTCTAATAGTATTTTGGTGGAATGTTTGGGGTTCTCTCTATATATTACCATGTCATCTGCATATAAATATAATTTTACTTCCTCCTTCCAATTTAGATGCTTTTTACTCCTTTTTCTTGTCAGATTGCTGTGGCTAGAACTTCCAGAATTATGTTGGATAAAAATGGTGAAAGTGGACAACCTTGTCTTGTTCCTGATCTTAAGGGAAATGGTTTTAGCTTTCCCCTTGTATATGATGTTAGCTGTGGGTCTATCATATATGGCCTTTGTTATGTTGAGATACTGAAATTTCTTGTAAGGTTGCGGGGGACCTGCCTCCGCTGACCAGGGTGCGAGAAGGTGTACACGGCGTCGGCGGTCGATAAAAGACAGAAACTGTTTGTTGCAGTAAAAGACAGAAAATGGAGAGAGATAGCTCTCCAGTTTATTTGTTGCAGGCTTTATATACAGTTTGTAGGTAGGGGATACATGCAGCATAGCAGGAAACAATGTGCATTACCTCAGTAACAAGTTGATCATTAACCTTTTACCAGAAACCTACAGGCCAGTGAAATCCAGGGGAGTCAGCTTCTCAGGACAGTTCTTTTTCCATTAATCTTGGCAATCATCTTTCTTTTGTGTCCCTAGAAACTGGCTGTCCTCACCACATGCCTCGACAAGCAGTAAGCACCCTCCAGGTGCAGGCAGAAACAATGAAAGCAGAAACACAAGTTTATGCCTCACCAAGCATTTCACCAAGCCCACTAAAGCCAGCTTGCAAGCCCCTCAATATTGGGGACCATGGCCCTCAACATCTCCCCCTTTTTTATTATTTAAAAAGCACGCCTGTGACCCCAGGCGGCTGCGAGTGACAGTGCCTGTCTTAGGTGTCCTCCAATGAAATAACAACCCGTCTTCGGCACTCGATCCTCTGGCGATCAAGCCCTGTCTTAGGTTAGTTACATTCAAGGAGGTCCTTACCCGTCTTTGGCTAGCCTGTCCTCGCTGAAGCTTAGGGGTAGTGAGGCTAATAAGCAAGTGGCTAAACTGGAGGCCTTGCCTTCAGTTTGATCTCATGGATGTTGGCTTGGACGTCCGATATCTGCTTGAGGAAACATCTAATGAGGACGGGGAGTAGGCACAGAACCAAACAGACACAAATGCCTAATGTAAGGAATGTCACAATGGAATGGCCAATGTAGGGCAAAGACGGCAGGGCTTTTTTATGATATCAACAAACTCAGAGGCAGCTTGAGCTGCATCAAATTTTAAGGGTTCAGCTTCTCTCATGTTTTGAATTTCATCATGAAGCCGAAGCATGTCTAAAGACAGATTAGCATTATGCCAAATTCCTTGAAGATGTAGACGAACTCTATCCCAATCATGTTGACTACTATTATACATTTTTGGGGTTACACAAATCCAATGATAATCTGAATGACATTGCAAATGAGACCTAACTTTTAAACTGTGAATTTCATCACCTAAATATTGAACCATATCATACAAAGCATTTACCTTTTGTTCTAATTTTTTATCTATATCCTCTTGAGTTCCTAAGGCTAAAGTGACATTTTTTGAAAGGGTATTAACATAATGAGCATTTTGAACAGTCTGTGAAAGAGCCACAGCGGCAGTAGCAGCAGTTGCAATTAAAGTAACTAAAGCCATAATTCCAGCAATCAAAAGCCCTATAAATCTTTTTGGTCTACTTAAAGCATATTCGATTTCTTTAAAAATTTGTAAACCTTTTTCATCATACCAAGGTCCAGAAACATTAACAGGAAGCATAATAAAAGATGGTTGATTAAGTATCATAACACGGGTTCCCAATGGTACCCAAGAAACACAATTTGTTAAAGTACAATTATAGCAAGATACATTAAACATATGTTTGTCAAAGTGAATAGTAATATTTCCAATCAAAAGTGCATAAGGAGAAGGAACACAGGCCGATACATTAACAGAGCGACTAGTCGAAGTACAGGGAGTAGCCGGTCTACAAACAGTCACTGTTTGAAGGGTCTCACCCATTGCTCCTACAAGTTTCCAAAGAGAGTTTTGTTGGTAATGAGTGTCAGATTTCCATATTCCAGCAGCTAGTCCCCTTGTCCAACTTATTTGGCTACTTTGAGACCAGTCCAGAATGTACCGATTCAATCCAGGAATATTGTATCTTACTGGCATGTTACCATGGCATTTTCTCCAGGGGACAGCTTCAGTGTTAAGTCCATCTTCTTCATCACACGGCAGGAGTGACTGTGGCACTTTTGCTTTTATCTTTTGTCCTCCGGACCAATCACCTAACAAATTAAGACGAACATTCCATCCTATCTGGGAGTTACTAGTATGCAAAGTTACGAAAGAGCTGCGCAAACATCCAGTGGCTGATACATTTTTAGAAATACAAACAGGCAACCCCGTGCCAGAGCCGCTATAGTTGAAATTTGTTTCTGTTTGCCAGCCAATATGACCACTGGATGGCAGTCCTAGAGTATGAGTATTATTAACATATACCGGAATCTCCGGCCCCTCCCAGACAGATGGATGGAGAATGGGTGGATCCGGTACGTAGGCCCAAAACGTCTCTCCGAAAGTCAGTGAAGGGCACATCGGCAGCATCAACAGTAGCAGCAACATTGCGTGGCTGGAGGTCATTGATGTGACGTCCAACCGTTAAGGGTTTTTCTGTAAAAAGAACACAAATACATCCTCGTCCCCTTATAATTTTTTGGGGGTCGGGAGAAAAGAGTTACTGTTAAAATTATTCAAGGGGCCTTATTGTAGGGCCGAATTAAGCGGTCAGGAATCCAAATAGGTGAATCAGAGTCTTGTGGAAAAACACAAGCATATCCTCGTCCACAAGTAAGAAGGACATCTGGCCCTTTCCATTGACCAGTTAAAAGGTCCTTCCATTGAACAAGTGGCCTGGGCTCAGTGGCCTCCGGATGCCAATGTTTATACATGTTGGAATGTCCATCATTGTCCACATTACAGATATTAATTACAAACAATGCATGTTGGAGAATATGATGAGGTGAGCTATACTTAAACTCCCCCTCTTGAAGTTTATAAATTTGAGCTTTGAGTGTTTGATGGGCTCTTTCAACAATGGCTTGTCCTTGTGGGTTATAAGGTATACCTGTGTGATGTTTAATTTGAAAGGTGTGACAAAACCCTTGGAAAGTTTTAGCTGTATAAGCCGGAGCATTGTCTGTTTTTAAGGCTTTAGGAATGCCCAAATATGTAAAACACTGTGTTAAATGTTGGATAACATCCTTAAGTGCGAGCTGAAGCAAGAATCACATGAGAAAAGGTGTCAACACACACATGTACATAATTAAGTTTGCCAAAAGTGGGAACATGTGTAACATCCATCTGCCAGAGAGCATTAGGTGTAAGTCCTCTTGGATTGACACCCAGGACAGGGCTAGGATGATGAACAGGACAAGCAGGACAATCCCGCACAATAGCTCTAGCAGCTTCTCTAGGTATGTGAAACTGATATCGAAGTGTTGTAGCATTTTGATGATGTAAGGCGTGGCTTGCAGTAGCATCTTCGATGACAGTGGCAATAACTGGTCTTGTTAAAGCATCAGCAAGGCGATTACCTTGATGTATTGGACCAGGGAGGGCAGAATGTGCCCGCACATACCCCACGAAAAAAGGAACAGATCTCCCATGAATTGAATCCTGTAGTTCTTGTAACAATGAAAAGATGGTCGTCTTGTGATCAGGCAGGGAGGCTGTTTCTATATGTGGGAACAGTCTTACTATATACAATGAATCAGTAAAGAGATTAAAAGGCTGATCTGACAAATGTTTAAAAGCAAAAATTACTGCCAGAAGCTCTGTTTTTTGTGCTGACCTCTCAGAAGTATGCTGAACATGTTTTTCCTCCTCGATTATGGTGACTGCAATACCATTAGAGGAACCGTCAGTAAAAACTGAAATTGCAGGTGGAGGGAGTGGCTCAACCTGTGATCTTAAGGGGAATATGACCGGATGTGTCGACATAAATTGAAGGAGAGGGTGATCAGGTAAATGATACTGAATCTGTCCTGTGAATCCTCCAAAGGCAATTTGCCACTCATCATTGAATTGAAATAAAAGTTCAATTTGTTCCTTTTTATATGGGAGGACAATAAGATGTACATCTCTGCCAAACAATTCTATGCTACGGCGGCGCCCTTTAGCTGCCATAGCTGCAACTTGATCTGTATAAGCAACAACAATCCTTTTTGATGTGGTGGGGAGGTGTAGCCACTCCAAAGGTCCACTTTGCCAAAGGCATCCAGTGGGAGTATGGGGCGTGGACAGAATGACCAGAGCCCAAGGTTTAGAATAATCTAACCTTGTTAAGAACTGGTGATTAATTGCCTTGTTGACCAAGGTAAGGGCCATCTTTGCCTCCTCTGTTAACTGTCGAGGAGATCTGGGATTTGAGTCTCCTCGTAGGATATCAAATAAAGGCTTTAATTCTTTGGTTGTCAACTTTAAAAAGGCCTAATCCAATTAATGTCACCCAAAAGTTTTTGAAAATCATTTAAAGTGTTTAGGGCATCAGTTCTTAATTCTAGCGGTTGATGGGTGATTGTTTCAGTATGAAGCACTCTCCCCAAGTAGTTAAATGGGGATTTGTTTGTATTTTTTCCGGTGCAATTTTTAAACCATAATTTTGTAAAGCAAGGACTGTAGATTTTAATGCCTCATGAACCACTTCTGACTGTTTGTGGGACAGAAGAATATCATCCATATAATGAATGATATATACCTCCGTGAAAGTTTTTCGCACCTCTCTAAGTGCCTGACTGACAAATTTTTGACAAAGAGTAGGGCTATTTTTCATACCTTGAGGCAAAACCTTCCATTGAAATCTACGATAAGGTTCCTTAAGATTGGTAGATGGGAGACTAAAAGCAAATCTTTTGCAATCTTGGACAGCTAAAGGAATGGTAAAAAAGCAGTCCTGTAAGTCAATCACTATGATAAAATCTCCCTTAGGAACGGCAACGGGAGAAGGAAGACCAGGCTGTAAAGCTCCCATATCTTCCATAGTGGCATTAACAGCTCTTAAGTCCTGTAGAAGTCTCCATTTGCCTGATTTTTTCTTAATTACAAAAATAGGAGTGTTCCATGGAGAATTTGAAGATTCTATATGTCCAGCTTTTAGTTGGCCTTGTATTAAAAGGTCAGCAGCCTCTAATTTTTCTGTTGACAGGGGCCATTGCTCAACCCACACAGGTGAGTCACTTTTCCAAATTATGGGATCGGCTGCTTTTTGTACAATGGCCCCTTGGAAAAATCCTCATATCCTAGGCCTGCATTATTAACATTAGGCTTGGGAGAAATGGGTGACACTCTCCCTTTTCCTTTACTGCCTAACCCAGTACCAGGGACATAGCCCATATCCAGCATTTGTGTTGTGACTTGATCATTAGGGCTATAAAGCAAAACTCCCATTTGACTAAGAATGTCGCGTCCCCAAAGGCTAAATGGAAGAGAGGGGATCACATAGGGATTAAAATGACCAGTTTCACCATCTGGATCCTCCCAGGTTAGTATAGATGAACTTTTAAGAACGTTTTTTGCTGATCCCAGCCCAATAAGATTAGACGCTGTCTCTTGGACGGGCCAAGATGTGGGCCAATCTTTTCCAGCAATACATGAGACGTCTGCTCCTGTATCTAACAACCCCTCTATAGGTTTTCCTTGTATTTTTAATACTTTGAGGGGTCTCTGGGCTTTAATTTCCTGTAAAAGATATGTAGCATCAGATGAACCAAAACCTCGATCTCCGCGAGGAGAATTAGTCACAGCTGGATTTGAAAGTCCTACAAGGGGAAGTAAGAGCAACTGTGCGATTCTTTGGCCTGATTGAATTTTAACAGTTTTGATCGGTGGAGCAATTAAAATTTGTATTTCCCCAGAATAATCGGCATCAATCACTCCTGGCAGAACTGTTATCCCTTGAAGGGAAACAGAGCTCCTTCCAAGCAACAATCCCACTGTTCCTTCTGGTAATGGGCCATATATTCCAGTGGGTATTTTAACAGGAGGTGACTCCGGGGTTAATATTGTGTTGGTGGTGGCACAGAGGTCCAATCCTGCGCTCCCTGGGGTGGCCCTGTACAAGGAGAGTACTGTGTTTGTCCCTGAGGGACGAAAGGGTGGTTGTTTTGAAAAGTTGCCCCTGTTGTTGTTGGGGCCCGAGGCTGGCCCCTCTGCCAGTTTCCCTGATGGGGTCCACAGACTGGAGAATTTACAGGACCCGAAGAGGGCCCTTGGTTATCTCCCAAACGATATCCATCTTTATGAAATTTAGATCGGCATTCTTTAGTCCAATGAAAGCCCTTTTGGCATCTACCACAGACGGTTTTTGGTTTTGATTGTTGTAAATTGTCCTGTGTCGGTCCTCGAGTAAGAGGACACTCTCTACTGAAGTGACCTAACTGATTGCAATTGTAACAGCGAGAACCTTTTGGCCTGTCCATAGTTTTTTGTCCTATGTCACTTACATATTGGGGGTAACTTTTTCCTTTTAGAGCTGCAGCAAGAGCCATGCCTTGAATAACAGCAGGATTGACATCCTGACAGGCTCGCACGAAATCTTCTAATGTTCCTGTTTTGCGAATTGGTCTAATAAGAGCCTTGCAAGTGCTATTTGCATTTTCATAAACCAATTGTTTTAATAGAATAGTTCCTGCGGTCGGGTCAGGTATAACCTTCTCAACTGACTCTGTAAGTCGAGCCAAAAAGTCCTCAAAAGTTTCATCTGATTTTTGTTTAATTGCAGTTAATGCCGAGGAGGGTCCTCCTCTTTTTGGAATTCTTTTCCATGCGGCTACTGCACACGCACTAGTGAGCGTAAGAGCATCCTTTTTTAACTTAAGCTGAGCCTGGGTAGAGTCCCACACTCCAGTTCCTAACAACATGTTCTCAGTAACTGTACGACTCTTATTGCTTCTGACCTACAAAACTCTTCATTTTCAACTTTCCAAATGATATATTCTCCCCCTGAAAGGCAAGCTTTTGCTGCTCCTTGCCAGTCACTAGGTGTCATCCATCTACCTGCCAGCGCTTCCACCAGAGAGATTGTATAAGGATTGCTAGGGCCATACTGTGTGCATGCCAACTTTAACTCTTTCATAATTTTATATGGTAACGGCTCCCAAACGGGCTCTTCCCATTCCAAATCTACCGGGAAGCAAACTGAAAATGACAGATCACCTCTGGCTTCCGCTTCACGGATCAAACCTTTTAAGCCTATTGAGTGAGGTCCAGAGGGGCTTCGTCTTTTTGGTTTACCCTTTTTAGGCAGAGGAGGGGCAGATGGCAAGGTGTGTTGTAAGGACCCATATCTAGAGCGTAGCTCAGGAAAACCATCATCATGATGATACCGCGCTGCCTCCTCCTCTAGGGTCTCTTCCTCTTGTGGATTTAACTTTCCTCCCCCTGGATCCTCGGCCCCAGAATCTTCCTCTGAGCTAGAGTCTTCCGAGTCAGAGGTTTTTGGACTAGTAGCAGGGAAAAGATTATTTTTTGACCCTTTTGATGGCTTTTTATCAATAAGCGGATGGATTTCTCCGCAATCTCCTGAATTTCTTAACATAGATTCTCCTAGATCCTGAAAAAAGGTTGATGACTCATGTCTAGGATCTAAGGAGTCTCGGAACAGATTCCACAGACTAAATGCCTCATGAGGCACCTTTCCTGGACCCCGTTCAGTATAAAATTCTTTCATTTGCTTTCCTACTTTTTCCCAGGTTTCCAAATTTACCGTACCTTCCTCCGGAAACCAAGGGCAACATTGTTGCACAAATTGAAGGAATTTACTAATTTGATGACCGTGTACTTGTACCCCACGGCCCCTTAATGAGGTCTTAATGAGATTAACATAGAAACGACGGTCTTTGGATTCAGATTGACCCATTTTTAATGTTAGTAAGTGTAAGGGATAGAAAGAAACAATCACTCGATGTCCACTCTGATGCTCGTCTGGCCGCGCCCCTCGCGGGACTAAGTCTGTCTTGGCAAAGGCTCTGCGGTATAAGCACCCGCACAGGTGAACGAGTCAGTCGCCGTTATGCCTTACGACAGAGAACGGAACCGCAGATTAGAGCCCACTCAAGTTCCGTAGCGAAGAGCCGTGGAACTATATACATTCACTCACACAATCACACCCTTGCACACGAAACAGTTAGTAAGATATATGTTTTCTAGGGACGTAGATCACACACCTCAAATCTTTGATTACCACTTATACTCACCTGACGTTACTAGCCAGGGGGTCTCGAGCACCCTCAGTGGAAGCCTATCCGTGTCGGGAAAATAGAGAAGACTAACCTTCAAGTCCCTGTTCGGGCGCCACTTGCGGGGGACCTGCCTCCGCTGACCAGGGTGCGAGAAGGTGTACACGGCGTCGGCGGTCGATAAAAGACAGAAACTGTTTGTTGCAGTAAAAGACAGAAAATGGAGAGAGATAGCTCTCCAGTTTATTTGTTGCAGGCTTTATATACAGTTTGTAGGTAGGGGATACATGCAGCATAGCAGGAAACAATGTGCATTACCTCAGTAACAAGTTGATCATTAACCTTTTACCAGAAACCTACAGGCCAGTGAAATCCAGGGGAGTCAGCTTCTCAGGACAGTTCTTTTTCCATTAATCTTGGCAATCATCTTTCTTTTGTGTCCCTAGAAACTGGCTGTCCTCACCACATGCCTCGACAAGCAGTAAGCACCCTCCAGGTGCAGGCAGAAACAATGAAAGCAGAAACACAAGTTTATGCCTCACCAAGCATTTCACCAAGCCCACTAAAGCCAGCTTGCAAGCCCCTCAATATTGGGGACCATGGCCCTCAACATAAGGTAAGTCTGCTATCAACACATTCTCACAGTTTTGTTTTCTTTTGTTTTTAAATATGGGTATGTCATAAATTCTCCTTTATTTTTGAAGCTTAATTTTGCCTTTCTAGATATAGAATTCTTGAATAGATTTTTTTCTCTTTTAACATTTTGAATATGGTATCTGACTGCTTTGTGTCCTTCTTGGTTTCTGATGACAAACTAGCTAGGGACCTTATTTAAGGAGTACTTGTAAATAATGAGCTACTTTATTCTTGCTGCTTTCAAGGTTCTGTCCTTGACTTTGACTTTTGTAAGTTTTATTAAGATGTGTCTCATTGTGAATCTCTTTGAGTGAATCTCTTTGAGTGCATCCTACTGGTAGAGTTCATTGAATTTCTGGTATAGGTTGGAGCATGCTTCAACACTCATGGGAAATTTACACTTCTGCCTTGGCCTTTACTTGATGCATTTGAATACCTGAAGATAAATCAGAGGTAAGAGCTTGGAGCCTTCTCCAGTCTTTCCTGTGTATGTATACATCACTGAGAATGTATGAAATCCCACATGTACACATGGAATTTTAGGTTATCAGTAATACTTTCAAGTATTTCAAATATCCTTTGGACATCTTATTCCCCAGGTTTTTCTTTTCTTTTTTTTTTTTGAGGGCAGTGTCACTGGCCCTCATATGTGGAACTGAACTGGGCCTCTAGCTTCCCAAGCCAGTGCTTAACAACCGTGCCACTTGGCCAGTCCTTCTTTTATATTTTTTAATTGGCTTGCTGCTTTCCCTGTTTTCCCTGCCTCAGGTAGCTGTACTGTTACAAGTTTCCAGTGATTACTTTCAATAACTGTCCCTTGTAAAAGTCTGGATGTATTGGGTAGGCTGTGAGCCAGGTCAAATAAAGACAAGCTTTGTAATTAGGCTTTTCGGGAAACTCCAGACAGGCCAAGTAATGTCAGTTTTCTGAGAATAAGACTTTGAAAGAGCTCTAATTCCATTGACTCCACTGGTGGCAGCTTGGTTACTGGTTTTCACTGTGATTGCAGGCTGTTGCTTTTCATAACTACAGTGGAGTTGAGTACATGGGGATAGATAAAAGGCCACAAAGCTCACTATTCTGATTCAGCTACTTTCCTTAAATAAATGCACCTGGGATTCTTGCAAGACTTTTGCTAACATCCTGGAAGTTTAATTTTGATAATCTTTGCCAGTGTTACTTTTGCTGTTATGGAAGGAAAGATATTCAGAGGTAATTACCTTGCTATTCCATGTGACATGACACCCATTTAGGGACATTTAGTAAATTAGAGGGAATCAAGATAGTAATTACAGTTAGGGGAGATGATAGGAGCAGAGGTAGAAAAAGTCAGAGATATTTTAGTGATAAGGCGTGGTGAGTAGAACCGTTTTCAAAAAATAATCAAAAATATTGGAAAGAAAATTGGACAGGGATTAAAAAGTTAGAACTAGGGCCGGCCGAGTAACACAATGGTTAAGCGCTGGCTTGGGATGCCAGCGGCCCTGGTTCGGGTCCCACATATGAGGGCCAGTGACACTGCCCTCAAAAAAAAAAAGTTTGAACTAGGTTCTATCAGAGGTAGACGAGGGGCCAGTAAGAACACTGCAGATGATATTTCTTAGAAGGATCTACAAAGCCCTGAATTGGTTAATTTGGCTTTTAAATCACATTTTGAGGAGCAGCAGAGGAAAAGTAAGTTTGATATTTAAATTAACTATTTCACAATAATTTGCTAAGGTCAATAGAATGACAGAGTATCAATTTACATTTGGTGAACCCTGTATAGGACCAGAGACTGTCAGAGCTATAGGGGCCGCAAGATCCTTTAGTCCTTTCCCCTCATCTTACAGATGGCAGCCATGAAGTACAGAGGGGAGAAATGGCTTTTATAAGACCACTTAATAAGACAATGACAAAAATCTTGGGTGATCTTGATATATCTAAAGCAGAAAATAACTACTGTTTAATTTTTTTTTCTATTTTCAGACTCAAAATCCATTTTGGCCTTATTTTTTGCTGGATTGAGAGCTAGACATTATAGGTGTGGTGTATGTGCTGGGTTTAAAATGAAACATTTGACTACCCACATTATTAGAGACTCTGCTGGAATGCCAGCTCTTAAGCCTCTTTGCTTCCATTTCCAGATGGCAATATTACACAGCTCACAGAACATCTCAGTCCTCTGACATGTGGGCTCAAGCCCCAGGTGGACATGTATAAAGTTTACATGTTTCTCTGGCTCAAGTGTTTGTGGAGCAATTGATTCAGAAACCATGAAAAACAGCTGAATAGCCACATTTGGGATTATATAGTTTACCAAGAACTTGATAGACAATAGACACTTTTGGATGAGGGAAGCAAATGGACATTAGAGAAGGATGATTTTACAGTCCTGGCATTCTCAGGGTTCCCCAGCTTGTGGGAAATTCTGAAATAATTCAGGCATGAGGTCAGTACTCACACACAATAAGTCCTCTACATCCCCTCCCATAATTAGAAAAAGTATCCTGATATACTCAGTTACTTCGAGGTGTAGGGAAAAATGTTTCTCCTCCAGGTGACTGAAACTTGCAAACAGGCATCAGGGAAAAGGCATGAGGTAACTCAATGAAATGCCTCCCTAAAGTGCAATTATGGTATTAACGAGTGAGGTATTTGGAGGAAGGGAAATCTTTTCTTTGGCCTTAAGTTGATTTTGAAGAGATGCAAAGCCAATTTTATTTGGTGTAACTTCCAGAGTCCGTATGCCCCAAGGCAGGAAAATAGGGTCATACTCCCAAGCTTATGCTGTTTTTCCCCATTACTACTATACTATCCACCCTCTTTCCTGACACCTCTGCCCCAAATTCATGGAGAATATCAGAGGAGAAAGCTTTCTTGCCTGGTGGGTATAGGAATGCAAACATAATATAGGCTGATGAAAATGTTTGGAGTAAATACCAAGGCACTATAATACATTTGCCAAGTAATTTGTGCTAAATCAATCACAATTTGTTTTAGCTTTCTGTCTACTAAGACAGAACAAACTTAATGTTCTTTATGTTACTATAATTTCAAATTTTCTTTTTTTTTTAAGATTGTATTGGGAAATCAGGGAAAGGGAACAGACAAGTTACTGTCCTTTTATTCTTCAGTCTAGTTGTGAAGAATATTGCTTCACTGGCTCATGTTGGTATTGTGATCATTGCACTCTTCCCAGGTGAAGCAGAACGGTTGTCGGCCATTGGATGGCTGCTCAAAGTGGCTCATGGCAGCTCACACTGTTTACCAGCCGCTCACACTGGCTGCTGGTCACTCACTGTAGCTAATGACAGCCCACTGTAGCAGGGGCTGTAGCCCAGATTGTTGCCAGAGACTCAGAGCAGCCCCTCTAGGTCGAGCCATTGTTCACCATCTTAGCTGTAGAGGGCACAGCGTCACTGGCCCTCATGTGGGATTTGAACCAGGGCACTGCTGCTCAGAGCGGGCGCTCCCAAGCTAACTCTTCACCAATGCGCCACTTGGCCAGCCCTAATTTCAGATTTTCTTGATCTTTTTTTTTTAAATAATCGTTTTATTTCTCAAGTACAGTTGACATGCAATATTATATTATTTTCAGGTGACATTAGACATTCACTATGTGGTAGTGATTAGATATTTATATGACTTACAAAGTGATCACCTAGCTCAATCTAGTAACCACCTGACAGCATACATAGTTATTACAATATTATTAACTAGATTCCTTATGCTACACTTTACATTTCCATGACTATTTTGTGACTACCAATTTGCACGTCATAACCCTTTCCGCATTTTCCAACCACCGCCCTCCCAAATCCCCTCACAACTGGCAACCATCAAAATGTTCTCTGTATCTATAAATTTAATTTCTGCTTTGTTTGTCTGGTTATTTTGTTCTTTAGATTACATATGTAGATGTCATATGACATTTGTCTTTTCCTGTCTGACTTATGCAACTTAGCACAATACCCTTTCAGTCCATGCAAGTTGTTGCAGATGGCAAGATTTCATTTTTTTTTTTTAAGAGGGCAGTGTCACTGGCCCTCAGATGTGGGATCTGAACCGGAGCCGCTGGAGTCCCAAGCCAGCTCTTAACCACCGCATCACTCAGCCGGCCTGAGATTTCATTCTTATTTCATGGCTGAGTCACTCTCCATTGTGCACACGTACTAACTCTTCTTTTCATCCCATGATGAAAACCCAGGATGCTTCCATATCTTGGCTATCGTAAATAATGCTTCAATGAATATATAGCTGCACATGTCCCTTTGGAGTTATGTTTTGTGTTTCTTTGGATAAATACCCAGAAGTGGCATTACTGGGTACTTCTTTGTTTCTTGTTATCACCTTTGTTTTAAAGTCTATTTTGTCAGATATAAGTATTGCTACTCAAGTTTTTTTCATTTCCATTTTCATGAAATATATTTTTCCATCACTTTACTTTCAGTCTGTGTGTCTTTTTTTTTTTGAGGCAGTGTCAATGGCCCTCATATGTAGGACTGAACCGGGGCCACTGGCACCCCAAGCCAGCTCTTAACCACTGCGCCACTCGGCCAGCCCCTGTGTGTGCCTTTCAATCTGAACTGAGTCTCTTACAAGCAGCATATGTAAGGGTTTTGTTTTCTTATCCATTTGGCCACCCTATCTTTTGCTTGGGGTATTGATAGATATATGAGTATAATTATTGCCATTTTATTATCCATATTTGTGATGTTTTTTCATCTTTTTCTTAAAGAAGTCCCTCTAACATTTCTTATAATACTGGTTTGGTGTTGATGAACTATTTTAGCTTTTTCTTATCTGGGTAGCTCTTTATCTGTCTTTTGATTCTAAATGATATCTTTGCTGGGTAGAGTAATCTTGGTTCTAGGTCCTTGATGGCCTTCAAAGTTTCTGTTCAAAAATCAGCTGACAGTACTATGGGAGCTCCCCTGGAGGTAACTAATTGATTTTTCTCTTGCTGCTTTAAGGATTATCTCTTTGTCTTTAATCTTTGGCATTTTAATTATGATATGCCTTGGTGTGGGTCTCTTTTGTTTCATCTTGATTGGAACCCTGTGCTTCCTGGGCTTGTATGTCTATTTCCCTCACCAGGTTAGGGAAGTTTTCTGTCATTATTTTTTCATATAGCTTTTAAGCCTCTTGCTCTCTTCTCTTTCTGGCGCCCCTATTATGTGATGTTGGTACAATTAATGTTGTTCCAGAGTCCCCTTAAACTATCTTCATTTTAATTTTGATTCTTTCATCTTTTTTGCCATTCTGATTGTGTGTTTTCTGCTACTTTATCTTCTAAATCACTGATTTGATCCTCTGCTTCATCATCTAATCTACTGTTGATTCCCTCTAATGTATTCTTCATTTCTGTTATTGTATTCTTTATTTCTGACTGGTTCTTTTTCATGTTTTCTATGTCAATTTCTATGTCTCCTATTTGGTTGTTAAAGTTCTCACTGATTTCATCAACTGTTCCCCTAAATTCATTGAGTGCCTTTGCAACCAGTGTTTTGAACTCTGCATCTGATAGGTTGCTTGTCTCCATTTTGTTTAGTTCTTTTTGTGAAGTTTTGTTCTGTTCTTTCATTTGGAACATTTTTTTGTGTCTTTATTTTGGATGCCTCCCTGTGCTTATTTCTATGAAACAGGTAGAGCTGCTCTGTCTCTCAGTGTTATTACAGTGACCTTATGTAGTGAGCGTACTGTAGGGGCCAGTGGTGCAGTCTCCCTGGTCACCTTAGCTGAGTGCTTCAGGAGTGTCCCTTTTGTCATTTGTGTGTGACCTTTCATTGTAGTTGAGCTTTGGTTGCTCTTGGCATGTCAATGGGAGGGATTGAAACTCAGGCTCATTGATTATGAGGAATGACCACAGCTATGATGGAGAGGCTTTGGTGCAGGGGCTGACACTATGGAGCAGGATTTACTTTAGCAGGATTCTGATGCTTGCCTAGTCTACCCTTTGGGATTTTAGACCACAGAAGCAGCAGAGTGTTGCTCTGGTTGTGTTTGACAGAGGCCACGAGGTGTGCTGGCCCCAGAGCTTCCTGGGAGTGGCCCCATTGAAGACAAAGTTCAGCTGCAGCCTGTGTCCTGCCCAGGGCCACCTAGAACAAGCCACAAGGAAATATGAAGATAGTAGCCACCTGTGCTGGACTTGGAGGTGCCTGGGAAAGGCCAAGCCATGAACCACAGCCAGATGCCAATATTGCCAGGCTTGGGGCTACTCAGCACGCAGTATGGGGCACAGTGAGGCCAGATGCTGCTTGTTTGGGGTTTTGTGAACTTTTGAGAGATTTTAGGAAACTCTGCATCATAGGTCAAGACAGGCCATTTGTATAGAAAAGCCACTGGAAGTGTCTTGGGTGAGTTTACAAATTGGGTGGGGGCTTACCCAGGGAATCACCAGGGTGGGCCAATCAGTGTTAGCCAGGTTGATGGAGACTCAGGTACAGTGGTCACCTGAGTTTGCATGCTGGGAGTGGGGATGGCTCCACAAAGAAATAAAGGATTCTGCCAGCACATCTGTCTGGGGTAAAGCTGATCCTCCAGCCCTTGGCCTGCAGCCAGACAATTAAGTTTCTCCTGTTTGTCCCTGGAGCCTTTTGAGCTGCTGCCCCAGTGCTGAAACTCAGAGCGAGTAAGTCCACCAGTGAGTAAGTCTGTTTGTGCTCCCTTTAAGAGTAACAGCTGGGACTGCAACAGCCCCCTGTCTCACTCAGGCACAATCACTGCTGGTTTTCCCAGGCAAAAGTTGTGGGGACTTCTTTTCCCTGTACTGGAACCCCAGACTGGAGAGCCTGGTGAAGGGATTGGACCCCTTGCATCTCTGGGGGGACCTCTGCAGCTGAGATATCCTTCCTGATTTTTAACTTCCACACACAGGTGTGGGACCAGCCAGGTCTGTATCTTCAGCCCTCCTACCAGTCTAGAGGTAGCTTCATCTGTATATCCTTAGTTATAAGACTGTGTTCAGCTAGATTTCAGGTGACTCTCAATGATGGTTTTCCTGTAGTTTAATTGTAATTTTGATGTGGTCATGAGAGGAGGCAAGCACAGTATTCATGTACTTCTCCATCTTGACCAGAAAATCTTCTTGATCAGTTCCTGATTCATACACACTCAGAAATGCATAAAATACTTTAGCTTTTAGTTTTTCCTATTGTGAAGTATTTAACAATCTATAAGAAATTTTAAAATGTGCAACTTAAAGGAACACAGGGATATGTTTGTAATGTAGTAGAATCATTCCTCCTTTTTATTTATCTGTCAATAAAATGCTGTTATTAAAATTAACTGTTCAATTTCAAACATGTGGGGTGGTCAGTGGAGGTATATTTCTGCTTCAGTATTGTTGGCCTTACTTTGCTCTGGTGGCCTAGTATTTTGTGATAGTCCCATTAACTGCAAGTTTTTTGTCATCATGAGATAGTATAATTAAAGCATTTGTAGCTTGTCTTGATTTTATTTTCTATCTCTATAAAAAAAATATTGGAACTTTTACACTGTGAAAAAAAAAGAAAAGTGAACTTATCCTTTCCAATGTAAATATAAAGACACACTTACTAACCACTAAACTGGTGTCTATGTTTGAGTTTTGGTTTATTTGTTAGTGGTTACCAGAGGGTAAGGGCAAGGAGGTAGAAGGGGTAACAGAGTTCAAATATAAGATGTAGAGTGTTGGGGGGCAAAAGGAAATAGTTGATATGGGATATTGTTCTCATTGAGCAAATATATAAATTAATTGAACAAATAATTAAATAAATGTTTGAAGATAAAACAAAAAAGATAGAATTGGGGCCAGCTGAGTGGCGCTGTGGTTAAGAGGTGGCTCGGGACGCCAGCAGCCCTGGTTCAGATCACACATATGAGGGCCAGTGAGTGACACTGCTCTCTAAAAAAAAGAAAGGAAAAAAAAAGATAGAATTGGGCCATTAATGAATGGCTTAGGCAAAGCTAGTTGTGCTACTTGGTGTTTCACTACCCAACAAAAGAAAGCAAAAGCAAAATATGTATATTGGGTTGTCAGAAAAGTCATGATGTATTTTTTTCTGTTTTTTATTGCAAATTTGCATCATGATTTTTCCAACAACTATATATATATATATATATATATATATATATATATATATATATATATATATATTCTTGCTATCCTATTAAAAGTTTCATAATGTAAATTCCACTAAGACAAGGATTTTGGGTTCCTCGTTCACTCTTATAACCTCAGTATGTAGAGCAATGCTAGGATGAGGATACGTATGCACTCAACAAACAGTTATTGACGAAATGTTCAAGAAGTGATAACTTTAAGCTTTAGGGAAAATTTTTAAAAAAGAACATGATAAATTATTGCATAAATAATTTAATTACAATTATTAATTTCCTCTCTTAGACCTCAGGTTCCCCCATTAAAACATGTTGGGTGGAAAGGGCATGCTGAGTGGCTCAGTTGGTTAAGAGCTTGCTCAAGAGTGCGAGCTGAGCTCTGAGCAACAGCAATTTGATGCCCAGCCCAAGCTGAGCTGCCGCTGAGCTGCGAACAGGTAGCAGGATTGCTCAGTTAAAAAAAAAAAACAGCAACAACAACAACAAAAAAACATGTTGAGTGGAACTCGTCAATCTTTAAGGGCCCACACAGCTCTGATAGCCTTTGACTTTCTGTATCTGTTAAACCTCCAGAGAAGAAACTGGAATGTATTAAACAGGGGTCATTCTCTGTGGAATGTGGCAAAGGTAAAGTGATGAGTAGTAGGCGTTGTTCTAATTCAGCTATGCATATTCCACTAGTGCATTTAGAAAAGAATGTGGGAGGTAAAATGTGTGGGGTGAAAATTTGTAGTAAAATTATTTTACAAGTCTAAGTATACTCATATGAACATCAATGTCCTAGACTGACACATGAAAATAGTATCTCCTGCATGTAATACGGGGTCAGATTTCGTGAATGTGTTGCAATGACGTTGCTAACCATTTTTGATATCAGAGGGATTATTCATTATGAATTTGTACCAACTGGACAGACAGTTAACCAAGTTTACTATCTGGAAGGCTAAAAAAGCTGTGTAAAAAAGTTAGATGACCTGAACTTTTCACCAGCAATTCATGGCTCTTGTATCATGACAATGCACCAGCCCACACAGCACTGTCTGTGAGGGAGTGTTTAGCCAGTAAACAAATAACTGTATTCGGGCACCCACCCTATGCACCTGATCTGACTCCAATGGCTTCTTCCTTTACCCAAAGATAAAGGAAACATTGAAAGGAAGACATTTTGATCACTTTCAGTACATCTAGGGTAATAAATACAATGACAGCTCTGATGGCCATCCCAGAAAAGGAGTTCCAAAATTGCTTTGAAGGGTGGAATAGGTGCTGGCATCAGTGCATAGTTTCCCAAAGGGAGTACTTAGAAAGTGACCATAGTGTTATTCAGCAATGAGGTATGTAACACTTTTTCTAGGATGAGTTCAAGAACTTAATTGTCGGCCCTTGTATGGTGTTGACTCCAAGTTATGAAGTATGACTGAACTAAGGACCAGTGAGATGAAATGACTTAGCTAGACAGAGACTGAGCCTGGACTGGAATTCAGGCTCATGACACTTCAAATTCTATGCTATTACCCAAATATAGCTCCATACCAGCCTGAGAGCCAGAACTTCTGACCAGAACATTGATCATTTTTGCAAAATGCCCTTGCTACAGATGCCTCTTTGGATCTTCTGAGCACTTTCTTAAAGGGGAGAAGAGTAATAGTGTAGTGAGGGACACACTTTAGGAAGTGCTTTCCTATGAGGATATTCTAAATCAGAAGTCTCCAACAATTTTTGATCATGTATCCCTTTTAGTTAAAAACATTTGAATATATACATCTGTTCGATTAAACTTATTTGTGGCATATATAATATTGCTAATTCCTGCATTATATATATGTAAAAGTTATTTTCTTTATTGTTTTAGATAAAAATACATATAACATATAGAAATTTTAATATTTTTTCCGATACCCAAAAGAACCATCACATTTATTCCCACTGGGTGTACATACCCAACTTTGAAGATCTCCAATTTAAAGGGCATGCTGAGAATTTATCTCTCTAGATCCTTAAATTCTACTTTCAGATAAGAAAAGACTTATGAATGCTACACATCTGATATGAATTTCTCTGCCTTATTCCCACAATTTAATTTGCCATGTTGCTCCCCAAAAATCCAAGCTCATGTTTGTCCAGCTTCAAGTTCAGAAGACATTTCAATCAACATTGTCACTATTGAATCTGAGTAGTTTGGCTTGCTAATGTAAGTTTAAGCATCCCTGAACTAAGCACTGTAGACTGGGAATAGCATAAACCGGCCAAGATTGGATTCATGCTCACTCCTAAAAATAGTGGAGACACTGGCACTCACACACGAAACATAAGATAAGAACAGAAGGGGTATTTCCCCCCAAAAAAAAATCAGAGTACTCTTACTTGAAATAGTTCAGTGTTGCTAGAGTTTCATTTATTTATTTATTTTTAATTATTTTATTGTGAAATAAACATTTTTAAATTAGTTTCATGTGTACAACACAGTGCAATAGTTATACTTTTTAACCCTTCAAAGTGACAACCCCCCTCTCCCAGTTTGCCACCCCACTCTCCCCACCATATCATACATATCTATTACAATTCCTTTGACTCCCTTCCACAGTATACTCCACATCCCGTGACTATCCATGTATTCAATTACAGTTGGCATACAATATTATACAACATCAGCTTCAGGTATACAGTGCAGTGATCAAGTCTCTACTCCATCCATGAAGTGGTCTCCCTAACAAGGCATGCGACCATCTGACATGCCAAAAAATTTTACATTATTGTACTCCCCGAAATGTGTTTCAAATCCCTGTGGCAAAATTGTAGTTGCCTATTTATGCTGTCTAATCCCTTCCCCTTCTCCCTTCTCCCCACCCCGCTCCCAATTGGCAACCTTCCGTTTTTCCTCTATATGTATGAGTCTGTTTATGTTCACTTTGCTCGTTCATTCAGTTTTTCAGATTCCACATATAAATGAGATCATATGGTATTTATGTTTCTCCGACTGACTTATTTCACTTAACATAATAGTCTCTTCTTAACATGATCAGTTACATTCCCAGAACTGCTCCCCATAACCCTGCGGCAACATTGTAGTCACCCACCTACGCTGTCCAAACCTTCCCCATCTCCCTCATCCCCACCCCCTTCCAGCCAGCAACCATCAGTTGTTCCTTTATATCTGCTTGATATCATTTCAATCTTCTTAAATTTACTGAGACTCGTTTTGTAGCCTAACATGTGGTCTATCTTGGAAAATGTCCCAAGTGCACTTGAGAAGCGTGTATATTCTGTTGTTTCAGGGTAAAAAAACTCTAAAAATATCGATGAAGCCCAGCTGGTTTAAAGTGTCATTTAAGGCCACTCTTTCCATGTTGATTTTCAGTCTAGAGGATCTGTCCATTGGTGACAAAGGGTTGTGGAAGTCCCCTACTACAATAGTGTTACTGTTGATCTCTGTCTTTATGTCTCAAAATCTGTTATATATAATTAGGAGCTCCTATGTTGGGTGCATAGATGTTTATTAGGGTTATAGTGCCCTTCTTTGTCTTTTATTGTAGTCTTCGTTTTAAAGTCTATTTTGTCCAAAATAAGTACTGCTACTCCAGCTTTTCTTTCTCATTTCCATTTCATGAAATATCTTATTCCATCTGTAAACAGCATATACATGGGTCCTATTTTGAACCACTCATCCACTCTCTGTCTTTTGATTGGAGCATTGAGCCCATTCACATTTAAAATGATTATTGATAGGTGCATATGTATTGCTATTTTGTTATTTGTATTCCTGGTCTTCCTGGGTTAGCTTGTTTTCCCCTTTCTTTTGTTTAAAAAAGTCCTTTTAACATTTCTTTCATTGCTGGCTTGGTGGTAATGAATTCCTTAAGCTTATTCTTTTCTGAGAAGCTCTTTATTTCTCCTTCAATTTTAAGTGATAGCTGTGCTGGGTAGAGCAATCTTGGTTGTAAGCCTTTATTTTGTGTCACTTTGAATATCTCCTGCCACTCCCTTCTGGCCTGTGGAGTTTCTGTAGACAAGTCAGCTGTTAGTCTAATAGGAGTTCCTTTGTATGTAACCTGCTGTCTTTCTCTTGCTGCTCTTAGAATACTATCTCTGTCTTTAAACTTTGCCATTTTAACTATGATGTGTCTTGGTGTGGACCTGTTTGGGTTCAGCTTGTTCGGAACCCTCTGCACTTCCTGGGCATGTATGTTGATTTCCTTCACCAGGGTAGGGAAATTTTCAGTCATTATTTTTTTGAAATACATTCTAAGCTGCTTGCTTCTTCTGTTCTCCTTCTAGTATTCCTATGGTGTCAAAATTGTTGAACTTCATCTCACACCACAGGCCTCTTAAACTATTTTCATTGTTTTTTATTCTTTGGTCTTTTTGTTGTGCCAACTCGGTGATTTCTGCTATTTTGTCTTCCAAATCGCCGATTCGATTCTCTGCTTCATCAACTCTACTGGTGATTCCTTCAAGTGTGTTCTTCATTTCAGTTATTGTATTCTTTACTTCTAACTTGTTGCTTTTCATGATTTCTCTATCCTTCCTTATTTCCTCACTAAGTTTTTTTTAACATTCTTATCAGTGTTCTAAACTCTGTCTCTGAAAGGTTGGATCCTTCTGTTCCATGGAACTCCATTTCTAGAGGTTTCTTCTGATCTTTTACTTGTGACATGTTTCTTTGTTTCCTCATTCTGGCTGTCACTCTGGGGTTGCTTTGATGTATTAGATAGATCACCAGGAGAGCCTTGGCTGGAACTCAAAGCCACACAGCTCATGGCCCAACACTCCCAGGAAAACTCCCAGTTAGCCTGTCCGAATCATTTGCTCGCAGATCAGGCCAAGCAGCCAAACAACCAATCACCAGCCTGGCAACTCTGCATGTGCAGTGGGTAGAGTGGGGACCCAATGCAGCTCGCACACTCCCACGTCTCAGTGAGTAGCCTTTTGGACCCGGAGTGCGCCCGCCAGGCATTTCCCTGGCAATGCAGCACAAGCCGAGCAGAGAGTGGGGATCCAAGGTGGATCATGCACTCCCAGGTCTCAGCGTTTTCCTGGCAATGCAGTATAAGCCGGGTGGAGGGTGGGGATCCAACGCCACATGTGCTTGCACACACATGCACTTCTGCGCCAATTCCACCAGACCAATGATGTCCCAGACCTGACACCCTGTGGGAGGGCCCAACCCTGACAAATGGAACCCTCCTGTATACCACTCACATGCAAGCTCCACACCAGGGGAATAATAGTCCCCAAACCTCCAGCTTCTGCACCAAAAGTACTCAGTTCAGTCCTTCCCCGCAGGCACCGGGGCCCTCCTCTCACAGCTACTCCCTCCACCAGGAACCGGGTGAGTGCTCACTGGTGAGCGACCTCGTGTGCTGGCCCCATTGATTCTCTAGCCTCCTTCAGCCTCACTGAGCTGGGTGAAGAGCATCCTCACTAATTTCTACTTCCAGCTATCATGGAACTCCTCTTCCCGGCAAAGGAACTCTGGGCTGGTGAGCTTGCTGTGTGGCCAGAGGGTCTCTTCCCTAACCGGAGAAGCCTCCCACAGCTGAGGCATCCCTCATGGGGTTCGCCCTCTCTTGTCTCCGCCCCTTCTACCTGACTTGACGTGGCCTCCTCTTTTAGTTCTTCATTTAGAGATTCTGTTCATCTAGTGTTCCAGGGACTTCCA
Organism: Aselliscus stoliczkanus; assembly: GCA_033961575.1. Classification (NCBI taxonomy): domain Eukaryota; kingdom Metazoa; phylum Chordata; class Mammalia; order Chiroptera; family Hipposideridae; genus Aselliscus; species Aselliscus stoliczkanus. Next base: position 81,197,361 of record CM066737.1, read on the forward strand.
GGCTTGGATGTTGTATAAATTATTTGTAATTTTGGTGTGATCCTGGGAGGCAGTTAGGGGAAATAAAAATGTCCATTCTAAAAGCAAAATAATAGTAGATGTAATTGATTGGTGATGCTTTAATGTACTTGGCAAACTACAACCTTATGTCAATTCCTCCTTTTTTAAAAATATGGAATATTGTATGGACTGTGAAATCCAAGTCTGGGGCACCCTTGCTATGAAGACATGTTCAAGTTTGCCTAAAGGCATTTTAGGAATTCAAGACCCCTCATTGAGAAGGAAATCATAGGCAAACATATTAGCTCTTTGTATTTCTTCTTATACTGTTAGATGTGGTTACACATAGCGTCATAAGACACTAATGATGGCATAATACACTATACTCTGAAATCCCTTTCTTGTGAGTGTTGCACGCACTGCCTAACTTTGCTCTGGTGTTTTACAGTTTAGAATAACTTCATCCTTTCTTCAACCAGTGAGGTCAGAGAAGACAGGAGTATCTTTACCCTCATACATCATGGCATCAGTAACATTTCTAATTATATAGGTGATACAGAGAATTTCATAAAAACCACAAAATTTTAAGACTGGATGGATTCATTTAAATCATAGTTCAATAATCTGAGTTTACACATAAACTGAGGCCCCAAAGACAGAGTTAGGTTTTGTAAGGATAAGTAATAAAGCTGTTGATTGTGATAATATCAGTTCAGAAAGATCAATTTATTTGTTCCAGGACAAAGGTATTATATCTAAGATAATTAAACTGTACATGGTAGTTTAAAGACTTTTCTAAATTTTAGTTTCCTTTTCTTTGAACAAGGGATGCTAAAAAATAGGCCTTGACCTAATTCTTACTACAGTGATCCCTATAACTACCACAAATCTCCATTTTACCTTAGATACATGCCTAGAAGAATAGACAGAATGAGTTTTTACCCATACGGAAATGTATCAATTAGGACCAGAGACTCAACAACCCACTTTAATCACATCTTTCTTAACCTCATTTTAAACCCATGGCTTTCTTTAATAAACAGCCTTATGCTCTTTAACTGTATCTAAAGTTTAAAAATTGATTATTACTAGAATTGAATAAAGCAAGTGATTTTAGAATTTAAAAAGTCTTACCTTGGAAATTAAATATATAATTGTATTTCTACATGTAGTTAATTTTGACCCTGGTTTATCTCCAGGTCTTACCTTGGAAATTAAATATATAATTATATTTCTACATGTAGTTAATTTTGACCCTGGTTTATCTCCAGGTACCCAACTAGTATCTGGAATTAGATGGTATTCAAAAATATTTGTTAATTGATGGAGGAACAATAAAATAGTAAAATGTAACAGAAGAAACCAGATTAAGATGGGCTGAGAAATAAATGGGTGGTAAAGAAGTTGAGAGAGCACAATGCCATTATTTTTTTCCTATCCTTAGCACCTAATACAAAGTATGTTACATGTCATTCATTTAATATTTAACTGTTTAATTATTACAAGTATTAAGACATATGGATTTCCATACCTCTTCTATCCTAGCTAAAGTGGAAGATATTACACCTTGTAGGTCATCCTAAATATCAACTCTATTGCTTTGCTTTATTTTCATAGTCAGTAAAAGAAAAAATCAGCTTTGCAATTGATTTATATAAGTATATTATATTATTAGAAATCCATTTTCTAAATGCTTACACATTGTTTCTAATAATCCTTACTTCTCAAGGCAGCCAGGAAAAAGATGTTAACCTACAAAGGAAAGCCCATTAGATTTTCATCAGACATTTCCACAGAAATTCTACAAGCCAGGTGGGAGTGGAATCAAATATTCAACCTATTGAAAGAGAAAAAATACCAGTCAAGAATAATATATTCAGCAAACTTATCCTTTAGATATTAAGGAGGAATAAAGACCTTTCCAGAAGTACAGAAGCTCAGGGATTTTCCACCACAAGACCTGCATTACAGGAAATACTGAAGGAGTTTATTCTTCCAGAAACAACAAAAAAAAGGATAAAAAACCATGAGTAAGATTACTAACAGACAGACAGCAGCAGAAAATCGTAACCCTTACACAATACAGGGCACTATACACATTAAGAGAAAAGAAAATAAAACCATAAAAAATTTTAAAAAGAAAATAAATTTTACTACTGGAACTCAGAAATGAACTCACAGCATGCACAGGGATAAATTGTGAAAACAAAATCACCAAAGAGGAGGGAGTAAACATCTGAAATTGCAAAGGGAATGGTATTAAAATGGATGCTAAAGAAAAATGACTGCTGTATATGAGGTATGATCACAAAATATGGGTGAATGCTGCCGCTGAATGCTATCCAACAGAAAGGTGATATTGTGTTTTTCGACCTTGATGTAATTGTGCGAACTGAGTGTGTATCCAGGAACACTATAGTAAACTTTGAATATCATAAGGGCTTATTCGAGCATTTTAAGAAATGTTGCGCATATGGACCGGCCGAGTGGCGCATTGGTTAAGAGCTGGTTTGGGACACCAGCAGCCCCGGTTCGGATCCCACATATGAGGGCCAATGACACTGCCCTCTACAGCTAACAACAGCTTCATCTGGAGCTGGGCTGAGAGCCCTGACAATGGTGTAGGCTGCAGCCCCTGCAGCAGTGGGCTGCCATAGGCTACAGTGAGTGGCCGGCAGACAGCGTGAGCGGCTGGCAGCCAGTGTGAGCTGCCAATAACCACGGTGAGTGATAATCCAGAGGCCAGAGACCGATCTGCTTCATCCGGGAGGAGTGCAATGACTGTACTAACATGGGCCAGTGAAGCAACATCCTCTGCAACTAGACTGAAGAACAAAAAGACAGCAACTTGTCTGTTCCCCTTCCCCGATTCCCCAACACTGTTCCCCTCCCCCAATTCCCCAATAAATTCTTTAAAAAAAAAAAAAAAGAAATGTTGCGCATAGAAAATGGCCTGAGAAATGGGCAAATGGTTTCATCCTTTATCATGACAATGCTCCATGTCACACATGGCTTCTGGTATGACCATTTCTGCCAAATAAAAACATCACAGTGTGTCATTATTCACCTTATTCATTGGCTCTGGCACAATGCAATTTCTGGCTCTTCCCCAAAGTTAAAATGGACATTTTGGGGCCGGCCGAGTGGCGCGGTGGTTAAGTGCTGGCTTGGGAAGCCAGCGTCCCCGGTTCGGTCCCACATAAGAGGGCCAGTGACACTGCCCTCAAAAAAAAAGTAAACATTTTGAATCAATTCAGGACATTGAGGCAGCCACGACAGCACAACTATAGACACTCATGAAAGAAGACTTCGAGAATTGCTTCAGAAGATAGCAAGAATGATGGAATAAGTGTGTTTGAAGCAAGGGTGAATATTTTGAGATGGATTAATTGCAATATGTCTTTTACTGTAAATATACATATATATATAATTTTATTTTTAATTTAAATATCCACCATAGTTCTTGATCATACCTCATACAAGCAGAATTACAGAATTGACATAATGCTCCATAGGGCAGAGATTGCTACCTGTCTTGTTTCCTGCTGTGTCCTCAACCAGGTTAAAAAAAAATAGATTCTTTATAAATATCTAATGGGGTTTCCTTTGTAAGTTAACGTCTTTTTCCCCTAGCTGCCTTTATGATTTTTTTTTTAACATTTAATGGGGAATTGGGGGAGGGTAACAGCATTGGGGAACCGGGGAAGGGGAACAGACAAGTTACTGTATTTTTGTTCTTCAGTCTAGTTGCAGAGGACGTTGCTTCACTGTTGGTATAGTCATCCCGCTCTTCCCGGATGAGGCAGATCGGTTGCCGGCTTCTGGATGATCGCTCACCGTGGCTATTGGCAGCTCGCGCTGGCTGCCGCCCACTCACTGTAGCCTTGGCAGCCCACTGCAGCAGGGGCTGCAGCCTACTCCATCACCTGGGCTTACACAGCCCAGCTCCAGGTGGAGCTGTTGTTAGCTGTAGAGGGCAGTGTCACAGGCTCTCATATGCGGGATCCAAACTGGGGCCTCTGGCATCCAAAAATCAGCTCTTAACCAATGCGCCACTCTGTCAGTCCTATGATTATTTCTTTATCACTGATTTTTGACAGTTTTATTATAATTTGTCTTGCAAACCATCTTCTTGCATTGAGATTGTAGGGTGTTCTATTAACTTCATGTTTTTATGTGTCCAAATATTTCCCAAGGTTTGGGAAGTTTTCAAGTATTATTTCTTTAAACAAACTCTCTGGAGTAGAGGCTTGATCACTGCACTGTACACCTGAAGCGGAGGTTGTATACCAACTGTAATTGAATATATATAGATAGTCATGGGATGTGGATAATACTGTGGAAGGGAGTCAGAGGAAGTGTAATAGATATATATGATATGGGGGGAGGAGTGGGGTGGCGAATTGGGGGAGGGGGGTTGTCACTTTGAAGGGTATAAAGTATAACTATTGCACTGTGTTATATACCTGAAACTAATTAAAAATAAATAATTAAAAAAAAAAACCTCTCTGGCCCCTTCTCCATTTTTTCTTCTTCTTGAGGCTCAATTATTCTAATAATTACCTTTTTTATTGAAATCCATATTATTCATAGACTTTCTTTACTCTTTTTAAATTTTAGTTCCCTCTCTTCTTCTAGCTGTATTATTTTTATATTCCTATCCTCCAAGTCACTTACTCTTTCTTCCATCTAGTCTGCCCTGCTACAGAGGTTCTCTATTACATTCTTCATCTCTTTCATTGAATTCTCAAGCTCCAGAATTTCTAATTGGTTCTTTTTTAGAATGTTAGTGTTTTTCCTAAGGAATTCCTTCTGCTAATTAATTTTATTTCTACTTTTTTATATATTTTATTTTATTATTTTTATTGGGATATAAACTGAAAGGAACAAGACAAACAAATAAATAAAAACTCATAGACACAGGGCCGGCCGAGTAGCATGGTGGTTAAGCGCTGGCTTGGGAAGCCAGTAGCCCCGGTTCGGATCCCACGTGTGAGGGCCAGTGACACTGCCCTCAAAAAAAAAATTTAAAAAAAAAACAGAAAAAGAAAACTCATAGACAAAAACAACAGCTTAGTAGTTACCAGAGGGTAAGGGGACAGGGGGGATCATAGACGAGGGTAAAGGGGGTCAAATTTTATTTCCTTTTTTATTCCTGATTTAATTTTTTTGGTTTTCTTGTAGCTATTGAATTTCTTCCTGACAGCTTTTTTGATTATTAGCTAGATTGCAATATTTTTTACCTTTGAGTTTGATTGCTGGAGTATTCTCATTTTGTTTTCATGATGCTATATTCCCTTTCTTTAAAAAATTGTTTATAGGCATGTGTTCCTGCTTTCACGTTTGCAGTAGCTGAAATCTCCTTAACTGAGTTTTTATGTCTTCTTTCGTTCTTACAATATACCAGGTTGGCTTTTAGAAACCTCTCTTTTGTATTTCAGAAGATTGCGCAATACCTCAGATTTGTGTTTACTCTCTTGCCCTCAACTGTTGCCTATTCTTTGAGCATGGTTTTTGTGTGCCAGAGCTTGCTCTCCCTGACATACTTGGGAACACACACACAAGGAGTTAACAGCAGAGTCAGGGGAGTTCTGAGATTAGCATTCAGTATATTTTGGGTACGTGTAGACCCAGTAGGTAAATTCTCAAGGTTGGCACTTCCAGAGGCACATGGGTGGACTTTCTGCTAAGCACAATCCCTTCAAAACCATTTGAAATACTAATCTGCCTTTTTCTCAATGTGCTCGCACTCCCTAACTGCAGGGCTCCCACCTTAGTACTTTGGGTGCTGGTGGAGAGACATTGGCATCTCCAGCAGCAACCCACCCAGCTAAGGTAACAGGCCCTTTCTCACCACCATCCTCTTTTCTGATGAGATCTTGCCTCAGCCAGATAAATCAACCTCAATCAGTGCCTTTTTGTGGGTGGGGAAGCACTTGGAAAGTTTTTTCTACCAGATTTTCTTCGACCAAACTCATATTTTCCATTGTTTTCTTTTATTCCCAATGTTGTATTGGATTTTCCCTTCAGTAGGCTGATCTTCTGCAAGTCTTCTCTTGTGGGTGACTGTCTGCCCAATTCTGCACTCACCCAATTCTTGCCTGACAGCAGCAAAATGGATCCAGGCAGTCTTGCTGGCTCTGCTGGTTCTACAGCCAATATCGAGATTTGTCTATTTCCTATTGTTTGAACTGTTAGGCACGATTTCTCTTGGGTTCTTTGAAGCAAGGTACAAAGTTCAGAAGCTTGCACAAAGACATACGTGTTGGTATATGGATGTATATAATTTGTTGACTAAAGGAGGAATAATAAGGAGGAACACGTTATGTTGCCGTGTTGCTGATATCACTCTAACAACATATTTGAGTGTCTAGTATTTTGCCGGTAGTGAGGTAGGCATTGCAAGCACAAAAGTGAACAAATTTGAAACAATGAAGAAATAAATAAAATGTAAATTATAAGAAGCCATGAGGAAAAAAGTCAAGGTAACTTATTAGAAATGAACTTATGTCAGGAGGGGTGGGGAGCTCTTTAGCTAGAATGGTCAAGTTTGAGAACTGAAGGAATTTAACTGAAGGAACAAAATAGTTGTTGGAAGGGCCGGCCGAGTGGCTCAGTTGTGAGCTGAGCTCTGAGCAACAGCAGTTTGATGCCCAGTCCGAGCTGAGCTACTGTTGAGATGCCAACAGGTAGCAGGATGGCTCAGCTAAAAAAAAAAATTAATTAATTTAAAAAAAGATAGTTGTTGAAGAACATCTAGACAGAGAAAACAGATACCACAAAACATTTTTTGAAGAGATTTTAATTCCTTGAACTAATCAATTTTGAGGACAAGTTTATGCTTTTCACCTGAGTTGATACATGGAAGGTCAGAAAAAGTAAGTGCTGCTTTCTCTCTGAGAACAAGATAAAGAAAGTGTAGATGGGACACTGACCAATGCAATCACTTCCCATGTCCTCTTCTTTTATCCCCTATGTTGCAGGTGTTAAGCCTTGTCCATATACTCCCAGAGGCCCATCACCATAACTTTTTCTAGAGGCTGCTACTCCCTTTGTTATAGTTGTATGTGTCATTGGATGGTTTAAATAGCCCCAAATGGGGAAGGGAACTTGCTGCTCACTGGAGGGAGATGATGGTTTTATAAAATGGATGCGCATGCAAGAGACTGCTGGGGTTTATGGTTTATATGAAATACTTAGGGCAAAATAGCATCATTAGTACCTCTGATATCCATGGAATGATAGAGAATACATATTCACACACACACACACACACACAGTGGTTTTTCATGTTTTCCATAATAAAAAAATTTTTTATCTTAAAATATGGCAACACAGAATAATGATTACAATTTCTGTCTTCTTTGCAGTTTGGCAGTGCCATGTAGCTAATTTCTAGCCATGGATTTCAATAAAGAAGGATTTTACAATTTCCAGTCATCCCCTTAAAAGGAGAAGTCATGTCTCCCCTTCCCTATTTCCCCAATCCTACTAGCTATAATGTGGATGTGATAAGAAACTGTGCAACATTCAGAGTAGGGCAATACCCAAGAAATATTGGAGTTACAAGACAGGAGTGTGGATATTTAAATATCATGCAAAAAATCCACCAACTGGCTAAGATTTTTACATGAGAGAACTACATTTCTATCTAGTTTAAGCCACAATGCTATTAACTAGAGCTGAACCCATAGCTTAACTAATACAGTTTGTTAGGACAGACTCAGAGAAAGAAAGTATGAAATGTCCGAGGGAAAATTTTAGAGAAATCAAGATACCAAACAAAGAGCAGTATTCAGAGTTCACATTACTATGACATAGGTCTCAGAAAAATTTCACGATGCATATTTACATAGATGCATTCTAATAATACTCTAGGAGTATTGTTTAGTGAACCATTTTGACCAAATGTAGAAATTCAAACTGTCAGCAGTGTTATTTTTACATTCAGTGAAGCTGAATGTACTGGATTTTTTTCCATGGGAACCAGAATATTATATTTTGGATCAAGGAATCCCTGAACTAACTTCAACATTAGTCTTCATTACACTTCTGCAGTAGAAGGAAGGCTCATGTAAGGAAAACAGAGTCATTTTAATAGATATTTTTATCTGAGTTGGGACTTGTTCAGACTGATCAAAAGAAAATTTTTATTGGAAAATTCCTGTTGGAATTTAGAATTTGAGTTCATTATTGAAAAACATGTAAAATTAGTTCTTATTCCTTTCCCCTTTTGATCATGTTGAACAGTTCCTTTAACTGGTACTATAATTTATTAAAATACTTAAAGATGGGGGCCGGCCAAGTGACGTGGTGGTTAAGCACTGGCTTGGGAATCCAGCGGCCCTGGTTCGGGTCCCACATATGAGGGCCAGTGACACTGCCCTCAAAAAAAAACAAAAAAAAAAACACAGAAATACTTAAAGATGAAATTAGATAATATATACAATGTACTTTAATATAATCTGGGATAAGGAGAGTGGGTGCATACATAGAGGAAAGATTGGCCATGTGTTGATGTTGATTGAATTTGAGTAATGGGTACATGAGGGCTCATTATACTAATTATTATATTACTTGCTCTTCTTTTGAATATATCCTCATATGAATCTGAGTGAAAATGTTAAACTCATTTAGTGACATAAGGCACTTCACACCATTTTTAGCCTAGTATTACATATTTTACTTTAAACAGGCATGGGGGCCGGCTGAGTGGCTCGGTGGTGAAGCGCTGGCTTGAGAAGCTGGCGGCCCCGGTTCGGGTTCCACATATGAGGGCCAGTGACACTGCCCTCAAAAACAAAACAAAACAAAAAACAGTCATGGCTTGGGGAGTTTATAGTAAGACCAATTACTTCATGCTCTCATTCTCTGAGCCAAAAGTTGGACCATTATTGTTGTAAGTTGTCTTGTTTATTTTTTTCTTCCTATTAGATTAACCTTTTAAAGACATGAAGTATACTGATCTTTGTACAAGTTATGGATATTCAACATTTTTTAGAAAAGGCTTAAAAAAATCTTTCCACTATGGGCCAAAACCAAACTTGAAGAGCAAAGATCTTAGGTCTACCTCTTGGCTCTGCTTCTGAAGCTCCTGGAAAAAAAGAAGACACTTGGGTCAGGGCAATAGGCCTAACGACAGACATCTCCCCACCTCCAAGGAGTAGTTGCTCTATTATTCTTTGAAGAAATCCAAGAAGGCAAATGTAAGGCCTTAAATAAGTGCTGTGCCTATAGATGAATCAGCAGATGTGCTGTAGGGAGTTAGATGAAGATAACTTAGTCAAAAAACAATAGAAGAAATTTGGTCTTGGCAAGATCAAATAAGTGGCTAAGGCTGAGGAAATTCTGCTGAATAAATGGTCTATAAAGTTCAAGAAAGTTACAACTCATTACCTATCCCCAAACACACAACACATTCTGTAATAAGAGGAATAAGTGAGTTAAAAAAAACCACATTTACTTGAGAGTTTATCTCTCCTCACCTCAAAAAAATATGGTAGTGAAGATATGTTACTTCTTGGTTGGCTTCAGGAAGGCACAAAAGAGGCATATATACCAGGGGTGCCCAAAATATTATAATGTATACAAGTGGACACTTTGGTCAACGTTGCTCAAGCAGTAGTTCACCATAATCAGAAGTGTCTGGACGCTGATGGTATCCAATTTGAGTACCTCTTGTAGTTGCAGAAGTCAAACATGACTTGTATTCATCTTTTGTTATTGGTATATGTTGACTATTACAATTTTAATACAGTTTTTTTCTTTTCTAAAAATGTATATACATTTTTGACACCCTGTATATGTCATTTGATGACATTTGAAGCATGAACAGATCCCATATTTATATCCCATTATTTTCTTCAAGTCTACCTAAACATCAGGAATTTCTCCTTAAGAAAGCCTGTACCACTTCCTAGGAAGATCTTTCTGCAGCAGCCAAAATGTGTAATTCCTAACAATATCTGGTTTCCCTGAAAGCAATAGGGATATTCCTGGGATGAGGAGGGAGTTGCTAAAGTGCTAAGTAAATAAATAATAAATAGATGGTTGAATGAATGCCAGAGACAATGGTCCTGATTTCACTTTGCTGTTGTTGCTTGTTTGTTTGTTTAAGTAGATATGTTTTGGGAAGAATGGGGGGTCAGAAGAGAATGGATTATTTTTCCTGCCAATCCAGAAGAAAAATCAATCTTTCGGTTCTTTACAACCTGTAAGACTAAAGAGAAAACATTTCCCCTGTCACATTATTTCCTTTTCTACCCAAAGACTATATTCTAGCAAATTCAGGGCTTTAAATCATTCATATGAACTTGGTCAACAAGTGATGGTGGGGAGTAATCTTAGTAGGGTATGGATAGTATAGAATTTATCTATAGGAGGAGTGGATGGGGAGGGTCGGATGGGGCAAGTGGCTCATATTTCCATTTGAGAATGGCATGCACTTCTCCAGGGAGAGAAAGGGAGAGTAGAATTTCATGGGACTATTGCCCATGTGTGTAAGAACAAAGATAAAGATCCTCAAGTATATCTGTTGGCTTAAAAATTGACTAAATATACACTGTCTTCTGGAGGCAGAAAAGTGCTATGTAATTAGAGATCATCTTTATTATTAAAATGTATACTATAAATTATAGAGATAAATAAATTCTAAGTGTAACATTTTCACAGTGTCTTGGGAGTAAAAACAAAAGGATGAAATAAAAATGAAGTTGCACAAGAGTTCCAATTATGCATACTTTCAGACCAAGGTAGTTTGATTTGTTGTTCCTATGGTAGATGGCTCATTTTGGTGGGAGTGGAATTACAGGTTAATAGAATTAGTTGTTTAACTGTGTGAAAATGAAAACATAAAACCTTTGAACATCATAATAATAACAATAATGAGTATCATAATAACATGGAAATCACTCCATATTCAAAAGCTCTCATGTTGGAATGATTATGTACATATTATAATCAGAACCCATTACTTTGTATAGAAAATGTGAGCTTATTTATCTTGAGTTCTACTTTACTGTACTTTACTGTGTTTACTTTTTGCTCCCTGATTTTATTGAACCCGGAGAGTGATAGATGGGATGTTTGGACAAAAATTATCCGAGGAAAGGAGAAGCTCAGAGAGGAGGCTGTTGTATAGGTGGCAGGCGCAGCAATACTTCTCCCCTAGTTTAGATTTTTCCCTGAAAATCAGGTTCTGAGTTAGAAGGGGAAAAATTAAAGATAAAAAGAGGCTTGATTCACAGCACTGTATACCTGAAATTGATGTTGTATAATATTGTATGCCAACTGTAACTGAATATATGGACAGTCACGGGATGTGGATTATATGGTGGAAGGGAGTCAAAGGAATTGTAATGGATAGTATGATATGTGGGGGAGGAGTGGGAGGGGAGAATTGGGGGAGGGGAGTTGTCACTTTAAGGGGTAAAAAGTATAACTATTGCACTTTGTTGTACACCTGAAGCTAATTAAAAATATATATAAATAAATAAAAATTTAAAGGATTAAAAAAAAAAGAAAAGAAAACAAGAGGAGGCCTGAGAAACTGATAGCCATACTTGAGGATATATGTCTTAGAATTTAACATCCCCATTATAGTAAGCAATGTAGGCGATCACTTACTATATACAGTCTGAAAAACACTGCTATAAAACCCACTTTCTTAAACATATCTTCTCCTCCAGTCAGCTTCAGTGTCTTTAATTCCTCCATTAAAAGTCACGGATTAGGGGGCCAACCGAGTGGCTCAGTTTGTTAAGAGTTGGCTTAGAGCGTGAGCTCTGAGCAACAGGGCCACCGGTTTGATTCCCACATGGGCCAGTGAATGCTGTGCCGTAGCTGAGCTGTGGCTAAGCTGCCAACAGGTGGCAGGATGGCTCAGCTGGATTAACAATAAGATTGCCTGTTCGATGGTGGGCTACGCCCACCAACAACTAAGACTGAACTTAGCACCTTGAGCTGAGCTGCCCCCTGGATGGATCAGTGTATAGAGCCTGCACTCTTAACAACAAGGCTGCTGGTTCAACTCCCACATGGGATGGTGGCTATGTCCACCCACAACTAAGATTGAACACAGCACCTTGAGCTTAGAGGCCACGAGCTACTGACGGGAAGCCAGATGGCAAATGTCACCCTCCACAGTGAAGATTGAAGAACAACTTGGCTGGTCCCCTCCCCCAATTCCCCAACACTGTTCCCCTCATGCAATTCCCCAATAAAATCTTTAAAAAAAAAAAAGTCACGGATTAGCATGGGAAGTCAGTGGCCCTGGGTTCGGGTCCCACATATGAGGGCCAGTGACACTGCCCTCAAAAAAAAAAGTCAGGGATTAGCATCTTGAGTTAAGGTTTATCTTTAAGGCCTAGAATTCAGATATCCCTGGGCCAATTAGTATTAAGCTAATATTAGTCAATAGCACTTTAGTGTGAGTAAATTGATCAGATTAGTGACTAGAAGAACAAAGGAATAGGACAGAAGACAAAACATACTGATGGGGAAGAGAGGTAGATAAAGTAAATCACAACACTGAATACAAACCCAGGTGGACAGCCCTGAGGAGAAGGGGTGGTCCTGGCTAAGCAGCATAAGAACACTGAATACCTGTTCTTTCCTCAAATGATGTAAATTATTTCCAAGGACTTCTGGACTGCCTAATAAATGGGCTCTAACTTCAACAAAACATTTCTGTAAAAAGCTCAATAATCTCCTAGAAATACTTCCCCTTCCCTTTAAAAAAAGATATGTTTAAAATGAAATTAATATGTTAATAAAATTGAATCGCATGTCTCCCAAAATGACCCTAAGAAGTGTAGTTCATGCTTATGTAGACAACAGTAAACACATATAGTATACACAAGACTCTTCCATTATAAGTGCCCAAAAAATTATTACTTGTGATCCCATTACAACACTATATTAAAACACAAGTCACTTTAAAGCAAAGAGACCAGACGTAGATAGTTACCCTTTTTAAAAACACAATTCAACACATTGAAATACATGCCTTACAGTGAACAATTAGGAGATAAATAGATACCCTATTGCTAGCAGCACAAAATCAGTCTTCTAATAGGTATTATTTTAATAACAAAGTACAAGCAAAATCAACATTTGTCCAGAGAAAACATTAGAAAATTTTCCATTCATCTGAGATATTAGAATCCATTTTGAATTCACCAGTTTTTCCCCAAAACATATTAGTATCATAACTGTGTGCCTAAAACAACTCCTTTAGTCTATGATGAAATCCTTGGTTGATTTCCACATTCCTTCCAGATGAGAAATAGCATGTTTCTTCATTGTATAGCACACACATTTTAAGTAGAGCATTTTTTTTAAGATAGAGCTTTTTGCTAAAACATGTCTCAAAATATTGTAAAAATATGTAAGACCTCAGATTTAATTGATATTCGTATCATCAGTCTATTTCCTGAACACTAGTACCTAAGAGGTAGCAGACAAAGAATTGTAAGGGGTGTCAAATGCTGCCAAAATTAATCTTCTGCACTTTTTTAAAAGGTGAAAGAATTGTCTTCTGCAGCTGCTGGGAGGTAGGCTTTGTAGACCTCAGAATGGTATGACTGGGGCAAAGGTGGACCAGACAAATTACTGAAGACTAGGATCCACATGCCTGGCTGCCTCCAAACCTTACTCTGACTTGTGAATGTAGCTTGACAGTTGCCACCTAACTTAAAGTAAGAAATACAATGTGGTGAGGATTTTAAGAGGTGTACCCAATTCTACTTCATCTTTTGCTCTGGCCTAAGCTTAGTGATTAGTTAGTGCAGTATTTATTCCATAGGCTAAGAAAATGCAGGAATTTGTCAGAGTACCTCAAAGTCACTCTGGAAACTCCTTTTACTAGGCAGATCCATATATCTCCTAATGTGTTCTTTGGAAATAGTTTAAGAGAACCAAACTGTGATAGTCACCTATGTGCTGTCTCCTAGACCTATAAAGGCAATTTGGGTCACATTATATGAACTTTGACAAGCTATCTGCCCTGGGTAGATTCAATATGGCAGCTTACACAATTGTATAAAGGAATTGTATGTGAATCTGTTTCTTGTTCTTACTTTTAACATACCAAAGGCCTAAGTTCAGTTCTTCATTCTATGAATAGATATAACAGATGATGTTTCATATAGACACTGAAAGGGAGGAAATAGCTATTTGAGTCTCCAAAGCCCAGAGTATAATCATACATTGGTGATAAAAATGGCCCCATGTTTAAAACTCTTTATTTTCACAGGATGATATATTGGTCATCCTACTTAAATTACAACCAAAAATATGATACTGGAATACAAATTGATTACCAGTATAAATAGACAACTACATTGCCTCTAAATACTCAGTGTCCATTGTAACAAAAATAAGTGCTTATGATGACCCCAAGCTAAATGTCTCTTTTTGTATTAGGTTCACAGATAAAACAGCTGACTCTAGTTCAGAGAATATGTGTATAGGATGTCACTGAAGTTTTATAGTTCAAGTCTAAAAGACTTGGTGAAAATTACTTCATGGACATGTCAACATCAGTGATGGTGGAGTATAACTCCCTAAATAAGTTCTGTTATGAAGATGTTAGGCAAGAGAGCATGACTGAAAAGTCACGTGAGTGCTTCCTGTGACTTCCCAGTAGCTTGGGAATTGCAAATATGTACTAATATATTTGCATTTCAGGTCACATTCAGGGTTTTTTTCCCATTTTATTTTATTTAGCATAATTCAGTTGTCAAGGTAGAAACAATATGGTTGCTCACAAAGGATTTTGCATGGAGTTGGATGCTATCGTCCAAATCTTGTCTTGAAAGCCGTCTTCTGAACTCACTAGTTGTGAAGTAGTATATAACGGGGTCAAGGCAAGAATTAAGACTAGCAAGACACAGGGCAACAGAGTGAAATATCAGAATCACCCTTCTGGCTAGGCAGCTTTTAATTTTGTTGGACTTGACCAGGAAATCTAAAGGAAAACTAAAGTGGTAAGGTGCAAAGCAAATTAGGAATACTCCCGCACAGGTTAGAATCATCTTCAGAGCTTTCTTTTTCTCTCCAAGGTCTTGGGCCACAGGATATTTATCTTGCAGTGATAAAACAGCCTTCCAGGTACAATATAGAACAATCAGAAGAGGAGTGACAAACCCAACCAACTCGCCAATGGTCATCATGGCAATAGAATGGGCCAGATTGACATTCCTGGTAGGAAGATCCACAAAGCATTCGGTTCTGTTGCCTGGGATGTCATCACTTGTTCTCAGGAGAGGAAAGAGCAAACAGGCAAGGCAGATGATTAGCCAGCCAGCAATGCTGATGTATAGGTCATATTTCTGTTTGCAGTCATGGAAGCGAAAAGGGTACATGAGAAACCAAAATCGTCGTACACTAATGCAGACCAAGAAGTATATGCTTGCATACATATTTACATACTTAAGATAGAAACAGAACATGCATAGGCCAGTCCCAAATGGCCAGTCATGATTCAAGTAATAAAAGATCCTCAGTGGCAGGGAGAGAACTTGTAGTAAGTCAGCAATGGCTAAGTTTATCATGAATATCACAGCTCGTTTTGTTTCTTTCATATAGCCATAAAATACCCACAAGGCTAGTATGTTCCCTATGAAACCTGGCACCAGAATGATAGTGTATGTCACTGCATAGATAAAGTATCGAAAATCTGTATTATCTCCATCTGGTCTAGCACATGTGTCATTTGCAGGCATGTTTCTTTCTAAAGAAACTGTCTTTGCCAAATGGTGGTTCAAAACCTAAATTCACAATCAACTGCTCTTTCTCAGAGACAGATCATCCATGGGTTAGAGAGAATGAGTATAAAATAACCTTTTTACTGCATCGTTCTGAGCTTCTACACATGATTTTTAAAGAACTATCTGCATATTTCCTTTAGATTTGTGTACAGTAACTACATGGAAATCTGGTGTGCAAGCACAGATGACAAGCGGATATATTTTTCTCCACTTGTTTACACTGTTATAAGGCTTTCTGAGACATCACAACAGTTGATCCTCTCCCATTTGGATAATGAATGTGCCATAAAGCAGTTCTTCAAATTCCCATATGATGATAGTCATCACTTTACAGGTGTTTGGCAGGCTGTTTTTCCTTTTATTTTCTTTTTGGCTCATGCAGAAGAAAGGATTGCTTTAGTACTCAGTGGGTCTGCAACTCTTCAGAGATGATCAATGTGGATAGATCAACTTTTCTGGGACTTTTTCAGTAATATGTTGAATGCTAAAAACTGGGAAACAAAGGCAGAGATGCAAGTGAAGAAAAAACATTATTGTCTGGCATTTTTTGCAAAAAAGAAAGCCTATGTGTAGATAAATTTATTAGTTTGAATGAAATGTTCTGATGTTAGTGAGGATGATAATCCACACTTCTGATAAAGCACTTCAGAATCACAGGAAAGTATTTCTAGAAGGAGTCTGAAAGGTAATTGAACCCCTGGCTACTAAAAATGTGATCCTGAACCAGCATTACTTGAGAAATTTGGAAATACAGAAGAATCTCCTGCCCTACCTGAGACCTACTGAATCATTATCTGCAGTTTAACAATAACCACAGTGATTCTTATGCATAACAACATTTGAGGGGCTCTGATTTAGACCATTGCTTCAGAAACTTCACTGATTTTCAGACTCTTCTGTGGAAATTTTAAAAAATACAGCTTTTCATAGCTTTCTTAGTGTATGCTCCAGAGATTCTGATTTAATACATAAGACCCATAATTTGTATTTTTGAAAAGCTCCCCATGTGATTCAGATATAGCCAACACAACATCTGTCCTTGAGCCATAATTTAGGGTCACCAATTTGGTCCAAATCCTTCCCAGATGTCTAAGAAGAAATGGGCAACCAGCCTCTCTTTAAATACTTCCATTTACATGGGTCATTTAGTCACCTCTCAATTATCCAAGACTACAGACAACAGCACTAGTACAGAGAATCAAAACTCCCCAAAAGTTGATTCAGCAGGGTCCATGATCTTTGTTCTGAGGTAAACAAATTTTAGCTTAGAGACCTGGATAGTTGCCTCAAGGCTGCTGAAATCCAGAAGGACTTAGCTGACTTTAAAGATATGTGGGAAGAATAAAAATGGAATAGGAATTAGAAAACATTCTGCTTTGGATTATCAAATCCATGTGGATTATCAAATCCATGTGGTTAGAAGTGTGCTTGATTCAGCCCCTGAATGAATTATTATTGTTATTATTTTTACTCAATTGCCTGGATAGTAAAATAGCACTTTTTGTTCAAAGCTATGGTTCTCACTTTAATTAAAAGGCCTGATGAATGATATGAACTATGATTCAGATTGAGGAAGTTAAAAACTTGAGATTTCTCAGATAAGTAGAGAGATGGGGTTATAAAATACTGAGAAGCACAACTGTAAAGAAGAACATCAATATTAAAAGTGAGGTTAAAGTTAGAGGGTTTTCAGGTCCCAAACTGAATACATCTTTGAAATATTTTCACAGGTAATGATTTTGATTAGGTGACAGGAGAAATTAGGTGTCAGACCAAAAAGTCAAAAGCCCTGGGTTTTGAACTTTCTTTTAACTACTTATATAAAAGGCATTGCCTACTAATGTCACTGAATACACATTAGAATTTTATAAATCTACAACCAGTCAATCTCTACTGAACATTCATTCACCTCTCCTATCATGGCCAATGACTCTTAAATCTATAGCTTATCTGAGTTGTAGCTCTCTTTCCAACTATATTTAAGACCACTTCTCTTGTATTTCATCATCACCTCAAATTCGCCATAAGTATTAAAGTGAAGTCATATTTCATATTTACTTAAAATATGTCATACCTTGTTGAATCATATCATCTCTCTGATAAAAAAATCTCCTAATGACTTCTCATCATACTCAGAGGAAAAATCAAAGTCCTTACAATGGCCTACATCTTCCTACATGATCTGATTCACAGTTACTCCTCTGACCTCACTTCCAGAGATTCCCCTGCCCCCCTTGAATTCTGCTCCAGCACTTTGTCATTTTTGCTGTTAGGTGAAAAGACCAGGAGCACTCCTGCCTCAAAGCCTCTGAATTGGCAGTTCCCTGTGCCTAAAATGCTTTAGCCAAGTTATTTTCCTGTTTTACGCCCTCATCTCCTTCTGATCTCTACCCAAATGTCACCTTTTCTTGAGGCTTTCCCTGATCTTCCTATTTAAAGCTGCAGATCTCCTCCCAACATTTCCCATCTCCCTTTAGCAATTATTTTTATCAATTATCAATCATAACTAGAATACTTTAAGTTTTTTAGTCATTTATTTTGTTTTTATATATTTTTCCAAGTAGGATGTAAAGTATATGAGGACAGGTATTCTTGTGTGTGTTTTTCACTTGCTGATACCAGAACTGACGATTGTCCAAGACAAAAAGTAAGAGCTCAACATTTGGTGAATGAAATAATTTTAGTAAATAAAAATTATTTGACTATAAAAATCAACTTATCTCAAAAATTTTTCATCTCTCAAACTTCAAATCAGATTCTGCTCTAGACTTCTGTATTGCTGTTAAGTTCACCACTGTTTTCTCAGGTCATCTCAAACTCTTGGAGACTAACTCTGAAACTTATTCTCCACTTCCAAACAAGTTCTTATGGGGGTGATAGCATACTATAGGAGAAATAATATATATTTGGATGTCAGAATCACTTGGGTTTAAATTCTAGCTCTTTCAATTAATAGCTGTGTGACCTTGGGTATATCACTAAATCTCTCTGATCCTTAATTTTCTCATTGGTAAAATGAGAATAATAGTATCTAACCTATAGAGTCAGTGTGAGAATTAATTGAGCTGCTGTATGTAATCCATTTAGCATAGAGTCTGGCACATAATAACTGCTCAATAGACATTAGTAGTTATAGCTATTATTATTACTATTTTCTGCAATTGCATTATTTCTCATAACTATCAAAATTTTTTTTAAAAAAATGATTGTTTCTACTATAGTTCAGGCTCTTACTACTTAATTTGTCTCCCTCTCCCTTATCTTTTTCTACTACATTCTATATAATGCTGTCACATATTTTTTTATAAGATGAGCTCTTTAAAAATCATTAATGAGAAAAAATGAGAGGACTCATATAAATAAAATCAGAAGTGAGAGCAGTGACAATGGACACCACAGAAATACAAAATAAGTTATAAGAAAATATTACAAATAATTATATACCAACAAATTGGACAACTGGAAAAATGGATAAATTCCTAGAAGCATACAAACTTCCAAAATTGAATTAAGAAGAAACAAAAAACCTGAACTCAGTGATTACTACTAATTAAATCAAATCAGTAATCAAAAAACTACCAACAAACAAAAGTACTGGACCAATTGACTTCATAGGTAAATTTTACCAAACATTCAAAGAATTAACACCTATTCTCCTCAAACTATTGTAAAAAATTCAAGAGGATGGAAGACTCCCAAGCTCATTCTGCATGGCCACCATTGCCCTGATTCCAAAACCAGACAAACATATCACAGAAAAAGAACATTAAATGCTGATATCCCTGATGAACATAGTTGCAAAAATTCTCAATAAAATATTAGCAAACTGAATTCAGCAATACAGTAAAACTATAATACACCATGATCAAGTGGGGTTTGTTCCTGGGATGTAAGTTTGGTTCACTATCCACAAATCAATAAATGTGATATACCACATAAACAATGAAAGATAAAAATCATATGATCATATCAATAAATGAAGTAAAAACACTTGTCAAAACCCAGCATCCATTTAGGATACAAACTCTCAACTAAGTGGGAATAAGGAGAACATATCTCAGTGTAATAAATGGCATAGATGACAAAGCCACAGCTAATATCATGCTCAATGGGGAAAAACTAAAAGAATTCTCCTTCAGACCAGGAACAAGACAAGGATGTTCACTTTTACCACTTTTATGCAACATAGTATTGGAAGTCCTAGCCACATCAATCAGACAAGAAAAAGAAATTAAAGACATCCAAATTGGAAAGGAAGAAGTACATCTCATTTATTTGCAGATGATATCGTGCAATATATAGCATGCCCCAAAGATTTCACCAGAAAACTGTTATAAATGATAAATGAATTTAGCAAAATAGCAGGATACAAAATTATTATTCAGAAGTCAGTTGCATTTTATACACCAATAGTGAATGATCAGAAAGGTAAATTAAGTAAACAATCCATTTACAATTGCATTAAAAATAAAATCCTAGGAATAAATTTAACCAAGGAGGCAAAAAGACCTGTACTTGGGAAATTATATGACACTGAAGAAAGAAATAGAAGAGGCATATACATGTGCTCATGGATAAGAAAAATTACCATAGTTAAAATGTCCATACTACCTGCAGTAATCTAGTTTCAATGCAATCTTTATCAAAATACCAATGGCATTTTTCACAGAAGAACAAATAATCGTAAAAATGTATGTGGAACCATAAATGACCCTGAATAACCACAGTAATCTTGAAAAAGAAAAAATGGTGGAGGTATCATGCTACCTTATATCAAATTATACTACAAGGCTCTAGTACTCAAAACAACATGGTACAGCATAAAAACAAACACACAGATCAATGCACCAGAATAGAGAGCCCAGAAATAAACCCATACCTATGTGGTTACTTAACCTATGACCAAGTATATAGAATATACTTTGGGGCATATGAAGAATATACACTGGTGTAAAGACAGTCTATTCAATAAATGGTACTGGGAAAACTGGTCAGATACATGCAAAAGATGAAACTGGACCAACTTCTAACTCCATGTACAAGAATAAGCTTAAAATGGATTAAAGGCTTAAATGTAACACCCAAAACCATAAAACTCCTTGTAGAAAGCATGGGCAGTATTTTCTCTGACATATTTTTTTTCTAATGTATCTCCTCGAGCAGGGAAAACAAAACAAAACTAACGAACGAACGAACTAACTAACTAACTAACTAACTAACTAAATAAATAAATAAATAAATCAGACTACATCAAACTAAAAACTTTTGCACAGCAAAAGAAATCAACAAAAAAAAAAAGAAAACGAAAAGACATGCTGCTAATTGGGAGAGGACATTTCCCTATGATGCATCTGATAAGGTCGTAATATCAAAAATTTATTAAAAAAAAACTCATACATCTCAACATCAATAAAACAAACAACCCAATTAAAAAGTGGACAGAGGACCTGAATAGACATTTTTTCAAAGAGGACATACAGATGGCCAATAGACACATGAAAAGATGCTCAACATTACAAATGATCAGAGAAATGCAAATTAAAACCACAATGAGATATCACCTCGCACCTGTTAGAATGGCCATCATCAATAAATCAAAAACAAGTGTTGGCAAGGATATGGAAAAAAGGAAAGCTCGTGCACTGTTGGTGGGACTGCAAATGTGTGTAACCACTATGGAAAACGTTATGAAATTTCCTCAAAAAATTAAAAAGAGAACTACCTTATCACCCATCAATTCCACATCTGGGTATTCATCCAAAGAAATCCAAAACACTAATTCAAAAGATATATACATCCCTATGTTCATTACAGTGTAATTTAAGTTAGCCAAGATATGGAAGCAACCAAAATGCCCATCAATAGATAACTGGATAAAGAAGATGTGGTACATATATGACTATATAATGGAATATTACTCAGCCATTATAAAAAGATATTTTACCATTTGCAACAACATAGATGGAACTAGAGGGTATTATTTTAAGTGAAATAAGTCAGACAGAGGGACAAATACCATATGATGTCACTTATATGTGGAATCTAAAGAACAAAACAAACAAATAAACCAACAGAAAAACAGAAACAGACTCATAGATACAGAAAAAACACTGATGGTTACCAGATGGGAGTAGGTTTAGGGGGCTGGTTGAAAAGGTGAAGGGATTAGGAAGTATAAATTGGTCGTTACAAAATAGTCATGGGGATGTAAAGTACAGCATAGAGAATATAGTCAATAATATTGCAACAACTATGTGTAGCACCAGGTGAGTATCAGTCTTATCAGGGGATCACTTCATAAATTAGATAGTGTAAACACTATGCTGTAACTAATTAGTTCCAATATGTGAAACTAATACAAAATAATACTGAATGTAAATTATAATTGAAACATTTAAAAACATAAATAAAAAGCATTAATGTTTTCTATTAAGTGTTATCTATCTTTACAGCTTTGCCTCCTACTACTCCCCTAATATGTCCCATACTCCAGCCACACTGAGCTCCTTAATGTTTAAAAAGAGTTTTTTTCCCCCAAAAACAGCATTTGCATATATAGATATATAGATAGATATAGATATAGATGTAGAGGTATAGCATATCAGTCCTACCTATTTGTAAAGGGCTTTCTCAGATTTCCTGTTCTACATGAATACCTTTTTGGTTAACTCGAGACTGATATGCTGGCCTCTTTTTAAAAACTCCCCATTTGTACCTCTCTTAAAGTACCTAACTCCCTATGCTTTTTGAAGGTAATTTTTGTCTGTGTCTTATTTATGGCCCCTGCTTCCCTACACATTCCACCCTCCAACAACTATGCCAGAAACTTCTTGAAGTCAGAGGCTGGGTCTAATGCACATCTATATACCCTAGAGCACCTAGAGCTTTGTTTGGAATGTGGTGTATTCATCCAATATTTATTCAGCAGTTATTTATTCAACATCCACCATTTTCCAAGCACCATGCTTAGTTCTGAGGATATAGATAGTGGAAAAATCCACATGATATCTGTCATCTTGGACCTTATAGTCTAGTGAGAAAGAATGATAGTTGCTGTAAAATATGAAAAATATGATCATAACTAATGTATAGTGTACTCTATAAGTACAAAAGAGGAGAAATAACAAAAGTATTAAGAACGTATCTGCTTAAGAGAGGTAAACTTAAAGTCAAGACTACCCTCATCTGTGAGTGGCTGATTGGGACAGGCTGAGACTGGGAGTTTCCTGGAAGTGTTGAGCCGTGAGCTGTGTGCCTGCATGACCCAAACGGGGCTCTACTGGTGATCTATCTAATACATCAAAGCAATCCCAGAGTGACAGCCAGAATGAGGAAACAAAGAAACATGTTACAAGTAAAAGATCAGAAGAAACCTCTACAAATGGAACTAAATGAAACAGAGGGATCCAACCTTTTAGAGACAGAGTTCAGAACACTGATGATAAGAATGTTTAACAAATTTAGTGAGGACATAAGGAAGGATAGAGAAATCATAAAAAACAACCAGTTAGAACTATAGAATACAATAACTGAAATGAAGAACACACTTGAAGGAATCACCAGTAGAGCAGATGAAGCAGAGAACCGGATCAGCGATTTGGAAGATAAAATAGCAGAAATCACCCAGTTGGAACAACAAAAAGACCAAAGAATAAAAACAATGAAAATAGTGAAAGAGCCCTATGGGACAACATGAAACAAAATAATACCAAATCATAGGAATACCAGGAGAAGAGAAGAAGCAAGGGATCGTGAACGTATTTGAAAAAATTATGACTGAAAACTTCCCTATCCTGGTGAAGGAAATCAACATACATGCCCAGGAAATGCAGAGGGTTCCAAACAAGCTGAACCCAAACAGGTCCACACCAAGACACATCATAGTTAAAATGGCAGAGGTTAAAGACACAGACAGAATCCTAAAAGTAGCAAGAGAAAGACAGCTGGTTACATAAAAAGGAACTCCTATTAGACTAACAGCTGACTTGTCTACACAAACTCTGCAGGCCAGAAGGGAGTGGCAGGAGATATTCAAAGTGACACAAAATAAAGGCCTACAATCAAGATTGTTCTACCCATCATGGCTATCACTTAAAATTGAAGGAGAGATAAAGAGCTTTTCAGAAAAGAATAACCTTAAGGAACTCATTACGACCAAGCCAGCTTTCCAAAAAAAGTTAAAAGGGGTTTTTTAAACAGAAGAAAGGGTTAAACAACCCAGGACGACCAGGAATACAAATAACAAAATGAAAATACATATGCACCTATCAATAATCATTTTAAATGTGAATGGAATAAATGCTCCAATCAAAAGACAGAGAGTGATTGAGTGGATAAGAAAATAGGACACGTGTATATGCTGTTGACAGATGTAATAAGATATTTCATGCAAATAGAAATGAGAAAAAAAAATCTGGAGTAGCAGTACTTATTTTGGACAAAATAGACTTTAAAATGACTACAATAAAAGACAAAGAAGGGCACTATAACCCTAATACACATCTATGCACCCAACTAGGAATTCTTAATTATATGAAACAGGATTTGACAGACATAAAGACAGAGATCAACAGTAACACTATCATAGTAGGGGACTTCAACACCTTATTGTCACCAATGGACAGATCCTCTGGACTGAAAATCAACATTGAAAGAGTGGCCTTAAATGACACCTTAGACCAGCTGGACTTCATCTATATTTTTGAGCATTTCACCCTGAAACAACAGAATATACATTCTTCTCAAGAGCACATGGGACATTTTCCAAGATAGACCACGTTAGGCCACAAAACAAGTCTCAGTAAATTTAAGAAGATTGAAATCATATCAAGCAGATAGAAAAGAAAAACTGATGGTTGCTGGCTGGGAGGGAGTGGGGATGAGGGAGAGGGGGAAGGTTTTGAACAGCGTAGGTGGGTGACTGCAATGTTGCCGCAGGGATATGGGGGGTAATTCTGGGAATGTAATTGATAATGTTATGAAGAGACTATTATGTTAAGTGAAATAAGTCAGTTGGAGAAAGACAAATACCATATGATCTCACTTATGTGTGGAATCTGAAAAACTGAATGAACGAGCAAAGTAAACAGACTCATAGATATAGAGGAAAAACTAAGGGTTGCTAGTTGCTAATGGAGAAGGGGAAGGGATTAGACAGCATAAATAGACAACTACAATATTGCCACAGGGATATGAAACACAGTTCAGGATTATAATAATGTTGTAAAAATTTTGTGGCATGTCAGATGGTCACATGTCTTGTTAGGGAGACCACTTCATGGATGGAGTAGAGGCTTGATCACTGCACTGTACACCTGAAGCTGATGTTGTATAATACTGTATGCCAACTGTAACTGAATATATAGATAGTCATGGGATGTGGAGTATACTGTGGAATAGAGTCAAAGGTATTGTAATAGATATGTATGATATGGGGAGGGAGGAGTGGGTTGGCGAATGGGGGGAGAGAGGGTTGTCATTTTGAGGGGTAAAAAGTATAACTATTGCATTGTGTTGTACACCTGAAACTAATTTTAAAAAATGTTTATTTCACAATAAAAGATTAAAAAAAAAAAGACTACCTTCCTGTAGTCTGTACTTTTCCTGTTGGTCATACCCTTATTGGCCACATTTTAATGCATTTTCATTAGTATGTCTTCGCTTGCAACTTTGAAATGCTCGTGAATATAGCACCTCCCTTATGATTCCTCTGGCATCTTCCTGGGAGACCTTATGATGGTTTTTTTGATTTGTATAACATAATTTTCTAGTAGGAAAAGTTGCTAAGGATGATTGGAAAGTTTTTCAAATATGAAAAAATCCCCAGTCAGCTGTGCTATAATGAATATAAATGTAAAGTATTACCTACGAGCAGTGGAGACAAAAGATGAAGGAAGCATTTTTTGAGAGCATACCACTAATTTTTTTCTGATTTTTCTTCCTCAATAAGAATCCATATTGTGGGATGGCCAAGTTGGCACATTGGTTAGGAGTTGGCTTGTGACACCAGCTCTGAGCAGCACGGCCCCGGTTCAGATCCCACATGTGAGGGCCAGTGACAGTGCACCCTCTACAGCTAAGATTGAGAACAACAGCTCAACCTGGGGCTGGGCTGCCATTAGTTGCCAGCGATGGCAAAGGCTGCAGTGCGGCTAGCTGGCAGCTGGCTTGAGCTTTTGTGAGCTGCTGTGAGCCACCATGAGCGGCCATCCAGAGGCTGGCGACCGATCTGCCTCACCCAAGAAGAGGGCAATGATAATACCAACATTGGCCAGTGAAGCAATGTCTTCCACAACTCACAACTAGACCGAAGAACAAAAGAACAGCAACTCGTCTGTTCCCCTTCCCCAATTCCCCAATGCTGTTCCACTCCCCCAATTCCCCAATAAAATCTTTAAAAAAAGAATCTAAAAAATAAAGACTGGGTTTCTTTTGACTTTTAAACTGTTTGTATTAGGGCTGGCCAAGTGGCATGGTGGTTAAGAGCTGGCTTGGGACGCCAGTGGCCCCAGTTTTGATCCCACATATGAGGGCCAGTGACAATACCCTCTAAAAAAAAAACGTTTGTATTAAATTTATTGGGGTGCCATGGGTTAGTAAAATTGTATCGCTTTAATATGTACATTTCTATAATACATCATCTATGTAGTACATTGTGTGTTCACCACCCAGTCAATTCTTCCATCACCATATATTTGAAGCTCTTTTCCCTCTTCTACAACCTCCCTCTCCACTCCCCCTCTGGTAACCACTAAACTGTTGCCTATATCTATGAATTATTGTTTCTTTGTATGCCTTGTTTGTTTGTTGCTTTCAGTTTTTTTTTTTGAGGGCAGTGTCACTGGCCCTCATATGTGGGACCCAAACCAGGGCCGCTGGCATCCCAAGCCAGCTCTTAACTACCGCACGACTTAGCCGGCCCTGCCTTCAGTTTTATATCCCACATATAACTAAAGGCATATGGTTCTAAACTTTTTCTGTCGGACTTATTTTGCTTAACATGATAATCTCAAAATCCAGCCATGTTGTGACAAATGGCAGTATTTCAAGAAAGAATCCAGGGCCGGCCAAGTGGTACATTGGATAAGAGCTGGTTTTGGGATGCCAGCGGCACCGGTTCGGATCCCATATATGAGGGCCAGTGACACTGCCCTCTACAGCTAACAACAGCTTCACCTGGAGCTGGGCTGTGTGAGCCCTGGCGATGGTGTAGACTGCAGTGGGCTGCCATAGGCTACAGTGAGTGGCCGGCAGCCAGCGTGTGTGGCTGGCAGCCAGCATGAGCTGCCAATGGCCGCAGTGAGCGACCATCCAGGGGCCGGCGACCGATCTGCCTCATCCAGTAAGAGCGCAATGAGGATACCAACAGGGGCCAGTGAAGCAACGTCCTCCGCAACTAGACTGAAGAACAAAAAGACAGCAACTTGCCTGTTCCCCTTCCCCAATTCTCCAACGCTGTTCCCCTCCCCCAATTCCCCAATAAAATCTTAAAAAAAGAAGAAAAGAAAAAGAAAGAATCCATATTGTAACAAACAGTGGAATAGACTCCAGTTTTGAATGAGATATTTATTAAAGGGACATGTCAGACACCTTGAGCATTTTTTTTCCTGCTTCAAGATCCATTCTTCTTTAATTTTATTTACTTGCTTGGCAAGTGAAAAAAAGAAGAGGAAAAAAAAATTGATGGTGTCGAATTTAGCCTTATTTCCACCTATCTACAAGTCAGAAACTTCCGTATAGAGTTTTCCTGGGGAGATTTTATTTATTTATTTATTTAAGATTTTATTGGGGAGTTGGGGGAGGGGAACAGCGTTAGGGAACCGGTTAAGGGGAACAGACAAGTTGCTGTCCCTCGGTTCTTCAGTCTAGTTGTGGAGGATGTTGCTTCACTGGCCCATGTTGGTATTGTCATTGCGCTCTTCTTGCATGAGGCAGGTCGGTCCCCAGCCTTTGGACAGCCACTCGCAGCATCTCTTGGCATCTCACACCGGCTGCCGGCCACTCACGCTGGCTGCCGGCCACTCACTGTAGCCTATGGCACCCTACTGCAGCAGGGGCTGTAGCTATGCCATCCCTGGGTACTCACAGCTGCCCAGCTACAGGTGGAGCTGTTGGTCACCATCTTAACTGTAGGTGGCAGTGTCACTGACCCTCATTTGTGGGATCTGAACCCAGGCTGCTGGCATCCCAAGCCAGCTCTTAACCAATGCGCCACTTGGCCGGCCCGAGATTTTATTTTTATTTATGAATAGGTATATGTCCAAACTTGGAGTTTCACTAAATTATACTCTTGATGTGGTTCAAGAGTATATTCTAGCAATATTATGTCTTTGGTTGCTTATCCAGGGAAAACCTGGTTCAAATAAGAATCAGGTATACCTTCCATGTCATTTTACTGAGACTCCCTCTGAGCATGATGTTGTTATTTATGAAGATGTTATACTTTCTCCCATAAATGTGTTTCTGTATTTTAATAAAGGAAAGTGAATTACTAAAAATATTAAATAATTCATTAGAGAAATGCAAATAAAAACCACAATGAGATACCACCTCATCTGGTCAGAATGGCTATCATCAATACAGGTTGTGGAGAAAAGGGAATTCTTGTGCACTGTTGGTTGGATTGCAGATTGGTGCAGCCACTATGGAAATCAGTATGGAGGCATGTCAAAACATTGAAAAGGAGGGCCGGCCGAGTGGCTTGGTGGTTAAGCGCTGGCTTGGGAAGCCAGAGGCCCCGGTTCGGTCTCACATATGAGGGCCAGTGACACAGCCCTAAAAAAAAAAAAAGTTGAAAAGGGAACTACCTTATGACCCAGCAACTCCACACTTGGGTATCTACCCAGAGAAATCCAAAACGTTAATTCAAAAAAGTATAGCAACCCTATGTTTATTGCAGTGCTGTTCACAATAGCCAAGATATGGAAACAACTGAAATTCCTATCGTTAGATGACTGGATTAAGAAACTGTGGTACATTTGTAGAATGGAGTATTTCTCGGCCATAAAGAAGAATGAAGTTTTACCATTTTCAATGATATGAATGGACCTAGAGAACATTATGCTAAGTGAAATAAGTCAGATGGAGAAAGACAAATTCCATATGTTCCCAGTTATATGTGGAATCTAAAGAATAGAATACAGAGCAAATTAATCAGAAACAATCTCAGAGATGTAGAAGAAAAACTGAGAGTTGCTAGATGGGAGGGGGGATGGATATGAGGGAGAAGTTGAGGGGATTAGGAAGCACAACTTGGTAACCACAATATTGGCATGGGGATACAAAAGACAGTTTGGGGAATATAATGAATAACGTTGTAAAGGTTTTGTAGGGTGTCAGGTGGGCACTTGTCTTATTAGGGAGACCACTTCAAGGATGGTGTAGATGCCAGGCCACTGCAGTGTACACCTAAAGCTGAAGCTGAATAATATTGAATGTCAACTATAAATGTATATATATTCACAGGGTGTGGAGTACAACATAAAGAATAGAGTCAATGGAATTATAACAGCTATATACTATGTCAGAGGGGTAGTAGATTGGGGGAAGGGAGTTATCACTTTGTGAGGGGTGTAAATGTCTAACTATTACATTGTTTTGTACACCTGAGACTAATTAAAAAAAAAACTAGCAGAGAAAGCTTCTACCTGGCATCTAGTAGGTGCTCAATAAATGGTATTTTTTCATTATAAAAAAATACTAGATCATTAAATTACCTAATTTTAAATGGTGGCCTTTGAGACACATTAGTGGCAAGTAGAGATTATATTTTGAAATATAGAGCCCTGCCGTGCAACCATCCAATCACAGGTCATAGGCAGCCACTTGCTTAAAAGCCAGCTTTATTTTAGAATTCTGGTTAGAACAATATTTTTAAGCCAAGGAAAAGTAGACCTAGCACTGCAAGTGACTGCAAATCATGTGGGACTTTACAAGGTGTGTACATGTGTATGGAGGGGTAATTGTACCATTATGATATATGAGTAATCACAAATATTGGATAGATGAGAGCTGGACAATTTTTTCCTGATTATGATCAGCACGCACAGAAAATCTCAACACTTCTTTTTCACTTTGAAAATCTTCAAAGTCAAATAGCTTACAGCCTTTCCAGGAAGCCTGTCCAGCAACTGCATTTAAGTAAAGAGCTGACTATAGCACAGTAAGAAAATACTTTAGAAAGTCTTTGCCTGGTTAATTTTCCGAGGAAATTCACCAATTTGACCTACTTAATGTTCCACTGGAATTTTTTATTTATTTATTTTAAAGGAGGGTGTTCTGCCTGGATACCACATCCAATCAGGCTCCAAAATTCTTTTATTTTTGATTATTCTATGATTTCCCCACAGGCCAACTTTATGAAGGGAGAAAATACCTATATGTGAACAGACAATGCAGTTGTTGTGAGCAATGCCATTGTTCCAGGAAGTTCTTTTACTTAGCTGAATCTAAATGTCTCTGCTGACACCTTAAGACCATTTCCTTTCCAAAAGATAATGTATCTTGTTCCTCTGCTCTGAGTAGTACTCTTTTAATTACATGGAGACAGAAAGTAGGTCATCATCCAACCTCATATCACCAGTGAAAAATGTCCAGTCACACTGCCTTTCTTTGGACATCATAGTTTGGAACCATTTCATATCCTGGAGAAAAAACCGGTATTGATTAGGAATGGGCAAACCCAGAGGCTAATGAGACATGTACTGATAATTAGCAAGTACTTTAGTCATTATCCACTTCTTTGCTCCTACCACTCATTTAAAAACTGTTAGTTTGTTCTTTCACGTCTCCCAACTCTTGGGATCTGGCTTTTATACACATGATTTATACGGTTTTATATTCATTATTTTCCTTTTCTCTAAGAAGGTTTCTCAAAACGTGGTCCCTGACTAGCTGGAGTGTATGTTGAAATGAATATTCCCAGATGGACTAAATCTTAAATACCAAAGGATGGAACCAAAGTATCTACATTTTAACAATCTTCCTAGAGAACCAAATCAGGGTATCCTCAAATATGAAGATTTCCTTGAGACATAAAGGGCAATACCAATATCAATTCAGTAATTTTGTTAAACTCCATAGGCAAATTAAGTCCTTACAGGCATTCACTCTGCTTTCCTATCTCCGTTGCATCTGCTCTCGATTTTACCTCTGCTTAAAATGTTCTATCCCATCTTTACCTATTGAAATCCTGCCTATCCTCCAAGGCCACTATAAACAAAAATGCTACCTTCTTCATGAAGCCTTTCATTATCCTGTACCTAGTTATGATCATACCTGTGAACTCCCACAGTACTTTGTTTTAGAAGTTTGCTCCCTTCTCCTCCATTCCACAGAATTGTGAGCTCCTTACCAACAAAGACCATGTTATATGTTTTATTGATTTATAATCTTCTACCCCTAACGTGTCCAGATGCTTTGCCTGTAGTAGCTACTCCATTAGAATCAAATAAGTTTATTAAACATCTAGATCAGAACTTAGCATAATGGAAAGATCCCTTTATGTCTCATATATGCTATGTTCTTTTGTTAACATTTTGAATATAGCTCCATTTTGTTGACTATTATTTAACTTCTGATTTATATTGGATTTCAAATCTTTATTTATACATGGTTAAAATACTAGAGAAAGTAATAAATCACTTTTTCTAGGTGCTATAAAACACTGAGCAGACAGTTTAGAATTAAATGTAGCCAAATATCTGACTAGTAGTATCTGCTGTTTTTACCAATCTAGGTATGTGTATCCTAACTTTCTATTTAAAACACAAGTCACCATTTTCCAAAGTTCCATTTTACACATTAAATTTCAAATATTTTCACTTTGTAGAAGGTATGTTACAGTGGGAAAACAGCACACAGTATTTCCTGTTCTCAGTGCTGACATGGCTGTGGGGATTTTCCTCAGCTCTTCTGAATGTTCACCTTGTGCCTCAGACCAGACATGAACATTGGAAAAGAAAAGTTTTTTTTAAGGAAAGTTATAAGCTTCCAAGCTTACATAAAATAAACTAAGGTCCAAGATAATCAAGTACTCTGGCCCTTTTCACTGTTTTGCAGTCCTTTTCTTGCAATTTTCTCTTTGAGCATGTGCCCTATACATTTCCTCATAGGATTAATAGG
Source organism: Aselliscus stoliczkanus (assembly GCA_033961575.1). Classification (NCBI taxonomy): domain Eukaryota; kingdom Metazoa; phylum Chordata; class Mammalia; order Chiroptera; family Hipposideridae; genus Aselliscus; species Aselliscus stoliczkanus. The sequence continues at coordinate 81,229,253 of CM066737.1, forward strand.
CTGCAAAACTGGAGCTATAAACCAAACTTATGGGGTATGGTAAAAAAGCAAGAGTTGATTGGAAAATTCAACCAGTCTCCAAAGCCTCACCCCAGTGTTGGCCTTGACTTGGGGAATACGTTGCTACCTAATGCGGTGCAATTTCAAGAGTTGCCAAAAAAAACCTCCTTTAAGAAAAGGGGCCTGCCAAGTGGCGCGTTGATTAAGAAAGAACTGGCTTGGGACTCTGGTTTGGATCCCACATATGAAGGCCAGTGACACTGCCCTCTGCAACTAAGATGGTGAACGGAAGCTCCACCTGGAGCTGGGCTGCTGTGAGTCCCCGGGACGGCATAGCTGCAGCCCCTGCTGCATTGGGCTGCCATAGGCTACAGTGAGTGGATGGCAGCCATCGTGAGTGGCTGGCAGACGGAGTGAGCTGCCAAGAGCCACTGTGAGTGGCAGTCCAGAGGCTGGCGACCAATCTGCCTCACCCGAGAAGAGCACAATGAAGATACCAACATGAGCCAGTGAAGCAACATCCTCCATAACTAGACTGAAGAAAAAGAGGACAGCAACTTGTCTGTACCCCTTCTCCAGTTCCCCAACGCTGTTCTCCTTCCTCAATTCCACAATAAAATCTTTAAAAAAAAAAGAAAGAAAGAAAAAAGAAAAAAGAAAAGAAAAATTCCTTCCAAGTTATTGGCTGGGGTCCAAACTCCTTTTTCTTAGGCATAAGCTTTTTGCTTTATAGAGAATTTAGGCTTGGAATTCCAGACTCCCACATTTAAAGATGGAGCCCAGGAAGTTAAACATGGCAACTTTTCCTGGATAATGTCAGTACCCCATACAACCTCAGAATTTGTGGATCATGTGCACTAGATCCCAGAGCTTTTGCATACTTGCATTTCAGCTAAGTTAATGTATCAGCTTTTTCTAGTCTTGGTGCTTAATAGTTCATGCCCCACACCCCATGGTTACTTTTGTTTTACTTATATTTTTGGGCAAATTTTCTCCATATTGTATTATCCAAAATATATAGCATTTGGTTTTAAGGAACAAAAGATTAATATGGATACCTCTCAGCAGACATTGGGATCTTCAAAAACTGAATAAATAATCCTGATGGAAAATGATTCAAAAGTTAAGGTTTTAAATACTAAAATGCAAGTGGCAAAAAAGGAATAGTGTGTAGCCCTTAGTAATTACCCCAAAAATACCCATAAAACCCTCAGTAATTACTTTAAAAATTCCCATAGAACAATTGATATCCCAAGAGCAAGGTAATAAATCTAAAATATGGATATCCTATTAATGGATTTTAAATGACAGATAATAGATCCTATCTTTAGATTAGGCTTTGAGGGTAGCATGAGACAGGGATACAAGTCATTGGACACTGCTGTCCCAGGTGACTGAATATAAGCCTCCTCTAGTGTCAGTTCTGCCTTTGTCAAACCTGTCTTATTTTCTGGTTCTTTACAGCATGTCTTCAGCCAGATTTTATTTGGTTAATTCTCAATCTTCTACCATGTTTTCTATGCTTAGAAAGTAGATCCTATAATTTACGCAAAACTTTAAAAGAGTTTACTTTGTCCCTAACTTCAAAAAATAAGCCTCCTGTGGGCCGGTCGAGTGGATCTGTTGGTTAAGAGCATTAGCTCTGAAGGGCCGGCCAAGTGGCGCGGTGGTTAAGTACTGGCTTTGGAAGCCAGTGGCCCCGGTTCAGTCCCACATATGAGGGCCAATGACACTGCCCTCAAAAAATAAAAATAAAAAGAGCATGAGCTCTGAGCAACATGGTCGCCGGGTAGATTCCCACATGGGCCAGTGAGCTGCGCCTGAACTGAGCTGTCACTGAACTGGTGAGAGTGCATGCTCTTAGCAGCAACGTTGCCAGCTCTACTCCCGCATAGGATGGTGATCTGTTCGCCGCCTCTATTCCCCTCCCCCCCGCAATTAAGATTGAACACGGCACCTTGAACTGAGCAGCCGCGAGCAGCCGACAGGCGGCTGGATGGCTCACTGTGCAACAAGATTGTAGGTTCGACTCCCACATGGGATGGTGCACTACGCCCCCCTGCCCCTCCCTCGCCCCCAAGATTGAAAGCCTGACTGGATTTAAAGCTGAGCTTGTGCCCTCCACAACTAAGATTGAAGGATACCAATTTGACTTGGAGATGATGGGTTCTGGAAAAACACAATGTTACCCTTCCCCAATTCACCAACACTGCCCCCCTCACCAATTTCCAAATAAAATTGTTTAAAAAAAAAGAAAGAAAGAACATTTATAAAAAAAATATTAAAAATCTTCCCATGTCCTTGAATTACTAGTAAAGGAGTCATCACATGCCAAGAACCATTACTGTAGTCCTACATTTCTCCTTCCAGCAGCACAACCCTCCTGATTAGAAGCAAACTGAGTCTTCTGGAAACCCTTGACTCTTTGAGGTATCTTTCTTGTTACTGACACTGAACTGTCATCAAAAAAGGTGACTGGATTCCTTGACAATCATCCACCAGTGATGGGAACACTCTGACAGGTATGCACCCTCTGTCTTAGGTGGAAGCAGAGAGGGTGGCACACCATTTTTTTTTTGAGGGCAGTGTCACTGGCCCTCCTATGTGGGATCCGAACTGGGGCCACTGGCATCCCAAGCCAACTCTTAACCACCACGTAACTCGGCCCGCCCAAGGCACAGCATTTTTGATGCATCTCCTTCCCAGACTCTCCTGCGTTTGTAAGCCACCACATTTGAGAAAAGAGTTATAACTATGAAGTGTTAGAGGAATAGGTGTCTGTTGCTCTGGAACTGTCTCCAAAAGGAGAGTTACAAGGATGAAATGGGGAAAGTCCTAGACTATCCTCAAAGACCTTGGTGCCAAATCTACTGTACCCATGATCCATGAACCCTCATAATAAGATATTCACTTGGAAATCTCTCTAGCCCATGTGTGGAGTAAGGATACCCAAGGCATGAAACATCAAACATCAAATTACATTGTAGGTTTTCATCAGAACTGTTATCACATTTGTCTGAGATGCCATCAAGTATATTGATTGAAAGGAGGTGGTGAAAACGGAGCCAGATGGTACCCTTTCATATGACAAGCTCTCTTCTTCCCACACCAATTTTTAGGTACTAGATTCACAAAGACATAGAAATTTTACTCTTCTCTAGGAAAGGGCTAAATTGTCCTAAAGGATCACAGATCCAATCCGAAGTCAAGCCTGGGATTACATAAAGCCCTGGAGCTTGGTGCTTAGGTAATATTTGAGATTAATTTTACATACTTGTGTTTACAGCATAGCATCATTCTCTGTTACTAAATAAAGTAATTGTTCAGTGACTGGCATTATTTTCAATATTTGGTTCATTTTTGATGCTTCCTTATTTCACTGGAGTGAAAAGTAATACAATTCAAGATTGGGATATAATGAAGCAAGACTGGAAAGGTCAATGTTGTGTGATCTTGTTCCTTGGATTTAAAAGCAAAATATATAACATCCATTCTTTTCTTGTAGTATGAGTTGAAAAGTATCGAAGAAGCTCAGAAAAACCCTTCCTCCAAAATCTTTTACAGATGTTCCTACAAAAATACTATGAGTTTCTCTTTTGGGTTAACTCAAAGGATAGAGTGGCAACTTCTAGCTAAAATAAATAGTCAAGCAAATAAGGAATCTCCTCTGGCAAATGCAAACTTTTTATACCTTTCTAGCAAAGTATTAGTAACAACAAGCAGTATTTAAGAAGGAGGAACGAACATTTATATTTTATCTCTGTTTACAATAGTTTGACATGAGGAACAGCTCTACTTCTTTTTTATTGTTAAATAGCATAACTTTATTATTTTAGACTAAAATATCTCTGCAGATGTCTTTACCAAATACAAGTTGAAGCATATCATGCACTTGTGCAAAATTTGTTTAAGTGTCCACATTCTGACCTAAAAATCTGACATTCAAAATTCTATTTTCTTTTTTTACCCTGATCTCTTATTATATTGTTCCAAATGATCTAGGTATCATGATGCCAGGCTATACTTGAATACAACATGTATTTTGTGTCTCTGTCTTTTAATTTAGCCTGAATGTTTTTATATTCCACTCCCCCATTTCTACATTCACATTTTGATAGGAACATTCTTGATAGAAAGGAGTATTTTCATTATTTAATATTTTCCTCCAAGACTTCCTTGATTCATTCAAATTGGAATGACCTCTTTCCTTTGACTTCCCATAGCATATTGCTTGTGCCTCTAGTATAGCCTGATGTATTTCATCCTATCTGATGGCATAGTTAGTTGTCTATATTTTCACTAGATTTTAAGTTCTTTGAGAATGGAGACTTTGTCCTAATCATCTGTGTATTTCTCACAACACTGAGAATTGAACTGTACTAAAAGATTGTCCATTAGCTGACAGGGAGGAAATATCTATTAAATGGATACTACAAATGCCCCTGAATGTTTGGAGAACCATTTTTTTTCCAGTTATACAGTTCTGTGTAATTTTTGCAGTATGCCATTTAAAGGCTCTTCAAGTTGTAAAACCTAAACACACATTTAATAATTCTGAGTTATTGGTTTTTTTGTTGTTGTTTTTTGTTTTTTTAGGGCAGTGTCACTGGCCCTCATATGTGGGACCCAAACATGGGCCGCCAGCTTCCCAAGCCAGCGCTTAACCACCATGCCATTTGACCGGCCCTCTGAGCTATTGTTTTAATCATTGATATTGGCCACTGCAAAGCATTTGGAGATTACAAAGGCAGCTTTTTAAAGAACTTTCCTTTTTTTCATTTTCTGACAATTACATCTAATTGTTTTTTTTTTTTATATATTTTTTTCCCAACAGGAAAATCTGCTCTTCCTTATTAGTAATCTGCCAATGAATAAAATAAGTGTCCTGAATGCTATCCCATTGAGCTAATTAGAATTCCCTGTGTGGTTTCCCCAAAATACTCAAAATGTGTTGCCTTAACTATTTGGGAGTCAAATTGAAGAAACTTCAAAAACAATTAAAGATAAAACACATCTTTCACAGCAAGAGTGGTCCCCAAAAGGTCAATGTCCATTTAACATTTTGAAAATCATCTAACTACAAATTTACCATCTTATCTGCAAACTATGATCTAAGGCATAGTACAAGACTCAAAACACATAATTACTTTTTTTAAAAAATCTACTCTTGAGAATATACATTTAAGGAGCCACATTGTATTGTGAGCAAAAGAAGTACAAATAAAAGGAAGTCAGTTTAAAATAGTATCAGCTCCCCAACACACACACACACACACACACACACACACACACACACACACACACACACACACACCAGAATGTAGTACAACACACTTCTTTGTGGCAATGTGGTGCTATTTTTATTTTTTCTACCACAGCTGCCTTCAATGCAAGAAATGAGAAGTCCCTCCTCCACCATAGTCAGGGGACTCACTAAGTGCCCAAAAGTGTGTTGAACAGGCACTGATCACAAAACCTGCAATTGTAAAAAGATTATATATATATATATATATATATTTATTTATTTATTTTTTGATGAAATTTACCTACTGGTTTGCTCAATTTTATTTCTCACATAGGTCAATTGCTTATCTCTAAGTCATTAACTACTTGGAAAGTTAAGCTGGGCTTCTGGTGACCTATAGGCCTGGGGAATTAATTAAGTCTAGGCTGAGTATATTTCTAATCACTTTCCCTCAAATGCATCTTGTAAAAGGCTAAAGAAACAAGGTGTTTCTATTAATAAACTGAAACTGGTGACAATAAATAAAAGGATTATTTTCAGTGAGTAGTAATATTATTTTATTGATTTATTTTTCAATTATAATTGATAGACAATATTAGTTTCAGATATATAGTAATTAGGAATTTATGTATGTTTCAAAGTGATCATCGTAATAAATCTAATACCCATCTGGCACCAAACATAGTTACCACAATATTATTGACTTTATTACCTAAGCTGTATTTTACATTTCCCTTACAATTTTTATAATCGGAAATTTATACATCTTAATCTCCATGCTTTTCATTCACCCCCGAACTCCTCTTCCATCTGGTGACCATCATTTTGTTCTTGTATCTATGTGTTTATTTCTGGTCTGTTTGTTCATTTAGTTTGCTTTTTAGATTCCACATATAAGTGAAATCATATGGCATTTGTCTTTCTCTGCCTGACTTATTTCACTTAGCATAATGCCCTCTAGGTCCATCCATGTTGTCGCAAATGGTACAATTTCATTCTTTTTTATGGCCAAGTAATATTTTATTATACATCTACCATGTCTGGATAAAAAATGGCATTATTTGCAATATCTGGTTGGTTTTTCTATTGCTTTTCATTTCGCTGAAATGAAAATTAAATGACTAACCACTTCTCAAGAGGTTTTTTTGTTTGTTAGTTTTTTCATTTCATTTTCATGGAATATCTTTTTCCATCCCTTCACTTTTTGTCTGTGTGTGTCTTTCAATCTGAAGTGAGTCTCTTGTATGAAGCATATGTAAAGGTTTTGTTTTCTAATCCATTCAGCCCTCCTATGTCTTTTGATTGGAGCATTTAATCCATTTACATTGAAAGAAATGTTGATATATATGAAGTTATTGCCATTTTATTATTCATAATTTTGATTTTTTCCCATCTTAAATAACTCCCTGTAAAATTCCTTGTAATACTTTTTTGGAGGCGATGAACCCCTTTAGCTTTTTGTTGTCTGGGAAGCTCTTTACCTTTCCTTCGATTTTAAATGATACCCTTGCTGGGTAGAGTAGACTTGGTTGTAAGTCCTTGCTTTCCTTTCTTTTTAAAAAAAAATTTTCAATTAAATAAATTGGGATGACAATGTTAGTAAAATTATATAGTTTTCAAGTTCAAATTTTTATAATACATCATCTATCTATCACATTGTGTGTCCACCACCCAGAATCAGTGGTAAAAGTGGAAATAGGGGATCAAATATATGGTGATGGAAGGAGAACTGATTCTGGATCCTTGGTTTTTATCACATTGAATATTTTGTGTCAATCCCTTCTGGCCTTCAGTTTCAGTTGAGAAATCAGCTGACAATCTTATGGGAGCTTCCTTACAAGTTTCTCTTGCTGCTTTTAGGATTCTCTCTTTGTCTTTAACTGTTGCCATTATAATGTGTCTAAGTGTGGGCATGTTTGGGTTTATCCTTTTTGGGACTCTCTGCATTTCCTGGGCTTTTATATCATTTCCTTCACCAGATTACAAAGTTTTCATTCATTATTTCTTCAAATAGGTTCTCAATCCCTTGCTTTCCCTCTTCTCCTGCTAGTACCCCTATGATGTGAATGTTGTTATGCTTGATGTTGTCCCAGAGGTCTCTTAAACTATTCTCATTTTTTTAAATTCTTTTTTCTTTTTCCTTTTTGCTGTTCTGATTGGGTGTTTTCTACTACCTTGACTTCCAAATCACTGATTCTATCCTCTTTATCTCATCTGCTGGTAATTCCTTCTAGTACATTCTTCATTTCAGTTATTGTATTCTTCATTCCTGACTGGTTCTTTTTTATTGTTTCTGTGTCCCTTTTATGCTTGCTATCTCTTCGTTGAAGTTCTCACTAAGTTCCTTGAGCATCCTTACAACCATTGTTTGAACTCTGTCTCTGGTAGGTAGCTTGCCTCCATTTTGTTTAGATCTTTTTCTGGAGTTTTCTCCTGCTCACTCATTTTGGATACAATTCTTTGTTTCCTCATTTTGGCTGCCTTTCTGTGTTTGTATGTATTAGGTAGGGCTGCTATGTGTCCCAGTCTTGGCCAGGTGGCTTTATGTAGTAGGTGTCTTGTGTGACCTCGTGGTACAATCTCCTTGGTAACCTGAGCTGGATGTTCCACGAGTGTCCCTGGTGTGGGTTGTGTGTGCTCTCCTGTTTAGTTGAGCCTAGATTGCTATTGGCACATCAGTGGGTGGAGTGACCCTCAGGCAGATTGGGTGGGGGGTTTGGCCATGTCCACAGCTTATGGGCATTTCTGTGGGAGGCTTACCCCACTGATTGGGCTTTGCCTCACTGGTCTCTTGTGCTTGTTGAGAAAACCCTTTGTGTGTGCCAGTTGTGAGACTAATTGGGCAGTGTTTTGCTATCTTCTGAAGCCAACTTCCAAGTAAGTTGGTCCTGGGTCTTCTTGGGAGGGGCTCCTGTGCAAGCTTAGGTCAACCTCTACCTGTGACTGGCTGGGGTCTACCTAGCAAGAGCTACAAAACAATCCTTGGTTGTTTACTGCCTGTGCTAAACCTGGAGGCACATGGGAAAGGCCAAGCTGCAAACAAAGGGCAGGTCTACCAGTACCAGGCCTAGGTAACTGCAAAAAGTTAGGACACCTGGAGGCCTGCTGCCACTCTCAAAGTTCACCTTCTAATAAATCCTTGTGGAGACACAAGTTGGGTGAGGCAGGGTATCAAGGAGCCACTTGACTGGGAGGAGTTGTGGTCACCAGATTAATGTAAATTCTGGTTTGGTGCCAGTGCTGAGCCTGGAGTGGCTCAGCAGAAATCTCAGAGTACACTGAGACCAGTGGTTGCCTGCCTGGGGCCCATTGACTCTGATAGTTTTCCAAGAGGAGTGTAATGTGGGAGGGGCTGGCTCCTTGTGGAGAAAGTGCTTCTGGTGGTGCAGAGTTGGGTGGGGCAGGCTCCCAGCTGCATCAGCAAAGTGGAAAAGTGGAGCTCACCAGGCCAATCAGATTCAGATTTGGCCTGTGGGGGTAGGCTCAACCTAGGAAATATGGTGTCTGCCTGCTTGCTGGGGGCTGACATCTGACAAGGCCACATCGCCCCGCTCAACACTGGATATTAGGAGTGCTGCCTTATGGTTTGGTCATGTAATATCTCCTGCCTCTATGAACCCATGTGCCTTTCCTATAGGAGACAATATATTCACTGCATTTGTGACAAGTTCTTGTGGTACCCTGATGATAGCTGGTTGTGTAAGCCAGAGACGGGGCAAGATTTCCTAAAGAGAAGGAAACTCCCTAAAACAGGCTACAACCCGTGGGGACCCCTGAACTGAGATATTGGGGACTCAAACCCCTTGGAAACTGAGGCACAGACCTCTGACAATATAGGCCAAGAAGCCTGCCTGTGGCCTAAGGGCCCTGCTGTGAATGGTCTCCTTGAAGATTAAAGGTCTTCAGGCCATGAGAGTTCCGGTAAGAGGCAGCTCCTCCCTGACTATAGGGTATGTTAATTAACTACTTTGTTTAAATTCTTTAACAGATACTGAAGCTTTGACTGAGAAACAGATGTAGCCCTCCTAGGACAAAAGATGTTAAGCATTGTATTTACATAGGAATAGATTTTAGATGGTTTTTACCCTAAGCACAGCCACTCCTAGTCCTTTTAGTATAGCCCTGTGAGTCTAGCTGCTGGAATTTGGGATAATGGCTAGGTAGTCATGGCAACCACTCTTTAGGCGATGTGTAGAGATAAGTAAAGACTGAGTAAATCCTGGGAACTAGAAACCACCAAACTCATGTGATTGAGACAATGGTCAAGTATCCCTATAAAAAGAACATGCTCTGGCAATAAAGTGTGACACTTTTTTCTCTTTCTGTTTAACTCCCCCGGTGTCTCCACTGTCTCCCTTATTTTCCTCCCTCGCTGACACCGTCTCCACCTGAGGGAAACCCTGGTCAGCGGAGGCTGGTCCCCCACACCTGCTGGTTGCATGGTAGAAGGATTTTTTAACGGGAAAATTCCTGGAAAATGCCGACTGTTCTCCAGTCTTCCCCCTGAAGCCACACACCTCAGTCTGCCCCTGTATGTCTCTGAAGCCCCCCCCCCAGTCAAGGTCCCTGCACTGGAGCCCAAGGTGTGTGCCTGCAAGAGAGTGAGTCTGTGTGTGGGTTGTTTAAGAGAACATCTGGGTTCCCCACAACCTTCTATCAGAATCACCACTGTTTTTCACAGTCAGACATTGTGGGGACTCCTCTTCCTGGCACCAGTACTCGGGGCTGGGCAGCCTGCTGTGGGGAGCTAGGGTTGCTCGCTCCTCTGGGGCAAATCTTCCCAGTCAAGGTATCCCTCCTGAGTCTCAAACACGACAGGAAGTTTTGGGGCCCATTCTGCATCTTCGCCCCTCCTACCAAACTTGACATGGCTGCTTCTTTATATTTTTAGTTATGCGACTTCTGTTTAGCTTCAGTTGAGATGGTTGTCCAGGTTGATCTATAATTGAGTTGTAATTTTAATGTGTTCATGAAAGGATGCAGGCATAGTGTTTATCTACTCTGCCATGTTGGAAGAAAAGCATTAAATTTTTCATTATTAGATATGATGTTACCTGAGGGTTTGGCATATATGACCTTTATTATGTGAGGTATTTTTCTTCTATACCCATTTCATTATGTGTTTTAATTATAAATGGATGTTGTATCTTGTCAAATGCTCTTTCTGCATCTATTGATATAATCATATGATTTTTATCCTGTATTTTGTTTATATGGTGTGCACAATGATCAATTTGCATATGCTGAGCCATCTTTGTGCCCTTGCAATGAACCCCATTTGATTGTGATGAATAATCTTTTTTAATGTATTGTGGTATTCAATTTGCTAGTATTTTGTTTAGAATTTTAGTGTCTGTATTCATCAGAGATATTGGTCTGTAGTTTTCTCTCTCTCTCTCTCTCTCTCTCTGTGTGTGTGTGTGTGTGTGTGTGTGTGTGTGTGTGTGTGTGTTATCCTTACTAGGTTTTGGTATCAGGGTAACATGGGCCTCACAAAATGAGTTAGGAAGTATTGCCTCTTTTTCAATTTTCAATTGGTTGGAAGAGTTTGAAGAAGACTGTGTTAAATCATCTTTGATTATCTGGTAGAATTCACTGGTGAAGTCAGCCGATCCTGGACTTTTGCTTTGGGGGAGGTTTTGATGATTGCTTCAACTTCCTTACCATTGATGTTTCAATCTCCTTACTATTTAGATTTTCTTGGTTTTCATGATTCAGTCAAGGAAGGTTATATTTTCTAAGAACTTGTCCATTTCTTCTAGGTCATTTAATTTGGTGGCACACAGTCCTTCATAATATTCTGATATGATCCTTTGTATTCCTGTGGTATGCATCATAACTTTGCCTGATTCATTTATGATTTTATTTGTGTCCTTTGTCTTTTTCCTTAGTGAGTCTAGCCAGAGATCTGTCAACTTCATTAATCTTTTCAAAAAATAAGCTCTTTGTTGCATTATGTTTTTCTATTGTACTTTTGTTCTGTATTTTATTTAATTCTGCTCTATTTTTATTATTTCCTTCCTTCTTTTGACTTTGGATTTCATGTGTTTTTCTTTTTCTAGTTCTTTAAGATATACTATTAGGTTGTTTATTTGGAATTTTTCTTGTTTCTGGAGATAAGCCTGTAAAGATATAAGTTTTCCTGTTAATACTGCTTTTGCCACACGATGACAATTTTGATATGATATATTTTCCTTCTCATTTGTTTCTATGTATTATTTTATCTCTCCTTTTATTTCCTCTTTGACTTTGTGTTCTTTAGTACCATGTTGTTTAATCTCCATGTATTTCTGGGTTTTTTTCCTGATTTCTTTTTGCAGTCAATCTCCATTTTCTAAGCATTGTGGTTGGAAAATATGCTTGGTTTAATTTCAGTCTTCTTAAATTTGCTAAGGAAGGCTAGTTTTGTATCCCAAACTTGGTTTTCAATAGCCATGGTATTCCATGACATATACATGTGTTCTTTTGCATGCATATATCGTTATTGAATAATACACAAATGTTTTATAAATAATGAGGCATCATTTGTACTTGGTAGTAGTATGGACTCTGGAGCCAGTCTTCCTGGATTCAAATTCAGGGTCTGCCTCTGACTAGCTGTGTGATTTCAAGCAAGCTACTTAAACATTTCTACAGCTGCCTGATCTGCAAAATGAGATGGTAATAGTGCCTACTTCTATGAGTATTTAATGTGTTAATATTTTTAAGTTTCTATAGTGATTCTATATAAATATATGAAATAAAATTAACAAATTCTTAACACTTTAAACATTTTAAACAGCATAAAAAAAAACTATAATATATGCATATTTAAATGATGTGACCAAAGATTGAATGCTGGCTAATGTCTTCAGGAGGAAATAACATGAACAAATTACACAGATACCTTTACACACCTATTAATAAAATGCTTTTATTGTTGTTATTTTGTTTTCCTTTGTGTTTGTTTGCTAGTAGTAGTGGTTCAGTATTTCTCTTTCTATCAAGCCTGAGGTTGCATCTTGAATAGGGACTTTCCTGGTTATTAATAAATTAAAATGTATTTGAATTTTCCCCAGTTAATTTGAATTTCATGTCACAACAGGGATTGAGGCTCAACCAGCACTTTCATTTGTTAATAAAGGTATTATAGTATTATACTTGAGCCAACAGATAATTACTTCTAATAGAAGTATGTTAGAACTGTGTAGGCTACTTCACCTATAATTAATCACAAATTTATGAGTGTTACAAGCATAATATGCTTCTGATATTTTTTTCTCCTTGTCTCACTGAGCTCTCCAACTATAGTCATCCTGATTATATCAGGGAAAAATTCTCAAGTGATCTTGAACTGAAGCTCTTTTCATTTTTGAGAAAATGCAACTAAAATGAAATGATGGAGTTGCTTCAATTTGGCTTCCAGATATACATAAACTCTTATACTAAATACGTAAGTTAAACATGCACACATTTACATACAGAGAATATGTGCACTATAAGGAGTTGTATTAATTATTAAAATTCTAATCTCCTAGTTAGGTGTATAATTGAATGTGACTATTTTATCTGTTTAAGTGATCTATGGAGCCATTTTTGTCATGATGATTTACAATGAGCTTAAGTGTTAGACATTTCCCCTTACAATGGTTAGATATCTAGGCTGGTGCATGATAATACACTTCTTTTAATAATAGGCATCCATACAAAGAACCCAAAAGCAAACATGACAGAAAATTTCCCTTCTCCAAAATCTGCATCGTTCAAATCTGTTCTTAACCTATGATTCATTGACTTTTTAGCTTACCTAGTATTCTTGTGGTTCACCTACAACTACTGTAATCTTCCTTCTGAGCTAATGGCATCCCCTTCCTCAACACACTCATATCACTCTCCACTTTATAGCTAGAGTGACTCATATGTGTGTGTGTGTATGTGTGTGTGTGTGTGTGTGTGTGTGTGTAAAGTTCAGCACTGAAATCATTTGTGCAATCTGTAAAAGGCTCACTTTCAAAATGAGAATAAAGGATTAAGGTGAGGTGAGTGGCACAGAATTTGAAGAGTTGCCAAAGAACTCAGTAATCAAGATACCTAATATTTTAGTGCAATAATTTTTTTGTATTTCCAACAATATTGTTCACTTATTTATTTCTATTAAAGTTTATTGGGGTGACAATTGTTAGTAAAGTTACATAGATTTAGGGTTTAAAATTCTATAATACATCATCTATATATCACATTGTGTATTCACCACTCAGAGTCAGTTCTCTTTCTATCACCATATATTTGATCCACTTTACTCTCATCTACCACTCCCCTCCCCATTTACCCTCTGGTAACTACTAAACTATTGTCTGTGTCTATGAGTTTTGTTTCTTCATTTGTTTTTCTTTTTCTTTTGTTGTTTTCAGTTTTATGTATCACATATCAGTGAAGTCATATGGTTCTTTACTTTTTCTGTCTGACTTATTTCGCTTAGCATTATAATTTCAAGATCAATCCAAGTTGTTGCAAATGGCACTATTTCATTTTTTCTTATGGCAGAATAGTGTTCCATTGTTTACATATACCACAACTTTTTTATCCAATCATCTATCGAAGGACACTTTGGTTGTTTCCATGTCTTGGCCACCATAAATAGAGCTGCAATGAACATCAGAGTACATATATCTTTACAGATAAACATTTTCAGATTTTCTGCGTAGATGCCCAAGAGAGGAATTGCTTGGTCATATGGTAATTCTATTTGTATTTTTTTTGAGGAATCTCCACACTGCGTTCCATAGTGGTTGCACAAATCTGCATTCCCACCAACAGTATGAGGGTTCCTTTTTCTCCACAGTTCCTCCAAAGAGGACATACAAATGGCCAATAGACATATGAAAAAATGTTCAACATCAGTAATCATCAGAGAAATGCAAATAAATACCACAATGAGATATCACCTCACACCAGTTAGAATGGCTATCATCAACAAGACAAATAATAGCAATATTTTTTAAAAATCAAAATGAATACAAATCTATGATGGACATAATATCAAAATAGTAAGTAAAGACAAGATCAGTATGATTTTTCCATTGTGTCATGCTCCAATATGGCTCACAGGGCACTATTAAAAATAATATCACATTCTACCAAATACTTGATAAACCACTCACTGCCTTTCATGTTCTATAGGATTACATTCATGGACTGTGAGAACCTGGTCCTTGCTTGGTAATCTACCAAGTGGACAAACAAATGTGGGACAAGTGACTAGTGAGGGCACTCAGTACTTCACAAGGCCCATAGAGTGAAAGAATACTCTTTTAGGGATGATGCAAGAAGTCAAAGCCATATTTGAGTACCTACTGTGTTCTCCAGTGCTTGTAATTTCCTAATCAAAGCAACAGGGTCGCCTGAGAAAGCCATGGGGAATCTGGCTGGATTAATTTATTCACACCTGAAAGAACAAAGAAGAACAGTGACCAAGTGCAGGTTGGAGAAGATGCTCACAAAAGGCTGAGGAATTAAAACAGGTGGAAGCTGAGACCCCAAAAGTGAATGACCATGGGCAAAGTAGAGTATAGAGACAGTTACACTTAGTCCTTAGTGGTAGCAGAGTAGAGTGAGTAGGAATCTCTTTACCATTTTACATTTCTTTTTGACTTGGCAGCCTTCAGAATGGGTAAGAGAAGTGAAGGATGTCACTGGAAGGGTTCACAAGTCACTCCTTGGTCACAAGGAGCTCTTAACTATGATCAACTATCTTAGAAAAATCTCACAACTTCTAGTCAAACTCACAACACAGTTGGATTACAGATACTGAATTTTTCTCAGTTGGGGATCTTTTCTGAATTCTCACAACCACAACTGTTTCATTAGTTAGTGAATATACATGGAGGGTGACCCAGCGGGCCATTGGGTTTCAGCACAGCTGGTGCTAAGAGATAAATTATATTCTATGCAAAACTGCATTAAAGGTACCCTTGCAATGCTTGTAGATGGCTTCCTATGTAGGGTGATTTAGGGGCATCAAAAACCACACCCCCCTCCTCTCTGCTCCACTTTACCCAATGATCTTTTGTCCAAGTTTGCCACCATGCCTGAAATGACACATTATAAATACAATAATTTAATGCACTTTGTCTCCAAGAATCTCCTAATAAAATGAAAATGCTACAGGGAGGGGAGGATTTTTACATTAATCTGTTAACTGTAATCAATCAGAAAAGCTAGTTTTCACCTTATAAAGTAGGCGGGACAGAATACAAAGAGAGATACATTTTACTTTGTAGAAGAAGGGAAGTAAAGGAACCTAGAAGGAAACAGTCGTAGGTAGTACAATATAGTAGGATTACATGAAAAGCCATATTTCATCGTAAGTGTTGGCAGGAAATTACACAAAGGGGAGGAGAGGGCAAGTAAGGTAGAAGGCAGGCAATCAACATAATAACTGCCATCTAAATAAATTTGGTTCAAGCTAGTCCTTTTAACAATCTTCATTTTAAATCATTTCATGTATTATATTTCATGGACAGGAGTCAGGCAGGATATCAAAAATGGGTTTTTGTATAGCTATGTATCTTAAAGCTATTCTGTTTTACTTGTTGGCTTTTTCAACTCCCAAGACAGGCCACTTAAGCTGGTAGAATGCATAGTACAGGGGAAAGAGCACTGGTCAGAGACATAGGATTCCAGTTTTGGCTTATCACTAATTAGTGGTATTACCCTGGCAAAGTACCTTCTGTCTCTAGGTCTCAGCCTTTCATCTGCAAAATGAAAGAGTTATACTGAGTTATCTCTCAGATTCCTTTCAGTTCTGACAGTCTAAATCTAATAAAATGTTTGAACTCGTAGATAGGCCTAGTTCTAGACAAAATTTGGAGAAGATATAAAGAAATCATGTTCCTTTCCTTTCCAATGCTTTATTACCACAGGTCTGACCAAGAATTCTCACACCACAACCCTAACTGCCTAGTCTCCATAACCAATCCAAGACCCACAGTCTTAGGAAAGCTTTCCTGGTTGGTAGAGATTTTTTCCTGTCATGTCCACATCAAAACATTCCTTAGGGCCATTATTTTTACTTTTAAGTTCAAAACCACTAAGATTTACGCTAATGCATTAATGACAGTGAACTAGGGGGTGTTATCTAGGACTTTCAAAGATAATGTGCAGACATTTTCCCAGCAGCATTATTTTAAAAATTCAAGGGAACCATTGCAGACCCAAGCAAAAAGGAGCACAGTACTATAGGAGAGTAGGGGAGATGTTTTTATTAGATTGGACCCCTCATATCATACATTGAAGCCTGCTCAGAAGCCTACATATGGAGTAAGTCAACAAGTTCAGCCAGCAAATACAACCTGGGGCAACATGCTGTTTTCATTGATAAGCCCAAAGTTAACATAGATAATGATTCAATGAGCCTTATTATAATGTTTCAATTGCTAACAGAACTGATTGAGCATTAAAAAAATATTAGACTTATTAATGTTTATTAAATGTTTGATAATAATTTATTAATCTTTATTTATGTTTTAATCTTTACAAACAAGGTTAATTGCGGACTAGAGAAAGTAAGGGATTCATCCTGAGTTACATAGCAAGTTAGTGGCAGAGTAAGGACTAGAACCTAAGTGTTTCTTGTTTGTTTTATTGTTTTTTAAAGGCAGTGTCACTGGCCCTCATATGTGGGACCGAACCAGGGCCGTTGGCATCCCAAGCCAGCTCTTAACCACTGCGCCACTTGGCCAGCCCGTAGAACCTAAGTTTTAATTCAAAAACTTGTGTTCCTTTATTCACATCACACTTCCTCCTAACTAATATGCATGTGGTTATTTTTCTTCCTCTCATGTAGTCATACCATTTGGATGTAAGCTTTGTTCATGTTATTAAGAGCTGTCAAAATTCTAAATCAACACCAGTGTACAAATCCCTGGAAACACATGTCCTTCATTTTTCTTTCTGCAATGGCATGGAACCTACTGTTCTTTACTATGTGCAGAAAAAAATCAACACTCATCTTGCCTCTTAGCCATCTGTCTTCCTAACTGCCCTCCTCACATACAGAAATAAACAAACATCCATTTCTGCTGCCATGCAAGACTCGGAGGAAAATAACCAAGTTGGGACACATGGTTTCTTTCTTCCTTGGCTCCTTTCCTGCTGCTACATTTTTCTTAAATTATCGATCTAGGAAAAAGGAATGAATGGATGAGATGAGCAACAATTTCCTGTAAATCAAGTCACCGTGTTAGATGTCACTGGAGATAAAAAAAGGGACATGGCCTCTCTATTTGAAAACATGTAGACTGGCAGCAGTGACACAACAGACAAAGCAAGAGAGAAAAAAGTACAATCATTTGCTAAATTGAGCAAGTCAACAGTTAAGCTCTATAGAAAGCTGCCATATATTTATGATACAAACTTTAATGTGTCTGGGCCATTACATATGCCATTTCTAAAAGCAGTGATTTCACTAATCCCTAAAACCCATACTTCTCTTTCTCATTTATTCAGTTGCAAGCCTTATAACTATTCTGCTCCTCATAAGCATTTAAACTGAAAGCTTGACCAAGCATAATGCTCTCATGTGCTGAAGGAAATCTGGCAGGTATAAAGCAGCTCAAACTTAATTTTCCCAGTGTGATTTCAAACCAGTTGCATATGGCATTTTCAAATTGTACAGAGGAGCTCTGACCAAAGCAATGTAAGGTACCCATTAGGAATTGTCGTGGTAATCCATAACCTTGAGAGAGAGAGATGCTCTCAATCACACCATGTTCACAGCTAGAGACACTGAAAAATATGGAGGCTTACTGCCTTGTTCAGGTTTTTACCCATAGCTATTCCCAGAGGAGCACAACTTGAAGCTCAAGCTTATGACTGGTACCTGCTAAAAGTTTTATTTAGAACAGAGTTCAGGAATGGATTTCCCGAGGCTCTTCCTCTACTTCCTTTTGGCCAAGAAAGCGTAAATATGAGGTGGAGGATTGCAGAAAGCAGGAGGACATGGAGAATAACCAACATTATCAAGAGATTAATTATCCTAAAATCTCTTCTCTGCATTTTTGTTTCTTTTGTTTACCCAGATTTCTTTAGCCGCTTGGGTCAGGTGGTTATAACAGTGAGCTCCTAAACATAAGTATGCGAGTTAGATTACAGTTAACTCTCTGTGATATAGCTACACATTGTACTCTGAACCTGGAACAGGCATCCTACATCTCTAAGTCCTTGGTCTTAAGGAAAAAAAATGACTCACAAATATAAATATATATCTTATGTTGATTTGTAGCACCAATTTTGTATATGAAAGATCTCATAATTTCCCCTCCAATTCTGGTGCTGCATAGCCAATATAGAGTGCACTAGGAGACCAGTAGACAAGTATATGTGTAAATCAATCTATTCCTCCAGAGCTGTTTAGGTGAATCTCTATTGACAATTATTTCCTGAGCGTTTTCCTTGTGTTGATTTTAACTTGCATCTAAAACCACATATTTTGTCCTAGTCTCTGATATAGCATTATATCTGAAATTCAGAATCTTTGCTCTAATCTATTTTTTTTAAGATTTTATTGCGGAATCAGGGGAGGGGTACAGAGAAGTTGCTGTCCCTCTGTTCTTCAGTCTAGTTGTGGAGGACGTCGCTTCACTGGCCCATGTTGTTATTACCATTACGCTCTTCCCATGTGAGGCAGTCACTTGCTGGCCATTGGATGGCCACTCATAGTGGCTCACGGCAGCTCACGAAAGGACACACCAGCTGCTGGCCAGCCCCACTGAAGCCTACGTTGTCACCGGCGACTCATGGCAGCCCCATTCCAGGTCGAGCTGTTGCTCACCATCTTAGCTGTAGAGGGCGCAGTGTCACTGGCCCTCTATGTGGGATCCGAACTGGGGCCCTGTTACTCAGGGCTGGCATCCCAAGCCAACACTTAATCAACACACCACTTGGCTGGCCCTGCTCTAATTTTAATATAACAGAGATTAGGTTAGGAAAAAGAAAGCATGTGTTTTGCAAAAACTCTAATATGTTTTCCTTTTTGCATCATATGGACTTAGTGTAAATGGGGCTAGTGACTCTCTGTTTAAGGCAAAATAAGTTGTCAAGTTGCATAACCTCTTCTAAATCCCTATTGTATAGTAGATTTAATATGTGCTATTTTATCCTTCCCAAGTAAATAAATTCCATGAGGACAGGGGCTATATATCTTATATGACTCCTATTATTGCCCATACTGCACTGGAAAAATAGTAAACATACCATAAATATTGGTTAAAGGGAATTGAAATATTTCATCAATGTTTTCTATGATCCCATATTTTTATCAATTTTATACTATATTTTATGTGTCTTGTCCACCCCCATTTCCTAGATCACCTAGCATGCATTTAATAAAAACAAAACTATTTTTAACCTATTTTTAATTTTTATTAAATTCATTGGGGTGACATTGGTTAGGAAAAAATATATAGGTTTCAAGCACACAATTCTATAATGCATCATCTATATATTACATTGTGTACTCTCCACCCAGAGTCAGTTCTCCTTCCATCACCATATATTTGATCCCAAATCCCCTCATCTACCACTCCCCTCCCCCCTTACCCTCTGGTAACAAAACCTATTTTTAAATCGGTGAATATTGACTCCTTCTATTATGAATTATCTTGAATCTCAAATGGAAAAGGACAAAATAGTGATATATGGCTTTATCATATAGAGACAGCATAGCATGATGGAAAGAGTTTTGGCAATAAATAGAACTGGATTTGAAAGTCAACCAAGATAGGTGTACAACTTTGGGAGAGGTAATCATTTCTTTAACATTGGTTTTCTCATCTATAAAATGGAAATAATGGAGTTATTGTGAAAATTTAAGAGATCTTGCCTAATGCTTAGTACATCATAAGTGTGCAATAAATAAGAATCATTATTTTTACTTATAATATTAATAGTATTTATTGAAGTTTTTACATATAGATTCAGGGAAAATATATTACAAATAAAGTGTTTGTACACTCCACACTTAACCTTTCATTTTTGAGAGACTGTCAATTTTATTAATAATTTTTAAAGTAACTTATTTGAGTATACAGTTCTTTTCCAGGGGTTACCATATTTATCCTCTTATTCACATTGGTTGAATTTTTACATACCAATAATGAACTATCAGAAAGTGAAATTAAGAAAACAATCCCATTTACAATCACATCAGAAATAAATAAAATACCTAGGAATAAATTTAGCCAAGTAGGTAAAAAAAACCATACTTGGGAAATTATAACACATTGAAGAAAGAAATTGAAGAAGATACAAACAAATGGAAGAATCATTGTTTCTGATGGTAGAAAACCCAAAAATCAAAGTTAGAGTCTGTATTAGATTCACTCACAAACCTGGTGAATCATAAGCTATTTGTAGCTGCTCAGATATTTAAAAGCTTTTTCTGGAGTCATTACTAGGAAGATACTCAATTTAGAAGAGTATAAGTTCTTTGGGAGAGAAAATCAACAGCTCAGGGATGGCCTGAACCTGATGTTGACCTTTAGTCCATGGTGAGGAATTTGGCCCTGGTTTGAAGTTCACACCTTGAGGTTGTAGAAGGATTTTGTAATTACTAAATGTACTTCTACATTTCTAAATCACATTGGAGAATTCTGATTATTTTCCCTTTGCTATAAAAACAAGACTGGCCTCCCAGAGCAGTGAGAATAGAACAAGTCCATAGGCTCAGAATTCTCCATGAAGAAAATTAAGTCAGCATGCTTAAGAGTGAGACTGAGCAACTCAAAACTAAATTATATTCAAAAACGAATTTTTAAAACCAAAAAATAACTCTATATCTACAAAAAGATTATGTGAAATTAAAAGTTTACTTCGAAAACACATTTTTAGATATTAGAAAAAATCAATTTCATCTTTTCAATAAACATGCTGAAATTTCACAGAAAAATAGTAATGAACTGATCACCACTTCTTAGAAGTACTTCCTATTATTTGGCTCAATGTGACAAGAGGGTTAATATAGGAAAATATTATTAGATTAGACTTAAAATTTCCAAATCAACATCATACAGTCTTTAGAAGGGAGTGTATTAGGGTGGGTCACCATCAATTTTCACTTTATCTGTACCAAAATATTTTCAACAATTTCCCAAATGTGTCACTAAATGAAAAATCTGGGGAAAAGATTGCATCTCTATCCACTGTATTAAAGCACCCCACATATTGAAGATCCCATGGCATTTGGGCAGGAGTCAGCATGAGTAACCATCATGCCCATATTCTCCAAACATTGGTTTAACCTAGTTTTTTACTCTGGATATATATGTTTAGCCCAAGTTCCAGTAAGGGGGTAACTTACAACTCAGGTTAATCAACCTTAATATCTCTTCCTTCTTTGACCATGTCACAGAGATTTTCAAATTTATTGATTCCTTGAGGTCAGGCAGTTTTAAATTTCCTGAGTGATTTTTTTACCCCTAAGAAAGACTCAAACAGACACACAGATAATATTTTTTCAATGTTACAACTTTAACTTAGAACCAAGATGGTTATTAATAAGTACTTCTATGTCAAATATGATCCGGGTCATACTCTGAATTCTGAGAAAAAACATTGTTCTCTCTGCAAATTGCAAAATGTCTTCATAGTGCTTTGCTTAATCAAATTTTGTGGTCCAAAACTGAGGGAAGTTTATTGTGTCCTCTGTGACCAAAAGGACCTTTCAGCAAGTGGCAAGAGCAAAGCTAAGTAGTCCAAAATTGAATGGATGATACCCCACTCTTGATAACTCAGGCCCAAAATTTTCTTTCCCCAATTAATCAGGGTTGGTTATCTAGACTGGCCATTTCACAATATGTCATATTCATACTCTGCTTCAGCTAGATATACCACCATTGGTGTAGCTTTATTATATCCATTCATATGAAATTAATCACAAGCCATTTTTTTTAGTTCTGATAAGCTTTTGGAGGTCATAGCCCTTCAGAGGGAAAGGCATTACTGTAGCAGATGCTTTGATAAAGACTATGCCTGCTTTTGATAAAAACCAGATATTTCTATTGTTACTTGTTCTTCTTCAGAGAAACTAATGCTAGTTTAATGAACTTTCCTTTATTATAACAAATATGTATTATGAAGTATTAAAAATCAGTAGCACTTCGTTTTAACTCTTGCATTCCTAGAAAAAAAAGCCCAGTACCTTCATAATTAAAAATGTTAGAATAAAAGGGAAACAAATTTTAAAAATATATTTTAGAGTCAGTTCTCCTTCCATTACCATATATTTGATCCCTTTGGCCCTCATCTACCACCCCCTCCCCCCTTACCCTCTGGAAACCACTAAACTATTATCGGTGTCTATTAATTTTTGTTTCTTTATTTGTTTGCCTTGTTCCTTTGTTGCTTTCAGTATTATATCCCACATATCAGTGATATATAGATGATGTATTACAGAATTATACACTTGAAACCTATGTAACTTTACTGACCATTGTCACCCCGATAAATTTTAATTAGAAAAAAAGAGAAGCTAAAAAAATAATAGTTGTTTTTGATTTTCATATAGTGTAGTACCAATAACTGTTTTTGAAAAAAATATTTTAGAACAACAAAACAAAATACAACAAAATAATCATACCCTGATCAAAAATGCATTCATTAGATAGATAGGGTATGCTATTATTATTAGGAGACTATGGGGAGAAAAAGCCAAAGAAATATATATTTAGTATATTAAATGAGTAAAATCTTTCGTATAAAATTAATAAGGGACAGGAAAATATAGATTTATAAATCTCCTTTGCAGGTCTCTACCACCCAAGCAAAAAATATATTCTCTATACTTACAAATTTAAACTATCCATGTAAGTTGGGCAAAACGCTAAGAGAACAACACAATGCCTACTGAAGAAAAGTTGTTTATTGGACCTGACTTATATTCTTCATCTATCTACAGTAACTGAATTATTTGGATAATCATTTAGCTTCCCACTGTGGGAGGCATATGTAAACATAATTTCATACCTTAAAGCAATTCTGACAGAATTATTTTATAAAATTCATCTAGTTTTGTCATATCATTGTGTTTAAAGATAACACCATTTATTTGCTTTGGACTCTTTACAAGTTTGCATAGTACATATCCTTGATTCTTTAATATGCACAATATATGTCAAATTGCCAAATGTGCATTAGTTTGACAACTTTAATTTTCCTGGAAGAAGAAAAAGAACTCTTCAGCTTTTTATAGCTAATTGAGGCCAGAAATTGTGTCTGTAGTTTAGAGCCAATGTCTTATTATTTAATTTGCCTCTGTAATCAAGGTGGCTTTATTTTATCTGTTGATGTGATATCAAAAAAAAAACACAAGAAAAAATTTCCTTTTGCAGTTTTGGCACCAAATGGCTTAAAAAACACATATGATAAATAATAAAGCACTGTGTCTTCTATATACCATTAGTTTTCAGCACATCATTTGGTCTGATGCTTCAAAATAGAATAGCCACACAGAATAACAAATTTTTAGTTTTAAAGAACCAACTCATAGGTCACCTTGCATCACTTAAAAAAACATTAAGTACTCCAAACAGTAAATAAGTATAATTACTGTTACCCTATAAATAACTTGTAAAAATTATTTTACCATATAAAATAAATCATCCACTATACGAAATATCTGGTAACATCTTATTAGTTTATGAGAAATACCTGAATATGATCTGCCTAATGAAGCTGAAAAAATTTTAACTAACTAATTATAATTATAACAATATTAAAGCCTTTCTTCTGTTGCTGAGAATGTGGAGAAAACCTTGCCATTGTCTGCCATAAGTAATGTGAAATGGAGCAAAAACTTTTGTAAGAAACAAATATAGTGCCAAGAAGTAAGGAAGGAGTTGAGGGGCTTTAGGCTTGGTGGCATACATTTGCATATATTTTGTGTACCTACTGATATAGTAATTATGTTGTCTGAGATAAAACTGAACCTGAATGGGCAGCCTTGGCTCATGCTTTGGGCACAAGTCATGCTTCTATGTGACCCACATACTGATATGGCCAATGGTTTAAACTTTGGTTTCCTCACTAGGTAATTAGAGTCAGCGAAGTTTCTGGCCCATTCCCAAGTCTTCAGAGTCTGTACAGACTTGATTTTGGTTAATATCCTGCACTTATTATTTTTCAGGAGCTCTGTCTGTGCCTTGATTCCTGACTGATGCTAATGCAGCCATTGCTGCAAATTTAAAGTGATGTCTCTGAAGCATACCCTCCACTCCGGATTGCCTTCCATGGCTGTACCAAGAGAACTCTTTACTTTTCTAATCCCAGATATTGCTCTGTTATATGATAAACATTAGTAATAGTCAAGATACTAACTGCTGCATCCTCTTCAGGATTTACATACCACCAATTATTATATATTTAGTTTTCTCCCACTTTATCTTAAGCCCCGTATGCCTGTTTTTGCCAGGCAGATGCCCTGTAATCTTCACTGCCTTCTCAAGTGTGGAATCTCCTACACCTCTGGACTTTCTTTTGTTTTATAGCTTGGCCAAACTGTGTCCCTGGCACTCAGTGTAGCACATAAGCATTCAGTATATCACCAGGTCTGTGTAAATGTTGTTTTATAGCACTTAGTGTGTATTGATTTGCATTTTGTGATTTTTTTTTCTGTGGGCACAGTAGGGATAATTCTCTGCTATTCTTGCAAGTAAACAGTGGTACCCCACCCCCCAAAATCAAGGCTTACTACATTATTTGGACCCGTGGGGAAAGCCTGAAGTGTGTCCCTGCTATTGAAAGGTTTTTGAGTGATTTCAAAATGATATATTTGAACATTTCCCAAATGAATAATGTATGTGTCTTTTAATTCTCAAGCTCTGTTAGGCAATAAGAAGTGAAAGGAGCACTGGACAAGGCATCAAGGGACCTAGGTTTTAGCCTTTTCTCTGCCACAGATTGACAGAGGTACTTCACCCAGTCACTTCAACTCTCTGAGCCTCAGTTTTTCCAATTGTAAAATGTAAAATGTCAATCTTTGTCACTTTCCAAAGCATGAAAGAGTCTCAGATGTTTGCCATTGTTTTGTGAGTGATAGGATTTGAATTTGTTTCTGATAATTTCTTATTCTCTGATGACGGTTCTGCAGACTGATTCTTGAGGCCTATGGCACAAAAGGAAGACTTTTGGTTGGTCACTTCAATGGGCAAGTGAAATGTTACTTACTATCTGTTGTCCCTTCTCTCAGAAATAGGTAAGGGTGACAAGAAGGAGTTAAATTCCCTTTCTGGTTTAGGGATCTGATTCGTGCCAAAATTGTCTATGACAGTGAGGTATTTTTCTTTCATCTCTTCATTTCAGTTAGCTAGTGCAAAGGTGGATAATTGAGTTCATTTATTCCTAAGAATCTCTAGGTGGAAATTCAATGAGGTTTTTGGAGGAGTCAATGCTCTACTTTGTATTTATTCAACTTTACAATATTCAGGACCACATTACACTGCCCCCAACAGAATATGTAAACTAGATGGTTCCTATCTCACAGAAATATTACTGCAAATGTATAGCAAGATAGAGCAGTGCATGTGTTCATAAATGCAAAGAACATTTTCTGTAATTAAAGGAAAAAAAAGATCTGCCCTCTGACACAAGCTTCTTAAGGACAGCTTTTATGTGGTCCAAATATTTGCTAGTGTTGGGCTGGCCGAGTGGTGTGGTGGTTAAATGCTGGCTTGAGAAGCCAGCGGCCCCAGTTCGGGTCCCACATATGAGGGCCAAAAAAAAAAAAAAAAGAATGTTCAAATATTTGCTAGTGTGGCTAGTGGAATCTTTCCCTGAGCCAAAATAACTTGAATCTTATCTATATGATTGATGCCTTTTCCAACATACTTGAGATTTACAGTAGCTGCAAGAAAGAAATACTCCTTGGTGAATAATTCAAAGCTCTCTAACAAGTAACTCTGCTAATTGAATAAAATTATAACTTTTTTCTTCCCTGGAAAGATTAGAGCAGTATAAAATGAAGTTGATGCATACCACTGTTGACAGCAGAGAAAGGAGCAACTAAGTCATTTGAGATTTAATCCTGGGTCATGTTGCACTGTGGAAATACATCCTTTCTTTTAATCTCTGAATGGAGCTCTTAGCAGTTATATGCCATTGATAGTCTCATTGTTTGTTTTAAAGTTAGAAGGCACCTTCCTCAGTATTTTCTCTTTGAGCACAAAAAAGCAACAACATGCAAGTCAGGAACAATTTCACTTATATTTTGTTAAGCTAAGTCAGTCATAAGTATCTAAAAATGGAAATTTCATCCAAAATCATTTTTATACATTTTTTTATTTTTTAATATACTGATTATTTATTCGGGTAGATATGGTTTATCTATGAGAAACAGAGCAACTGTGCCCATTGTCTTTCTTATTCCCCCTCTCTCACTGTAAATATGTGTTTTTTTTCTGGATTGCTTTTTTGAAAGCAGAATCTCTACAGCTAACATTAGTTACAATTCACTTTTACAGTAAAAATATGTAACTCATACAAGCTGATGGGAACATGCATTCATGTTGGTAAATGTCCTGAAACATTATAGCTCTCTTATTTTTTAAATCATAATAATTTTGAAAATAACACAAATAAAAATTTTAATCATCCAGCAAATAAAAATATTATCTCTAAAGAGTTATAGCAGAGTAAATAAAAACCATTCTGCACATTCATGCAAGTAACTCAACAGAGTTGGTTAAATTACAAATGTTCACAGGGCTATTTTACTTAATATCAATTGTGAAAATCACATAATAAAAAACCTCTCCATATCAAACTTACATTTCTCCAGGTTCAAAGTTACCTCCCCCCATCCCACCTCAGGCAGCCAACCATATAATTATTTTTGTTTGTGCAAATACCAAGGAAATGACATACGAGAATGGTCCAGGTTTATTATATTCATACCACTCTTAGATCTGACAGGTTACCCAGAACCTGGTGTGAAGAGGACAATTCCAGATATCAAGGGTGAAAGGCACAGAGAAAGAGCTAATTAAGCATTAAAAAATCTGGAACCTACCGTTTCAGTTTCTTTCTGTTTTCTCCAGAGATCTCCAAAGAATTCATGCGATAGCCACTGCAACAGGGATGCTACTGATCTGTGCTTCAATTCCAGCACCCTGTTCTGAACAATCAATCCAAACCCCCTTAGTTATCAGAAGAAAGGAAAGAAAGAAAGAAAGAAAGAAAGAAAGAAAGAAAGAAAGAAAGAAAGAAAGAAAGAAAGAAAGAACAGAGAAAGAAATGGGAAGAAAAATAAAAGAAATGAGGGAAAGGAAAAAGGGAGCAAAGAAAGAATAAAACAAAACGAAACCAAAAAAGAAAGCCAAAAGAAAAATGAAGAAAGCAAAAGGAAAAAAAAAAAGACATAAAATTCTCAGCATTACCTAACCACTACCATGTTGGAAAACATGGTAGTGAAATGTCAGAGTGAAATATGCAAGGCACTCTGTGCACACTGAACATTTCCGTTTTCCAAGGGGCAGTTCTCTCTCTCTCTCTCTCTCTCTCTCTCTCTCTCTCTCTCTCTCTCTCTCTCTCTCTCTCTCTCTCATTAACATGCAGGGTGCAATGCCATTCTATGGGCTGTATGTAGAGCCTGCAAAGATTTACACTTAGCAAAGAAACTCTTGTTTCTATTTATAGGGCTACAGTGCATTGTCTTCCAATCCTGTGCTCAGCTTTCAGTTTGTGATAATACACAGCCTATTTGTATGGAGCCCTTTGCTTAAGCTAGGTGCCCTCTGGCCTCTTCCATAGCTAGTGGACCACTGCAATCTTCACTGATCCTTTCTATAGCCCCTCAGTTGCTGTGTTCAGGTACCAAAGTGGACACTCCCTTTCTAAGGATGTCCCTTAGGTAACTCTCAATACAAGAAGTTAAGGTGAAGTTGACCTTTGCCTAGGATATTCTTGGATGTACAAACCTCCAAAACTTCTGCTATTGAAATAAATATTCTACATTTTAAGAGGGATTTGGAGATGCTTAATTCACCTCCCTCTTTCTGTCTACCCATTCTGCATTCCCCTCAAAGTTCCTGTGACCAGGGAGTGCAGGTAAACTCCCATTTCCTCTGAGTGATTAGGGAGGATTGGGTGAAAAGAGGCTGGTTTCCTGTAGCTCAGACCCATAGCGACAGCCCCTTGAAGATAATGTTTCAAGGAACCTCAGAGCCTGAGAGCCCTGTGCCATGCTGTATTAGGCACCTAATACTCCACCTCTAACTACCCCACCACCAACACCACCAGAAGATGAACAGAAGGCAGCTGAAGGCAATACTCAAGATCTCTAGATCAGAGCAAGATAACTTTTCACATAAGCCATGGGAAAAAGAAGTATGATAGTGCAGGACATACCTGTGTGGTGTATCACAGAGAGTACCTGTAAGGCTCTTTGCCTCAAAATATTTCCTTCACTAATACCTGAAACATCAGTCATTTGAAGGTAAGCATTCCCTTCTTCCTAAAGTCTTAATTTTCAAATCCTGATGTTCCTAGAAATATACTTACTTAAAAACCTTGGTATGAACCAATTTATTATAGTTTGAAAGATAGGATATAAAAGAAAACTGAAGAGATTCTAGGATGGGAACACTTAACTGCCAAAGCAATCTTTAATGATGTTGTACTAAGCAAGCTATGGTGAGAATAATTCTGAGCAAGTGGGGAAAAATAAAAGAAAAGAAAAAGTAAATTAATCTAAATTTGCCTTAGGTCAGATATGTTGACAGAATAAAACAGATTGCCTCTGCTTTCTCTTTTTTTTTCTGCTTTGTCTTTTTATTCTGTACTCCAGAGTCTGGCAGAATATGGGGGTAGGTCTTTGTTTATTTAAAAATAATTTCCTATTTGCTTTTCATATGTCTAGAGTTTTATTGTGATGTTCTCTCCCCTCACACAGTCTTAGCTCCATTCAGCAAACATCTATTGAATAACTGCTAAAAGCAGACCAGTGATTCAAATACAGCTAGGGAGGAGAGAAAGCAGGGAAAAAGTGGGAGGGGGTTGATGGTAAAAGAAAGAGGCCAACTCCCAGCAGTGTTTTAGAGTCTAAATAAGCAGATATGACATTATGCAATTGCCACAAATATAAGGCAACACGAGGGACTAAGAGTGTCATATCTAGTGATGTAAGATTTCACAAAGGAAGTCAAGAATCCTGGAGGACAGTGATTAAGAGTGGAATTTTGGGATGGAAGTCAGGCAAGTCTTCCAGGAGAAGGAGAGTTTGGGCTGGGCCTATTAAGAATAGCAGGATTTTGGAATGGCTGAGTGACGCGTGGTTAAGAGCTCCTTGGGACGCCAGCGGCCCCGGTTCAGGTCCCACATATGAGGGCCAGTGACACTGCCCTCAAAAAAAAAAAAAAGAATAGCTGGATTTCAACAAGTAAAGAACAGAAAGGTATTATTCAGATTTCTAAAAGCCCAAACAATTTGTTGCTTTGTATAAGCTCACCGTTTAGTATTTTCATTTTTCTTCTGTCTGTTTTCACCAAATAAGCTTCGGTGCAGGTATATTTCTTGATTTTTTTTAGCAAACTGCCTCAAATAGAACTCATAGGAAACAATCTTCATGTATTTGGAAATAAAACACCTAGTGGTGATATTTCCTGAGTTAGACTGCATTTATCTTTTCTTTTTAAGTCAGATAACTTTAGCCTGATTAGAATCAAAAGGATACCCCTATAGGAACATTGTTAAATTCCACCCCAAATTGGCCAAATAATAATAGTATATCAGATCTGAAGGGGATATGAGTGATGATTTAGTCTAAGCTTTCATTTTAAAGATGAAGAAGGTAACAGAGAAAGAACCAGGTTGCTGTCTTATAGTGAATTAATGATAAAGCTGGGATCTAAACCCAAGTTTCCTGACTTTTAAGACAATATCCTCAACAAAGTCTTTTCCATTTGGCCAAAGCCTTATGGCATCTATGAAATAGGTGATTTATTTGCAGTTATATCATCTGTGGCAAGACTTTGTCTAGTTAGTTACAGAGGAAAAGTCAAATATCAAATAGACTCAAAAGCTAAGTTGTATGGCTCTCTATACATAACAGGGTGGACATTTTGTCTCAATTAGATCTACTGTAAAAAGAAGAAGGTCAGGGGCCAGCTGAGTGGCGCGGTGGTTAAGTGCTGGCTTGGGAAGCCAGCGGCCTTGGTTCGGGTCCCAAATATGAGGGTCAGTGACACTGCCCTCAAAAAATAAATAAATAAATAAATAAATAAATAAATAAATAAGAAGAAGGTCAGGCCCATTCAAATTAAGAATAAAGACCAAGATGATTCCTTTATCCTCTCTCAGTAATGTAATTCTGAAATATTAAAAAATTTAAAGTGGGAATAAAGGAAATGTTTGAGCTTTTATTATTGGTTTGAGGAGAGAATTTTCTTTTTTTTTTAACTCCAGTCCATTTAATATCACAATAGTTATAACATTTGAGGATTTGGGGAATGATATTTTATAATAGTATGAACACAACAGTTTAAATCAATATTGGATTATTACTTTAAAAGTGTACTTGCACTAATAATACACAGCTTATATATGAGGTCCATAGGAGATAAAAGCAAAAGTACTTTTCTAATTAACAAAATATAAATGCTTTCCTATTACCTCCTATTTCAAATAAAACTTTGTCACTTTATTCTAATTGTTTTTTTTTTAAATTTTATTTTATTTTTAATTAGTTTCAGGTGTACAACACAGTGCAATAGTTATACATTTTACCCCTCAAAGTGACAACCCCCCCACCCCCAATAGTTTCAGGTGTACAACACAGTGCAATAGTTATACATTTTACCCCTCAAAGTGACAAACCCCCCACCCCCAATACACCACCCCACACCCCCCCATATCATATATATCTATTACTCTTCCTCTGACTCTCTTCCACAGTATAATCCACATCCCGTACTTTATTCTAATTTTGAACAACCAGTATATCTTGGGGAAAATTCTTTTTTTAAATTTTATTTTATTATTATTATTATTATCAGTTACAGATGTACAAAACAATGCAATAGTTATTTTTTTCCACCCCTTACAAAGTGACACCTCCCTTCCCCCTCCCCTGACCCCCACACCTGATATCATACATATCTATTACAATTCCATTGACTCCATCCCTACACTATATTCCACATCCCATGACTATATATTTTTTAAATTATAGTTGACATATAATATTGTTCAGCGGCAGCTTCAGATGTGCAGTGCAGTGGTAAGTGCACTACACCGTCCATGAAGTGGTCTCCCTAAAAGGACATGCATCCTTCTGTTCCCCTAAAAACAAAAATATTTACAACCTTATTGATTATATTCCCTAAACTGTCTCTTCTGTCTCTGCAGTAGTATTGTAGTTATCAGTTTATGTTGCCTCATCCCTTCCCCTTCTCCCATCCCCATCCCATCTAGCCCTCATCAGTTTTTAATTTGTGTCTCTAAGACTATTTCTGTTTACATTGCTCATTTATTCAGTTCTTTAGATTCCACATATAAGTGAGATCATATGGTATTTGTCTTTCTCTGACTGACTTATTTCACTTAGAATAATGTTCTCTAGGTCCATCCATATCGTTGCAAATGGTACAATTTGTTTCTTCTTTATAGCTGCGTAATATTCCATTGTGTAAATGTACCACAGTTTCTTAATCCAGTTGTCTACCAATAGGCATTTCTATTGTTTTTTAATAAATGTTTCATTATCATCCAGTGTTTACTTATGATCCTAAAATTACTATTTCATTTTAGCTTTTTTGTTGTGTTGTACATAAAATATTCCTTGGTACAATATAGATTATCATTAATATAGTTTTGTAAACATAGTCACATCATCATACCAGCAATTTTAAATACCAGTGGTTCTACCTTTTCAAGAATTTTATGTAGTTTAAACTTTTATTGGTTGTAATTTAATCATGATTGGAATTTTTTAGCACTCAATAATCTGCAAAGTGCTTTATGCCTTGTTATTTAATTGTACAGAATTAACACTTCATAAACAAGAAAACATCAGAGTGGTGCAATTAACAGATTAAAAAATATTTTTAAAAGTAGGTTACCTAAATTATTTTCTTTGAGAAGTTACTAGTTAAAGTGTTAATTATACTCATACCTAGTTTAAGTAAAATACACTTTTGTGTGTAGCAGGGGAGGGTATTTTATGGTCTGTGAGTTGGCAATGTGTCAGGTATTGTACTACCAGTTTACATTCATTATCTTATTTGCTCATCAAAATAACCCTATGTTTTAGGTATTATTTGTCCCCAGTTTATAGTTAAAAATCAAGCTCAGAGATATTAAGTACCTTTCCCCAAGTTACACAGCTTTGACAGTCAAGAAATTGAGATTTTAAGACAGAGAATATCAAGGTCAATATTCAGGCCCTAGTTACGTATTGGTAAACTATAATATTGCAACCAAATTATATTAATCATATAAATATATGACAATAAAAGAAGAGCTTATAAGTATAGATTCAGGAGATACACAGGGCCATGAGAAAAATTCTCACAGACTTGGTATTATAAGAATATAGCGTAAGAGGGCCGGCCTAGTGGCGTGGTGGTTAAGCGCTGGCTTGGGAAGCCAGCGGCCCCAGTTCGGTCCCACATATGAGGGACAGTGACACTGCCCTCAAAAAAAAAAAAAGTGGGCTGGCTGAATGGCTCAGTTGGTTAAGAGCTCCCTCAAGAGTGCGAGCTGAGCTCTGAGTAACAGCGGTTCAAGGCCAGCCCAAGCTGAGTTGCCGTTGAGCTGCCAACAGGTGGCAGGATGGCTCAGCTAAAAAAAAAACACAAAAAAAACAATATAGCGTAAAAAAGATTCCATATTTAGGAAACCCCCACATAGTCGTAAACAGACTCAAAATAACTCTCAGTACCAAAATTTCAAGCAGTCTCAGGATAGATAACGTGTTCTACTCCTTTCCTTGCCAAACTATTGTTGTATCTGATATTTGTATGCTTTGTCTTTCTTTGGGGGAGAGTCTCTGACTTGATCAAGGGAGAGGGTGGGAAACCAATTTACTCTACATAAATTCACTGAATTCAGGAAGAAATGGGCGGGGTGTGGGGGGAGTTGTTTTTCTATCTCAGACAAATAGCCCAGTGGCCAAATGCAAAGACAATGCTCATTTGCAAAACCAATATAATGAAGTTTAATTTGTTCATTGAGTGTTTATGCTTTATCTAGAAAATACAGGAAAAGAGAAATGGTCTAGAGCACAGTGTCCAAAATAAGAAATAATGATGTTATCATACATTGGAAAAAGTTTGGGGGCTGAAGGGAGCTTAACTGGTTATTTCAAAGACATCCAAAGAACATTATACTAAAAGTCACAGTATAAGTGTAAATAAGCACTGGATTTCCCAATAAAAAAAATAGCACTCAAGGGAATAAAGAAAAGGGGTACTATTTGGATCTATATGCTCAGATTAGAATACAAAGCTAAAGTGGTTTTATCATTATTTATTTTAAGTCTTTATAATTAGCAATATACAGATAATGAGGTTATCTACTATATTAGACTGTTGGTAATAGGGAATTCAGCTGGAGCCCACAGAGGTCATTTTATACACACTGTATTCAAATATACACATGTGGACAAAGCCCTGCAGAGAAGTAAATACCTTTTTCCAAAGACAAACTAGAGGGTCACTTATTCCATGCAATACAATACTCAACGCAAGTGTTATACCCCTCAAAAATCTATTCATATACCTGACACACCAGGTCTAAAAAGCCAGTATTTCAGGTATGTTCTTTTTGGTTCTCCCCTTTCTGTGTCCTTTTTGCAAAAGCAAATGCTGTTGAGAAGAGATCATGTATAGCCTCAAATTCTTTACTTACTCTAAGTTTATCAGGTAAATCTACACTCAGTAGAGATCTTGGGAGTTTCAGGACAAATAACAGAAAAAGAATTCTGAACAATGGGGAGAGTGCGGGGAAGTGGTCACCACACAATTTTGCCTTGGTCCAAACGCTGACCACAGAAGAGATTCACAGAGTTTTGCAAGTAAAAGGATACTTGGACATCTTCTTGTGCATGAGTTTTTAGAAGGTTCTGGAATCTCTTAATGTATTTATGAAATTTCTGTGTGCACTTACATGTGTATTTTTGGGGTTGAAGGTCTATATTTTAATTTGATTATTGAAAAGAAATGGGACCTAAACATGTTAGGAACCACTGGACTATGAGCAATGCTACATCAGACTGTCTGCTATCAGGAAGTGCAATCTGGCAGGAAGGGTAGAGCAAGAAAAGGTTTTCAAATAATGATTACGCAAATGGTTACAAACCACTGTTATGTCCAACTTCCTCATTTTACAGGTGAGGAAACTGAAGCCCAGAGAGTTACAAATCTTGTCCAATATAGTGTAATCAGAATGAGCTCAGTGGAAATTATTTTGAGTCTAAGAAGAGATGATCTCTCTTATCCTGCCTTAATTTTCCTTGATGTTTCTTTTCTGAGGGTCACTGTGGGTGGAAAAGAGGGTGCTCAGAGTGTTGGATGCAGGCTTATGCTGGTATTTTCAGTATATTAGGATATTGGATATTAGGATATTGGATATTAGGGCTATTGCTACAATTTTTGATGAAATCTTAATGCACAGGTCTTCAACCTAGAGAATCTCTGAAATTGTGTGTGTGTGTGTGTGTGTGTGTGTGTGTGTGTGTGTGAGAGAGAGAGAGAGAGAGAGAGAGAGAGAGAGAGAGAGAGAGAGATTGATTCTTCTGTGGCTATATTTTACTTTGAGAAAGTTCCATAGTTTTCATAAGCTTCTTAAAAGTCCATGACTCCCACAAATGTTAAAATCACTGACCTCATTTTTTTTTAAGTTAAGGAAACTAAGGCCCAAAGAGGTAAGGGACTTACATATGTTCTCATAGCTAGGAAGTACAAAAGCCAATACTAGAACACAATCTCTCAATTCTGGTTCAGTGTTTTTAACACATCCCCAAGCAATCTCTCTGTCTGTCACTTTAGGTTTCTAAATAAGATAGATTTTTGTTTTTCCCAGATTTTA
This sequence comes from Aselliscus stoliczkanus, assembly GCA_033961575.1. Lineage (NCBI taxonomy): Eukaryota > Metazoa > Chordata > Mammalia > Chiroptera > Hipposideridae > Aselliscus > Aselliscus stoliczkanus. The sequence goes on from CM066737.1 coordinate 81,264,552, forward strand.
CTAACTGTGGGAAAGGCCTGATCAGATATAACCAAGACCAGGGACACTGTAGACTCAATACAGAAATGAGTACAAGGAAGTCTTCTAAGCCTTAAATCATTCAACTAATATATTTTCAAATGGATCTAGCTATTGTGGTTGGGGTAAGACGTTTAAGCTACATAGGTTATGCTAATAGTTATAGACACTCTAAAATCGACCCTACTTAATTTAAACAGAAATAGATTCATTAAAGATTATTAGATAAATCACTGGATCTTCAGGAGAGACAACAAAATCAGGGTTAGATACCACACAGCCAGGGACAAGTCAGCCAAGAGCAATGCCCAGTCACACCATGGGCATAATTTAGCAGAAACACCAGTGTGGTCACCATCCCCCACCTAGTATTTATGACATTATGGACTGGATGTGGCACTTTGCCCAGATTCTCTAAAAGAATTAAATGCCTCTGCCATGTGATTGCCAAAAGATCCACCCCCAAGATGGCTACAGCCTCACATATTGCTTTCTTCTACTTCCAAGTATCATGAAGTTTCATATCCTTAACCAAACCTGGGTCACATACCTGAACACCAGCTGCCAAACAATAATTTAAATGAAGATTTAGTTTTCCAGACTTAATAATACAAGAAGCCAAACTAGGAATTAAAGTGAGTATTAGGTGACCCAACATAGACTATCTTCACTGGGTACGTATGATTGGTCAACTATTTTATACCACACTATGCGAAGGGAGATGGACTTGATTGGAAAATAAGAGTCACTCAAGGAAAAATTAAAAATCAAAATTGACATGTTGAGACCCCTTAGGACACTCCTAAAGCATCTAACTTCATATTGAATTGTTGTGATACGAAACTCTTTGGAATTTTGGTTTAAGCCAAATAAGACTAAGAAGATAAATATTCAAAAAGGTAAATACACTAAAACCTGTCTGCAATTCTTAAACAAGAGTGCCTGTTTTTAGGAGTTGTCTGTGCTTCCTTCTGCATGTTCCCATAGATAATTTACTATACCAGGAGTTGGAAAGAACTAAGGGCTGGGACCCTGCCAACTCGGGACAGCAAGGTAAAGAGCACAATGAGGAAAATATAAATTAACAACAGAATAAATGAAATGGGAATACATAGTTGGGTGCTAGGTATAGAGGAAATACAAACAGACTGATAGCTGAGGGTAAATGAAGAAAAAAAGATGGATTAAGGGTAAAGGTGGTGAGGATACATATTTCAGCCAAAGTGAAGTATGAGTAGTTCATAGGCAACATTCTCTGTGCTGAGCTCTGCACAAAGACCCTTAGTCTTAGGAGACCAAGGAGGTGGGACCAGCTGAAGGCCACAGTATATTGATTTTCCTGCCTTTCATTCCAGCTCTGACTTAAAAAGGTAGAGGCTGGGCATTTATATAATTTATGAAGTGATCCCAAATAAATCTAGTACCCATCTGACATTATACATGGTGTTTATAATATTATTGGCTATATTCCCCATACTGTATTTCACATCCCCGTGACTATTTTATAACTACCAATTTGTACTTCTAATCCCTTCACCTTTCTTACCTATCCCCCCAACCCCCTCCCATCTAGCAACCATCAGTTTGTTCTCTGTATCTATGAGTCTATTTCTGTTTTTTTTTGTTCATTTATTCTGTTCTTTAGATTCCATATATAAGTGAGATCATATGGTATTTGTCCTTCGCTGTCTAACATATTTCACTCAGTATAATACACACTAGGTCCACCCATGTTGTCACAAATGGTAAGGTTTCATTTTCATGGCTGATGGTATTCCATTGTATTTATGTACCACCTCTTCTTTACCCAATTGTCTATTCAAGGGCACTTAGGTTGCTTCTAAGACAGCTTAGTTAGTATAATATCAGGCAGTCAGGAATTCCCTGGTAGACTGAGCAAAGAAAAGAAAACTGGTTCTTTCTTTCTTTTTTTTTTTTTGAGGGCAGTGTCACTGGCCCTCGTATGTGGGACCCGAACCGGGGCCGCTGGCTTCCCAAGCCAGCACTTAAACACTGCGCCACTCGGCCAGCCCAAAACTGGTTATTTCTTAAAGTAGCCATTCTTTTTAAAATTATAGGGTAACTCCCTCATACTGGAACAGAGACATCAGTCATGCCCCAGAGCAACAAGGCCATTTTGGAAGACATTACAAAAGGCCTCCCCAGGGCTTAGCAACAAAACAAACCTGATAAACCCCCTAATAACAGGCATGAGTATTTCAGCATTCCTCCTTCCAGTCAGAAAAAAGTATAAAACTGAAGCCTTTTACCCTAGCTGGGGGCAACCCAGTCAGGAACCCCTCTCGTTTTGAGAGCTGTTACTTTCTATCCTAATAAACTGTCCTCTGCTACAAACTTTACCTTTCTGGTCTGTGTCTCCATTCTTCATCTTCATGAGACTACAATTCTGGCACAAGAGAAATATCTTACATCACTTCCATATCTCTGCTAATGTAAATAGTGCTACAATGCATATATCTTTTTGAATTAGTGTTTTGGAGTTCTTTGAATAAATACCCAAAAGTAGAATGGCTGGGTCATAAGGTAGTTCTATTTTTAATTTTTTAATTTCTTGAGAAACTTAAAAATTATTTTCCAGAGTGGCTGCACCAATTTGCAGTCCCACCAACAGTGTAAAAGTCTTCCATTTTCTATATATCCTTGCCTACACTTCTTTTTGATTTATTGATGATGGCCATTCTGACAGGTGTGAGGTGATCTTATTGTGGTTTTAATTTGCACCTCTCTAATTAGTGATGTTGAGCATCTTCGCATATGTCTATTGGTCATCTGTATGGTCTCTTTGGAGAAATGTCTATTCAGATCCTCTACCCATTTTTTTAAGATTTTTTATTGGGGATTTGGGGGAGGAGAACAGCATTGGGGAATCGAGGAAGGGGAACAGACAAGTTGCTGTCCTTTTTGTTCTTCAGTCTAGTTGTAGTAGGACGTCGCTTTACTGGCCCATATTGGTATTATCATTGCGCTCTTCCTGGGTGAGGCATTCAGCCACCGGCCATTGGACAGCCACTCACAGCAGCTCAAGAAAGCTCACGCCAGCTGCCAGCCAGCCCCACTGCAGTCTATGCCATCCGGCAACTCATGGAAACCCAGCTCCAGGTCGAGCTGTTGTTCATCATCTTAGCTGTAGAGGATGTAGCATCAGTGGCCCGTTTGTGGGATCCAAACTGGGGCCCTGCTGCTCAGAGCTGGTGTCCCAAGCCAACTCTTAACCAAGGTGCCATTTGGCCGGCCCCCTCTACCTATTTTTATTTTTATTTTTTAATTTTTATTGAGGGCAGTGTCACTGGCCCTCATATGTGGGACCAAACTGGGGGTGCTGGCTTCCCCAGCCAGCGATTAACCACCGCACCATTCGGCCGGCCCAACCTATTTTTAATTATATAAATGTTGAACCACTATGCTGTACACCTGAAACTAATATAAAATAATATATAAAAAAGAGCTCTTTATATACTTGAGATACAAGATGTTTATCAGATATATAATTTACAAATGTGTCCCCTCAATGTATGGATTGTCTTTTCACTTTCCTGATGGTGTCCCTTAAAACACAAAAGATGTTACTACATATATATATATATATATATATATATATATATATATATATATATATATATATATATATATATTTTAGCTGAGCCTTTCTGCCACCTGTTGGCAGCTCAGCTTGGGCTGGGCATCAAACTGCTGTTACTCAGAGCTCAGCTTGCACTCTTGAGCAAGCTCTTAACCAACTGAGCCACTCGGTCAGCCCTAAAAGCTGTTAATATTGATAACGACTAACTTGTCTATCTCCTTTAATTACATTTATTGTAATAAAAAAACATTGCCTAATTTAAAGTCATGAAGATTTATTGCTTTGTTTTATGCTAAAATTTTCTAGTGTTAGCTCTTTCATTTAGGTTTGTGGTTTATTTTGAATAAACCTGTGTATATGGTGTGAGATAAGAGTCCACTTTCATTCTTTTTCCTGTGGATATCCAGTCCTCCCAGCCCCATTAGTTTAAAAAAGCTATTTTTTCCCAATTCTTGACCATAAATATATGGGTTTATATTTAACTCTCAAATCTATTTCACTTATCAATAAGTCTATCTCAGGAATGGGTCGAGTGGCTCAGTGGTTAAGAGTTGGCTTGGGAGCTCCAGTTCTGAGCAGCAGGGCCACCAGTTCGGTTCCCTCATGGGCATGTGATGCTGCACCCTCTCCAGCTAAGATGGTGAACAACAGCTCTACCTGGAGCTGGGCTCCTGTGAGTGGCTGGCAACAGCCTAGGTTTTAGTGGGGCTACAGTGTGCTGCTGTGAGTGGCTGGTAGTCAGAGTGACTGGCAGGAGGCGGGCAGCTGGCAAGAACTGTGAGCTCCAGTGTGACACCATGAGCTACTGTGAACAGTAGTTCCAATGGCTGGAGACCAGCTGCCTCAGCCGGGAAGAGCACAAGGATCAAAATACCAACAAGAGCCACTGAAGCAGAGTCCTCCACAACTAGACTGAAGAACCAAAGGACAGCAACTTGTCTGTTCCCCTGCCCCAATTCCCCAATTAAAAAAACAACAACAACATTATAATAAGTCTCTCTTTATGTATGCCAGTACCACACTATTTTGCTTAGTGTTGCTTTGTATTAAATATTGAAATTGTGAATTGTAACTTCTCCAAATGTGTTCTACATTTTCAAGATCATGAATATCGTTCCATTATTTAGCTCATCTTTAATGTTTTTCAATGATATTTTGAAGTTTTCAATGTACAAGTTTTACAATTCTTCATTAGATTTATTTATTCACTTTTATAGCATTATGAGGTATTATAAATTAAATCATATTAATTTCATTTTCATGATCTTCATTCTGATGTAGGATTTTTTCTTGTGCCGGGATGGTACTCTTGTGAAGCCAAAGAATGGAGGCACGGACCAGACAGGTAAAGTTTGTAGCAGAAGACAGTTTATTAGGGTAGAAAGTAACAGCTCTCAAAATGAGAGGCAGGCTGGCCAAGTGGCATGGTGGTTAAGCACTGGCTTCGGAAGCCAGTGGCCCTGGATCCGGTCCCACATATGAGGGCCAGTGACACTGCCCTCAAGAAAAAAACAAAAAAATGAGAAGGGGTCCCGACTGGGTTGCCCGCTAGTTAGTGCAAAAGCTTTGGTTTTTATACCTATTGTATGTGTGGGGAGGAGGGCTGGCTGGCACCTTTTGGGGCCACATTTGTTGCTCAGCCTGGAGTTGTTTCCTCCAAATGCCTAATTTCCTTAGAGCTTAATCAGCTTAATCAATGTCTCTGCTCTGAGAGGAACATGTTACCGGAGACTGACAGTCTTAGGTTATGCTAAACCACCTCTTTGGAGATATGCATTCTACCTGGGAATCCCTGACTGGGAAAAAGAGGCCTTTTTCCTCCCCCACCTGAGTTTGCTATTCTGGGGGGTCCTGTGACTTGAACCTATCTTTTAGCTAATAAAATTATTTTCCTGGCTTTGTTAGAGTTTCCACCCTATTCCCTCTACTGTGTCAATTTCCCTGACTGCATATAATTTTCCTATCTCAATTCTAGGGTATAGAAATTTAATTGATTTTTGTATCTTGATCTTCTATGCTGTAACTTTGATGAACTTGTTTCTTAGTTCTATCGGAACAATTATTTCTAAGATTAGTACTTATAGTTTTTTAACAGATTTCTTATGGTTTTCTGACAAGATTATGTCATCTCTAAATATAGGTAGTTTAATTACTCCTTTTTAATTTAGATGAATTTTATTTCTTTTTCTTTTCTATTCACCCTGGATAGTGCAATGTTGAATAGAAGTGGTGAGAATGGACATCCCTGGCTTGTTCCCAATACTAGGACAGAAACACTCACATTTTCACACTTTCTCCATATATATCATGTTAGTGTTGGTGTTTTGATAGGTGTGCTTTAACAGACTAATGAAATTCCCTACTCTTATTATTTGGTTGAACATTTGTATTATTGTAGAGTGTTGGATTTCATCAAATAATTCTTCTGTGTTTGTTTTTATTGAAATAATCATGTATTTCCCCTTTAATTAATATTAATACAATATATAACATTGACTTTTGGATGTTCAAACAACGTCATATTCCTGGGATAAGTTCTACTTGTTAATGTACTTGTTAATGATATATATTTTATAATTTACTATATTAACTTTAGTGTTTTCTTGAACATTTTTGCATCTATATTCATAAGGGATATTGACCTGCTTTTTTAATTTCTTGAGATGTCTTGTCTTTATTTGGCTTTGCTTGTAAGGTCCTAGTGGACTCATTGAATGACTTGGGAAGTGTTTTATTCTCTTCTATGTTTTGGGAGAGTTTGAGAAGGCTTAGTATTAACTCTTCTTTAAAGGTTTAATAGAATTCACCAAGGAAGACATTTGGTTCTGAGATTTGTTTGTTTGTTTGTTTGTTGTTTTTGTTTTCTGGGGGAGTTGTTGTTTTTATTATTATTATTAATTTAATCTCTGTTATACAGGTCTGTCTAGATTTTCTATTTCTTCCAAAATCAGTGCAGTATTTTGTGTCTTTCTACAAATTTTCTGATTTCATCTAATTTATCTAATTGTTGACATCTGTAATTTGTTGGCATAGAGGAATATTACAGTATTCCCTTATAATATTTTTATTTGTGTAAATGATTAGCAATTGACCCCTATTTCATTCCTAATTTAGGAATGTGTGTCTTTTTTTCTTTTTTTTCTTTTCTTTTTTTTATTTGAGGGCAGTGTCACTGGCCCTCATATGTGGGACCCAAACGTGGGCCGCTGGCTTCCCAAACCAGTGCTTAACCACCACACAACTCGGCCAGCCTGTGAGTCTTTTTTCCTTAAGTAGTTTAGCTAATAAAAGTTTGTCATTTTTGGGCCGGCCGAGTTGCATGTTGGTTAGGAGCTGGCTTGGGACACCAGCGGCCCCGATTGGGATCCCACATATGAGGGCCAGTGACACTGCCCTCTGCAGCTAAGGTGGTGAATGACAGCTCCACCTGGAGCTGGGCTGCTGTGAGTCCCCGGGGATGGCATAGCTGCAGCCCCTGCTGCAGTGAGCTGCCATAGGCTACAGTGAGAGGCCAGCAGCCAGCGTGAGCGGCTGGCAGCCGGAATGAGCGGCCAAGAGCTGCTGTGAGTGGCCGTCCAGAGGACAGCGACTGATCTACCTCACCTGAGAAGAGCACAATGATGATATCAACATGGGCTAGTGAAGCAATGTCCTCCACAACTAGACTGAAGAATAAAAAAGGACAGCAACTTGTCTATTTCCCATCCCCGGTTCCCCAAAGCTGTTCCCCTCCCCAAATGCCCCAATAAAATCTTTAAAAAAAAAAAGTTTGCCATTTTTGTTGATCTTTTCAAAGAACCAACTTTTGATTTCATAAATGTTCTCTATTATTTTTCTATTTTTTCCTTCATTAATTTCCACTCCAATCATTATTATTTTTCCCCTTCAGGTAGCTTTGACTTTGCTTTACTCTCCTTACCTAGTGTCTTAAGGTGGAAGGTTAGGTTATTGATTTGAGAACTTTCCTTCTTATATAGTTGCTTTTAGGTATTTTTTTTTCCTTTAAGCACTGCTTTAGCTCCATCCCATAAGCTTTGGTATGTTGTGGATGTTTTTAAATTCAACTCAAAATATTCTCTGATTTCCTTCACATTTTTTCCTTGACCCATTGCTTATTTATGAGTCTATTGCTTAATTTATACATACCTGTTATTTATAAAATTTCCTCTGTTGTTTATTTCTAATATAATTTTATTGTACTTAAAGTACATGCTTTGTATAGTTTCAGTCCTTTCAAATTTGTTAATGCTTGTTTTGTAGCCAAGCATTAGTTTATCCTTGAGAATATTTCATGACGACCTGAAAACAATATGTGTTCTGCTGTTGCTTGTCAGAGTTTTCTATAAGTGTCTATTTAATGTTAACATCTTACATTTCCTTGTTAATCTTCTGCCTTAAAATAATTCATTTAAAAGTGGCTTATTAAAACCTCCAACAATTATTGTTGAAGTGTCTAATTCTCCCTTCAACTCTTTCAATTTGGGCTCCATGTATTTTGGAGCTCCCTTGTTAAATGCAACCATGTTTATAGTTCTAATATTTAACTAATAAATGACACTGTTGTCAATATACGTGTCTTTATCTCTAGTAACAGTATTTGTAATAATGATTATTCTGTCTGATCTTAGTATAGCCATGTCAGCTCTCTTTTGGTTACTATTTGTATGGTATATATCCATTCCCATCCTTTTACTTTTAATCTACTTGTAGCTTTGAATCCAAAGTGTGCCCTATAGATAGTGTATAGTTGGATATTCTTTGTATTTAATTCCATTTGCTCATCATTTCCTTCTGATTAAATCATTTCATCAATTTAGATTTAATGTTAATATTGACATATTTAGATATCTGTCTGCATTTTCTTTTGTTTTCTATATTTTTTCTGTATTGTGCATTCCTTTCTTCCTCCTTTTACTGCTATCTTTTGTACATTTTTATTAAAGATGTTTTTCTGTATTTTAGGTGTTTTCTTAGTGGTAGCTCTCAGTCTTAAAATATATACTTTAACTTATCAGAATCTGCTTCAGATATATACTGATTGAATTACAGTAAAATAAAATAACTTTATTCCTATATGGCTCTATTCATTTGCTCTAGGATATATATAGAGAGATAGATCCTAGCTTTTTAGAAGAAATAATATTATATATATGCACAAATCAACAATACTCTTATTTTTTCTAAAGAGCCAGGAGAAGAAAAGAGAGCACAATATATTTATAGAGTTTTTTAAAAAACATATTAATTTTTTTTATCATCTCTTATTATCATTTCTCCATGTGGATTCACATTACCACCTAGTGTAATTTTCTTATTCTAATAATGTTATTGTCAGTATGTTAAATACATATATACTATAATCCCATAATACAAGTATAAGCAAATTATTTTATAATCTTGCTTTTTAAATTATTTTAGAGAAGAAAGGTAAAGACATATGTAATTATGTATGTTGTCTTTTATCATTACTTGAATAATTATCTTTACTTGAATTATTTGTGTTTTTTCTTGTGGATTTGAATTACCATGTAGTATCACTTCCTTTTGGCATGAAGAACTTCATTTAGTATTTCTTACAAGGCATGTCTTCTGCCAGCAAGAAAATTCTGTTTTAGTTTATCTGACAATGTCTTAATTTCACCTTTGTTTTGGAAAGATATGCCATCTGGATACAAAATTCTTGGTTGAATATATATATATATATATATATATATATATATATATATATATACACACACACACACACACACACACACACATTTATTGTGGCACCCTGTAAATGATTGATTTTCACTTGCTGCTTTCATGATTTTCTCTTTATCTTTGGTTCTCAATGTTTTGACTATGAATCTGGCTATGGACTTCGTTGTGTTAATCTGATTTTGAGTTTTTTTTAAATTTTTTGGATGTGAAGATTAGTGTTTTTCACCAAATTGGTAGTCTGCAAGCCATCACTACTTTAAATATATTTTTTAAAGTTTTTATTGGGGAATTGGGGGAGGGGAACAGCGTTGGGGAATCGGGGAAGGGTAACAGACAAGTTGCTGTCTTTTTGTTCTTCTGTCTAGTTGCAGAGGACATTGCTTCACTGGCCCATGTTGGTATCATGACTGCGCTCTTCCTGGATGAGGCATATGGGTCGCCGGCCTCTGGATGGTCGCTCACCACAGCTATTGGCAGCTCACGCTGGCTGCCGGCAACTCACTGTAGCCTATGGCAGCCCACTGCAGCAGGGGCTGCAGCCTATGCCATCGCTGGGGCTCACACAGCCCAGCTTCAGGTGGAGCTGTTGTTCACCATCTTAGCTGCAGAGGGCAGTGTCACTGGCCCTCATATGTTGGATCCCAACCGGGGCCGGTGGCGACCCATGCCAGCTCTTAACCAATGTGCCATTCGGCTGGTCACTTAAAATTTTTTTTGTATCTCTTTATTCTTTTCCTCTCTTTCTGGTATTCCCATTATGCAATGTTAGTCTGCTTCATCTTTATCATGCCCCACTCTTCTATGAGACTGTTCATTTTTCTTTTTTTGTTGTTCATTTTTCTTTACTCATTTTCTTTCTGATCTTCAGATTGCATAATCTCAATTGATCTATCTTCAAGTTTGCTGATTCTTTAATCTAAAAACTAAATGTACTCTTGAGCCCTTCCACAGAAATTTTTCCTTTGCATATTATTGTATTTTTCAGCTCCAGATTACCATTTTTTTCATCTGTCTCTTCAGTGAAATTATTTATTTGATGGTATACAATTTTCATACCCTCCTTTAACTCGTTAAGATTATTTCTTTTAGTTCTTAGTGCATATTAATAGTAGTTACTTAAACAGCTTTGTCTGCTAAGCCAAAACATCTGTGTCCTCTCAGAGGTCTTTTCTATTGCTTGCTTTTTTCCTGTACATAGGTCGCATTTTCCTACTTATCTACATATTTTGTATTTTTGTTGAAAACTGGAAAAATAATATATTGTAGAAAGTCTGGATACTGAGCCTCTTCCTTTGTTGGGGCTTGTTGTTTTCATTGTTTATTTGGTCATTTGCTTATTTGTTTAATGACTTGGCTGGACAACTTCTGTGAAGTCTAGTTCTCCTGCATTGTGTAGCCACTGATGATTATTTTTCTTTAAAAGAAATCTTCTAATGGGTTTCCCTGGTTCACCCCTGGTTCATCATAAATCACTCATTGGTCAACGATTGTGTCTAAGCACATTACACCAGTTAGATTTCCCCCAGTTACTATGTGTGTGTGGCTTAGAGACTGTTTCTACAGTTCAGGAAACTTGGATTTTCCTTCAAGTTCGGCCTGGGATGAGTGTGTTAGAAGTTCTCTTTATTGCTGCCCCTCAGAGAAATTTTCTCTTTGGTCACACAACCTTGGGTAGGTGCAGTATTCCAGTCTGCCAGAGTTGAATGTGATTTATTTTTAATAAAACAGATATATATTTCTATTTGTTTTAATTAGTTTCAGCTGTACAAAACAACATACTGATTAGACATTTATATATTTTACATAGTTATAACCCCAATCAGTCTATTACTCACCTGATCATGTACATAGTTATTACAATGATATTGACTATATTCCCTATGTTGTAGTTTATATCCCCATGACTATTTTTTTTTTTAGCTGAGCCATCCTGCCACCTGTTGGCAGCTCAACGGCAACTCAGCTCAGGCTAGCATTGAACCGCCATTGCTCAGAGCTCAGCTCGCACTCTTGAGTGAGCTCTTAACCAACTGAGCCACTCAGCCGGCCCCCCATGACTATTTTTTATAGTTGACATTCAATATTATTTTATATTATTTTTAGGTGTACAGTGTATTGGTTAGACATTTATATAATTTATGAAGTGATCCTCCTGATAAGTCTAGTACTTACTTGACACTACACATAATTTTTACATTATTGACTATATTCCATATACTGTACTTTATATCACCACGACTATTTTGTTACTACCAATTTGTACTTCTGAATTCCTTTGCCTTTCTCATCCAGCCCTCCCCACAACCTCCCTCCAATCTAGTAACCATTAGTTTGTTCTCTATATCTATGAGTCTGTTTCTGTTATGTTTGTTCATTTATTTTGTGATTTTTTTTAATTCCTAGATTCTTAAGAGTCAGTCTGGGGTCATAACAGTTTATTATTTCACCAGTGTTTGACCAGAGGTTGTGCTTAAGTCTCTTGAGCAAATAAGGCTTTCGCCTTTTTCTGACTGGTCTGTATGTGACTTGGGAAATGCTTTCAAGTCTGCCCCACATCTTTCTCTGACTGTTCATGAGTAGTACAAGCACATAGCTTTCCCCAACCCTAGAGTTGACTGCCATCCCATGGCATTTATTCTTAGCTGTCTCTTTCTCCAGTTATCTCTATTCAACTTCTGGTGGCTCTGCTTTTTTTTTCTTTTATCAGAGATACTGGCCACCTCTTAACTGTTCTCCACCAAAATTGCCATGGTTTTGCCAAGGCCTTTATACATGGAGTTCTCCGCTCTCTGTTTCAAAAAGTCAGTCCCCTCAGGCATAAATGTCCTTATAGCTTGACTCTTTCATTGGGCAGATCTTCTATGCCATTGCACAGCAGACAACATTCTACTCCTCTAGGAGTGATGTCCCTGTTCTAGCAATGGGTTTTGGAGGGGGCAATTAAGATAGCCCCTGATTTTATCATCTTGCTTCTCCCAGAGTGGAATCTGTGCCCTATGAGCAAACTGGGGTAGGGCCAATAAGACTGCAGTATTCTCTGTCCCTGCTAGGGCAAGGTCCTAGTCTTATGAGTAGGAGCTGGGTGATGGTACAGACCTCCAGTTCTCTCAACCATGTCTGCTGATAATAGAGTTAAAGCAGTATAAATCTGAGAGAGGGTAAGTGATAACCATATATATCTTGTTCCTGTCAGGTGAAGCTGTAGAATACCGTGTAAGGATCCCATAACACACAACAGGGGAGGGCAGAGAATAGGAAAATTTATGGCTCAAATGCCATAGACTCTGACTCTTATTGTTGAGATTTACTAGAATTAGTAGATTTTCCTGAATAAATATTTTACCATTTTCTATGTGCTTTTTTTTTTTTTTTTTCGTGAGGGCAGTGTCACTGGCCCTCATATGTGGGACCCGAACCGGGGCCGCTGGCCTCCAAAGCCAGCGCTTAAACCACCGCGCCACTCGGCCGGCCCTCTATGTGCTTCTTAAGTCAATTTTCAGGTAATGTAAATTTTCCTTTTTCCATAATTTTCATAAGTTAAATGCTTGTTACTCTGAGGAGAGAGTCTGCTGAGCTCCTCACACTACCAGACTTTTATAAATAAAGTTTTATTGCAATATAGCTATGCTCATTCATTTGTGAGCTCATTCATTAATGTGTGTATGTGTATGCCTGCTTTTGAACAAAAAGGTAATGTTGGGTAGTTGTAACTCTTTGCAGTCCAGAGATCATATGGACTGCAAAGCCTAAAATATTTTCTATCTCTCCCTTTACAGAAAAAATTTGCCAACTCTTCACTTAAATAGGTATTGCTTTGAGTCAATAATCCTCTTTTAAGATGCAAGACAGTTTAGAGGGCTGTGAGGGTATATTTGGTTTGGCCAGTAATCTAAATCTTTTTATAAAATAGTATAATCAACTGCTCTGAAAGAATGGGAAAATTCCAATTTATGAGCAGGTAGCTATGATCTGAGAAATACCTAGGAATTCTGAGTATTTTAGAGAAGCGTAGGCCTTCATGGAGGCCTGATGAAGGAAAATTTGACGAGTGAATAGACAAAATGAGGACATAGAGTGTGTGTGGAGTAATGGAAGAGAAGATTCACTAACATGCTAAAAGAATGTTGAGAAGTATCTGCACTCATGTTTCCTTGATGCAGTTTGAATCACTCTTGCTTGCTGACTTTCATATTTTCAACATTATGCTTCCTGATTTGAGACAATTTACAAGAAAATGCACATTTTATTTATTTATTTATTTTTTTGAGGGCAGTGTCACTGACCCTCATATGTGAGACCCAAACCGGGGCCGCCAGCTTCCAAAGCAAGCGCTTAACCATTGCGCCACTCAGCCGGCCTGAAAATGCACATTTTAATTATCTGAGACTGGTAAATATCAAACACTGCAGAGGCAGATGTTTATTTCCTTTTTGGAAGACTTCCTTCCTCGAAACTCCTAGCCCCTCCTCCTTGGAGCTACAAGACCACAGGGCATACATGTTTTCCATGTTCTGCTCACTGTTCCCAGGATGGGATAGAGCTCTTGCAAGTTTGGCCCCAAAGCTGTGAAATTCCAAGCATGATTTGTAAATCTTCTGCTATCCCACAGCTGGGACCTGCTGATTCCTCTATTATGGAAAGCTCCCTTGTCCTCCTCCTAGGTATTTACATACTGTCTATGACCAAATCCCTTCTGCAAACAAACACACCTATGTCATTCTCTTTTCAAGTGGAGAGTATGGAAGCACATTTTTTAGATAATCTGTAAAGATGAAATCAGACTGTAGTCTTTTCTAATGGAGTCTCCCTTTAACTGCAAATTGCCTCTGCTCAGACTGCTGTTTTCTTGCTACAAGGCTATAGTTGTAGTTTTGCGCTGGGCACTTTCTGCAGCTCTTCCTCATAACTCAGTGTGTCACCCTTACCTCCATCCACCTAGGCTTGTTTCTTCTTCTATAAAAAGAAGGTGTTTAGGTGAGATGAGTTCTGAGGCCACTTTCAACTCCAAAAATTTCTGGAATCTACTAAATATTTGAGGGGTTTTTTCCATCTGTGTTCTCTGAGTGGGATGAGTTTGGAAGGGCTTCCCACCTGGGGCAGATTTTCCCAGCAACACATAGAGCCCAAGGCATACATTCCCCATTCTTCACTCCAATTACCCAGTTTGGGCCACAGTCTCTGCAAATTTGGCCCCAGAGCTGCAAAATTCCAAGCTTGATGCATAACCCTGAATTGCTCCCACAGCTGTGAGCTTTTCTCTTTTTCCACTCTTCCAAATCATCATAGACTCTTCCTTTCCAATTCAGAATTTACACTTTTGGGAGGATGGAAACCTCATATTACCACTAGCTCAACACCTCCTTCCTTCAACTGTACAGTAAGCGTTCCTATAAAGTAAAATATGTGGGTTTGGGGTCTTGCCTACTGAGTAACTGCAGAAACTACAGACAATACATACATTTAATTCTAATACAAATCATACTTAAGATAGTATGTAGAGGGCTAAGTTATTGAGCTATGTGCAAATGTCTCAGGTATGACACATTCAATTTATGGGATTGAAAGAATAAATGAGATATTCTGGACATTTTTTTATCATCTGTCAATTGGATATAATAATACCTGCTGTGGGTACTCACATTAGTTAATGATGTGAATGCAAATTTAATTGTATTCAGTACTGTTCCCTGCATGTAGTAAATGCTTTCAACATATTTGTCAGTAATTATAACATGGACTGATATTATTATTTTTTAAAGTATTTTAAAGGAATTGTCGACCCATATTGTATATGTAAAATAGCACATAACTCTGGCAACCTCAAATCATTACTAATTATGATGACGGAGAGAAGAATCCTTTTAGCTGGAGAAGCCAGCTGATTTATCAGTACAAAAAAAAAGCTTACTTTGCAATCTCAACACATCCTCATAGTGAATGATAAGAGAAAAACCTTAATTCTTAGAAAGAGAAATATTGGATTTTCAAACATTGCAATGTAGATCTCCTTTAGAAGTACCAAGAGGTGTGGCCAAATTCACCAAAAAGAAACAAGTATCTCTTCAACTTGCCTTAAATAAGACTTTCTATATGTGTGCCCACATTTGTCTACATGTACACACACACACACACACACACACACACACACACACACACACACACCTGTGCCTTTGTTTAAAGCCTTCATCCCAGTTCAAATAAAGCAAGAAAACTTACACATAATAGATCCTAAACAGAAACTGTTTTAGTGTATTAAAATGATAGTTCTCTTTGATGGGCAAGCTGTCGTTGGTCATCAGCATCTTAGGGAAAAGTGTGGAGCTGAAGTCAGAATAGGAGAGCAATAATAGCTAAATGGGAAGATGAAAAAAGCATTAAAAGTCTGAAAATTGGTGGAAAGAGAAACCATTTTTTTGCATGGTTCCCTAGAACACTGACCAGAGCAAAGATACATGTGTAGCTTTCTAAGATTAGGCTTGTAGTGACCTGAAAGGTAACATGCCTCAAATGTCAGGATTTTTGCACCCAGGTAAAAGTAGAGTTAATGCAAATGCTTGTTTTCTGGGTGGTTTATTTTTCTATTTTTAAATTTTTTTTGAAAGGGATTTAGAACTCAGTCAAAAGACCCTGAGTTTATTTTTCTAAATTTTTCTTCCTATCTCATGATAACTCATTGAAGAAAATGGAATTCTCGTCAGAGTGACTGTAAACATTAGGACATTTTTTTCTTGGATTTCTTAAACTCAGTTTTCATAAATTTACTGAAAGTCCATTATCATGGAATTTACTTTGTTTTTCTTTATTACCCACACATAAATTTCCCTTTTGAGATACTTCATTTGAAACCTTTAAATTTCAAGGTTTTAAAAATGATATTTACGACACTTACCGGATTTTATAGTTTGGCCTGAACTTTCACATTCTCTCTGAGAGTGCTCAGTTCGTTGATTGCTCGGAGTTCTCTAATTGCATGTTTGAACTTCGGAGAAACAGAGTTTGAAGCAGTGCAGCTTCTCAAATTGCAATCAGGTCTCTCTGAGTGCTCAATCTATTGCTAATTTTAATATTAAAGAGGCAATTGTTTCTGCATTTAAACTGTCTGCCAAGGTTGAAGATTGTTTGGTAGTGGGCCCAGCTGTGCTTAAGGAAGAGATTGATATAAGTGCAGGTGGTGATTAGTGCTATAGAGAATGTTTTCAAGGGTTTCCATATCAAGGATTAAAGCATAATAAGTTAAACCCATTGCTTTGGAGAAAGTGGTCAAGGTTTCTTTGTTCAGTTTTGTATGTGTTTGGAGTTGTATTTCAACATCAGTTGATTTTAGTTCACAAACTTTTGTGGCTTAGAATATAACATTTTTCATTTATCTATTAGGCTTATATGTTTAGATTGTGAAGTGGGTACAAGTTAAGTGATGAGATATGGGGGAAAGAAAACCAACTAGTGTACGCACAACACGTTGATCAACTAATGCTAATAGAAATACCTAAATAGTCTGTGAAATGGGAAAATATTTTCTCATCATCCAAATTATAACTGTCCATTACCCTTCAAAAGCTCTTTCTCATTTATACTGGGTCAAAACAATTATCAATCCCCTAAACCTTGGAATTATCTTCTCCTCATTTGCAATGTTTGTAGTGTTCACTATTTTCTCCTAGGTATATTTCCCTTCCTAATTAGATGGTAACTAAGCTACTGGAGAACACACACTTCTCTAATAAACTCATTTACAGCCTATTCATTAATTAATGACAAAGTAATGTGGTCTTAGAAATGAGTAGAAGGCAAGAAGGAGACTCATTTGGGGGAAGGGAGTTACAGACCCCAAATACCATAGCACACATTTATCCCTGGGGCCTGCATGCCAACTTGTATGTTTTAAGCTTTAGCATGTAGAGAGGGGTTTGTTTTGCCTTCACTGTTCACTTTACCCACTTTCTCAAAAGTGGTGTCAAAGTCTTACTTTGAATAGGATAGTTCAGCCCTAGAACAGGGTTGAGCTATCCAGATTATCTCATACCTCTCTGGTAAATTACCCAGTAAATCCACAAACCTGTACTTTTCTTCATTAACACCTAAATATTAATGAATTTTAAGTGTCTGATCTCACATATTCACTTTGATTGTACTAGTTACTCTTGTAGGGGATTTTTGTTTTAAACCCAAGGAAATGATGTTATATCCTGTTTTTGCTAGTGGTTTATGAATAGCAACCAAAGGTCATTGCTCAGCCAAGTAATGAGTCCATAACCTGAAACAAGCAAGATAATTGATTCAGAACTTCTTCCATATATTGTCACTGACTTAATTATAAGAAATGCAGAATACATGTCATCATGAAGCCAAGATATTTAAAATAATGCAAAATAAAATATTTCTGGGATAGGCTGTCACTCTAACAATGCTGTAATGGCAATAAATATTAATAATCACACTGATAATGATGCCAAAATACAGAGAAATAAAGAATCTTCACCTCAAAACATTCATAGGGTTATTGTTAATATTTTAGAATGTTTGAATTAGATTAATCAATCATGTCTTTATTGATAACTGAACTTAATACTAATGATAACTCCATTTTTAAACACAATATATTTGTCACTGTGCTAGATAAATTGTATGCATTATGTCATTTGATCTAATGAGGTCAATATTACGCTATCATCAACATTTTAAAAATGAGGAAACAGACTTAGAAATGTTAAGTGATTTGCTTAAGATCATACAGTCAATAGAGATAGTAGCAGCATCCTTTATATCTCCTTTGCTCTTGACCATTATGCAATATTCCCAACCCTGCATTAAGCTCCAGGTAGAATTCAAAGAAGCACAAGACAAGATTCTTGCTCTCTAAAAGCTTGAAGTTTATTTGGTGAGACATACTTATTACCAGAAACATTTCATAGACACTATATGAAGTACTCAGATGCAGGGCTCTAGCTTTAAGTTCTATAAGTATCCAGATATTTGAACTCAGTCAAAGGCACTTTTCAAAAATCATGTGAATGGAATTTTAGCTATTTTAACTGCACCAAAGTGTCACCTAGGAATAGCAGAGACAAAGGGGAAAGCCACTAACATTTGTTGACATCTTAACCATTTTACAGACACTCAATTTCAATTCAACCCATAATAATCTTTTTTAAAAAAACATTTTACAAATGAAAAAATGTAAATTTAGAGAACTTAATTTCACAAGACATCCCATCAGAAAGTAGTAAAGCTAAAATTTGGATCCAGGTGTGTCTGATTTCAAAATTCAGGAAACAAATATTTTACAGTGGTAAGAGCATAGACATGGAGCCTCCCTAGTCCCCTTAGTAAAAGCGGAGTAATAATACCAACCACATTAAAGTTATTTTAACATTGAATTACAGAGTTAGAATATCATTGCCTGTTCAACTATTTTTCAACCTTTCAGATAAGATGTTATATGCAGCAAATGAAATGAGGTATGAAAATTCTCTGGTATATACTAGGCAATTGATGAATTAAAACTTATTGTTAGGGCCGGCTGAGTGGCGCGGTGGCTATGGGAAGCCAGTGGCCCCGGTTCAGTCTCACATATGAGGGCCAGTGACACTGCCCTCAAAAAAAAACACAACAACTTATTGTTATTTTTGTTATTGTTATATATCAAGAGCATATACAGTGATACACTGATTATGAAGCATTTGGATCTTGATGCTTTTTAAATATTGAAGATGAAAGAACAGAAATAAATCTTTGGAGGATTCTTGGTTATGTCTATACAGAGATAATTACTTTTAGAAATTTGGGGTTTTGTAGATAAAATTCCCGACAGAAAAATGGGCCAGACAGGCCTTGATTTAACAAAAATAATTCTCCTTGTAAACTGGTATTATCAATAGTGCTTATTTCCATTAAGTTCCATTAGTTATTTATACTAGTACTTACTGCTTTAAGCCACACTGAGTCTAATACAGAAAACCTAAGCAAGAAGAAGTTTGTGTAACCTTGTCCATGATTTCTTTGTCACAATGAAATAGAGTACTTCTTACCCCAAATGTAGTATGCTTGGGTCCTAGGGAAGAAAATCAATTTGCTACAGATTCTCTCTGTTGACACCATTCTATAAAACATGGGCATGCTACTCTGCAGCTAGATGTAAGTTACAGAAGAAATTATGAGTGTTTACTAAAATGTGAAATTATGAGGGTGACATAAGCTCAGTATTATGTATTTTGTATCACAGAGCTAGGAAAGAATATCTTCTTCAAATTTCTTTCAATATTTCTGACTATATCAAATATGAAGTATCTGCTTTTAAATCTTTAGTGTCTATATAACAGTTGATAATTTCCCGTTTTGTCATACAGCAGACAACAGGTTCAAAGACTTGAGCAAACACAGTATCTGGAAAGACTTTTTTTTAAAGATATTATTGGGGAATTAGGGGAAGGGAACAATGCTGGGGAATCGGGGAGGGGGAACAAACAAGTTGTTGTCTTTTTGTTCTTCAGTCCAGTTGCAGAGGACGTTGTTTTACTGGCCCATGTTGGTATCATCATTGAGCTCTTCCCAGATGAGGCAGATCCATCACTGGCCTCTGGATGGTCACTCACCATGGCTAACGCTGGCTGCCAGCCACTCACTGTAGTCTATGGCAGCCCACTGCAGCAGGGGCTGCAGCCTACACTGTTGCTGGGGCTCGCATAGCCCAGCTCCAGATGGAGCTGTTGTTAGCTGTAGAGGGCAGTGTCACTGGCCCTCATATGTGGGACCAAACCGGGACCGCTGGCTTCCCAAGCCAGCGCTTAACCACCGTGCCACTCAGCCGGCCCTACTACATTTATTTTTAATGCTCCCTTCCATTTTTGGTAAATGATACTAATTTTCCATTTATAATAGTAATATACAGTTTTAAAAATTAAGCTTATTTAAGAAATAACAAGGCACAAACAAGTCAATTTAGAGAAAAATGAACTAAATTATAACTCATGTAACCAGGTGTGAAAAAAAGTCACTAATGTGGTAAACATACACTAAAATACTTTATCATATACAGAAACAAGAACTTAAGCTCAAAATAATCAAGATGATTGATTTTTAAAAAATTTCTGTGAATATCAGGTTAATACAGAGTTCTGTAGACAAAAGAAGTATAGGTTATTTGATCAAAATTAATTATCATTTATTTTTTAATGTAGCCAAACTTCTTTTTATGTGCATAGACCTCTGCAGCAAAATAAATAGACCAGGATGTTTGGGTAGGAATAAATGTGCTCAATAAAAAGTTGCCCATTGAGGGCCGGCCAAGTGGTGCATTGGTTTAGAGTTGGCTTGGGACGCCAGCTCTGAGAAGCAGGGCCCTGATTCAGATCCTACGAGAGGGCAAGTGATGCTGTGCCCTCTACAGCTAAGATGGTGAACAAAAGCTTGACCTTGAGCTGGGCTGACAAGAGTCGCCGGTGACGGCGTAGGCTGCAGTGGGGTTGGCCAGCACCTGGCATGTGCTTTTGTGAGGTGCCATGAGCCACTGTTAGAGGCCATCCAATGGCTGGCAAGTGACTGCCTCGCCAGGAAGAGTGCAATGATAATACCAACATGGGCCAGTGAAGCAATGTCCTCCACAACTAGGCTGAAGAACAAAAGGACAGCAACTTGTCTGTTCCCCTCCCACAATTCCCCAATAAAATTTTTTTAAAAAAGTTGTCCATTGAAAATTAAAGGTGCTTGAGAACATTGCTCATTTACCTCCCTAGAACCTATTTTCAGTTAGCTATACATTTGGTTTTTCTGGGAAAGAATGACAAATTCAAGCATGTATACACACCACATATATACACCATGCCACATTACATACACACACACACACACACACACACATCAATTTTGAACACGCTATTTTGTACCTAAAATCCATTTATTCAATTCATAGTTTGTGATATGTTAGAATGGTATTTCTACTCTTTTTATGTTATGAGCTGAACCGTGACCAAAACAATTCAGACTTTATGACAAGATGGTATTGTCTCTAAAGTTCTAAAGTTAGGGTGAGGCTAAAAAATAAAAAAGGAGTGACAAGAAAATGGGTTTAGAAGATATGATACTAAAATTAAGATGAGGTTTTCATGGAAATTTGCTCCATCGTTGACCTTTGTAGAGACAATGTTGTATAGCAGAAATCACAATAGGTTACATTTATTGAGTGTTTATTATGTGACAGGTATGCTGTACATTGTGAATACAAATTAATGAACAAGATGTGGTCCCTGTTCTCAAGATCTCAGTAGCTAAGAAAATGTGATCTTCAGATTAATAAGACTTTAAAAAACATTGAATGGAACATTATATTCCCAGGTAGTAAGTTTGGAGCCTATAGAGCTACAGTAATTCTCTTGGGTTTTAAAAATCTTCACTTAGGGCATCAACATTCACTGGGAATTATTTGTTAAGCAGCATGTGGCAATCTATTTTAGATAGGAAAATTATAGGCAGTCAGTAAAATTGCCACAGTAGAGGGAATCAGGGTGGAAACAATAACAAAGCCAGGAAAATAATTTATTAGCTAACAAACAGGATTAAGTCACAGGACCAGCCAGTGACAAACTCAGGTGAGGGAAGAGAAAGGCCTCTTTTTCTCAGTCAGGGATTCCCAGATAGAATGCATATCTTCAAGAGGTGATTTAGTATAACATAAGACTGTCAGTCTCCAGTAACATGCTCCTCTCAGAACAGAGACATTGATTAAGCTGATTAAGCTCTAAGGAAATTAGGCATTTGGAGGAAACACCTCCTCTAGGCTGAGCAACAAATGTGGCCCCAAAAGGCACCAGCCAGCCCACCACCCCAGACATACAATAGGTGTAAAAACCAAAGCTTTTGCCCTAACTAGTGGGGCAACCCAGTCGGGACTCCCTCTGGTTTTGAGAGCTGTTACTTTCTATCCTAATAAACTATCCTCTGCTACAAACTTGACCTCTCTGGTCCATGTCTCCATTCTTTGGCTTCACAAGACTACAATCCCAGACCAAGTAAAATATCCTACATCATATTCAGCTAGACAGTTGGATCACATTGACTGAATTTTCTAATTGGAAATCTCCATTTTCAGGCCCTCATCTATGTTGGGTACCTACCTTCAGATCAATTATTCATAACTGCAGTATCACCTGAAGCAGAGACTTCGAGGTTTGAGTACAGGGACTTTAAAATCAAGAAAACTTGGAATTAATTCTTATCATCACCATTTCTAAGCTGTGTGGTCTTTAATTTTTTAATACTTGCTTTCCTCATTTAAAAATTTAAAATAATAATATTATAATAATAAAATACATATTATAAGGTTTTGAGGTAGATTTTGTGAGATAAGTCATGAAAAGTGCTTAATACAGTGTCTTAAGTATAACACTTGATAAATGGTAGTTTTGTTTGTTTTTATTTTTTTTTTTAATTGGGGAACACTGTGTTTTTCCATAATTTATCAGTTCCAAGTCAAATAGTTGTCTTCAATCTAGTTGTGGAGGGCACAGCTCCTTGGCCCATGTGGGAATTGAACTGGCAACCTTGGTGTTATGAGCCTGCACTCTAACCACCTGAGCCAACTAGTGGCCCCAAATATTGTTATTCAGCAGCATTTTCAAAAGCTAGATTCTCTGCATATTAATCTGAAAGCTAATCAACATAACTAAATGAATAAACAAGTTACTCTTATTATTTTACTAAAAGTGCCCTGTAGACAAATACTATTGGGAAATGCTGACAGATAATAGCCTCTATTGGGAGATTAACAATGCAGTTAGCATATTAAAGCCTCTGAAAACTTCTGTAGTATAGAATCCACTAACTTTTGTTTAACTCAGTCAGGATTTTAAAGAGAATAGAATTCACCTCAAGTGGTTTGCATAAAGACATTTTAATCACTTAATGCCTTACAGAATTCTTTGCAGGGTTAATGAAACTAACAAGGAATGTTGAGGCATGCAAAGACTATCAATCTGGGACTAAAGAGGTCAGTGTTTCCATCCTCTCTGAGACGCAAATTTCTAAACATTCTTCAACACTTTGCTAAAATGTAATTTCCTTGGTGAAGTCTTGGATTCTCTCCACTAACACCCTGATATCTTATAGATAACTCTAATTAGCCAGAGGAAAAGAGACCCCAGTTAATAAAATCCTTGGTAGTTATCTTTCAGACACAGTGCAAGACAAAGAAGGTTAGGAGAATGGTAGAGATTGAGACCAAGAAGAAAATATCTAATGCCCTCAAGTGTTTTCCTAAATATATTTGATGAGAGACTCCCTTTTTAGGAAAACTGGAATATCCTGTAGCATACTAGCTTTCTGTGAAACAAACTTTAAGAAATATTATTGTATTTTACTAGTAGCTGAAATTTAGTGGGATTTTTGTCAGAATACCTGGATTCAGTGAACAACGTTGAAGGATAGCTCTTATATATTAAGTGAAACAGATTTTAAGCTACTAAATACAGTGTAATTCTAATTTCCATAATAACTATACATGTATTTACATGGAAACTTCAAAAATCAACCAGAGACAGGCTGAAATAACTTTATAGGTGCTAAAAAAAGTCAAAGATCTATAACAATCAAATGTCCAGTTAAGAAAAAGCCAAGTTAAAAACTGTATAAAATGCCATGGTGTTTTTACTCACCCTTGTCCCATTACCTCACTTTATCATATACATGGCATGGTGTGACTTTGGTCTGTAGGAAGAGGCAGCCCAGCTCTTGATTTACTCCCTGGAACCAGAGAGAGCAAAGTAGACCTTATTTGCACATTTTAACCAGTCTACAGACTGCCTGAAGGGCTAACATCCTCTTTTTCCTAACTTGAATCTCAGGCAGGCATAAGCAGAAAAGCTCAGATCACACATGAAGAAAGTGGTAGAAAGCAGAGGACAGTGCTCAGAAAAGCTGCAGTTAAAGGCTATTTTACATATATTTCAGATTGCTGCAACAATAGATTATTTGTGGAAACATGATAGATCATCTAAGGACACAAGGAGAAGCTGCAATGAAATTGTTTGGGAAATAAAGAAATTGAAAAGCAGCTGTGTATATAGTGGACTCAAACAAAACAAAAGACAGGACTCAGCAAGATGCACAGTCAGAAAAGACTTGAGAAGAGCTTATACCTTCATTTTAGGTTGATCCTAATGCTTAAAGCATGCCCAGCTACTTAGTAGATGTTTAAGGAGTCTCTGTAAAAGCAACACTTCACACTAAGCTAATGGAGCACAAACTTTAGTAGCCACACTGAAAAACAACATAAATAAACATTACAAAAATGATTGATAAAATACACTAATCAAACAAAAACAACAACCTACAACAAGCAACAACAAAAATTCCTGAAGAAGGGGAAAACCTTATTTCTAGAAGCTGATTTCTAAAAGTTGCTACATTATACCTACTATAAAAATGTCCAGCTTTAGGGCCGGCCGAGTAGCATGGTGGTTAAGCACTGGCTTGGAAAGCCAGCGGCCCTGGTTCAGGTCCCACATATGAGGGCCAATGACACTGCCCTCAAAAAAAAAATGTTCAGCTTTCAAGAAAAAAATTACATGGGCCGGCTGAGTGGTGTGGTGGTTAAGCGCTGGCTTGGGAAGCCAGCGATCCCGGTTTGGGTCCCACATATGAGGGCCAGTGACACAGCCCTCAAAAAAAAAATTACAAAGCATACTAAGTCAGTCTCATTCATAGGACATTTAAAAGGAGAGAGAGAGGGCTGGCCGAGTGGCTCAGTTGGTTGAGATCTCGCTCAAGAGTGCAAGCTGAGCTCTGAGCAACAGCAGTTCGATGCCCAGCCCGAACTGAGCTGCTGCTGAGTTGCCAACAGGTGGCAGGATGGCTCAACTAAAAAATAATAATAATAAAAAGAGAGAGAGAAAAATGAACAGAAACTGTCTTTGAGGAAGCACAGGCATTAGACTTACGAGATAAAGACTATTATCAACTGCCTTAAACATGCTCAAACAGCTAAAGGAAACCATGGGCAAACAACTAAAGAACAAAAAGAAAAAATGTCTCCCCAAATAGGGAATATCACTAAAGAGATAGAAATTATAAACAGGAACCAAATACATTTTTTTCAAGCTAAAAAAATGATTGCTAAAATAAAATCACTGGAAATATTCAACAGATTCAAGTAGACAGATGAAACAGTCAGTGACCTTGAAGACAAGTCAATTTATATTACTCAATCTGAAGGAACAGAAAGAGAAAATAATGAAAAACAATGAAAAGAGACTAAGAAAACTGTAGGATATGATCACCTGTACCAGCATACACATAATGGGAGTCCCAGAAGGAAAGGAGAGAGAGAAAGAGGCAGAAAGATAATTTCAAGAAATAATGGCCATAAAAAGAAAAAAACTCCCAAATTTAATGGCATATAAATTGACACATCTTAGAAGCTCAAAAAAATTCCAAGATGGATAAACATAAACAGATCCACACTGAGACATATTATAGTCCAATTATTGAAAGACAAAGACACAGAGAATCTGGGAAGCAGAAAGATTGATATGACATATCACTTAAAGAAATTCTCAATAACATTAACAGGCAATTTC
Organism: Aselliscus stoliczkanus; assembly: GCA_033961575.1. Classification (NCBI taxonomy): domain Eukaryota; kingdom Metazoa; phylum Chordata; class Mammalia; order Chiroptera; family Hipposideridae; genus Aselliscus; species Aselliscus stoliczkanus. The sequence goes on from CM066737.1 coordinate 81,290,442, forward strand.
TCCTCAGAAAATATGGAGGACAGGAGATAGTGGAATGATGTATCTTACCTGTTGAAAGAAAAAAATACTACCAACCAAGAATTTTACATCAGGCAAAACTATCCTTCAAAGATGAAGAAGAGGGGCCAGCTGAGTGGTACGCATTGGTTGGGAGTTGGCTTGCGATGCCAGCTCTGAGTAGCAGCACCGGGATTTGAATCCCACGTGTGGGCCAGTGATGCTGTGCACTTTACAGCTAAGATGGTGAACAACAGCTCGACCTGGAGATGGGCTGCCGTGAGTTGCCAGAGATGGTGTAGGCTGCAGTGGGACTAGCTGGCAGCCAGTGTGCACTTTCATGAGCTGCTGTGAGCCACCGTGAGCCACCGAGAGCGGCTGTACAATGGCCGGCAAGCGACTCACTCACCCGGGAAGAGCACAATGATAATACCAACATGGGCCAGTGAAGCGACGTCCTTCACAACTACACTGAAGAACAAAAGTACAGCAACTTGTCTGTTCCCCTCCCCCAATTCCCCAATAAAACCTTTTAAAAAAAATGCAGACGAGTTGGCTCAGTTGGTTAGAGCATGTACTCTGAACAAGGTTGTTTGACTCCCACATGGGATGGTACGCCGCACCCCTCGCAACTAAATTGCACGCAGCACCTTGAGCTGAGCTACTGCTGAGCTGCCAATGGGCAGCCAGATAGCTCAGTTGGTTAGAGCTCATGCTCTTAACAACAAGGTTGCTGGTTCAACTCCCACATGGGATGGTGAGCTGCGCCCCCCACAACTAGACTGAAATTGGCAACTGGACTTGGAACTGAGCTGCACCCTCCACAACTAGGATTGAAGGACAACAACTTGACTTGAAGCTGATAGGTCCTTGGAGAAACATTGCTCCCCAATGAAGTTTAAAAAAAATGAAAAATAAATTAATAAAGATATTCTCAGATAAACAAAAGCTGAGAGAATTTGTCACCAGTACACCTGTCCTAAAAGAAATTCTAAAGGGATCCCTTAAGGCTGAAATGAAAGGACACTATACAGTAATTGTAAGTCATATCAAGGAATAAAGAACATTGCTAAAGGTAACTACATAGGCAAATACAAAAGCCAGTATTATTGCATTATTGGCTTGAAACTCTTCTCATTTTTTTCTATGTGATTTAAGACACAAATGCGTAAAACAACAATTATACATTTATGATAATGGCCACAGATTGTATAAAGATTTAATCTGTAACAAAAACATAAGTTGTGAGGAGATGGAGATATAAAGTAGCAGAGCTATTGTATACTATTGAAACTAAATTGATATTCATTCAAACTTCAAAGTTATAAAGTTAAGATGTTAATTGTAATCCCCAGAGTAACTACAGCAGGTCCTCAAATAACATTATTTTGTTCAATGTCATTTCATTACAACATTGTTTCATTATAACCTTGATGAAATGCCATAGGAATTTAACTTTTGTTTGTATCAATTAGCTTATGGTAAAATTGGCATCGTTATACCTCATCATTTAAAGTTGAAGAACCTATGCATGACATTAAGTAAGGAAAAAACAAAAAATACAGAAAAAATTTAGAAGGCAATCAAATAGTAGACTGGAAAAAAAATCAAAAAAGAGGTAGTAATGAGGGAATTGTGGGGAGAAAAGTGATAGGACATATTGAAAACAAAATAGCAAAAAGAAGTAGTCATTCTGACTTATTCAGAATTACCTTAAATATAAATGATAATGTATTAATTGAATAAAAGAAATGCAAATGGTAATTAATTAATTAATTAATTAATTTAGTTGAGCCATCCTGCCACCTGTTGGCAGCTCAATGGCAGCTCAGCTCCGGCTGGGCATCGAACTGCTGTTGCTCAGAGCCCAGCTCACGCTCTTTTGCGAGATCTTAACCAATTGAGCCACTCAGCTGGTCCCCAAAAGGTAATTAATTTAAATATAAATACAGAACTTTAGCTAGATTGACCAAGGGAAAAAATAGAAGACTCAAATTATTAAAATAATAAATGAAAGTGAAGACATTAATCCAAAACTTATGGAAATAAAAAGCATTATAAAGAATACTATGAACCATTCCACACCAATAAGACAACATAGATGAAATAAACAGTTCCATAGAAACACAAAAACTATCAAAACTGACTAAAGAAGAAAGACATACAGATCTACAAAACAGTAAAGAGATAGAATCAGTCATCAAAATGTCCCACAAAAAAAAGCCAAAAGAAAATAATAAAAATTACCACAAGACCAGATGGCTTCACAGGTGAATACTACCAAACATTTTTTTTTAAATTGGGGAACAGTTTCCAGGACCCATCAGCTCCAAGTCAAGTAGTTGTTTCAACTTAGTTGTAGAGGGTGCAGCTCAGTGGCCTATGGGGGGTTGAACTGGCAACCTTAGTCTTATGAGCACTGTGCTCTAACCAACTGTGCTAACCAGCCACTCTTCTGCTGAACATTTAAAAATAATTAACAGGTATTGTTTTCAACTTATTCCAAAAAATAGAAGTGGAAAGAATACTTCTTAACTCATTGTCTGAGGCCATAATTATGTTGATACAAAAACCAAATAAAGAAATTACAAGAAAATACAGCTTTAGACCAATAGGCCTTGTGAATATAAATGCAAAAATCTTCAACAAAACTCAAACAAACTAAATCCACCAGCATATGAAGAGGATTATACACAATGATCAGTGAGATTTTTCCCAAGAATGCAAGGTTTGTTCAAAATAAGAAAATCAGTGAATGTAATAAACCACATTAATAGAATGAAGAAAAATTAAAACAAAGGATAGCAATTGATGCAGAAAAAAACATTTGACAAAATCCAACATGTTTTCATGATAAAAACACTCAACAAATGAGTACTGGAAGGGAATTCCCTAAACATGAAAAAGAACATGTATGAAACAACCCACAGTTAGCCTTATAATCTTTTTTATTTTATTTTATTTTTATTTTAGTTGAGCCATCCTGCCACCTGTTGGCAGCTCAGCTTGGGCTGGGCATCGAATTCTGTTGCTCAGAATTCAGCTTGCACTCTTGAGAGAGCTCTTAACCAACTAAGCCACTTGGCTGGCCCATTAGCCTTATAATCTAATGGTAAAAGAATAAAGCTTTCCCTCCAAGATCAGAAATGAGGCCAAGGATACCTATTTTTACCACTTCTATTCAACATTGTACTTGAAGATCTAGTCAGAAAATTTAGGGAATAAAAAAAACTGACATGCAAATTAGAAAGGAAGAAATAAAATTATCTGTATTCTTAGATGACATGTTATTATGTAGAGAAAATCTTAAATAATTCACAAGAAAACTGAATAAATTGACCAAAGTTTCAGGATACAAGATCAACATGAAAAACTCAATCACATTTCTACACAATAGCAATGAAAAAATTGAAAATGGAATAAAGAAAACAATTTAATTTATAAGAGCATTAACATAATAAAATATTTAGGAATATATTTAACCAAGAAGGTTCAAGATTGTACATTAAACACCATAAAACATTGCTGAAAGAAATTTTGGAAAAGCCATAAAGAAATGGAAAGGCATCCTGCATTCATGGATTTGAAGACATAAGATTGTTAATATGGCCATATGCCCCAAAGCAACGTACACATTCAACGTAATTCCTACCAAAATCCCCCTGAACTTTTTTGGCAAAAATGGAAAAGCTGATTCTAAAATTTATATGGCCTTGCAATTGACACTGAATAGTCAAAGCAATCTTGGGGAAAAAAGAACAAATTTGGAGGATTCACACTTTTCAACTTCCAATCTTATGGCAAACTACAGTCATCAAAACAGTGTGGTATTGGGCAGGCCCAGTGGCTCAGTTGGTTAAGAGCTTGCTCAAGAATGTGAGCTGAGCTCTGAGCAATGGCGGTTCGATGCCAGCCCTAGCTGAGTTGCCGTTGAGCTGCCAACAGTTGGCAGGATGGCTCAGCTAAAAACAAACAAACAAACAAAAAAACAGTGTGGTATTGGCACACGCAGATCAATGGCATGGAATTGAGAGTTCAGAAATAAAACTTTGTGTCTATGGCCAATTTATTTTTGAACAAGGATGCCAAAGCCATTCAATAGGGGAAAAATAGTTTTTTCAACAAACGGTTCTAGGAAATGTGCTATCCACACTCAAAAGAACGAAGTTAAATTTCTACCTTATTATATATACAAACGTTAATTTAAGTGGATCAAATAATTAAATGTAAGGTTAAAACTCTTAAAACAAAACACACGGTAAACTTTCATGACCTTCTTTAACAACAGATTCTTATATATGACACCAAAAGCCCATGAAACAAAAGAAATATAGATCAGGAACAAGACAAGGCTGCCCACTTTCACCACTTCTATTTAACATAGTTCTGGGAGTTTTTCCCCCAGCAATCAGACAAGAAAATGAAATAAAAGGCATCCAAATTGGAAAAGAGGAAGTACAGTTGTCATTATATGCAGATGACATGATACTATATAGAGAGAATCCCAAAGACTCCACCAAAAGGTTGTTAGAACTGATGAACAAATTTAGTAAGGTAGCAGGATACAAAATTAATATTCAGAAATCAGTTGCATTTGTATACATCAATAATAAACTATCAGAAGAAGAAATCAAAAAATCAATCCCTTTTACAATTGCTTCAAAAACAATAAAATATCTAGGAATAGGACCTGCCGATTGGCCGCAGTGGTTAAGTGCTGGATTGGGAAGCCGGCAGCCCTGGTTTGGGTCCCACATATGAGGGCCAGTGACACTGCCCTCAAAAAAATATATCTAGGAATAAATTTAACTAAACAATAAAAGACCTATACTCGGAAAATAATGAGACACTGAAAAGAGAAATCAAAGAATATACAAATAAATGGAAATATATACCATGTTCATGGATAGGAAGAATTAATACAGTTAAAATGTCAATACTACCTAAAGCAATATATAGATTCAAAACAATTCCAATCAAACTAAAAAGGACATTTTCCTCAGAAATAGAACATAGAATCCTAAAATTTACATGGAAACACAAAGGACCCCGAATAGCCATGGCAATCTTGAGATATAAGAACAAAATGGGAAAGACGGGTAAAATGGCAAAATACACAGACACTGTGCTAACTACCTCCCAGGATCACACCAAAATTACAAACTATTTATACAACATTCAACCCCGGAGGTCCCTGGAACACTAGATGACCAGAACCACTAAACGAAGAACTTAAAGAGGAGGCCACGTCAAGTCTGGTAGGAGGGGCGGAGACAAGAGAGGGCGAACCACCTGAGGGAAGCCCCAGCTGTGGGGAGGCTTCTCCAGTTGGGGGAGAGACACTCCAGCCACAAATCAAGCTCACCAGCCCAGAGTTCCTTTGCCGGGAAGAGCAGTTCCAAGATAGCTGGCAGTAAATCTGTGAGGCCATTCTTTGCCCAACTCGGTGAGGCTGAGTGCGGCTAGAGAATCAGTGGGGCTGGCGCATGGGCTCACTCGCCGGTGAGCACTCTCCCGGTTGCTGGTGGAGTGAGTGGCTGTGTGGGCCAGACCCAGAATCCTGCGGGGACGGACTGAACTGATCACCTTTGGTACAAAAGCTGCAGGTTCTTGGACTATTGCTCCCCTAGTGTGGAGCTTGCACATGAGTGGTATAGAAGAGGGTGCCATTTTGTCAGCATTCGGCCCTCCCACAGAGAGTCAGGTCTGGGACCTCATTGGTCTGGTGGAATTTGCGCAGAAGTGCGTGTGTGCATGCACGAGCAGGCGGCCTTGGATTTCCACCTTCCTCCCGGCTTAAACTGGGTTGCCAGGGAAATGGTGGGCGGGTGCCCTCCGGCTCCAACAGGCTGCTCACTGAGATGCGTGAGTGTGCGAGCTGCCTCGGCTCCCCGCTCTCTGCACTGCACTTGCAGAGTAGCCAGGCTGGTGACTGGTTGTCGGGCTGCTCAGCATGATCTGCCAGAGGCTAATTGGGACATGCTTAGACCGGGAGTTTTCCTGGGAGTGTTGGTCTGTGATCTGTGTGCCTGTGTGGTCCAGCCAGGGCTCTCCTGGTGATCTATCCAATACATCAAAGCAATCCCAGAGTGACAGCCAGAATGAGGAAACAAAGAAACATGTCCCAAGTAAAAGATCAGAAGAAACCTCTAGAAATGGAACTAAAAGAAACAGAGGGATGCAACCTTTCAGAGACAGAGTTTAGAACACTGATGATAAGAATGTTTAACAAACTTAGTGAGGACATAAGGAAGGATAGAGAAATCATAAAAAACAACCAGTTAGAACTAAAGAATACAATAACTGGAATGAAGAACACACTCGAAGGAATCACCAGTAGAGTAGATGAAGCAGAGGAGCAGATCAGCGATTTGGAAGACAAAATAGCAGAAATCACCCAGTTGGCACAACAAAAAGACCAAAGAATAAAAAACAATGAAAATGGTTTAAGATTCCTATGGGACATGATGAAGCGCAACCACCCTCGACTCATAGGAATGCCAGAAGAAGAAGAGAAGAAGCAAGGGGTCGAGAATGTATTTGAAAAAATAATAACTGAAAACTTCCCTACCCTGGTGAAGGTAATCAATATACATGCCCAGGAAGTTCAGAGGGTTCCAAACAAGCTGAACCCAAACAGGTCCACACCAAGACACATCATAGGTAAAATGGCAAAGGTTAAAGACAGAGACAGAATGCTAAAAGCAGCAAGAGAAAGAGAGCAGGTTACATAAAAAGGAACTCCTATTAGACTAACGGCTGACTTGTCTACAGAAACTCCACAGGCCAGAAGGGAGTGGCAGGAGATCTTCAAAGTGACACAAGATAAAGTCCTACAACCAAGATTGCTCTACCCAGCATGCCTATAACTTAAAATTGAAGGAGAAATAAAGAGCTTCTCAGAAAAGAATAAGCTTAAGGAGTTCATTACCACCAAGCCAGCATTGCAAAAAAATATTAAAAGGGCTTTTTTAAACAAAAGAAAGGGGTAACAAGCTAACCTAGAAAGACCAGGAATACAAATAACAAAATGACAATACATATGCACCTACCAATAATCATTTTAAATGTGAATGGGCTCAATGCTCCAATCAAAAGACAAAGAGTGGCTGAGTGGATAAGAAAATAGGATACATGTATATGCTGTTTACAGATGGAATAAGATATTTCATGCAAATGGAAATGAGAAAAAGAAGCTGGAGTAGCAATACTTATTTTGGACAAAATAGACTTTAAAATGACTGCAATAAAAGACAGTTCAGAAGGGCATGATAACCCTAATAAACATCTATGTACCCAACATAGGAATTCCTAATTACATATAACAGATTTTGACAGACATAAAGACAGAGATCAACAGTAACACTATCATAGTAGGGGACCTCAACACCCCATTGTCACCAATGGACAGAAACTTCAGACAGAAAATCAACACTGAAAGAGTGGCCTTAAACGACACTTTAGACCAGCTGGACTTCGTTGATATTTTAAAGCATTTCACCTGGGGAAAAAAAACAGAATATACTTTCTTCTCAAATGCACATGGGACATTTTCCCTGATAGACCACGTTAGGCCACAAAACAAGTCTCAGTAAATTTAAGAAGATTGAAATTATATCAAGCAGATATAAAGGAAAAACTGATGGTTTGGGGCTGGAGGGAGTGGGGATGAGGGAGGGGTGAAGGTTTTGGACAGCGTAGGAGGATGACTACAATGTTGCCACAAGGATATAGGGGGCAGTTCTTGGAATGTAATTGATAATGTTGTGAAGAGACTATTATGTTAAGTGAAATAAGTCAGTCGGAGAAAGACAAATACCATTTGACCTCACTTAAATGTGGAATGTTAAAAACTGAATGACCGAGCAAATTAAACAGACTCATAGATATAGAGGAAAAACTGAAGGTTGCTAGTTCAGAGGGAGATGGGGATAAGGGAGAAGGGGAAAGGATTAGACAGCATAAATAGACAACTACAATATTGCCACAGGAATATGAAACACAGTTCATGGAATATAATAATGTAAAAATTTTGTGGCGTGTCAGATAGTCACATGTCTTGTTAGGGAGACCGCTTCATGGATGGCGTAGAGGCTTGATCACTGCCCTGTACACCTGAAGCAAATGTTCTATAATATTGTATGCCAACTGTAACTGAATATATAGATAGTCACAGGATGTGGACTATAATGTGGAAGGGAATCAAAGGAATTGTAATATGTATGATAAGGTGGGGAGGAGTGGGTGGCGAACTGGGGGAGGAGGATTGTCACTTTGAGGGGTAAAAAGTATAACTATTGCATTGTGTTGTACACCTGAAACTAATTTTAAAAAATGTTTATTTAACAATGAAAGATTATTAAAAAACAAAAAACAAAATTGGAGGCATCACGCTACCTGACATCAAAACATGCAAGGCTACAGTAACCAAAACAGTATGATACGGGCATAAAAACAGACATGTAGACCAATGGAACAGAATAGAGATCCCAGGAATAGACCCATGTATATACCGTCATTTAATCTATGACAGTATATGCAAGAATTTACATTGGAGTAAAGATAGTCTATTTAATAAATGGTACTTGGGGAAATTGGACTGACTCGTGCCAAAAAATGAAAATGAATCACCTACTTACACTAGATATGAAAACAAACTCAAAGTGGAATAAAGACTTAAATGTAAGACCTGAAACCATAAAACTTCTAGAAGAAAACACAGGGAGTAAATTTGCAGACATTACCCTGAGTATATTTTTACTGATATATCTCCTTGGGCTAGGCAAATAAAAGAAAAAATGAACATATGTGATTACGTCAAACTTAAAAGTTTTTCACAGCAAAGGAAATCATCAATAAAACAAAAAGGCAGCCTACTGAATGGGAGAAGATATTTGCCAATGATATATCTGATAAGGGGTAAATGTCCAAAATTTATAAAACACTCATGAAACTCAACACCAAAAAAACAAACAACCCAATTAAAAAATGGGCAGAGGATATGAAGAGACATTTCTCTAAAGAGGACATACAGATGGCCAACAGGCATATGAAAAAATCTTCAACCTCACTAATCATCAGAGAAATATGAATAAAAACCACAATGAGATACCACTTCACTCAGGTCAGAATGGCTATTATCAATAAATCAATAAACAACAAGTACTGCCAGCTGAGTGGCTCAGTTGGTTAAAAGCTCGCTCAAGAGTGCAAGTTGAGCTCTGAGTAACAGCAGTTCAATGCCCAGCCCAAGCTGAGCTGCTAAGCTGCCAACAGGTGGCAGGATGACTCATCTAAAAAAAAAAACAACAACAAAGAAACAAGTACTGGTGAGGTTGTGGAGACAAGGGAACCCGGGTGCACTGTTGGTGGGACTGCAGATTGGTGCAGCCATTATGGAAATCAGTATGGGGATATCTCAACAAACTGTAAATGGAACTACAATATGTCCCAGCAATTCACTCTTGTGTATCTACCCAGAAGAATCCAATGCATTAATTCAAAAAAATATATGCACCCTTATGTTTATTGCAGCGCTATTTACAGTAGTCAAGACTTGGAAACAACTGAAATGTCCATCGGTAGACGACTGGATTAAGAAACTGTGGTACATTTATACAACGGAGTATTACTCAGCTCTAAAGAAGAATGAAATCATACCATTTGCAATGATATGGATGGACCTAGAGACTATTATGTTAAGTGACATAAGTCAGTCGGAGAAAGATAAATACCATATGATCTCACTTATATGTGGAATCTGAAAAAGTGAATGAACGAGCAAACTTAACAGAAACAGAATCATAGATATAGAAGAAAAACTGAGAGTTGCTAGTTGGGTGGGGGGTGAGGATGAGGGAGAAGGGGAAGGAATTAGACAGCATAAATAGGTAACTATAATATTGCCACAGGGATATGAAAGACAGTTCAGGGAATATAATAATGTTGTAAAAATTTTGTGGGTTGTCAGATGGTCACATGTCTTGTTAGGGAGACCACTTCATGATCACTGCACTGTACACCTGTAGCTGATGTTGTATAATATATTATGCCAATTGTAATTGAATATATAGATAGTCATGGGATGCAGAGTATTCTGTGGAAGGGAATCAAAGGAATTGTAATAGATATGTATGATATGGTGGGGAGGATTGGGGTGGCGAACCGGGGGATGGGAGTTGTCACTTTGAGCGGTAAAAAGTATACGTATTGCACTGTGTTGTACACCTGAAACTAATTTTTAAAAAAAGTTTATTTCACAATAAAAGAATTAAAATAAAATATAATAAGGTACCAATAACATGCAAAAAAAAAGAAAGAAATATAGATAATTTGAACTTCATGAAAATTAACATTTCTTGTGCATCAAAAGACACTGTATAGAGAGTGAAAAACAGAATGGGATAAATATTCACAAGTATTACCTGATAAGGAACTTGCCTTTAGAATGTATAAGAACTTCTACAACCCAGTAATAAAGGCACAGATATCCTAATTAAAAATGACCAAAAGATCTGAAAAACATTTCTCCAAAGATGATATATAATTGGCCATTAAACACATGATATAATGCTCAACATCATTAGCCATCAGGGAAATGAAAACTAAAACCACAATAAGAAGCTACTTCATATCCACTAAGATGACTATACTAAAAGAAATAAATAAGTGTTGAGGAGAATGTGGAGAAATTGAAACATACATAGATTGCTGGTGTGGATATAAAATGATGTAGCTAGAATGGAAAATACTTTGGCTGTTCCTCAAAAAGTTTAACATAGAATTTATTATTACCCAGAAATTCCACTCTTATTATATACCCCCAAAATGGAAAATTGGTGTTCAAAAAAAACCTTATACATGAGTGTTCAAAGAAGCATATTCACAATAGCCTAAAATGGAAACAACCAAAATATCATCTACTGATAGATAGATAACAAGTTGTGGCATTTCCATAAAACAGAATATTATTTGACCATAAAAAAGAATGGAATGTTACTACATAGATAAATATAGGAAACCAGGCAAATGAATGCTACCAGACACAAAATGTTATATATTGTATTATTTCATTTATGTGACATATTGAGATTAGGTAAATCCATAGAGACAGAAAATAGATGAAGTGGTTGCCAGCACTGGGGGGGGGGGGAGGAAGAGAGAGTGACTGCTTAATGGATATGGGTTTTGCTTTTGGATGATAAAAAATATTTTGGGACTAGATAGAGGTAATGGTTGCACAATACTGTGAATATACTAAATGCCTTTGAATTATACATATTAGAATGCTTTATTTTACATCATCTAATATTTTTTTTTGAGGGCAGTGTCCCTGGCCCTCATATGTGGGACTGAACTTGGGCCGCTGGCTTCCCAAGCCAGTGCTTAACCACCGCGCCACTCGGCCGGCCCCTCATCATCTAATAATTTTATATCAATTAAAAAACTTACTATTGGACTCTACCCAAGGCTGTTTACATCTTAACACCTGGTCTGGGATGCCAAGCCTCAATTAAAAGAAAAATAAAACTAAACAATTCACCAAGTAATTCTAAAGGTACAACCAGAGTTAACCACTTTGACTAGCAGAGTTGAGAAAAAAAAATGGATCTTTAGATGGCATTTATAGGTGATTTTAAAGCTGACCTACAATTAATCACTCCAACCTCAAGATAGTTTTCCATTTGGGGAGATGTTACATCAAAACAAACATTGTGACAGGGAATTAAAAACAAAATAACACTATAAAACTTGTGCTCCTTGGCACTGTTGAATTCATACTGTAATTTAAACACTATGAGCATACAGTCTCTTTCATCACTAGTCAACAAATGAACTGTCCTGGCAAATGCAGAGAGACTTGCTGTGTGCAATTTACATGACAGCTGGTTATAGAATGTAAGAGAAGTGTTATAATTAGTATTTCCCATGGAATTAATTTGTCAGACATACTGATATTAAAAAGTCATCATTTCCACTCAATTTTTCAGTCAAAGACAGAGCAGAGTCAATATTCACCCATTTTTCCATCCCAGGTACAAGTATTTATAATCATTCCTAATTTGAAGACAGCAATGCACCATATACCTCCTCAAATAGTGATCTCATTGTCTGTTCACATCAGGGCCACAGAGAAGCCCGTTTAGTAGAATAATTTTTATAGCCAAACACACAGGTTTTGAAGTCAGAAAACTTAATTTCATAATACAGCTTTACCAACTATTGTCTGGTTTTTCATGGGGAAGTCACTTACTTTCTCTGTGTCCCAACTACTTTTTTTAAAACATGTTGTGAGGATAAAATGAGATTAAAATTTTTTTTAAATACCTAGGAGAATACCTGCCACCACATTAAGAAATCAGTAAAATTAAATAACAACTTACAGACATGAGAAATGCAGTTCCTAAGCCCCCTCAAACCTACCCTATTTTGTAATTAATTTATCAAAGGACTCTATCTCTACTGCGGGGGTGCAGCCACTGTGAGTCCAGGGGTTCCCTCAAGTGGGAAGGCATAGGCAAGGGAAGAAAGAAAGAAGAAAGAAGGGAGAGAGTGGCGACACTGGGGGAGTTTCAGAGAAGGAGTGTCACACTTTATTGATACAGCATGTCTCTTTTATAGGGACACTTTACCAATATTACAAGTCACAAGTTACATTTCACATGAGTTTGGTGTTTTCTATTTCCCAGGATTTTCACAGTCTTTACTTGTAATTGCTCTCTCCAGGGTGCACTGTGACTTACTCTTCCGTTTAAGGATTATCTTGTCCTTTATTATGATAATCTCTATGAGACCCTACTTAGTTTCTGTATAACACCTAAAGAATGCTTATCATGACTATCTTGACTATCTAATAATTATCCTAAATTCTAGCAGTTAAACATAATCGTGATACTCACAAGACATATACTTGAGCTATTACTAAGAGACTAGCAGTGGCTATGTTTAGCGTAAAAGCATCTAAAATCTATTCCTATGTAAATACAATACCTAGTAACCAAAAGGGGTCTCACACCTCTCTTATTCTACTGAGGTAGCATCTGTTTCTCAGTCAAAGCTTCAGTATCTGTTGCTGCAACAAGGTACAAGGCAAAGAATTCAAACAAGTCTGTTGATTAACATACCCCATGGTCAGCAAGCTGCCTCTTACTGGAAATCTCATGGCCTGGGGGTCTTAGTCTCCAGGGAGATTTATCACAGCAGTGGCTTAGACAAGTGAGCTCAACAGACTGATGTTATCATCGGTTTCTCACAGGCAGGCTGTCAGTTTCTCACAGACAGGCTTTTGGCCTACATAGCCAGGGGTCTGTGCCTCTGTTTCCAAGGGGCTTGAGTCCCCCTTTTCTCAGTCCTGAGGTTCCCACCAGGCTGTAGACTGTCTTAGGTAGTTTCCCTTTTTTTTTTTTTTTAGGAAATCTTGCCCCATCGTTGACTTACACAGCCAACTCTCAATGGGGTACCACAGGGACTTGCCATAAATGCAGTGAGAGTACTGTCTCCTATAGGATCCGATGTTGAGGAAAGGCACATGGGTTCATAGTGCTGAGCATGGCAATGTGACCTTGTCAGACACTGGGGGGCTGTCGGCCCCCAACACCCTACAACTCAGAAAATATTGATTTATGTTAGAATGGAAGTCTCTCCAGGAGGTGGACACAGTTTAGCTGTGCAGAATTGCAAGAATAGAAGGTAGTACCCTCAAAGAAAAACATGACCTAGAGAAAACCAAGATGACACAGTAGGTAAGTGCTGTGTTTACCTTTTCTCACAACCATATCAAAATTACAACTAATCTACAAAACAACCATTATTGAGAACTGCCTAAAATGAAGCTGAACTGAAACCTTTCAAATAAAGACATAGAGAAGAAGCCACCTCCAGACTGGTCAGAGAAGTAGAGACATGGAACAGGCTGGTCCCACATCCGTGTGTGACCATTAAAGTATGGGAAGTCTATTTTGGCTGTTGGGTTCCACCCCACATCCCCAGCTCCAACCCAATTCCAAACCAGCTCAGGTTTCCAGTGCCAGGGAGAAAAGTCCCTATAATTTCTGGCTGTGAAAACCAGTGGATATTGTGACTGAGTGAGACTGAGGCAGCTGCACTCACAGGCGCTCTTCTTAAAGGGACCATGTGTGGACTTACCCTCTAATGGAATCACTCACTCTGGGCTCCAACCCTGGGGCAGCAGATGGAAAGGTGTCAGGGACATATGGTGGGGAACTGAGTTGTCTGGCTTGGGACAGAGGCAGGAGATGCAGCTTTCTCATGGGCGGAGGAGATGGCGGAGGCCATTGTTTCTTTGGAGAGCCTTCTCCCTTCCCTGGGTGCAGGCAGCAGCTATATCTGAGTCTCCACAGTTCGTTTGCCAGGACCCGGCAATTTGAGAACAGGCCCTTTCCAACTTTCAGGCACATCCTGGCTGCTTTCAGTGGCGTTTTTGTGTAGACTGTCTGCCTAGGCTCAAGCTGCAGACTTTCCTAGTGTCTTTCAAAGGTTTGTGGAACCCAGACAAGCAGCATCTGGCTTGAGCTTGTCCTGTATCTCCGACTAAGCAGCCCTAAGCCAACACTAGTGGCAGCTGGCCTTAGTTTGCAACTTGGCCTCTCAAGGTGCTTCCAAGCACAGCATGGGTGGCAGACATCTGAGGATTTCTTTCTGGTTCCCACTAGGTGGCTTTGGATGGGACATAGGCTGCGGCTGAAGTAGACTTACAGCAGATCCCCTCCAAGGTGGTCCTGGGGTCAACGCCCCCAGTGACCAGCTTCAAAATGAGCTAGAGCATCACCCAGCTATCTCCAAGTACGACACACCCAAGGGGCAGATTAGGCAAACACCAGGGTGTTGCTGAGGCAGATCCTGCTCCATAGGGTGAGCCCCTACACAACAACCCTTCCACTGTTGTCAGGGCCGGTCTTCACAACCAGTGAGTCCAAGGTTCAGTCCCTCCCATCATTGTGTAATTATCAACCAAGGCCCAATTACAATAGGAGGGCACACACAACCTACACAAGGGACACACCTGGAGTGTGTGGCTCAGGTGACCAGAAAGACTGTGCTACTGAACCCCACAGCACACCTACAACATAAGGCCACTCTACTAAGACTGAAAGATATAACAGCCCTACATAATACATAGAAACAAACACAGGGAGGCAGCCAAAATGGGGAGACAAAGAAACATGTCTCAAATAAAAGAACAAAACAAAGCTCCAGAATAAGAAATAAGTGAAATGGAGATAAGCAATCTATCAAATGCAGAGTTCCAAACACTGGTTATAAGAATGCTCAGTGATCTCAGGGAGAACTTCAACAGAGAGATGAAATCCGTAAAAAAGACCCAGTCAAAAATAAATCATACAATAATGGAAAGGAAGAATATATTACAGGGAATCAACAGTTGGTTAGACGAAGCAGAGGATCCACTGAGCAATGTAGAACTCAACTAGAGCAACAAAAAGAAAAAAGAATCCAAAAAAATGAGAAGATTTAAAGGGGCCTCTGGGACAATAACCAGCCTATCAACAACATTCAAATTATAGGGGTACCAGAAGGAGAAGAGACAGAACAAGGAATTGAAAACCTATTTGAAGAAATAATGACAGAAAACTTCCCTAACCTGGTGAAGGAAATACACATACAAGCCCAGGAAAGGCCAGAGTCTCAAATAAGATAAATCCAAAGAGGCCAACACCAAGACACATCATAATTAATATGGCAAAGGTTAAAGACCAAGAGAGGATCTTAAAAGCAGCAAGAGAAAACCAATCAGTTACCTACAAGGGAGCACCCAAAGACTGGCAGCTGATTTATCAACAGAAACTTTGCAGGCAACAAGGGAGTGGCAGTAAATATTCCAAGTGTTGAAAATCAACGTCATACAACCAATATTGCTCTACCTAGCAAGGCTGTCATTTAGAATTGAAGGGCAGATAAGGAGCTTCCCAGACAAGAAAAAACTTAAGTAGTTCATCCCCACCAAACCAGTATTACAAGGAATCTCAGAGGGACTTCTTATTAGTCACCTTCTTTTTTTTTTTGAGGGCAGTGTCACTGGCCCTCATATGTGGGACCAAACTGGGGCCGCTGGCTTCCCAAGCCAGCACTTAACCACCACGCCATTCGGCCGGCCCTTAGAGGGACTTCTTTAAGATGAGAGGAGTGTAAAGGATGGGTGAAAGGTGAAGGTTTAAGAAGTACAAATGGGTTGTTATACAGTAGTCATGGGGATGTAGAATATAGCATAAAGAATATAGTCAAAAATATTGTAATAACGAAGCATGCAACATCTGGCTTGAGTATGTCCTGTACCTCTGACTAAGGTACAGGTGCCAGATAGGTACTAGATCAATCAGGTGATAGATAGGAACTGAGTTGGGGATAGTGTGAAAAAGGTGAAGGCATTAAGAAGTACAAATTGGTAGTTAATATAGTATGGGGAATATTAACAATGTTGTGAAGATCATGTAAGATGCCAGATGGGCACTGGACTTATCAGGGGATGAGGTCATAGACTTGTAGATGCCTGACCAAGGTGCTATACACCTAAAGCTGAAGTAGAATAATGTTTAATGCCAACTATAACTTAATATATAGGTATATATAGCCACAGGATATGGAGTACAACATAGGGAAGATATTCAATGGTATTGTAAAGCTATATAAGATGTTAGATGGGTAGTAGCTTGGGGAGTGGGCTATAGCTTTATGAATGGTTTAAATGTCTAACTATTATGTTGCTTTGTAAAACCTTAAACTAATAAAAAATGTTAATTATAGAAAGTGCCAGAAACAAGAAAAACAACAAAAGAAAAATGTGACCTATTAGTGTATTTTTCAGAGACAAGGCCTCCCCTGCCCAGTGGTAATGCATCTTGTTTGGAAAGCCTCCAAAGGGGGGAAGTACTTCTGTCCTTATTAGGAGAAAGGGCCCTTTGCAAGGGTCACATTAGGTTGTCCCTCTCATGGGTTGCAATATCTTTGCTTTCTACCAGTGGCAGTTGATTGTGCATCTTACCCATGTTGGTTTCAGGTCTCTGAACAACATATTTCCCTCCCCTCAAAGGAGTAAATGCTAATGGATTCATTGTCCATTAAAGAGAGTTCTTTTTCTTATCGTCAAATCCAAATAATCATTTTTCTTTTCGGTGTGCCTTTGAGTATAGAGAGCAATGCAAAGAAATAGTGGGACCTTGTGGTTCTTAAACAAACTTTCTGGATTGGGGGACAAAATGGTGGCTGTGAGGAGGGCTCCCTAAAATCTCCCCTGGAAATATCCACAATTTGAACTTCTGGTATGCTTCAAAGAGACGTCTACTCATCACACAGAGCAACTAAGAGTTTCACACAACAATTGCTGGAAGATGGGCAGGCCGGGCGAGTAGGGGAAGAAGGTGGCGAGACGCATGAGGTGCAGCCCGCACCCGCAGCTGCGGAGGCACCGAGCTTTAGAGAGCAGATCGGTAAGTGATCCTACGGCTCGCTCCCTGCGGCCTGCAGCCCACCTAGAGTACAGCAAGAGTGCAATGGTTTGCAGTATGAGGCAGAAGCCTCAGGCTGGGCAAGTGTGTGAGGAGAGAGAGGAGATGACTGTGCAGAGGTACGAGCTGCACCCGCGGCTCGCTGGGTCCCCAGGAAGCAGGGTGCAGAGCCCGGCAGCAACAGGGCAAGATCAATCCCTGCTCCCTCCCGGTTCATCGATTAGTCTCTGTGCCCACCGGGTCCCGTGGAGCGCAGGCTCTGAGGCAGAAGCCTGAAGCCAGTGAGCAGGGTAAAAAAGAATACTCGCGCACGGAGACGCAGTGCATGCCGGGCGGAGACGTAGGTCCCCTAGATATGGAGCAGGGATCTGAGCTGCGTGGTAGGTTGCACGCAGTCCCCTAAATCCCAGCGGCAGTCCCTCCAGAAGCATAGCAGGAGAACCGCGTGGGCACGCGCCGGCTCCAGGACAGAAGCCTGAAACCCGGGAGCAGGGGAAAAAACAATACTCGCGCGCAGAGAAGCAGCGCGCACCGGGTGGTGGCACAGGTCCCCGAGAGACAGAGCGGGGATCTGAGCCATGTGGCAGGGTGCGCGCAGTCCCCTAAACCCCGGCAGTGCCTTTGGGAGAGCAGCAGGAACTCCGCTGGAGCATATGAGGCAAAGGCCTTAGCTCAAAATAGTGTTGGAACTGTGTCTTTTTTTTCTTTTTCTACTCTATTGAACAGAAAGCAAAAACAAACAAACAAAAAAACCAATAACCCACCCACTCCCACAAACATTGGCCCCCGCCAAGACAGAGTCTTAAACTGACCCCTGAATGGAGCAGTAGGGGCAGACTAGAGAGGTATTCCTACCTGCAGGGGGTCAAGAATTTCCGCCCCAGTAAAGGCTGCAGAGTGAGACTACCTACCCCATCCCCACCTTTACGCAAGGCTTGGGAGGCAAGGCAGGTTCAGCTGCTGAGGCACTAATTAACAGATTCTTAGCAGCTGGCTTTTGGTAGTGAGGAATTCTTTAATTCTCCACAGCTCTCAACAAAAAGGGTACCCAAAGACACTCATTGAGCCTTTGGGGGTGCAGCCTGCCTTGGGACAGGCAAAAGCAAAATGGCAGTGACTTTGTAAAAACCACCAATCATACGTCACAACCACACTCAAGTACAGCAAACCTGCAGTGCCAGGATCACGCTAGGCATCAGGTGGCCTACTCTGTTCCCACAAGACGCACTGGAATTCATGTACAGCAGAGGACAAACTGAAGAGAGAGCTTGGTAGACTTTAGCCAAGACCGGCACAGATTTTGTTTTGTTTTTTTTTTTGTTTATTTCCCTTTATTGGTTGCTTATCTTGGTTGTTTTTGGTTTTTATTTCTATTTCATTTTTATCATTTCGTAGTTTTTAATATAGGCATATTATAGGTGTATATAGGTGAATATATTTTCATATATATGGGTGTGTAGACAAATATATATATATATTTTTTCTTTTTATTTCTTTTCTTCTTCTTTTTCCCCCACCTTCACTTTCTCCCTTTTTTATTTATTCTTCTCACTGCTATACTTTTCCTCCTTTCCTTTTTTCTCCAAATTTTATTTACTTTTATTTTTATTTTTATTTATTGATTTTTTTTTGAGGGCAGTGTCACTGGCCCTCATAAGTGGGACCCGAACTGGGGCCACTGTCTTCCCAAGCCAGTGCTTAACTGCGGGACCACTCGGCCAGCCCTATTTTTATTTTTAATTTTACTTTTTTTTTAATTTTTTAATTTTTAATTTTAATTTTTATTTTTCGGTATAGCTATTCGGTTTCTCATGTTTATTCTATTTTTCATTTCATGATATTATATTTTATTTTGTTTCCTCTTCTGTTCTTATTGTGTGTGTGGTTATTGTTTTGTTCTGTTAAACAACGTGCATATTTCTGAACAAGTTGACTGTAGATTCATGGTTGGGTTTTTTTACATGTGAGAGCATTTGGTTTCCTTTGTTGGCTGCGGAGATTGTTCCTGTTCATCTGTTTTGCTCTAAAATCACTATGCAGCACTGGGTCCAAACAAACAGACACAAGAATCATCATACCCGGAGGCCAACTTTAGATAAAACCAGAGCATTTCTGGGTTTGACATACAAGAGTCACACCCAAAAGGAAGTTGCTAGAGGTACTAGGGCCCAAAGGGACCAATTCTCATCAGAGGGGTCAACCCTCTCACAGCAGCTTATAAACTGCAGACATTGCTGATCCTCACAGCTAATCAGTCTGGGAGTCAATCCCACCTACTGAGAAGCCAAAAGTAGTCAAAACTAAAACTCCAACAGGTGAGGATGCACAGCACAAGGAACACGTCAGATAAATACACGCACAGGAGAATAGAGGGACTGAGTAATTCAAATATAAAGGACACACACCGTATAAGTTTACCCAGAAAAGACTGAGAAACCTGGGGAATCTCTCTGTTATATCTAAGCAAACACAAACAGTAAGCCAGAATGGGGAGAAAAAGAAACACAACCCAAATAAAAAAACAGAAGAAACTTCCTGAAACAGTGGAACTAGAGGAAATAGAGGTAAACATCCTATCGGAGACAGAGTTCACCCAGAGTTCAGAACACTGATTATTAGAATGTTCAAGGAAATTAATGAAAATATAAAGAAGGATAGAGAAATAATGAAAAGCAACCAGCTAGAACTTAAGAACACAATTACTAAATTAAATAACAAACTTGATGGAATGACAAGCAGATGGGATGCAGCAGAAAATCGAATCAGTGACTTAGAAGACAAGATAGCAGGGATCACCCAAGTGGAACAACATAAAGAAAAAAGAATGAAAAACATTGAAAATAGTTTAAGAGAGCTGGGGGACAACATCAAATGCAATAACCCAGCAATCATTGGAATACCAGAAGGAGACGAGAGGGAGCAAGGGATTGAGAACATATTTGAAGTAATAATGTCTGAAAACTTCCCTAACCTGGCAAAGGACATTGAAATACAAGCCCAGGAAGTGCAGAGAGTTCCAACCAGGATGATCCCAAACAGGCCCACACCAAGACATATTATAGTGAAAATGGCAAGGGTTAAGGACAAAGACAGAATCCTTAAAGCAGCAAGGGAAAGGAAGCAAGTTACTTACAAGGGTACCCCCATAAGATTATCAGCTGACTTTTCTACAGAAACTCTGCAGGCCAGAAGAGAGTGGCAGGAGGTTTTCAAAGTGATGAAAAATAAAGGCCTTCAACTGAGATTGCTGTATCCAGCAAGGTTATCATTTAAAATTGAAGGTGAGTTAAAGAGCTTTCCAGAAAGGAATAAGTTAAGGGAATTCATTACCACCAAGCCAGCTTTGCAGGAAATGTTAAAAGGGCTTCTTCAAGTAGAAGAGAAAAACAACCTAACTAAGAAAGACTAGAAACACAAATAACAAAATGGCAATAAATACACACCTATCAATAATCACATTAAATGTAAATGGATTAAATGCTCCAATAAAAACACATAGGGTGGCTGAATAGATAATAAAGCAAGACCCCAACGTATGCTGTATACAAGAGAATCACCTCAGATCAAGACTCATTCAGGCTGAAAGTAAAGGGATGGAGTAAAATATTTCATGCAAATGGAACTGAGAAAAAACCTGGAGTAGCGATACTTACATCAGATAAAATGGACTTTAAATTGAATAATATAACAAAGGACAAAGAAGGACACTTCATAATAATGAAGGGATCGATCCAACAAGAGGACATAACCCTAGTAAACATCTACGCACATAATATAGGAGCTTCTGAATATTTCAAACAGATATTGTCAGACATAAAGACAGATCAACAGTAACACTATTGTAATAGGAGATTTCAACACCCCATTTTCACCAATGGACAGATCCTCAAGACAGAAAACCAAACGGACATAGTGGCCTTAAATGACACTGGGCTGGAGATCTGGTGTTGAGCTGGGGTCCCTTGCTCCTCTATGGGACAGCCCTCCCAATTTTCATCTGCCACACGAAGGTGGAGCCAGCCTGTTTCATGTCTCTGCCGCTCATACCAGTCTTGATGTGGCATCTTCTTTATATCCTTAGTTGTAAAACTTCTGTTCAGCTAGACTTCAAATGGATGATTGTTCTATAATTTATTGTAATTTTGATGTATTTATGGGATGAAGCCAGCAGGGTGTTTACCCGACTCTGCCATCTTGGATCTCTCCTGTCTGTGAGTCTGTTTCTGTTTTTTAGATTCCACATATAAGTGAAATCATATAGTATTTGTCTTATTATGTGTGGCTTATTTCACTAAGCTTAATAATACCGTCTAGACCCATCCATGTTGTCACAAATGGCAATATTTTATTCTTTTTCATTGCCGAGTAATATTCCATTATATATATATTCCATTTTATATATATTCCATCTAATATTATATATATATTCCATATATAATATTCCATTATATATATATATATATATATATATATATATATATATATATATATATATATATATATATTCCTCGGAGAAGTCATGATGCATGTTTCCAAAAGACAACAGTAGTTCATTTTTGGAAGTACTAGAGTCATTCTCATGTATGTTATTGCTATGTCATTTAATAGCTGACAGTTCTAGCTTCATTCTAAAAAAAAATGAGTGATTTGGTTGAGATTTGGAAATTTTACAAGTTGAAGATGGAAGACCAAACTATACATTTTGCCATATTTTATTGTTTTACTTCCATAAAGGGAAAAATGCACTTCAAGCTTGTGAAAAATTGCATAAAGTTTATGATGACAATGCTCTACAACAATGTTAGTGCCAATGATGGTTCACGAAGTTCCATGCCGGTGATTTTGATCTCAATTACACTCCTTGGTCAGGGAGGCCCATTGAGGTTAATGCCAACAAAATAAAGGCATTGATCAAGTCAAACCAACGTTACACAATACAAGAGATTTCAGAAACATTGAACATCCACCAATCAAGCATTCACGACCACCTGAAGAAGCTGAGATATATAAGCAAGCTCGATATTTGGGTGCTGCATGAACTCAAAGAAGTTTATTTGACAGCATGTATAAACATCTGCAATATGCTCATTCAACGTGAGGAAAACGATCCTTTTTTGAAGCAACTGATAATTGGTGATGAGAAATGGATTGTTTACAACAATGTGGTGTGGAAATGGTCTTGGTCCCAATGTGATGATTCACCTCAAAGGACATCGAATGCAGACATTCATCAGAGGAAGGGTATGCTCTCAGTGTGGTGGGATGTTAAAAGTGTCGTGTTTTTTGAGCTCCTACCATGGAACCAAACAATCAATTTGAATGTGTACTATTGGCAATTGGACAGTTTGAACAAATCCATTATCCAGAAATGTCCAGAACTTGTTAATGGTAAAGGAGTTGTGTTCCATCGCGACAACATGAGACCACACACAAGTTTGATCACCGTCAAAAATTATTGAAGCTTGGTCCAGCCGAGTGGCGCATTAGTTGGGAGTTGGCTTGGAACACCAGCGGCCCCGGTTCAGATCCCACATATGAGGGCCTGTGACATGCCCTGTACAACTAAGATGGTGAACAACTCGACCTGGAGCTGGGCTGTGCGAGTTCCTGTGACAGTGTAAGCTGCAGCCCCTGCTGCAGTGAGCTGCCATAAGCTACAGTGAGTCGCCAGCAGCCAGAGTGAGCGGCCAGTAGGCAGCCGGAGTGAGCTGCCAATAGCAGCAGTGAGCGGCCATCCAGAGGCTGGTGAGGGACTGCCTCACCCGGGAAGAGCACTATGATAATACCAACAAGGACCGGTGAAGCAACGTCCTCCACAACTAGACTGAAGAACAGAAAGACAGCAACTTGTCTGTTCCCCTTCCTCGATTCCCCAATGCTGTTCCCCTCCCCCAATTTCCCAATAAAAATCTTTAAAAACAAAACTATTGGAGCTTGGATGGGATGTTTTGCCACATCCACCATACCCACCTGACCTGACCTTGTGCCATCAGACTTCCACTTGTTCAATTCAGATGATGCTGTAAATCAGCACATTGTTCAGTTTTTGGCAAATATAGACAGCTTCTTCCATGAACAAGGAATTATGAAGCTCACTGAAAGATGGCAAAAGATTATCGAACAAAATGGACAATAGATCATTGATTGATCTTTGTTCTTTATATAAATAAATGACCTTTGATAAACAAAACCATATATATATATATATATATATATATATATATATATATATATCTGAGAGAGAGAGAGAGAGAGAGAGAGAGAGAGAGAGAACTAGGTTGCTTCCATATTGTAATAATACTATTGTAAATAATACCGCGATTAACATAGGAGTGCGTATTTCTTTTCGAATTAGTGTTTTCATTTTCTTTGGATTAGAAAAAGTGGAATGCAAGATTACATGTTAGTTCTGTTTTTTTGTGTTTTGCAGAATCTCCATACTATTTCCCATAGTGACTTCACCAATTTACAATCCCACCAACAGTACATGTGGGTTCCCTTTTATCTACATCCTGGCCAACACTTGTTATTTGTTGACTTTTTGATAATAGCTACTCTGACAGTGTGAGGTGACATCTCATTGTAATTTTGATTTGCCTTCTTTTTTTTGAGGGCAGTGTCACTGGCCCTCACATGTGGGACCCGAACCGGGGCTGCTGGCTTCCCAAGCCAGCGCCCAACCACCGTGCCACTCAGCCGGCCCAATTTGCATTCTCTTGATAATGAATGATGTTGAGTACTATTTCATGTACCTGTCAGCCATCTGCATATCTTTTTTGGAGAACTGTCTATTCATGTCTTCTGCCTATTTTTTGACTGTAGTAAAGAGCTTGGCTTGCATTACAAATGCTGTAGAAATACACTCATGGCTTATAAGCTACAGACCTACATGGCATGATTCATTTTTTTTAGAAAAAGATATTCTGAGATATCAATGAAGAATGTACTCTAGGGATCAAGAATAGAGAGAGGAGTCCATTACAAATCTTATACTAAAACAATATGGGAAATGTATTAAAGCACAGAAAAGAAAATTATTTTTGCTTTGATATAACCATTATTATGACTCTAGTGAGTTTGCTTCCCATTTACTTATATAAACAAAAAATAAATTATACGGCATAGAGAATATAGTCAATAATATTGTAATAACTATATATAGTGCCAGGTGGGTGCTATACTAATTGAGGGGATCACTTCATAAATTATATAAATGTCTAACCACAATGCTGTACAATTGAAACTAATATAAAATAATATTGAATGTCAACTGTAATTGTAAACTTTAAAAACAAAAATTATAATATGCACATTATTTTGCAACTTGCTTTTTGTTTTAATGTTTTAAAGCTACTTTTAATAGAACTTCATGGAAAGAGAAAAAGCAGACGGTATGTAAGTATTTTCTACTTCCCTGTTTAACTGGGCATGGGGCTGTTTCTTGTTTGTACCTCACTAGCTCTCCTCTAACTACAGCACTTCTTCTTATGGTCCATACAGGTCCAGATAAATGGATGATAGATGAAGGGGCCTGTCTGTAGTATAATAGTAGCAGCATCCATAAAATATATTATCCTTTAATCTTTGATTCTCTGAAATTGTAACTTTCTTTTTTATTTTTATTTTTTTAAAGGGAATACCAGTAGTGCATTTTTTTTTTCTTAAGATATTATTGGGGAATTGGGGGAGGGGAACAGCACTGGGGAATCGGGGAAGAGGAACAGACAAGTTGCTGTCCTTTTGTTCTTCAGTCTAGTTGCGGAGGACGTTGCTTCACTGACCCATGTTGGTATCGTCATTGCATTCTTCCCGGATGAGGCAGATCAGTCGCTGGCCTCTGGATGATCACTCCCCGCAGCTCTTGGCAGCTCACACTGGCTGCCAGCCACTCACGCTGGCTGCTGGCCACTCACTGTAGCCTATGGCAGCCCACTGCAGCAGGGGCTGCAGCCTATACCGTCTCCGGGGCTCGCACAGCCCAGCTCCAGGTGGAGCTGTTGTTAGCTGTAGAGGGCAGTGTCACTGGCCCTCATATGTGGAATCCGAACCAGGGCTACTGGCATCCCAAAATCAGCTCTTAACCAATGTGCCACTCTGCCGGCCCTTTTAACTTTCTATAATCTTCACTACTCTATCCCAGAGTCTTTGTGTCTCGCTGCTCCCCCATGCCCCACATACTTGAATCAGCCCATCTGGACTTCTCTGAAAATATCTTATATTCCTTTTTAGAGCCACTGAATGGCATAACTATAAAAAAAACCTCAGAGAACATAAAACCCAATCTTCTCATTTGACAGAAGAGAACACTGAGCCTCAGAAAAGGCTAATTATTTGTGTCCAGTCACAACAAATGAGCACCAGAGCATGGACTAGGCCTTGGATCTCATAACTCTCAGGCCAGTGCTCTTTCCTCTATAGCAGCAATACTTGCCCTGACAATTATCAGCAAATCCAGCTGCCAGGACATGTTCATCAGTAACAGATTCAGGGCCAGAGAGGGAAAAGATACAGGACAGAACCCAAGTGTGAAGGACTATAAACAATTAATATTCTCACTGGGGTAATGATTACCATTTTGTTAACTCAAGGTTAGTTTAGATTCGAGGTTAGTGTGTAGGGAACTCTGGTGAATTGGGTTCATTCTACAACTTTATTATTTACTTTCCTCTCAAGTCTCTCTCTCTCTCTCTCTCTCTCTCTCTCTCTCTCTCTCTCTCTCTCTCTCTCTCTCTCTTTCTCTCTTTCTGTCTTCTAAGGGCAGTGTCACTGGCCCTCATATGTGGGATCTGAACCTGGGCCACTGGCATCCCGAGCCAGCTCTTAACCATCGCGCCACTCGGCTGGCCCTTTCTGTCTTCTTTTTTAAAACTTGACTCATGGCAGCTCTTTGTCTGTAGCCACCCTGAGTCAAATTTTGTGTGTTACTTAAACATCAAATTTATAAATTGTGTCAAACCAAGATATGAAGACATAATCACTGGTAATAGAATTCGGAGATTTCAATGAGAGTGAGTTCCAATTTCCATGAAAATAGTTATCTCACCTAGGGCTTATCTATATATGACCTAGATTAGATGTGTCCATGAATCAGATATTAGATATTAGATATTGAGAGTTCTATTTTTATACAGAGAAGTAGAGGTTCTGCTTGCATTGGGAGCCAGCTCATATAAATTCTTTTGACTGCTTACAATTTTCTCACATGTGTCTATTTCATTTAAGACACTTCTGAACACTCCTCCTGCCATATACCATTTTTATTTTCTTGTTCTATTTATCATGTAGATCTCAAACCAGAATTCATAGGCTGTATGCTGAAGATGTCAAAAGAAAAGGTTATTCCATTTTCTTTCACTATCCCCGTCTTGCATCCTGCAAGCTTAACTGAAGATTAATGAAATGCAGTATTAGAATCACATAGAAAAGATGCAATAAAAAGCCAACTCTTTAGTAGTACCAACTACACACAATATAGATTGCTATCACTATGATGTTTTGCACACCTATTAGGTGTCATGCATTGTACTAAGAGTTTTCATGTACTTGCATATGTTCTCTTTATCTTCATTGCAAACCTGTGAAGTCAAGTAACCATGAAATATCAAATAGTTAATGGTGAAGTTGATATTTAAGCCCAGAATTGACCAACTTTAATGCCCAAGGAAAGGTGGAAATAAATAATTCCTCACTATTGAAAATAAAAATAGCAGAGATAAAGTGATGTTAGCCTGTTAGGCAAAGTGAGGTTTGATTCACTATTCTGGTGTTCAGTCAGCTAAAATTGATCTAATGTGAACTTTGGGTGTTGCATGTGTTAAGATAGCAATTAGCAATATCTTCTTAACTTGAAGTATTAAATTTTTATCCTAATGAGAATTTTAAAAAGCAATTTAAAAAGGAGAAATTAACTTCATTGAAATATTAGAGCTGAAAGGGAGATTAGAGAGCATGTATTACATCTCCTTGGTTTTAAAAAAAGGAAATAAAAACCTAGAGAAAGACAGTGACTTACTCAAGGTTCCAAAGACAGTAACTATCTCTGCTTCACAATGCTGATATAGACATATTGGAGAACACTCCATTTTTCTTCCTGGGGCTTTGTTGTTATTTAAATTAATATAATTTGAATAATTGTAAAGCAAATATATAAACAAGTAAGTACCCACAAAATAAATCAATTAATCATCAACTATTTATAGATTGTTTACCTGGTGCCCAAGTCCTGTGCTAAACTATGTTGTAAGAAATAGAAATGAATATGAATATCCCTGCCTCTAGGGAACTCAGAATTTACTCAGGAAATAAACTACAAATACCATATGCAAAAGGTAGCATAAAGTAGTGGAAAGAGAACAGGACTAGGAATCAGGATACCTGAATCTGAGTCCCAATTCTAACACCACTTATTGTGGGATCATTTACTATAAGGCTCTGGCAGTACTTTGGCTCTGTTTTTCCCCTTGAAATGAGGACATTTGGCAGTGGCTACATCATGGAATGGTATGGGGTAAGGGGAAGGAAAAGGTTTTCAGTTCTGCCTCTTTTCATCTTTCATTGTATAATATTGACAAATACCATTTTCTTTCCTTTTTGTTTTTTAACTTTATTGGGGAACAGTGTGTTTTTACCAGAAACCATCAGCTCCAGCTCAAGTTGTTGTCCTTCAATCTTAGTTGTGGAGGACACAGCTCAGCTCCATGTCCAGTCGCTGTTCTCAATCTAGTTGTGGGGGAGTGCAGCCCACCATCCCATGTGGGAGTCAAACCAGCAACCTTGTTGTTAAGAGCAAGTGCTCTAACCAACTGAGCCATCCAGCTGCCCACTGGCAGTTCAGTGGCAGCTCAGCTAAATTGGCTGTCTTCAATCTAGTTGCAGAGGGCACAGTTAATTTGCCCTGTGGGAATCGAACTGGCAACCGTGTTGCTCAGAGCTCGTGCTCCAACCAACTCAGCCACCCTGCTGCCCCACAATTGCCATTTTCTTGATTCTGCATTTGTATGTCTCCTGATAAACTCCCCTCTAGTCTCTGACTCTTTTCACCTGGATTGACATTTTTTTTAAATTAAAGTTTATTGGGGGCCAGCCGAGTGGTGCAGTGGTTAAGCACTGGCTTGGGACGCCAGTGGCCCCAGTTCGGGTCCCACAAAAAATAAATAAAAATAAATAATTTTTTGGGGTAACAATTTTTAACAAAGTTACATAGATTTCGGGTTTACAATTCTGTAATAATACATCATCTATATATCACATTTTGTGTTCATCACCCAGAGTCAGTTCTCCTTCCATCACCATATATTTGATCCCTTTTATCCTCATCTACCACCCTCCCCCCTTCCCTCTGGTAACCACTAAACTATTGTGTGTGTCTATGAGTTTTTGCTTTTCCATTTATTTGTGTTGTTCCTTTGTTGTTTTCAGTCTTATACATCACATATCAGTGAAATCATATGATTCTCAACTTTTTCTGTCTTATTTCACTTAGCATAATAATCTTAACATCCATTCATGTTGTCGCAAATGGCACTATTTCATCTTTTTGTATGGCAGAATAGTATTCCACTGTGTATATATACCACATCTTCTTTATCCAATCATCTATCAAAGGATTTTGCTTGTTTCCAAGTCTTGGCCACTGTAAATAAGCTGCAATGAATAACGGAGCACATATATCTTTACAGGTAAATGTTTTCAGATTTTTTGGGTAGACATCCAAGAGAAGAATTGCTGGGTCACATGGTAATTCTATTTTTAATTTTTTTAGAAATCCCCACACTGCTTTCCATAGAAGCTGCACCAATCTGCATTCCCACCAACAGTGTATGAGGGTTCCTTTTCCCCCATAGCCTCTCCAACACTTGTTATTATTTGTCTTGTGGATGATCGCCATTCTAACTGGTGTGGGGTGATATCGCATTATGGTTTTTATTTGTATTTCTCTGATGATTAGTGATGTTGAGCATTTTTTCATGTGTCTATTGGCCATTTGTATGTCCTTTTTGGAGAAATGTCTACTCAGGTCCGCTGCCCATTGACACTCTTAAACTCTTATTATATAGAGACAATTTCTACGTATCCTTTCTTTTTTTATTTTTAAAGTTTTTATCAGTTACAGTTGACATTCAATATTATTTTTATTAGTTTCAGGTGTACAGCATATATATCTAGACATGTATATAATTTATGCAGTGATTCCTCTGATCAGCCTAGTACCCACCTGGCACTATACATAGTTGTTACATTACTGACTATATTCTCTATGCTGTACTTTACATCCCTGTGACTATTTTGTAACTACCAATGAGTATTTCTTTTTTTTTTTTGAGGGCAGTGTCACTGGCCCACATATGTGGGGCCCGAACCAGGGCCGCTGGCTTCCTAAGCCAGCACTTAACCACCGCACCACTCGGTCTGTCCCCAATGAGTATTTCTTAATCTCTTCACCCTTTTCACCCAGTTCCTCTGTCTAATATGATGAGTTAAGAATAATAGGTGTGGCCCAGCCAACTGGTGCTACAGTAGCACAAAAGGAAAGAGACATAACTGAGTGTGATAGGAATAGAGATATATTCCTGAATCAGGTGGGATCTAAGGTAAAAGATCCTGGAATTTTAATGGAGTAAAAGGTGTCTTCTCGAAAGAGGGGTCAGGAGGTACCGAGATGGAAAAACCTAGAAGAGAGTGAAAAACTAACGTCTGTAGTGGAAAAGTGGATGTAGTTAGGGTGAGTAAAGGAGGCTAGGTCTAGACTTGATCACATTGTAGGACCCAGCATTATTGAAACTGGGTTAATAGAAGAGTAACTGTGGGAGGGAGTAGAAGGCCATAAAAGGACCACATCAGCCTAGCACCAAAATAGGAGAGGGCATACAAAGTACCTTAACCATTGTTATTGGTTATTGGTAGCTTTTTGCCAGGTCAAGCACTTTGGGTTTTTCTACCATTGGCAGTGGACATCAAAGGAGATGCATATATTGGAGTAGGAGTCTAAGAGGTGATAATACAATTTGAGGTCTATATGCAACCAGCTTATAAGCTGTTTAAAAAACGTTGGGTCCTAGAATGTGATCAAGGCAGTAACTTCGCATTGACGTTCAGGTAGGACAAACCCACAGATATACAATAACTGGGCAGCCACCACTAGCCAAGGAGAAGAATGTCCTAGAGAAGGCAGAGCAACTACAGAAAGGCAAACTAGAAGTAGAGCTGTAAAGGAAGCAAGAGCAGGACCAGGTTTCAGGCTCCTAGAGGAAACACAAAAAGGTGGCATCATAAACAACTTGGATGAAGCTCACACAAGTCTGATTTTATGAGTACTTTATTGAATCTATTGGAAATAAAGATTTAGGAATACAGTTGAGAGAGTGGAAGAGTAACTGATCATGTGAGATATTATTATTCTGCACCTACTCCATCACACATCCACTTCCCTACTGAGAAAAGAAGACATACATAATTCTTTGTTAATAACAAAAATCACAACATGAAAACAAAAATAAATCAAACTTTTAGAAATATTTTGTTTTAATATTTAATACACAGCTTATAAACACATTTTACAAAACTACTAAAGTCAGAGACTACTGTAATATGGTAACCTATTTAACTGAGAGTGAGCCAGACTTTGGCCTCATTTGTATTCAATAAATTCAACTAACCTGCCAAGATACAATGATTTTAGTGGCAGATATGCGTTTAATATGTATATCAAATATCATGTTTTATAATTTAAATTTATGCAATTATATGTGTTAGTTATTCCTCAGTAAAGTTGGGAGAAACACTCTCTTCTCAGGTCTTTAACTCCTAGTTGTTATAGTAATTAAAGGCAGAGAGAATGAATGCATAAATCTTGTGACATTTATTGATGTCAACTTTATAAGGACTATTCTTTTGGATATCTAACTAATCACTATGTATTATCTTTTAAGTCACTCAACATGCATTTATTGAACAACATGTACAATTTGTGTGTTGCTGATAGAACTAGATTAACTATATGATCACCATATATCAACAGATTCTCTAATTTATACCCACAATGCAGTCGTCCATAATGAGAGAAATATGTAAGCCTTCTTTAACCTAGTAATGGAAACTAACTACCAAAATCTTAATATCCCTGTAAGAATTTGGGTTCATTTTCAATGTTATAGAGTACAACATACAAGATCTGATAATTCAGTTCAAAAACTCAACCTAGAAAAAATGCTACATACCTCATTGCTGAATATCACTACTGTCAACTTCAAAGTACTTCACTTGGGAAGCTATGCACTGATGCCAGTGCCTAGTCCACCCTTCAAAGCAATTTTGGAACTCTTTTACTGGAATGGCCATCAGAGCTGTCAGCATACCCTTGATGTCCTGAATGTCATCAAAGTGTCTTCCTTTCAACATTTCCTTTATCTTCTGGTAAAGAAAGAAGTCACTGGGGGCCAGATCAGGTGAATAGAGAGGGTGTTCCAATGTAGTTATTTGTTTACTGGATGAAAACCCCCCACAGCCAGTGCAGTTTGAGCTGGTGCATTGTCTTGATATAACAGCCATGAATTGTTGAAGAAAAGTTCAGGTCATCTAACTTTTTCATGCAACCTTTTCCATACTTCCAAATAGCAAGCTTGGTTAACTGTTTTTCCAGTTGGTATAAATTCATAATGAATAATCCCTCTCATATCAAAAAAGATTAGCAACATCTTTGCAACAAGTTTGTGAACTTAATAGTCAGACCTCATATTATACTATCCTTGATGAGTATTCTCAAGGACTTTACTGTTTAAAGGAAATAATGTGGTTTTACAGTGAAGTAAGATTTAAGCTGAATCTTAAATAATTTATAAGACTAGGTAGATTGAGAGAAGAAACAAAAACATACGATAGAGAAACAGTGTAAGCAAAAGCAGAAGTGTGCATATTTGATGATTTTTCAGGAACCTTTGGTTTTTTGCATATTTAATATTTATGCAGATTTGATTATTCAATATGTTTAACCAGATTAGTGATTGTAGAGCTGTACTGATGAAGGAAGCAATTTGAACATTTAAATGCCCCTCAACAAATGTATTCATGTCCAAACAGTGCTGCTAGGTAACCTATTCCTGCCCTCAGCTCTCCCGTTTACTACTGTAGGTTCCTCTAGATTTGTTTGAAATACATTCTTTCCCAAAGTTCTGAAGACCTTGCCTTCCTACAGAATTCATCCATAAGAGACACTGCCTGTGCCCTATTATATCTTCATTGTTTCCCTACGGCTATGGTGAATCTCTGATATTTTATTTCTTTAGAGATCTTGAACCCTAATCATAGCTCACTCATTGTGGGGGACAAGGTAAATGGCTCATTTTGTTACTGTCACGGGCCTCAGCCAGTATTGCTTTAACCCTGGGAACTATTTCAAACCTTCATATTTTCTATGCTAATAGGTTTAGAATACTTAATAATACCCACTTTGTTGTTATGGGTTGAGGGGAATCTTTATCTCCCTTCCCTGATTCCTTTCTTAACACTAATTCTCCCTGTGTCCTTATGTTTAAGTAATCATTCTAGTTTAAAAATAATTCTCATCTACACTTCTCATTGGATCTTTACAAAAGTCTTGTGAATTAGAAAAGGTAGAGATTATTATCACCACATTGCTGATGAGGAAACAGCTTCAAAGTGGTATAATGTTTTGCTCAAGATCACACAATTAAGAAAAGGGTAGATATAGTACTAGAACACAAGACTATCTAATTATAATCAATTAGTTATAGCTGCAGACACAAGGCTGCCATTCTTGGAAATCCTGCATTACAGTATTTTGTGGAACAGGGAATAGAAGGACAGGGTTGGCTATTTGCCTGCCCCAGAAACACTGGATCAGTATGACTGCACATAGCCCTTCCTATAGAAGTAGCAGTAAATTGGAGCTTTCTAGAGAATTTTGATAACCAGTCTGTTTTCTTTGCTTATCCAAATATTTTGGATAATGTTTATTGCTCATGATAACAATAGGCCACCTTTCAAAAAAAACCACAAAATTAATGTATTTTAAATAGGACTTCAAATACATAGGGAATTTCTACCCAATGCCCTTAAAGTAAGAGGGAGCAAGGGCCATAGTGAGCAGATATTTTCTTAAGAGAATTTTGGAAAACAGAAACCTCCAGAAGAGAAAAAGTCATGATTTTTGGAAATTTAAATTACACACACACACACACACACACACACACACACACACACACACACACACTGGTGGTATTTATATTCCAAGAATTTTTTGGTGTCATAAATAGCTAGCCACACCTTGGCCAACTGGAACTCAAATATCTGGCAACCTCAGCTATCCAAACACAGCTGACAGAATCAGAAAGGAAGCAAAATAGTTCTGCATAACCAAAATAGCTCTCATAAAGTCCATAAACTAAAACCCATATACTTTATTCCATAGGAGATTTTCCCTTTTCCACACACATCCTGTCCAAATAAAATAAAATAAGCAGTCTTCACTCATTTTTTTAAAATTTAAACTGTCACAACTAGCTTGATTACTGTATTTTCAAAACCATACTATATTAGAAAGCATTAATTGAAATTATAGGGCCTTCATTAGGTAGTCCTACTGACAATGGCAAGAAGTAAGAACAGTCTGAAAAAGTGGAGAAAGAAGCACTTATACAATCAAATATATAAGCACTAATAACTCACAGAGCTATTTTAGTGTAGCTACAGGCAATTATACAGATATCAATAGCTCTGAGAGAAGCAAATGTGTGTGTACAGTATAACAACTGATGTTTCTAATAATGACCCTCAATCATCTTGAAAATATTACATTAAATGTTAGAGTTCAAGCTCTTTTAAAATAATAACAATGACATTAATACTAATCATAGCAAAAGCACTCATTTATAAAGTGATTTAGAGTTTAGAAAGTGCATTCCAAAAAGTATGTCTCATATTGACATCACCTAGTCTAACTCCCTTATGGACAGGTAATAAAAATGAAACCCAAAGCGAAGTAACTTCCTCAAAGTCACATAGCTTTTCAGTGCTAGACCTGAAACTAGGATCCTAGTTTTCTGAAACTGGATTAATGCTTCTTTCATACATCATGTTCTCATGTTTAAAACAACTGCTTAAGTGGGTAGGGTAGGAAAGAATATAATTTAGAAAAATTTCCACCTAAAATGGTGTTTTTAAATATTTAGGTACTTAAAGAGATACTCAATCATTTCTATAGTGTACAACTGTCTAAAATACAGATCCGTAGAGGACTTCAGAGAATCTAAGTTTTACCCTGTTTTTTTCTCCCCCTGTGAAATGTTATCCATTTTTGTTTTAGTAGGCAATCACTATTATAAAAATAAGTTAACACAAATAAGACATTTTGTGAATTTTCAATTGTGTAAAGATAAGTATTTATGCCATCATGTACTCTTAATGATGAGGATATGTTTTAAGAAATGCATAGTTGTACAAAAATCAATGATTAAGTGATTTCATAGTTGTACAAAAATCATTGAGTGTACTTACACAAACCTAGATATAGCCAATTACACACTTAAGCTATATGGTATAATGTATTGCTCCTAGGCTATAAGTCTATACAGCATGTTACAACACAACAACAACACAGAACAACACAAGATTCAATCAAGTACAAGAGAAAATGATGCAACCAAGAGACGCAGTAAACATGAGATATATAAGCCTGCTGCCAATGTTAGACAGCATACTGTTTTACAGTAAACTTCTTTTTTCATAAATAGAAAAGTACACTCTAAAAAATAATAAAGATATAGTATAGTAAATACATAAACCAGTAACATAGTCATTTATTATCATTATCAAGTATGTACTATACAGAATTATATGTGCTATACTTTTATATAACTGACATCATAGTAGGCTTGTTTACACTAGCATCACCACAAAAATGTGAGTAATGCATTACACTATGATGTTATGATAGCTATGACATCACTAGGAGTTGAGAATATTTCAACTCTTATAACCTTATTAGATCACCATCGTATATGTGGTCTAGCATTGACTGAAACATTATTCGGTGCATGACTGTAATTTTATATAACTAACCAGTGCTTTTTAAAATACTATCTTAATAAAACCCAATATATGAAAATTTAAATTTCAAATTTTCCAATGTGTATGGTTTGTATTACAAAATGATTTAAACACATAAAATTTTTCAATAGCAATTTTTCATTTTGCATTTATAATAAATTCAATCCATCAATGTCCCCGTTACATACATCTTTACTTGTGAGAAATGAGGTACACCTGAAAAATTATGTGCATGTGTATGAATCTTCATTAAATCATTGTTTAAAACTATCAAGCAAAATTTTGACTGAGGTTGTATATAGGTGAATTAATATAGTCAGACCATGGTATGGTTGGTTTTAATAAACAAATATAACAAAATATTTTCTAAATGAGTGCCAATATACAAAAGCACGCATCACGTGCTTTTCTCATAACGCCGATTAATATTAATAAACTTTTCCTCTTTAGTCTACTTTCTTCAAGTAGTGTATATTTTCTAAATAAAACTAGGACAATGTTGCTCTCCTGTACGTTTTTAAATGTTTGGAAAATTCAACTATGTCCACCTGTTTCAAATTTACATTTTTTTTTCAAAAGAAGATGAAAAAACTGGAACCATTGGGCTGGCCGAGTGGCGCGGTGGTTAAGCGCTGGCTTGGGATGCCAGTGGCCCTGGTTCGGGTCCCACATATGAGGGCCAGTGACACTGCCCTCAAAAAACAAACAAATGAACAAACAAACAAACAATTGGAAGCATTGCTGAGGAAGAGGTGCATAATTCATCCTGTTGTTCATCACTTTCTGTAAAGAAAAATATTTTCTTATGTTCTCCATAGAACAATATATTTCCATTTGGACAGAAAATATAAGCATGAATAGTTCCTTTGGGAGGATCATTTTGAGAATGAAGGAAGAAGGCCATATTTTGCTAAGTCATTCAACAACACCATTTTTTAAGAAAAATCTTCAACGTGACATAGCTAAATTGATAGAGCATATAGATCATTCTAGCTAATTGTTTGATTACATTGTCTTGGAATCATCCAATAATTCAAGAGAGATAGTTTGAAGATCCTCCTTCCTGTGATGAATTTCCAAAACACTGTCCTCACATCTCACACACGACTGAAGAACCAAGCCACTATGTTCTGAAAATCTATCACGAAATTCTGAGGTCATAAAATAATATACAACTGGATCAAGACAGCAATTCAGATTTGCAAGACACAGGGAAATGATGTGGAAGCATAGAGTACTCTTAATAAAGGAGCAATTTGAAAAGACATGTTGCTTCACCATCATAAAGAGTGGGAAGTTGAGGTGGTAGGGGGTAAAACACACAATGAACACCACTGCACACATCATGACCATCCACAAAGCCTTTTTCCTCTCTTTGGTATTCTGAGGGGGAACTTGAAATTCCTGTAAAGACTTTCTTGTTTTCCATGTGCAATAAGTAATAATTATAACAGGTAATACAAACCCTCCAAGTTCAGCTACAGTTACCATGCCAATGGAGGAAGCCATGCTAAGGTGTTGAATGCCTAAATCTGCAAAGCAGGATTCAGTGTTGTTGGTTAAGCCAGTACTTCTCAGAATTGGAAGGGGCAAACAAGCAGTGCCCACGATGATCCAGATGGCAGCACTGATGCCTACATCATACCTACGTTTCCAGGCTCTGGCCTTGAATGGCTTGAGGAGAAAGAAACACCTCTGAAGGCTGATGCATGTCAGGAAGCAAATGCTGGCATACATGTTGAGATACTTCAGGTAGAAGCACAGCAGGCAAAGGGTCCTCTGGAAAGGCCAGTGGTGGCTTATGTAATAGTAAATCCGGAGAGGTAAGGACAGCACATGGGCAAGGTCAGCCACAGAGAGGTTGATCATGAAAATGATGGCTTTATTTTTCTTGTTAATGAAGCGGCACAGAACCCACAAGGCTGCACTGTTGGCCAGAAGACCAGGGATGAATATGACGATGTAGGTGGTTGCATAGAGAGAGTACTGAAATGACATTTGAAGATCAGTGCACTTTGTTCTTGTACTGTTTGTGCTGTTACTTCCCATCTTGAGGATGTATGTTTCTTCCTTAAGGAAAGCATGAGAGTGATGATTTCTGCAGAAAATAAAGTAAAAATAGCAGCAAGGGTATGTGAGTTTATATTTGGGAATACAAATATACTTGCTTCCTACCAAAGAAGTATTCAAATGTGAACTTTCATAGATTCAAAAGGTGTTTTCTATGTAAATTGAAAATATCATACCAATCTAACAATGGATAACAGTATTCTGGAAGATATTTTCAGGAATCAAAAAGATCGCTATTTTGGCAATAATCTTAGTCAGGTTTTTCCCTTAGTAATCAGAGAGAGTAATCAAATTTGCAGAGACAACCAATAAGCAAGAACTCACTAGAAAATAGCCCCAAACATACATTCCAACACTCTTGAGGGTATCCACATTTCAACTTTTCAGTTGTGTCCATATATATTTTAAGTTTGGAATCTGGCTGATTTCCCTATTCTCATCCCTGGGAGAGGAAAAGTTTAATCCATTTTAAATTACCATTTTATAAGGGTTTAACTGAGGTGAAGCTACAAATCCTTGAGTATGAAACACTGGATAAGAGTCTGGGGAAGTGCTAGCAGGTCACCAGTCCTTGGAAGCATAGGGGCTTGGAAAAGATGGTGCAGCTTAGATAACATTTGTCACCTTCAGAATTTTGGTGAGGGCAAAATTAGTCCTATTTATATGTCGTGCCACTTTCCAGAAGCTTCTATAACTTTAAGAATATGTGTTTATTTACAGAATTATAATAGTTTCAGACATTCACATTTTTTGAGACTACACTTGCAACCATTTCAAGAAACTACTAGAGTATGAAGAACTAGAGGGTATCTGGCGGTAGATATGGCAAAAGTGTTATTTCTACTTCAGTTCTCAGGGCAAACTCACTGAAAATTTATTCATAGAAATTATCCCATTTAAAAATATTTTTAAAAGTACAGTTGGCATACAATATTGCATTAGTTTCAGCTGTACAACATAGTGATTAGACATTTATGTACCTTTAGAAGGGATCACCCTGGTAAGTTTAGTACCCATCAGACAGCATACTAGTTATTATAATATTATTGACTATATTGTCTAAGCTGTACTTTACATGCCTGTGACTATGTTTATAACCAGCAATATGTATTTCTTCATCCTTTTCACCTTTTTTGCACCCCCAACCTCTCTTCCACTTTGTGATAATCAGTTTGTTCTCTGTATCTATGAATGTGTTTTCTTTCTTTTTTTTGTATTATTTTTATTCTTATTAATAGTTACAGATGTACAAAACAATGCAATAGTTATCTTTTTCAACACTTACAAAGTGGCCATCCCCACCCCCATTCCTGGCCCCCCACACCCAATATCACACATATCTATTACAATTCCATTGAATCCATCACCACACTATAATCCATATCCCATTACTATATATGTGTTAAATTATAGTCAACGTCCAATATTATTCAGCGGCAGCTTCAGATGTACAGTGCAGTAGTCAGGCCACTACAGCGTTGATGACGTGGTCTCCTTGACAAGACATGAGTCCATCAGGTCCCCTAAAAAAACATATTTACAACATTATTGATTATATTCCCTAAACTGTCTCTTCTGTCCCTGCGGTAGTATTGTATTACCAGTTTATGTTGCCTCGTCCTTTCCCCTTCTCCCTCACGCCAACCCCCATCCCATCTAGCCCTCATCAGTTTTTCCTTTGTGTCCCTAAGATTATTTCTGTTTATTTGGCTCATTTATTCAGTTCTTTAGATTCCACATATAAGTGAGATCATATGGTATCTGTCTTTCTCCGACTGACTTATTTCACTTAGCATAATGTTCTCTAGGTCCATCCATATCGTTACAAATGGTACAATTTCATTCTTCTTTATAGCTGCATAATACTCCATTGTGTAAATGTACCACAGTTTCTTAATCCAGTCATCTACTGATGGGCATTTCGATGGTTTCCAAGTCTTGGCTATTGTAAATAGGAGTGCAATGAACATAGGGGTGCATATATTTTTTTGAATTAGTGTCTTGGGTTTTTTCAGGATATATACCTAGGAGTGGAATTGCTGGATCAAAAAGTAGTTCCAGGGCTGGCCGAGTGGTGCAGTGGTTAAGTGCTGGCTTGGGAAGCCAGCGGCCCCGGTTTGGGTCCCACATATGAGGGCCAGTGACACTGCCTTCAAAAAAAATGTAAAAAAAGGTAGTTCCATTTCCAGTTTTTTGAGATACGTCCATACTGACTTCCATTAGTGGCTGCACCAATCTGCATTCCCACCAACAGTGCAGCAGGGTCCCCTTTTCCCCACAGCCCCGCCAGCACTTGTTTGTTGATTTATTGATGATAGCCATTCTGACCAGAGTGAGCAGGTATCTCACGGTGGTTTTTATTTGCATTTCCCTAATGACCAGTGAGATTGAACATTTTTTCATATGCCTGTTGGCCATCTGTATGTCCTCTTTAGAGAAATGTCTCTTCATATCCTCTGCCTGTTTTTTAATTAGGTTGTTTGTTTTTTGGTGTTGAGTTTCATGAATATTTTATAAATTTTGGATATTAACCCCTTATCAGATATATTATTGACAAATATATTCTCCCATTCAGTGGGCTTCCTTTGTTTTATTGACGGATTCCTTTGTTGTGAAAAAATTTTAAGTTTGATAAATCCCATGTGTTCATTGTTTCTTTTACTTCCCTTGCCTGTGTGGATGTATCAGTTAAAATATTATTCAGGGTAATGTCTGCAAATGTACTCCCAATATTTTCTTTTAGGAGTTTTATAATTTCAGGTCTTACATTTAAGTCTTTAATCCATTTTGAATTTGGTCTTCTATATGGTGTAAGGAGGTGGTCAAGTTTCATTTTTTTTGCACGTGTCAGTCCAATTTTCCCCACACCATTTATTAAATAGACTATCTTTACTCCAATGTAAATTCTTGATGCCCCTGACATAGATTAACTGTCCATATATGACTGGATTTCTTTTGGGCTCACTGTTCTGTTCCATTGATCTATGTGCCTGTTTTTATGTCAATACCATACTGTTTTGATTACTGTAGCCTTGTAGTATGTTTGGATATCTGGTAGCATGATACCCCCGACTTTATTCTTATTTCTCAGGATTGCCAAGACTATTCGGGGTCTTTTGTGGTTCCATACAAATTTTAGGATTAAATTTTCTATTTCTGTGAAAAATGCCCTTGGTAGTTTGATAGGAATTGCATTGAATCTATCTATTGCCTTAGGCAGTATGGACATTTTAACTATATTAATTCTTCGAATCCATGAGCATGGTAGGTGTTTCCATTTATTTGTATCTTCTTTGATTTCTTTCTTCAGTGTCTTATATTTCTGTGAGTACAGATCATTTACTTCTTTGGTTAAATTTATTCCTAGGTATTTTATAGTTCTTGAAGCAATTGTAAATGGGACAGTTTTCTTAATTTCTCCTTCTGTTAGTTTACTATAGGTTTATGCAAATGCCACTGATTACTGAATGTTGATTTTGTATCCTGCTACCTTACTAAATTCGTCTATCAGCTCCAATAGTTTATTGATGGAGTCTTTGGAGTTCTCTATATACAGTATCATGTCAATTGCATATAATGACAATTTTACTTCTTCCTTGCCAATTTGGATGCCTTTTATTTATTTTTCTTGTCTGACTGCTGGGGCTAGAACTTCGAGAACTATGTTGAATAAAAGAGGAGAAAGTGGACAGCCTTGTCTTGTTCCTAATCTTAAGTGGAATGGTTTTAGCTTTTCCCCATTAAGAATGATGTTAGCTGTAGGTTTATAATATCTGGCCTTTATTTTGTTGAGACATGATCCCTGTATTCCCACTTTGCTAAGGGTTTTTAACATAAATGGCTGTTGGATTTTGTCAAATGCTTTTTCTGCATCTATTAAAATGACCATGTGATTTTTATTCTTTATTTTGTTGATGTGGTGTATCACATTATGTGATTTATGGATGTTGAACCAGACCTGCGTACCAAGGATGAAACCAACTTGATCATGATGTATGATCTTCTTAATATATTGCTGAATTCTGTTTGCTAATATTTTATTGAGAATTTTTGCATCTATATTCATCAGGGATATTGGCCTATAGTTTTCCTTATTTGAGCTGTCTTTATCTGGTTTGGAATCAGAGTGATAGTTGCTTCATAAAAAGTATTTGGGAGCCTCCCCTCCTTCTGGATTTTTTGCAATTGTTTGAGAAGAATAGGTGATAGTTCTTTTTTGAATGTTTGATAAAATTCACTTGTGAAGCCATCTGGTCCAGGGATTTTGTTTGTTGGGAATTATGGATTACTGATTCAATTTTCATTGGTAGTAATCAGGCTATTTAGATTTTCCATTTCTTCTTGAGTTAGCTTTGGAAGGTTGTATGTATCTAGAAAATTATCCATTTCATCCAGATTGTCAAATTTGTTGGCATATAGTTGCTCATAGTAATTTTTTAGAATTTTGTATTTCTGTGATGTCTGTAATCATTTCTCCTCTTTCATTCCTGATTTTAATAATTTGTGTCCTCTCTCTCTCTCTCTCTCTTTTTTTTTTTTTTGATGAGCCTGGCTAGAGGTTTCTCATTATTTTTTATCTTCTAAAAAACCAGCTCTTGGTTTCGTTGATCTTTTATATTGTTTTTCTCTTCTCTATATCATTTATTTCTGCTCTGGTCTTTATTATCTCCTTTCTTGTACTACCCTTGGGCTTCTTTAGCTGTTCTTTTTCCAGTTCTCTGAGGTGTAAGGATAACCTGTTGATTTGAGATTTTTCTTCCTTCTTTTGGTAGGCCTGCACTGCTATAAACTTGCCTCTTAGGACTGCTTTCACTGCATCCCGAAATTTTGGGTCATGGTGTTTTCGTTTTCCTTTGTGTTGAGTTATCTTATGATTTCCTCCTTGATCTCATTTGTGACCCACTGGCTATTTAGTAGCATTTTATTTAGCCTCCATTTATTTGAGAGCTTTCTGGGTTTCTTCTTATAATTAATTTCTAGTTTCATAACATTGTGGTCAGAGAAGACACTTGAAATGATTTCAATCTTCTTAAATTTATTGCGACTTGTTTTGTGGCCTAACATGTGGTCTTAGAAAATGTTCCATGTGCACTGGAGAAGAATGTAAATTCTGTAGCTTTGGGCTGAAATGCTCTGAAAAAGTCTGTTAAATCCAGCTGTTCTAATGTATCAATTAAGGTCACTGTTTACACATTGATTTTCTGTCTGGAGGATCTGTCCATTGGTGACAGCAGGGTGTTGAAGTCTCCTACT
The DNA here is from genome assembly GCA_033961575.1 of Aselliscus stoliczkanus. Taxonomy (NCBI): domain Eukaryota; kingdom Metazoa; phylum Chordata; class Mammalia; order Chiroptera; family Hipposideridae; genus Aselliscus; species Aselliscus stoliczkanus. Next base: position 81,333,305 of record CM066737.1, read on the forward strand.
ATGATAGTGTAACTGTTGATCTCCGTGTTTATGTCTGACAATATCTGTTTTATTTATCTAGGAGCTCCTATGTTAGGTGCATAGATGTTTATTAGGGCTATGTCCTCTTGTTGGGACGATCCCTATATTATTATGAAGTGTCCTTCTTTGTCCTTTATTATATTCTTCAATTTAAAGTACATTTTATCTGGTACAAGAATCGCTACTCCACTTATTTTCTCAGTTCCATTTGCATGAAACATCCTTTTACTTTCAGCCTGTATGTTTCTTCTGATCTGAGGTGTGTCTCTTGCATACAGCATATGCAGGGGTCTTGCTTTCTTATCCATTCAGCCACCCTATGTCTTTTTTTGTGTGTGTGAGGGCTGTGTCACTGGCCCTCATACATGGGACCCAAACCAGGGACACTGACTTCCAAAGCCAGCGCTTAACCAACGCGCCACTCAGCCAGCCCAAAATAAGTTGGTTTTTTTTTTTTTTTTTGAGGGCAGGGTCGCTAGTCATCATATGTGGGACCCGAACTGGGGCCACTGTTTTCCCAAGCCAGCGCCTAGCCACCGCACCACTCGGCAGGCCCTCTTCTTCAATTTTAAGTGATAACCTTGCTGGATACAGCAATCTGAGTTGTCGGCTTTTAATTTTCATCTCTTTGAAAACCTCCTGCCAATCCCTTCTGGCCTGAAAAGTTTCTGTAGAAAACTCGGCTGATAATCTTATTGGGGTGCCCTTGTAAATAACTAGCTGCTTTTCCCTTGCTGCTTTAAGGATTCTGTCTTTGTCCTTAACCCTTGCCATTTTCACTATAATGTGTCTTGGTGTGGTCCTGTTTGGGATCATCCTGGTTGGAACTCTCTGCACTTCCTGGGCTTGTATTTAAATGTCCTTTGCCAGGTTAGGGAAGTTTTCAGACATTATTACTTCAAATATGTTTTCAGTCCCTTGCTCCCTCATCTCCTTCTGGTATTACAATGCTCCACTTGTTGTTGCATTTGATGTTGTCTCCAAGCTCTCTTAAACTATTTTCAATGTTTTTCATTCTTTTCTCTTTTTGTTGTTCTGCTTGGTTGATCTCTGCTATCTTGTCTTCTAAGTCACTGATTCGATTTTCTGCTTCGTCCAATCTGCTAGTCATTCCATTGAATTTGTTATTTAATTCAGGTATTGCATTCTTAGGTTATAACTGGTTGCTTTTCATGATTTCTCTATCCTTTATATTTTCATTAATTTCCTTGAACATTCTCGTAATCAGTGTTCTGAACTGTCTCCGTTTGGTTGTTTTCCTCTATTTCCTCTAGTTCCAATGATTTAGGAGGTTTCTTCTGTTCTTTTATTTAGGTTGTTTTTCTTTGTCTCCCCGTTCTGGTTTACTCTTTGTGCTTGCTTCGATATAACAGATAGATTCCCCTAGGTCCCTCAGTCTTTTCTGGGTAAACTTATACGGTGTGTGTCCTTTATATTTACTCCCTATTCTCTTGTGTGTGTATATCTGAGGTGTCCCTTGTGTTGTGTGTCTTCACCTGTTAACGTTTAGCTTTAATTACTTTTGGCTTGTCAGTTGGTGGGATTGACTCCCAGACTGATTAGCTGTGTGGATCAGCAGTGTCCACAGTTTGAGTTGCTGTGTGAGGGTTGACCCCTCTGATGTGGCTTGGACCCTTTGGCCCTTGCACCTGTAGCAACTTCCTTTGGGTGTGATTCCTGTGTGTCAAATCCAGAAATGCACTGGTTTTATCTAAAGTTGGCCTGTGGGTATGATGATTCTTGGGTCTCCAGTACCGGTCTTGGCTAAAGTCCACCAAGCTCTCTTCAGTTTGTCCTCTGCTGTAGTACAAAAATTCCTCTGCGCCTTGTGGGAACAAAGATGGCCACCTGACACCTAATGTGATCCTGGCATTGCAGGTTTGCTGTACATGAGTGTGATTGTGACATGTGATTGGTAGTTTTTACAAAGTCACTGCTGTTTCTGCTTTCGCCTGTCCCAAGGCAGGCTGTGCACCTGCAGGCTCAATGACTTTCTTTGGGCACCCTTTCCGTTGACAGCAGTGGGGAATGAGAGAGTTTCTTGTTGTCAAAAGCCAGCTGCCAGGAATCTGTTAGTTTGTGCCTCAGCAGCTGAACCTGCCCTGCCTCCCAGGCCTTGCTGGAAAGGTGGGGGAGGGGTAGATAGTTTCACTCTGCAGCCTCTTATGGGGAAGAAATTCTGGACCCCTTATGGGTAGGAATGCCTCTATAGTCTGACCCTATTGTTCCATTCAGGGGTCAGTTTAAGACTCTGGCTTGGCGGGGGCCAAGGTTTCTGAGGGAGGGTGGAGGTGGGTTTTTATTTCTGTAGCTGGTTTTTTTTTTTTTTTGGCTTTCTGTGCAAGAGAGGAGGAAAATTAAACAACCTATCAAAACAAACAAACAAACAAAACAATGCAACAACAACAGAAAACACAGTCCCAGCACTGTTTTGAGCTAAGACCTTTTCCTCATTCACTCCAGAGGAGTTCCTGCTGCTCTCCCAAAGTAACTGCCGGGGTTTAGGGGGCTGCACGCACCCTTCAGTGGATCAAATCTCTGGTCTGTCTCGCGGGGACCTGTGTCTCTGCCTGGCGTATGCTGCGTCTACTCCCATGGAGTGTTCTTTCTTCCCCTACTCGTCCGGTTTCATGTTTCTGCCTTGGAGCCAGCCCGTTCATGAGTGTAAGCACAGTGCTCCTGCTGCTCTGCAGGTGGGCTGCTGGGGTTTAAGGGACTGTGTGCACCCTGCCACGGCTCAGATCCCCGCTCCGTCTCTCGGGGACCTGGGTCTCTGCCCGGCGCACTGAGTCTCCCCCTGCGAGTATTCTTTCTTGCTCTGCTCACCTAGTTTCAGGCTTCTGCCTCAGAGCCTCCGTGCCAAGTTGCTCTTGCTGAGCTCCGCGGGACCCAGTAGACTCAGAGACTGATCCCTTAACTGGGCGGGTGCAGGGATTGATCTTGCCCTGTCGCTCTTGCTGCCTCGCTCTATACCCTGCTTCCTGGGGATGGGGGAAGCCGTGGGCACAGCTGTATGTCTCCCCTCTCTCCTCCCGCACTCACCTGGCCTGAGGCTTCTTCCTCAGGCTGCAGATCGTACTGCTGTTGCTGTACTCTAGGTGGGCCACGGGGCACAGGGAGTGAGCAGTGGGAACCCTCATGGATCTGCTCTCTGAAACTCTGTGCCTCTGCAGGTGTGGGTGTGGGCTGCACCTCACGCATCTCGCTGCCGTCTTCCCCCACTCACCCGGCCTGCCCACCTTCCAGCAATCGTTGTATGAGACTCTTACTTGCTCTGTGTGATGAGCAGAGGTGCCTTTGAAGAGTCACAGAAGTTCAAATTGTGGATATTTCCAGAGGAGATCTCTGAGAGCTCTCTCACAACAGCCATCTTGCCTCCTCCATCTGTTTTCTTTCTTGATTAGTTTTTTTTTTAGATTCCATATGTAAGTGAAATCATATGATATTTGTCTTTTTCTAACTTATTTCACTTAATGTAATACCCTCTAGGTCCACCCACGTTGTTGCAAATGGGAAGATTCCATTCATTTTTTATGGTTGAGTAATATTCCATTTTACATAAATACCACATGTTCTTTATCCACTCATATATCAGTGGAAACCTAGGCTGCTTTCATATCTTGGCTTTTGTAAATAATGCTAAAATGAACATAAAGATGCATGTATTTTTAAAATTAGTATATTTGTTTTCTTTGAATAAATATCCTGAAATAGAATTGCTGGGTCATATGGTAGTTCTATTTTTAATATTTTGAGGCATCTCTATACTGTTTCTAATAGTGGCTGCACCAACTTACAATCCCACCAAAAGTGCATGAGGCTTCCTTCATCTCCATATCCTCACCAACACTTGCTACTTCTTGAATTTTTGGTTCATACCCATTTTGACAGCTGTGAGGTGATATCTCATTGTGGTTTTGATTTGCATTCCCATGATGATTAGTAATGTTGAGCATCTTTCCATATATCTGTCGGCCATCTGTGTGTCTTCTTTGGAGAAATGTCTTTTTTTTTTTTAGCTGAGCCATCCTGCCACCTGTTGGCAGCTCAATGGCAACTCAGCTTGGGTTGGCATTGAACCGCCATTGCTCAGAGCTCAGCTCACACTCTTGAGCGAACTCAACCAACTGAGCCACTCAGCGGACCCGGAAATGTCTATTTTTAATAACCATAATAGTTAGAAAGTTCTCTCTAGTGAGTCGAAATTTGTATTCCTGTCAATTTCTGCTTAGGACAGCAAAATGGGTACACACTGTGTTTGCCCCATCCTCCCATGCCTACATCAAAATTACAACTAAGTTTTGTCTTTTTTTGAAAGATTTTTTATTGGGGAATTGGGAAAGGGGAACTGGGGAAGGGGAACAGACAACTTACTGTCCTTTTGTTCTTCAGTCTAGTTATGGAGGACATTCCTTCATTGGCCCATGTTGATATCATCATTGCGCTCTTCCTGGGCGAGGCAGATCGGTCACTGGCCTCTGAAGGGCCGCTCACAGAGGCTCTTGGCAGCACACACTGGCTGCCAGCCGCTCACACTGGCTGCTGGCCACTCACTGTAGCCTATAGCCTATGGCAGCCCACTGCAGCAGGGTCTGCAGCTATGCCGTCCCGGGGACTCACAGCAGCCCAGCTCTAGGTGGAACTGTTGTTCACCATCTTAGCTGTAGTGGGCTATATCACTGGTCCTCATATATGGGATCTGAACTGGGGTCCTACTGCTCAGAACCGGTGTCCCAAGCCAGCTCTTAACCAACGCGCCATTTGGCCACCCCTACATCTAAGTTATTGAACAACCCTTGAGAACCACATGAAGAATAGCTGAACAGAACTGTTATAACTAAGGATGTAAAGAAGAAGCCACATCAAGACTTGTAGCAGGGGTGGAGATGCAAAATGGGCTGGTCTCACACCCATGTGTGGTGGTTTAGAATTGGAAAGCATATTTTGGCTGCAGAGGTCCGATCTAAGGAGCAAGAGTCTCTAGCCCCACACTGGGATCCCCACCCTGGAGAACCAGTGCTGAGAAGAGGAGTCCCCATAACATCTGGCTGTGAAAATCAGTGGGTATTCTGTCCAGATAAAATGCAGGGTTGTTGTAAACCCAAGCATCCTCATAAAGGGCCTTAGCGCAGACTCACTGGCTCACAAACACTGACCCTAAGCTCCATCAAATGGACAGCAGCTCAAAAAGTGCCAGGCACATATGAGGAGAAAGTGAATTTTCTGGATTCAGGGCAAGGGCTGGAGGGGCAGCTCACTCTCTGGACCTAAAGTGCCAGCAGGTACCATTGTTCCTTTGTTGAGCCCTCCCTTCACACAGCCTACAGGAACAGGCAGGTGCCTCACACAAACTGGCTAACATTGTTCTCACCCCAACTTGGTGATTCTCTGCGACCCCACTCCTCCTAATTTACATGCAGTGCCTGAACCTCTTTCAAAGGCTAATCCACACAAGCAGATGGCCTGGGCCTGAACTGTGGAATTTCTTAAAATCTCTCAAAGAGCTGCAAACCCCAAATAACCAGCAGCTGGCCTCAGTGTGCCCTGTGCCTCCTGCTAAGCCACACCAAGAACAGCACTAGTGGCAGTAGGCCTCAGTTTATAGTATAACCACTCTCAGGTGCCTCCAAACCCAATGCAGGCAGGTACCAATTTCAGATCACTTTGTAGATGATACCAAGTTGCCCCAGGTCAAACAAAAGCAGTTGCTGAACTTGGCCAGCCATGGAACCCCTTTCAAGGGCCCCCAGAATCAACAGGCCTGGCCAGACCAGAGCACCACCAAATTAGCAACACACAAAATACACCCAAATGGTGGACTCAGCAAGCATCAGAGTACCACTAAAATGAATCCTGCTCCATGGGGTTACACCCCGCACAATAGTGTGTTCACTGTAGTCATGGCCAACCCTCATGGCCAGTCAGCCTGAGGGCAAATACCACACACTGACTTGCCAACAGCAACCAATGCTCAACTATGGCAGGAAGGAACAAACAACCTACACAAAACACACCCCTGAAGCATCCTGCCCAGGTGAACAGGAATACTTTGCCACTGGGCCTCACAGGACACCTACTATGTAAGGCCACTATGCCAAGACTGAAAGACATAGCGTATTTACTGAATATATGGAAACAAACACAAGGAGGCAGCCAAAATGATGAGACCCAGAAACATATCCCAAAGGAAAGAGCAGGAAAAAAACTACAGAAAAATAACTAACCAAAAGGAAATAAAGCAATCTACCAGATTCAGACTTCAAAACACTGGTAATAAGGATGGTCAACTAAGTTAGGGGAAGAATAGATTATTTCAGTGAGAACTTGAACAAACAGATAATAAATATAAAAAAGGAAATAGACAGCATAAAAAATAACTAGTCAGATATGAAGAATACAATAACTGAAATGAAGAATATGTTAGAGGGAGTCAACAGCAGACTAGATGAAGCAGAGGATTGAATCAGCAATCTGGAAGACAAGGTAGCAGAAAACACTCAATAAGAACAGCAAAAAAGAAAAAAACAAAACATAAAAATAAAGATAGTTTAAGAGACCTCTGGGACACCATGAAATGTAACCACATTACATTATACAGGTACCAGAAGGAGAAGAGAGACAGCAAGGAATTGAAAAGTTATTTGAAGAAATAATGAGGACTTCCAGTAAAATGGTGGAATAGACAGACGCTGTGCTAACTACGTCACAGGATCACACCAAAATTACAAACAATTTATACAATGTTCAATCCCAGAGGTCCCCAGAACACTAGATGAACAGAACACTAAATGAAGAACATAAAGAGGAGGCCACGTCAAGTCTGGTAGGAGGGACGGAGACGAAAGAGGGCGAACCCCGTGAGGGAAGGCCCAGCTGTGGTGAGGCCTCTCCGGTTGGGGTAGAGATCCTCTGGCCACACACCAAGCTCACCAGCCCAGAGTTCCTTTGCTGGGAAAAGGAGTTCCAAGATAGCTGGCAGTAAATTAGTGAGGACTCTCTTTGCCCAGCTTGGTGGCTAGAGTATCAGTGGGGCCAGCATACAAACTTGCTCACTGATGAGCACTTACCGGATTCCTGGTGGAGGGAGAAGCTGTGTGAGCTGCACCCAAGAGCCTGTGGGGACGGACTGAACTGAGCACTTTTGCTACAAAAGCTGGAGGTTTTTGGACTATTGTTCCCCTGGTGTGGAGCTTGCACGCGAGTGGTGTACAGGAGGGCGCCATTTTATCAGGGTTGGTCCCTCCCACAGAGGTTCAGGTCTGGGACCTCACTGGTGTGGAATTGGTGCAAAAGTGCATGTGTGTGTGCACATGGGCATGCGGATTTGGATCCCCACCCTTCACCCAGCTTATACTGCGTTGCCAGGGAAACGCTGGGCAGGTGCCCTCTGGCTCCAACAGGCTACTAATGGAGACCTGGGAATGCGTGAGCTCTCTTGGATTCCCACCTTCCACACCGCTTGTGCTGTGTTGCCAGGGAAATGCCTGGTGGGCGTGTTCCAGCTCCAACAGGCTGCTCACTGAGTCACGGGAGTGCATGAACCGCCATGGGTCCCCACTCTCTACACTGCACTTGCAGAGTTGCCAGACTGGTGATTGGTTGTCAGGTTGCTCGGCCTGATCTGCAAGCAGCTGATTTGGCCAGGCTGAGACTGGGAGTTTTCCTGGGAGTGTTGGGCCGTGAGCTATGTGCCTGCATGATCCAGCCAGGGCTCTCCTGATGATCTATCTAATACATCAAAGCAATCCCAGAGTGACAGCCAGAATGAGGAAATAAAGAAACGTGTCCCAAGTAAAAGATCAGAAGAAACCTCTAGAAATGGAAACAAATGAAACAGAGGGATCCAACCTTTCAGAGACAGAGTTTAGAACACTGATGATAAGAATGTTTAAGGAACTTAGCGAGGACATAAAGAAGGATAGGGAAACCATAAAAAACAACCAGTTTGAACTAAAGAATACAATAACTGAAATGAAGAACACACTTGAAGGAATCACCAGAAGGATAGATGAAGCAGAGGATCGGATTAGCGAATTAGAAAACAAAATGGAAGAAATCACCCAGTTGGAACAACAAAAAGAGAAAAGAATGAAAAAGAATGAAAATAGTTTAAGGGATCAGTGGGACAACATGAAACACAACAACTTTTGCATCTTAGGAATACCAGAAGGAGAAGAGAAGAAGCAAGGTTTGAGAATGTATTTGAAGAAATAATGACTGAAAACTTCCTTACCCTGGTGAAGGAAATTGACATACAAGTCCAGGAAGTGTAGAGAGTTCCAAACAAGCTGAACCCAAACAGGCCCACACCAAGACACATCATAATTAAAATGGCAAAGTTTAAGACAATGACAGAATCCTAAAAGCAGCAAGAGAAAGACAACAGGTTACATACAAAGGAACTCCATAAGACTAACAGCTGAGTTTTCTACAGAAACTCTGCAGGCCAGAAGGGAGTGACAGGAAATATTCAAAGTGACACAACAAGTTCTACAACCAAGATTGCTCTACCCAGCATGGCTATCACTTAAAATTGAAGGAGAAATAAAGAGCTTCTCAGAAAAGAATAAGCTTAAGGAATTCATTACCACCAAGCCAGCATTGCAGGAAATGTTAAAAAGGCTTTTTGAAACAGAAGAAAGGAGAAAACAAGCTAACCCAGTAAGAAAAGAAATAAAAATACAATGGCAATAAATATGCACCTATCAACAATCACCTTAAATTGAATGGGCTAAATGCTCCAATCAAAAACACAGGGTGGCTGAGTGGATATGAAAATAGGACCCATATGCTGGCTACAAGAGACTCATCTCAGATCAAAAGACACGCACTGTCTGAAAGTAAACGTATGGAATAAGACATTTCATGCAAATGGAAATGAGAAAAAAGCTGGAATAGCAACACTTATTTCAGACAAAATAGACTTTAAAATGAACACTACAATAAAAGCAAAGAAGAGCACTACCTAATAATAAAGGGATCAATCCAACCAGAGGACATAACCCTAGTAAATATCTATGTATCCAATATAGGAGCTCCTAAATATATAAAACAGGTTTTGACAGACACAAAGACAGAGATAAACAGTAACACTATTGTATTAGGGAATTTCAACTCCCCGTTGTCACCAGTGGACAAATCCTCCAGATAGAAAATCAACATAGACAAGGTAGCCTTAAATGACACTTTAGATGAGCTGGATTTAATCAATATTTTTACAGCATTTCACCATATAGCTACAGAATATACATTCTTATCAACTGCACATGGAACATTTTCAAAGAGACCACATTTTATGCCACAAAACAAGTCTCAACAAGTTTAAGTAGATTGAAATCATATCAAGTGCCTTCTCCCACCACAATGCTATGAAACTAGAAATTAATTACAAGAAGAATTCTGGAAACCACAAAAATACATGGAGGCTGAATAACATGTTACTAAACAGCTTGTGGGTCAAAAACGAGATCAAGGAGGAAATCAACAGATACCTCGAGACAAACGAAAATGAAAACACCACGAATCAAAATCTCTGGGATGCAGAGAAAGCAGTCCTAAGAGGGAAGTTCATAGCAGTGCAGGCCTACCTAAAGAAGGATCAAAAATCTCACATCAACAGACTATCTTTACACCTAAGAGAACTGGAAAAAGAACAGAAAAACAAGCCCAAAAGGAGTATACGGAAGGAAATAATAAAGACCAGAGCAGAAATAAATGAAATAGAGACCAAAAAAAAAAAATACAAAAGATCAATGAAACCAAGAGTTGGTTTTTTGAAAAGATAAACAAAATTGACAAACCCTTACCAGACTCACCAAGAAAAAGAGAGGACTCATATTAATAAATTCAGAAATGAAAAAGGAGAAGTGACAACAGAAACCACAGAAATACAGAAAATGTGAAGAAAATACTATGAGCAAGTATATGCCAACAAATTTGACAAGCTGGATGAAATAAACAAATTTCTAGAAGCATGCAATCTACCAAGTCATAACCAAAAAGAAACAGAAACTCTGAAAACACTGATTACTACCAAGAAATTGAATCCGTAATCAACAAGATTCAAACAAAGAAAAGCCCTGGACCAGATGGCATCACAGGTGAATTTTACAAAACATTCAGAAAGAATTAACACCTATTCTCCTCAAACTATTCCAAAAAATACTGAACCAGGGAAGGCTCCCAAATTCTTTCTATGAAGCCACTATCACCCTGATTCCAAAGTCAGACAAAGACATTACAAAAAAGAAAAACTACAGGCAGATATCCCTAAAGAACATATGCAAAAATTCCCAACAAAATACTAGCAAACAGACTTCAACATCACATTAAAAAGATCATACACCACGATCAAGTGGGATTCATTCCTGGTATGCAAGTTTGGTTCAATATCCACAAATCAATTAACATAATACATCATGTTAACAATATGAAAAATAAAAATCATATGGTCATATCAATAGATGCAGAAAAAGCATTTGACAAAATCCCGCATCCATTTATGATAAAAACTCTTAGCAAAGTGGGAATAGTGGGATCGTAACTCAACATAATAAAGGCCATAAATGATCAGCCCACAGCAAACATCGTACTCAATGGGGAAAAGCTAAAAGCTTTCCCCTTAAGATCAGGAACAAGTCAAGGCTGCCCACTTTCACCACTTCTATTTAACATAGTCCTGGAAGTTCCAGCCACAGCAATCAGACAAGAAAATGAAATAAATGGCATCCAAATTGGAAAGGAGGAAGTAAAATTATCATTATATGCAGATGACATGATACTATATAGAGAGAATCCCAAAGACTCCACCCAAAAACTGCTAGAACTGATAAACATATTTGGTGAGGTAGCAGGATACAAAATCAATATTCAGAAATCAGTTACATTTATATACACCAATAATAAGCAATCAGAAGAAGAAATCAGGAAATCAATTCCTTTTACAATTGCTTCAAAAACAATAACATAAATAGGAATAAATTTAAAGAAGTAAGAGACCTGTACTCAGAAAATTATGAGACACTGAAGAGAGAAATCAAAGAAGATACAAATAAATGGAACTACATACCATGGTCATGGATAGGAAGAATTAATATAGTTAAAATGTCAGTACTACCTAAGGCAATATATAGATTCAATGCAATTCCAAACAAATGACCAAGGACATTTTTCTCAGAAATAGAACATAGAATCCTAAAATTTATATGAAACCACAAAAGACCCCGAATAGCCACAGCAATCTTGAGAAATAAGAACAAAGTGGGAGGCATCACGCTACGTGCCATGAAAACATACTACAAGGCTACAATAATCAAAGCAGTGTGGTACTGGCACAAAAACAGACAGAGATTAATGGAACAGAATAGAGAGCCCAGGAATAAACCCATACACATACAGTCATTTAATCTATGACAATGGAAGCAAGTATTTACAATGGAGTAAAGATAGTCTATTTAATAAATGGTACTGGGAAAACTTTACTGACAAGTGCAAAAGAATGAAAATGGGCCACCTACTTACACCATATACAAGAACAAACTCAAAATGGATTAAAGACTTAAATGTAAGACCTGAAACCATAAAATTCTTAGAAGAAAATATAGTGAATAAATTTGCAGACATTACCCTGAGTATATTTTTACTGATATATCTCCTTGGGCTAGGCAAATAAAAGAAAAAATGAATATATGGGATTACATCAAAATTAAAATTTTTTTCACAACAAAGGAAATATTCAATAAAACAAAAAGGCTGAATGGGAGAAGATATTTGCCTATAATATATCTGATAATGGCTTAATATCCAAAATTTATAAAACACTCATCCAACTCAACACCAAAAAAACAAACAACCCAGTTAAAAAATGGCAGAGGATATGAAGAGGCATTTCTCTAAAGAGGACATACAGATGGCCAACAGGCATATGAAAAAGTGTTCAATCTCATTAATCATCAGAGAAATGCAAATAAATAACACAATGAGATACCACCTCACTCCGATTAGAATTGCTCTCATCAATAAATCAACAAACAAGTGCTGGCGAGGTAGTGGAGAAAAGGGAACCTGTGTACACTGTTGGTGGGACTGCAGATTGGTGCAACCATTATGGAAATCAGTATGGGGTTATCTCAACAAACTGGAAATGGAACTACCATATGACCCAGAAATTCCACTCTTGTTTATCCACCCAGAAGAATCCAAGACATTAATTTGAAAAAAATATTTGCACCCCTATGTTTATTGCAGTGCTATTTACAATAGCCAAGACTTGGAAACAACCGAAATGCCCATCGGAACATGACTGGATTAAGAAACTGTGTTACATTTACACAATGGAGTATTACTCCGCTATAAAGAAGAATGAAATTGTACCATTTGCAACGATATGGATGGACCTAGAGACCATTATGTTACGTGAAATAAGTCAGTTGGAGAAAGAAAAATATCATATGATCTCACTTATATGTGGAATCTGAAAAACTGAATGAATGAGCAAAGTAAACAGAAAAAGACAGATATAGAGGAAAAACTGAGGGTTGCTAGTTGGGAGGTGGGTGGGGATGAGGGAGAAGGGGAAGGGATTAGACAGCATAAACAGGTAACTACAATATTGCCTCAGGGATATGAAAGATAGTTAGGGCAATATAGTGTGTTGTAAATATTTTGTGGGGTGTCAGATGGTCACATGTCTTGTTAGGGAGACCACTTCATGGATGGAGTAGAGCCATGATCACTGCATTGTACACCTGAAGCTGATGTTGTTATAATATTGTATGCCAACTGTAATAGAATATATAGATAGTCACAGGATGTGGAGTATACTGTGGAAGGGAGTCAAAGGAATTGTAATAGATATGTATGATATGGGGGGGAGTTGGATGGCAAACTGGGGGTAGGGGTTGTCACTTTGAGGGGTAAAAAATATAACTATTGCACTGTGTTGTATACCTGAAACTAATTTAATCAAATAAAAACAAAAGAAAGAAAGTACATTTACCAAGGGCCAGAATGTGCAGAGTTCTGAACCCTTTGGGTTTAATACTATCTTCCAAAAAATAGTTGAACTCTTTAGAAACAATTTAGGGTATTCTGACAAGAAATTTTATAATAATAGTGCTGTCTAAATTATAAAGCTTCAAAAACCCTTTGCTTAAAGAGTAGTATATCAGGTTAACTCTATGAAAACATTCAGTTGGAAAAACACTCATTTCAAACCAAAAGTTGGAGATAGATGCAAATGTCCTGGACTAACATTGTAAAGGTTAAGTTCATTTTCTAGCATCATTTTCCAGAATTATACTATTTACTTAGCTTTCACTTTCTACTAATTGCATGAACCGGGCTGGATCAAAATTATACTTTAGAGGGAAATTAATAAGTTAAATTGATTTTCTCTGACTGTGTTTTGACTTACATGTTTAATTTATTTTCCAATGATGTTCTAACTTTTAATTCTTCCAGGTAGGCTTGCTTATATTTTTTCAATTCTATTTTAGAAAAATATTGGGAAATTTTCACTTTAGAAAGTTCAGATTCCAGATCTTTAATTCTGAGTTCCATTTGACTTCTTAGGGAAGCATTATTATACTCATTTAACTGGTGTAAGTTTTCTTGAGATGCTGCTTTTGCCTTAAGCCAATCAAAAAGATACATTTTAAAAATAATTACAGAATATTTGTTTCCTGTAATTTGAATTCAATGATTTGGAGAGGAACTTTAAAAGTGAAAAAAAAAACAAAACAAAAAAGAAAAAACAAAACTGAAGATTAAATTATTTATCATCCATATTGACTGAATTAAATCTAAAATTTGAAAATGAAGATGAATCAGTCTTCAAAAATAAAAGAAGGTAAAGGGATTAAGAAGTACAACTTGGCAGTTCCAAGTAATCTTGGGGTTATAAAGTACAGTTTAGGGAAAATAGTTAATAATAATTCAATAAATATGTATGGTGTCAGATGAGTACAAGACTTATTGGGCAGATCAGTTTGTAAGTTATATGAATGTCTAATCACTATGCTGTACACCTGAAACTAATATAATATCAAATGGCAACTGTAATTGAAAGAAAAGAAAATGGAAAAAAAAGAAATTCCTGTTATTTCAAACTAGTTCTGCCTACCAAAGCCAAATAAAATCTACTGCCTGATACAAATGAAACTCTTCAAATATCTGAAGACAGCAATCCTGTCCTGTCTCAAATCTTCCCTTATCCAAATTAGACTTTCATTTCTAATATGACTCGGTCCTTGTTCTTGGTTTTCTTCTGAATCAGAACATTGTTGCTTTTGGCAAAAAGCACTCACACTTTAGCTTATTTAACTTTGAAAATAATAGTTTACCCAAATGCTTGAATTTTTAAAGAAATTTAAACATGTAGAAACAGGTGAATAAATGGGATTTAATGTTTCTCTTGTACTTTTATTTGCTTGCAAAAGCAGTTGTTTCATATTTTATGTAATTAAAGAGAAAGGGAGACAGACTTAACATTAACTATTGAAAGCAGCATTGGTTCAAGACAGTGCCTACTCACTTGAAACATAGCCAGTTAAAGTTTAAAAATTCAGACAACACACACATAGTTCATACAATGCCAAACAGCCTATTTGATGCTTTTGCATTGACTACATGGGACTTTTAAGTAGACTGCATTTACTGACAGTTTGTTTGCAGTAAAACAATTGGCTCATTAAGTAAACAGCTTCTTTGAATGTTTTTTTCCACTGAGTTGACTGTTTTGCTGAGTTGACCAGTTCATCCAGCAAACTATAAATAGAACCAACAGTATCTTTTTTTGTGGTTTGTTTGTTTATCAACTAAACTAGCTAAAGTAATTGATCTTATGTTCTATATAGTCAGTCTAAATAAAAAAGCATATATTTGAACCCGAATTATTTTTGAAATAAAGATTAGAGTACAGTTAATATACATGAAGTCTTCTCTAATCATTTTTGGTTTATTTATAATAATAAGCAATCACTGAATGACTACTTTGGGCAAGATTTTATACTAAGTACTTTATACACACTCTCTCCATCACTCCTTCACAGCAATCCTACACAATAATAAAATATTACCACTATTATACAGATGGGGAAACTGAAGCCCCCAGAAAGGCAAGGCTCACTTCCTCCAAGAAGCCTTCTCTGATGTCTCCAAACCACAGGTCACTCCTACGGCCTCACAGTCTCCATAGTTCTGATCACTTTCTTTAGTGAGAGTGCACTTAACACACCTAGCATACTGTGGTAATTTTTTTCCCCATGGAGTCCATTTTGTTGCTCTAAATAGGTTGTAATTTCATACATATAAAAAACGCATTCTTGTCCTTTCCCTCCATGGTAAAGTATCTTGAACGTTGTTGCTATCCACTGTTTGTTGAGTGAATGACTGAATGCATGATGAATGGATGAATCAGGGCAAAAACGCCTACTGAGAGGTAACTAATGGGTGTCTGGGGAATTAGAATCTAGCTGTGATGTTTGATTTGACCACCAGGTGTCATAAGTATACCAATGTTCAACTATCTTTTAATATTTAACACATAATTTGTTTTCAAATTAAATTAAGGGAGAAATCATACAAAGAAAGAGAAGCATCAACAACCTCCTGTGTAACACCAGAAAAAGAACCCTTTAAAAGGCATTTTAGAGAGTTTGTTTTTGTTTTTTTCAGCCTCCACACTTCCTCATATAGTTCTCTGAAAATAGTTTGGTTTCTAAATTTATTATTGAATTCTAAAATAGAAGCTCGATTAGAGGTCAATAAGATCTTCTGATCTTGCCATTTTTTATAGATGAGGAAACCAAGTCCAAAAACATGCAGATTAAATTTTCCAAATTCACACAGAAAATTAGTTGCAAGGCTGAACCAAAGTATCTTGCCTCCTACTACAAAGCAATTTTTTATTTTTCCAAGAACTTCTAATATAAAAACCATATTTTGTAATTATATAACAGCAATACAATCTTTCAGAAATAAACCAATGTCAGATTGTAAAACACTAATGTTGACAGTGAACTGTTACAGCAAGAGGAATTAGTTCTTTCCAAATATTCCAGGAAAAATACAGTGTTTTCAAAAACAGAATGAGTATTTCTAATCCCACATGATAAGATTTTGTTAAAAGTCTGCTTAAAAGTCTTAGATTATGTTGTTTTTAAACCTTCATTATTTCTTCACACAAGAATAGAGTTTCACATTAGAAAACAGAGATAAGCAAAAACAAATCAAAATATATACATATCTATCACCAATATTTCTATTGCTAATAATTTGGTGTATAACTTTCTACTTTTTTTCTATGACGATAGACCTATAAATGAATACATGTATAGATATTTTATCTAAATTTGACTCATATACACATACTTTTTTATAAATGTAGTTTGTATTCAATCATAATTATTATGAATATAGTGTCTCATCAATGAATATGTATCTAAATAATCATTTTAATGTATACTTAGAAGTCCATCAGAATTATGTACCATAATTTATTTAACTAGTGGATATGGAGTTGGTTCTCCTTTTGTCACTATTAGCAACAGTGCCTTGATAAACATTTTTGTACACCCAACTTTGTACATTTGAGCAACTGTATCTATTGAATAAATTTTAAAAAGCGAAATTACTAGTCTTTTGCTGTATAATTCCAAATTATCCACCAGGAAGGCATCCTATATGAAAGTCTAAAGTTATACTCTTTCCCATAACATCACAATGTCAGACCTATTGGTTTTCCAAATATATAAAATTATTTTTAATAGAGGAAAAATATGGTGTACAAAATTCTGAATCATTCTTTAAGGTCTAGCTGAAAGTAACTTCCTCTTCCTAGTCACAAATCAATCCAGACAGAATATTATTCCCAACTTAACACAGTGGTTCTCAAACTTGAGCATGTTTTAGAATCACCTGGGGACTGTCCCACCCACAGAGATTCTGATTCAGTAGGTCTGGGTTAGGGCCCCGAAATTTGCATTCCTAATAAGTTCCCATGTGATCCAGCAACTAACTACATGTTGAAGAACATCAGCAAGGAATGTTTGTTATCTGAGAAATGATGTATTATCTACTCAAAAATATTGTGAATCATTTAATTAGTTACAGACTGAATGTTTGAATATTTATATGCACCCGAAATTCATATGTTGATAGCTAATCCCCAGTGTTATAGTATTTAGAGTTATGGCCTTTGGGAGGTGATTACATCATTAGGGGATTAGTGTCCTTATGAAAATGAGGAATTGGGGATGGGGAACAGCCAAGTTGTTGTCCATCAATCTTAGTTGTGGAGGGTGCACCTAGCTCAGTTTCAAATCCAGTTGCCATCCGGCCACACATGTGCAGCTTGCAGCCGCTCAGCTCAAGCTCAAGGTGCCATGTTTAAACTTAGTTGCAGGTGGGTTTAGCCCACCATGCCATGAAGGAGTCAAACCAGCAACCTTGTTGTAGGAGCACGTGCTTTCACCAGCTAAGCCATCCTGCCACCTTTTGGCAGCTCAGCGGCAGTTCAGTTTGGGCACGGCTCACTGGCCCATGTGGGAATCGAACTGGCGACCCTGTTGCTCAGAGCTTGCACTCTTAACCAACTGAGCCACTCTGCCAGTCCCTGATGGCATCTTGATCTTGGACTTCTCCACCTCCAGAACTGTGAGAAATAAATGTTGTTTAAGCATTCCAGTCAACAGTATTTTTTGTTATAACAGCCCACACAGACTAAAACAATTAATCATATATTCTTTTCCATCCTGGAGGAGGAAGCTCACACAAAAGTTTGTGACCTAACTTTCATAGCTGTGTAGCATAACTGAGCCTATTTATATACATTATTCCTACTGTCTTGACCATGTGGAAGAAAAGTGATAATAAAACAAAACAAAAATGAGGACAAAAATATTGCATTGAGTTTAGGTTTTAGAAAACAGTAAGGATTTCTATGTTTGAAAAAATCTGCAGGGCCGGCCGAGTGATGTGGTGGTTAAGTGCTGGCTTGGGAAGCCAGCAGCCCTGGTTTGGTCCCACATATGAGGGCCAATGACACTGCCCTCAAAAAAAAAATCTGCAGTTTTCTTAATGCTATATTGAAAAGTTAAGCTTTTAATACTTTCTTTACCACAGTTAATCTTTGAGAAAAGCCTAATACACTTATTCATATCCAAATGATTCCATTTGAGAATCACTGGGAAGCCACATGCAAAAGAAACTAGATTGCTACCTGTCACCATATACCAAAATTAACTCAAAATGAATCAAAGACCTGAAACAATAATTGCACAGAAGAAAGCATAGGTGCTAAAGTTATGGACCTTGGGTTCAGAGAGGATTTCATGAATTTGACCGCAAAGGCAAGGGAAGTAAAAGCAAAATAAATGAATGGGACTAATTGAACTAAAAAGCTTCTGCACAGCAAAGGAGACCTTAAATAAAACAGAGTCAATGTCAACCGCATGGGAGAAAGTATTTGCAAACAACACCTCTGATAAGGGGCTAATATTTCTAACAGATATAAAAAACACACATGATTCAACAACAACAATTCAATTAAAAATAGACAGAAGACATAAACAGACACTTCTCCCAAGAAGACAAACAAATGGCTACCAGATATATGAAAAAAAATGCTCATCTTTACTAGCTACTTGGGAAATGCAAATCAAAACCACTGTGAGATACGACCTCACACTTGTTGGAATGACTATTATCAACCTGACAAGTAATAACAAGTGTTGGAGAGTCTGTAGAGAAAAAGGAACCCTCATACACTGCTGATGGGAATGTAAATTGGTACAGGCACAATGGAAAACAGTATGGATGTTTCTTAAAAAATTAAGAATAGAATTACCATACAACCTACAATCTCTCCTCTGGATATTTACCCCCAAAATAGGAAAACATTTATGCATAAAGGTATATTTACCTCTATGTTCACTGAAGCATTGTGCATGGTGGCCAAGATATGGAAACAGCCCAAGTGTCCTTCAATAGGTGATTGGATAAAGAATATGTGTACTTATATACAATTTCTGCCTAAGAAAAGATGAAATACTGTCATTTGCAACAATATGGATGGATCTTGAGACTATCATGCTCAGGGAAGTAATTCAGACAAAAATTGTCAAGAACCAGATGATTTAACTCATGAGATATAAAACTGAAAGCAAAAAACAAACAAGACAAACAAACAAAAAAATCAAAGACACAGATAACAGTTTACTGGTTACCAGAGTGTAAGGGGGAAGAAGGGGCGGGAGAAGAAGATAAAGGGGATCAAATATATGGTGATGGAAGGAGAACTGACTCTGGATGGTGAAAACACAATGTGATATATACATGATGTATTATACAAATGCACACTTGAAACATAATTTTACTAAACAATGTCACCCCAATAAATTTAACAAAAATTAAAAAAAATAAAACTATGATAATTGAATAAAAAATCATTATTAATTTTCAGAATAATCACTGTTTTATGGCTTACATAAACAATGTTTCTAAAATCCAAAACTCCTTAAAGATAAAACACATGTTATAGGAAACTTAACTGTGTCATTTCAGAATCCCTATGTTTGTCTCTTTCAGTGTCAGAAATTTGAAAACCTTAAGTTCAATCAAAGCAAAAACTCATTTCTCTTAAGAGTTTTCATTAGCTTTTAAAATCTAGCTGGTAACACTTTGTTATGACTGATTTTCACTTTTAAAGAGAAAAATATATTTCTGATATTGTTTTTCCCTAGATTGGAGAGACTTATAAACTTGCTCCCATACCTATCTACCTAAAATTCTTTTTCATCTGATTCCAATATATTTTTAATTCATATTTCTGGATTTTTTCCCCCCGTAACAGTCAGTACAGTGTAGTGATTCAAACTACAGTCTTTGGAGTAAGAGAGACCTGAGTTTGAATCCAAGTTCCTCTGCTTATGAGTTGCATTTTGTAATTTATCTGATCCACAATTTCCTTCACTGTACAATGTATACCATTTTGCGTACATTCAAAGAAGATAATATATTCAATGCATGTATTTGGTATATTGTAATATTGAAACACACGTCATTATTTTATTAATTTTGTGTATTTCTTCTGAGTTGTGAAATATAAACACATTTCAAAGCTGTGCTCAACTTTATGTACCTCAGGAAGCAACCCCTGGCTTCTCTAGTCCTTATTTTTAAATTAAAGTTATTTGGGTGACACTGGTCAATAAAATTATGTAGTTTTCAAGTGTACATTTCTATAATACATCATTTATATATTGCATTGTGTGTTCACGACACAGAATCAGTTCTCTTTCCATCAACACATATTTGATCCCCTTTACCCTCTTCTACCACCACGTCCAACCTTACCCTCTGATAACCACTAAACTGTTTTCTGTGTCTTTGAAGTTTTCTTTCTTTGTGTTGTTACTTTGTTGCTTAAAGGTTTATATCCCACATATGAGTGAAGTTATATGGTTCTTGACTTTTCCTGTGAAGCATATTTCACTTACAATAGTAATCTCAAGATCCATCCATGTTGTTACAAATGACAGTATTTCATCTTTTCTTTTCTTTTTTTTTTTTTTTGAGGGTAGTGTCACTGGCCCTCATATGTGGGATCGAACCGGGGCCGCTGGCTTCCCAGGCCAGTGCTTAACCTCTGCGCCACTCGGCCGGCCCTCATCTTTTCTTATGACTAAGTAGTATACCATTTTGTATGTGTACCACACCTTCTTTACCCAATCATCTTTTATATTTCTCTTTTTCTATTTGATGATTTTTATTATTTATTTATTTATTTATTTATTTATTTATTTATTTATTTTAATTAGCTTCAGGTGTACAACACAGTGCAATAGTTATACTTTTTTTTTTTAGAAGGCAGTGTTACTGGCCTTCATATGTGGGATCCAAACCAGGGCCGCTGGCGTCCCAAGCCAGCACTCAACCACTGTGCCATTCAGCCAGCCCAATAGTTATACGATTAACCCATCAAATTGACAACCCCCCTCCACCAATTCTCCACCCCACTCCTCCCCCCCATATCATACTATCTATTACAATTCCTTTGACTCCCTTCCACCACATAATCCACATCCCATGACTATCTATATATTCAATTACAGTTGGCATACAATATTATACAACATCAACTTCAGGTATAAAGTGCAGTGATCAAGCCTCTATTCCGTCCATGAAGTGGTCTTCCTAACAAGACATGTCACTATCTGACACAGCACAAAATTTTTACAACATTATTATATTCCCCTAACTGTCTTTCATATCCCTGTGACAATACTGTAGTTACCTATTTATGCTGTCTAATCCCTTCCTCTTCTATTACCTCATCCCCAACCCCCTCCCAACTAGCAACCCTGTTTTTCCTCTATGTCTATGAGACTGTTTCTGTTTCCTTTGCTCATTAGTTCAGTTTTTCAAATTCCACATATAAGTGAGATCATATGGTATTTGTCTTTCTCCAACTGACTTATTTCACCTAACATAATAGTCTCTAGGGCCATCCATATCGTTGCAAATGGTACGATTGCATTCTTCTTTATAGCAGAGTAATACTCCATTGTATAAATCTCCCACTGTTTCTTTTTTTAAATTAGAATTTATCAACTGATCCATTTTTTTATTTTAATTAATTAATTTATTTATTTATTTTAAGATTTATTTATTTTTAATTAGTTTCAGGTGTACAATGCAGTGCAATAGTTATACTTTTTACTCCTCAAAGTGACAACCTCCCTCCCCCAATTCGCCACCCCACTCCTCCCCCCCATATCATATATGTCTATTACACTTCTTCTGACTCCTTTCCACAGTATAATCCACATCCCGTGACTATTTATATATATTCAATTACAATTGGTATACAACATCCGCTTCACATGTACAGTGCAGTGATCAAGCCTATACTCCATCCAGAAAATGGACTCCACAACAAGACATATGACCATCTGACACCCCACAAAATATTTACAACATTATTAATTATATTCGCTGAACTGTCTTTTATATCCCTGTGGCAATATTGTAGTTGCTTATTTTTGCTGTCTAATCCCTTCCCCTTCTCCCTCATCCCCAACCCCTCCCAACTAGCAACCCTGTTTTTCCTCTATATCTATGAGACAGTTTCTGCTTACATTGCTCATTCGTTCAGTTTTTCAGATTCCACATATAAGTGAGATCATATGGTATTTGTGTTTCTCTGACTGACTTATTTCACTTAACATAATAGTCTCAAGGTCCATCCATATCAGTGCAAATGGTACGATTTCATTCTTCTTTATAGCAGAGCAATACTCCATTGTATAAATGTACCACAGTTTCTTAATCCAGTCATCCACTGATGGGCATTTCAATTGTTTTCAAGTCTTGGCTATTGTAAATAGCACTGCAGTTTACATAGGGGTACATATATTTTTTCGAATTAGCGTCTTGGGTTTTTCAGGATAAATACCTAGGAGTGGAATTGCTGGGTCAAAAGGCAGTTCCATTTCCAGTTTTTTGAGATACCTCCATACTGACTTCCATAGTGGCTGCACCAATCTGCAATCCCACCAACAGTGTAGCAGGATCCCCTTTTCCCCACAGCCCCACCAGCACTTGTTTTTTGTTGATTTATTGATGATAGCCATTCTGACCAGAGTGAGGTTGTATCTCATTGTGGTTTGTATTTGTATTTCCCTAATGACCAGTGAGGTTGAACTTTTTTCATATGCTTGTTGGTTTTCTGTATGTCCTCTTTAGAGAAATGTCTCTTCATATCTTCTGCCCATTTTCTAATTCGGTTGTTTATTTTTTGGTGTTGTGTTGCATGAGTGTTTTATAAATTTTGGATATTAACCCCTTATCACATATATCGTTGGCAAATATATTCTCCCAATCAGTAGGCTTCCTTTTGGTTTTATTGATGGTTTCCTTTATTGTGAAAAAACTTTTAAGTCTGATATAATCGCATATGTTCATCTTTCCTTTTACTTCCCTTGCCCGCAGGGATGTATCAGTAAAAATATTTCTCCGGGTAATGTCTGCAAATGTACTCCCAATATTTTCTTTTAGGAGTTTTATGCTTTCAGGTCTTACATTTAAGTCTTTAATACATTTTGAGTTTGTTCTTGTATATGGCGTAAGGAGGTGGTCCAGTTTCATTTTTTTGCATGAGTCAGTCCAATTTTCCCAGCACCATTTATTGAATAGACTATCTTTACTCCAATGTAAATTCTTGCTTCCCTTGTCGTAGATTAACTGTCCGTAAATGTCTGGATTTATTTCTGAGCTCTCTGTTCTGTTCCACTGATCTATGTGCCTGTTTTTATGCCAATACCATACTGTTTTTGATTACTGTAGCCTTTTAGTATGTTTTGATGTCTGGTAGAGTGATCCCCCCGACTTTGTTCTTATTTCTCAGGATTGCCGAGGCTATTCGGGGTCCTTTATGGTTCCATTTAATTTTAGGATTATATTTTCTATTTCTGTGAAAAATGCCCTTGGTAGTTTGATAGGAATTGCATTGAATCTATCTATTGCTTTAGACAGTATGGACATTTTAATTAATTCTTCATATCCATGAGCATGGTAGGTGTTCCCATTTATTTGTATCTTCTTTGATTTCTTTCTTCAGTGTCTTATAATTTTCTGAGTACAGATCTTTCACTTCTTTGGTTAAATTTATTCCTAGGTATTTTATAATTCTTGAAGCAATTGTAAATGGGACAGTTTTCTTAATTTCTCCCTCCATTAGTTTATTATTGGTATATGCAAATGCCACTGATTTCTGAAAATTGATTTTATATCCTGCTACTTTACTGAATTCGTCTATCTGTTCCAATAGTATATTGATGGAGTCTTTGGGTTTCTCTATATAGAGTATCATGTCATCTGCATATGATGACAATTTTACTTCTTCCTTGCCAATTTGGATGCCTTTTATTCCTTTTTCTTGTCTGATTGCTGTAGCTAGAACTTCCAGAACTGTGTTGAATAAAAGAAGAGAAAGTGGACAGCCTTGTATTGTTCCTGATCTAAAGTGGAATGGTTTTAGTTTGTCCCCATTGAGTATGATGTTAGCTGTAGTTTTATCATATATGGCCTTTATTATGTTGAGATATGATCCCTGTATTCCCATTTTGCTAAGGGTTTTTAACAGAAATCGCTCTTGGATTTTGTCAAATGCCTTTTCTGCATCTATTGATATGACCATGTGATTTTTATTCTTCATTTTGTTGATGTGGTGTATCACATTAATTGATTTACAGATGTTGAACCAGCCTTGCATACTAGGGATGAAACCCACTTGATCATGATGTATGATCTTCTTAATATATTGCTGAATTCTGTTTGCTAATATTTTATTGAGAATGTTTGTATCTATATTATCAGGGAGATGGGCCTGTAGTTTTCCTTTTTTGTGCTGTGTTTATCTGGTTTTGGAATCAGGGTGATAGTGGCTTTATAAAAAGGGTTTCGGAGCCTTTTCTCCTTCTGGATTTTTTGGAATAGTTTGAGAAGAATAGGTGATTATTCTTTTTTGAATGTTTGATAAAATTCACTTGTGAAGCCGTCTAGTCCAGGGCTTTTGGTTTTTGGGAGCTTGTCAATTACTGATTCAATTTCCTTGGTAGTAATCAGGGTATTTACATTTTCTATTTTTTCTTGAGTTAGCTTTGGAAGGTTGTATGCTTCTAGAAAGTTATCCATTTCTTCCAGATTGTCAAATTTGTGGGCATATAGTTGCTCATAGTAATTTCTTAGAATTTTTTGTATTTCTGTGATGTCTGTCGTCATTTCCCCTCTTTCGTTCCTGATTTTAATAATTTGTGTGCTCTTTTTTTTTTTTTGATGAGCCAGGCTAGAGGTTTGTCAATTTTCTTACCTTCTCCAAAAACCAACTCTTGGTTTCATTGATGTTTTGTATTGTTTTTCTGTTCTCTGTATTGTTTATTACCACTCTGGCCTTTATTATCTCCTTTCTTGTACTCCTCTTGGGCTTCTTTAGCTGTTCTTTTTCCAGTTCCCTGAGGTGTAAGGATAACCTGTTGATTTGAGATTTTTCTTCCTTCTTTAGGCCTTCTTTAGGCCTGCACTGCTATAAACTTCCCTCTTAGGACTGCTTTCGCAGCATCCCAGACACTTTCGGTCACGGGGTTTTCATTTTCGCTTGTCTTGAGGTATCTTTTGATTTCCTCCTTGATCTCATTTGTGACCCAATCACTATTTAGTAGCATGTTATTTACCCTCCATTTATTTGTCAGCTTCCCGGCTTTCTTCGTATAATTGATTTCTGGTTTCATAACATTGTGGTCAGAGAATACACTTGAAATGATTTCAATCTTCTTAAATTTATAGAGACTTGTTCTGTGGCCTAACATGTGGTATATCTTAGAAAATGTTCCATGTGCACTTGAAAAGAATGTATATTCTGTAGCTTTGGGGTGAAATGGTCTCAATATACCAGTTAAATCCATATGGTCTAATGTGTCATTTAAAGTCGCTGTTTCCGCATTGATTTTCTGTCTGGAGGATCTGTCCATTGGTGAAAACGGGGTGTTGAAGTCCCCTACTATGATAGTGTTACTTTTGATCTCTGTCTTTATGTCTGACAATATCTGTTTTATATATTTAGGAGCTCCTATGTTAGGTGCATAGATGTTTACTAGGGTTATGTCCTCTTGCTGGATCAATCCCTTCATTATTATGAAGTGTCCTTCTTTGTACTTTGTTATATTCTTGAATTTAAAGTCCATTTTATCTGATATAAGTATTGCTACTCCAGCTTTTTTCTCAGTTCCATTTGCATGAAATATTTTACTCTATCCTTTTACTTTCAGCCTGAATGAATCTTTTGATCTGAGGTGAGTCTCTTGTATATAGCATATGCTGCGGTCTTGCTTTCTTATCCATTCAGCCACCCTATGTCTTTTTATTGGAGCATTTAATCCATTTACATTTAATGTGAGTATTGATAGGTGTGTATTTGTTGCCATTTTGTTATTTGTGTTTCTAGTCTTTCTTAGTTAGGTTGTTTTTCTCTTCTACTTAAAGAAGCCCTTTTAACATTTCCTGCAAAGCTGGCTTGGTGGTAATGAATTCCCTTAACTTACTCTTTTCTGGAAAGCTCTTTATCTCACCTTCAATTTTAAATGATATCCTTGCTGTATACAGCAATCTCCGTTGTAGGCCTTTATTTTTCATCACTTTGAAAACCTCCTGCCACTCCCTTCTGTCCTGCAGAGGTTCTGTAGAAAAGTCAGCTGATAATCTTATTGGGGTTCCCCTGTAAGAAACTTGCTGCCTTTCCCTTGCTGCTTTAAGTATTCTGTCTTTGTCTTAACCCTTGCCATTTTCACTATAACGTGGATGAGGGAGAGGGGGAAGGTTTTGGACAGCGTAGGTGGGTGACTACAATGTTGCTGCAGGGATATGGGGGCAGTTCTGGGAATGTAATTGGTAATGTTGTGAAGAGACTGTTATGTTAAGTGAAATAAGTCAGTCGGAGAAAGATAAGTACCATATGATCTCACTTATATGTGGAATCTGAAAAACTGAATGAACGAGCAAAGTAAACAGACTCATAGATATAGAGGAAAAACTGAGGGTTGCTAGTTGGGAGGGGGCTGGGGATAAGGGGGAAGAGGAAGGGATTAGACAGCATAAATAGACAACTACAATATTGCCACAGGGATATGAAACACAGTTCGGGGAATATAATAATGTTGTTAAAATTTTGCGGCATGTCAGATAGTGACATGTCTTGTTAGGGAGACCACTTCATGGATGGAGTAAAGGCATTATCACTGCACTGTACACCTGAAGTTGATGTTGTATAATATTGTATGCCAACTGTAACTGAATATATAGATAGTCACGGGATGTGGAGTATACTGTGGAAGGCAGTCAAAGGAATTGTAATAGATACGTATGATATGTGGGTGGGAGTGGGCTGGCGAACTGGGGGAAGGGGTTGTCACTTTGGGGGGGTAAAGAGTATATCTATTGCATTGTGTTGTACACCTGAAACTAATTTAAAAAAAAGAGTACCAACATTCTTACTTGGAAGGCTGTCTCAGAATATGTAAGAGCAAAAAAATTTAATTTAATTTAATTTAATTTAAAAAAAAAGAATAAGAAGACATTTGCCATTCAAAAAACCCTTAGAAGAGAGTAAAATTTCTTTTTTTAATTAGAATAAATAAAATATATAATAAATATAAATTTACATAAAATAAAGAAAGAGCTAAAAATGGTTTCAGGAAAAATTGACCCTGAATGATCACACTGGGACACATTCCGTGGTTAAGTGATTCAACTTCATGATAAAAAAAATTTGTTTTTCGTAAAGGAAATAAAACATCACCCAAGCATTCTTTACCCAGATAAAATGTTTAAACATGAAGGCAGTAGGCATTCTAAAATATAAAATTTGAAGAAGTATCACTTCTGAAAGCTTCTTGAAAACAAACAGAAACTACTTGATGATGCAACCGAGTGAATTAAGAGATAAATTAAAATTGAAAAACAGCAAGCCACACAATTATAAATTTGTGTAAATTTGTATAAATTATAGTATCAGATGAGAATTTAAATGTTATACATCTTGGTGGTGTAATAATAATAATATAAATCTCAAGTCAGGAAGAAGAGAGAGAGAGATAGGGCACCACGTGAGAATGATGTCTATCTTATAGAGAAACACTTGATACTGTGTAAACTTTAAAACTGGAGTTAAAAATACAAAATTTTTTAAAAATTACTTTTTTTCAGAATCAATTTCCTTATATTTAGAGATAAATATCAGGAAAAATTTTCTTTCTTAGTCTGCTTTATTGAGGTATAATTGACATAGAAAATGGTGTATAACATTAATGTAGACAACTTGATGAATTAGGAAATAAGTATACATCCATAAAACCATCATTAAAATCTGTGCCACCAGGGGCCAGCCAAGTGGCGCATTGGTTAAGCGCTGGCTTGGGACCCCAGTGGCCCCGGTTCGGGTCCCACATATGAGGGCCAGTGACACTGCCCTCAAAAAAAAAATCTGTGGCATAAACATATCCATCACCTCCAAAAGTTTCCTCTCATTCTCATGTATTTATTGTTAATTATTATTAGTGTATCATAAGATCATTTAACATAAGATCTACTCTCTTAGTCAGTTTTTAAGTATACAATATTATTAATTATAAGTACTATGTTGTATAGTAGACCTCTAAGACTTTGGCTAAGTGAAACTATCCAGACACAGGACAAATACTACAAATACTACTTGTACAAGGAACATAAAATAGTCAAACTCATAGAAGCAAAGAGTAAAATGGTAGTTGCCAGAGGCTGGTGGGGAGGGGGAAACTGGGAGTATTAGTCAAAGAAAATAATATCTTATGATGAAGTAACAGTTGAATCTTCAGCATTTCCTTCACTTGCATTTCAATTTCATGTTCTGTTGAATTCATATGAACTTATATCGAATATATTTATTTATGGAATATAATACATATGGTAGGATCCAATATTCATAAAACATATTCTGTTATAAATTATCTATATACGAAGGTCCGACTATTAAGTTAATGAACATGTTGCAACAATGTTGCTAACGTTTTTTTTAGCTGAGCCATCCTGCCACCTGTTGGCCGCTCAATGGCAACACAGCTCGGGCTGGCAGCAGACCGCCATTGCTCAGAGCGCAGCTCGCGCTCTTGAGCAAGCTCTTAACCAACTGAGCCACTTGGCCAGCCTTTTTTTTTTTTTTTTTAATTTTTCTTTCTTTCTTTCTTTCTTTCTTTCTTTCTTTCTTTCTTTCTTTCTTTCTTTCTTTCTTTCTTTCTTTCTTTCTTTCTTTCTTTCTAATTAGTTTCAGGTGTACAACACAATGCAATAGTTATGCTTTTTATCCCTCAAAGTGACAACCCCTCTCCCCCAATTCGCCACCCCACTCCTCCCCCCATGTCATATATATCTATTATACTTCCTCTGACTCCCTTCCACAGTATAATCCATATCCAGTGTTTCTGTTGCTGTTGTTGAGGGCAGTGACACTGGGACCCAAACCGGAGCCGCTGCCTTCCCAAGCCAGCGCTTAACCACCGTGCCACTTGGCCGGCCCTGTTGCTAACTTTTTTTTTTTATTTCAGAAAGATTATTCATTTTGAACTAGTACCAACTGGACAAACAGATAACCAAGTTTACTATTTGGAAATGCTGAAAAGGCTATGTGAAAAAGTTAGATGATCTGAACTTTTCACCAAAAATGCATGACTCTTGCATCATGACAATGCACCAGCTCACAAGGCACTGTCTGTGAGGGAGTTTTTAGGCAGTAAACAAATGACTGTATTGGAACAGAGAGTAAAATTTCTGAATGCATAGATAAGAATTCATTATAAAACTTAACATGACACATATGCAAAATTATAAGGATCCAGAGTTGCAACCTAGAGGGAATATACCAAGCATTTCCATGAATGTGTGTTGCATTTTGTATATTTATGAATTAAGAAAAGTATTCTCTGTTCCTAGAATTTTCTTTTCCTACTATTTTATGTGACTAAGTAATTTTTGTTTAGGTCTTATCATAAAATTACCATCTGGGAAACCTTCCCTGACTTCTCTCTAGGTCTGCCTTAAGTACTTCTCTGTGCTTCTATAAGACCCTGTGCTTCCCTTATTGACTGGATCACCCACTAGATATTATACTCTGGGGCATAGATTGGATGTACCTTGATCAAGTTTGGACCCAGAGAATAAAAAATTTCCTAGTAAGCATTAGGTACTCAAACACACTGGTTGATTAAATGAATTAAGAAAGTAATAGAATTTCAAGAACAAGATTAAAAAATAATAGTGTTATGAATTGGCAGTCAGCATCCGCATTCATCTCCCATCAAAAGACACCAGATAGGCCTACATGTAAAATTGCTCTGAAAACTTCCAATTCCAGATGTGATGGAATAAATTCACTCCACCCCATAAAGATTCCAAGAAGAAGGCTGAGTTTCCCAGATTCTGTGCAAGACATATAGCTATGAATTCAAGAACTGAGTTTATACTAAACAGGATAAATGCAAACAAATACACATACAGATGTATTATCATCTTAGTTGTGGAGGGCACAGCTAACTTAGCTCTAAGTCCAGTCACCATCTGGCTGCCAGTCAGCAGCTTGTGGCTGTTCAGCTCAAGGTTTTGTTGTCATTCTTAGTTATGGAGGTGGGGGGGCACAGCCTACCATCCCATGCGGATTCTAACTGGCAACCTTGTTGTTAGGAACATGTGCTCTCACCAGCTGAGCCATCCTGCTGCCTGTTGGCAGTTCAGTGACAGCTCAGCTTAGGCGCAGCTCACTGGCCCGTGTGGGAATCAAACCAGCGACCCTTTTGCTTGGAGCTTGTGCTCTTAACCAACTGAGCCACTCGGCTGGCTTCAATATTGTATTTTAAATATTGGATAAAACAACTTGGTAGAAAATCAACAAGGATAGACAAGATTTGAGCAACACTGTAAACCAAATATAATCCTGACAGGGTATAATGCAATGCTTTACCCAATAACAGCAGAATATACAGTCTTCTTAGGTAATCATGGACCACTCTCCAAGAGAGAACATATATTAAACCACACAACACTTGAAAGCTTTAAAACAATTGTTGTCACACAAAGTATGTTCTCTGCCTACAATGAAATGAAATTAAAAATAGATACAGGGGAGGAATGTCAACAAAATGATAGCATGGGAATTCTTAGCATTTGTCTCCCTCTAGAAACATCAATTTGAACAAATTTTCATGCACAAACGAAACCTTCACAAGAGTTAAGCATTCCAGGTACAAGATTACAGCACCTGAGTGAAGCACAAAAATAAAATAAAAAAACTCATTGATGCGGGTAGGAAAGACAGATTCACATTGTTTCCATCACCCCTCTACCAAGCCTGGGTAGCTCAGCACTGATAGAGTTAAACACCCCATAGGAGAAGGAGAGTAAAGTGAGTACCTAAGTTCACCATGGACACCAGTCAGCATGTCACTGTACCAAGTCAACTACTGCAGCCTCAGGTAGTTCTCTGAGGGCTCCCACAAACAGAGGTCCCCAGCTCAACATAGTGCCTTCTGACTTCAGAAGTTTCAGGCAATTCCTGAAACCTCAGGCAGTGTCTTATCACTAAGCTCCCAGTAGACTCTTGAAAATCCAGGTTCCTAACTTTCCGTAAAACCAACCAGCTCCAGTGATCCCAAGTGCATTTCTGGCACCAGACTCCCATCAGTTTGCTGTGAACCCAGAATCCTGGTTCTCTCCAGCACATGCTGACTTCAGTGAACCCAAGTGTTTTCCACAGTACCAAGTGGTTTCCATGGCTCCCATCTCCCAGTGGGCTTTAGCAAACCCAGGCACCTGATCCACCCTGGTGCCTGCTGCTCTCTGCCATCCCAGGCAGCTCATGTGGCTGCAGGTTCCCAACAGAATACTGTTAGTCCAGGGGGCTAGGTCACCTTAGTGTCAGCCAACTACTGGGACACCACACTTCCAACAGGCTTCCATGAAACCAGGTTCCCATGAAATCCCAGGGTGAACTAGCTCACATGCAGAAGGTGGATCCTGTTGCCCAGGTTACCAATAAGCCTCCATTAATCCATTCTAGTACTGGACTGGCCACCACACTCAGACAATGGGCCCTCCTTAGTGGTCTCCAACATGTAATTGACCCTTGTGTACCCAGGATCCAGGATCACTTGCACAGGCAGAGGGCTGAAGCTTACCACCATAGACTTGAGACACAGGCTTGCCTCACTTAGCCCAGGCTCCAGGACCACCACCTTGACCCATTCACCAGACTGGTTCCTTTGTACCCAAACACCAAACTGACTATTTGCTGACCAAGACATGAGACTTGCAAGCTCAAGAATGCTAGTAGCAAGGACACAAATGGACACCACCAGACAGCACAACCAGAAACTCTGAGTGGGCTGTAGAGTTGGTGAAGAGTTATGTCTGCCAAAGTCAGTCTATAAAGAATGAAAGATGTGCCAACATCCTAAAATGAACAGATACCACAAAGATCCACGAAGATCATGAATAATCCAGGAAACATGACTGCACAAAAAGAAACTAATAAAACATCAGTGACTGCCCCTAAAGAAATGGAGATCCATGAAGTCACTGAAAAAAAAATTCACAATAATCCTCTTAGCAAAATTCAGTGAACTACAAGAGAGCACAAATAAACTAAATGAAACTTTAAAAAATGCATCAACCTATAAAAATTCAACAAAAATAGAAACCATTAAAAGAATCAGAAATACAAGGTTTGAAGATAACATTGACTGAACTGAAGAATTCAATAAGAACTTTCAATATCTTATGTGATCAATCAGAAGAAAGAATTTGTGATCTATAAGACATGACAGTTGAAATCATCCTGAGAAAGGAGCAAAAAGAAAAAAGAATAAAATGAGTGAAGAATATCTTTGTGAATTATGGTATACCATTAAAAGCAACAATCTCTGCATAATTGGCATCACAGAAGGAGAAAAGAAATAAAAAGAGAAGAAAGCTTATTTTTAAAATGATGGTTGAGAACTTCACATATCTGAGGAGAGATTTGAACATTGAGTTCAGGGAGCTAATAGGTCACTCCAAAATTTCAACCCCAAAAGATCTTCTCTAAGACACATATAGTAAAACCATATAAAATCAAGATAATGAGAAAAAATTTAAAAACAGCAAGAAAATAAAATTATTTTATACACGAGGACCCCTTTAAGATGGAAACCATGCTGCAAGAGAAAACGACCAATGAAGAGTACCCAGCAAAGTTATCTTCCAGGAATGAAGAATTTCCAAAATAATAAAACCTGAGAGAGTTCATCACCACTAGAATTTCCTTACAAGAAATATTGAAAGTAGTTATTCAAGCTGATGTAAAAGGATGATAACTAGGAAGATGAAAACAAAATTATAAAACATACTGGTAGGTCCGGCCGAGTGGCTCAGTTGGTTAAGAGCTCGCTCAAGAGTGCGAGCTGAGCTCTGAGCAACAGCAGTTCGATGCCCAGCCTGAGCTGAGCTGCCGTTGAGCTGCCAACAGGTGGCAGGATGGCTCGGCTTAAAAACAAACAAACAAACAAACAACATACTGGTTAAAGTACGTATATAGTCAAATTCAGAATATTCTACTACTGTACTATGGCAGTTTGTTAATCACTTTAGTATAAATTTTAAAAACAAAAGTATTAAAAATAACTATAGATACAATAATGTGTTAATGGATACACGATATAAAAAGAGGTAAATTATGACATCAAAAAATGTGTCAAAAATAAATGTCATAAATGTGATGGGGGAGTGAAAGGATACAGGTTTTGCATGCAATCTAAGTTTATTATCAACTTAACATACACTCTTACATCTATAAAGTATTTTATGTAAGCCTTATGATAACCACAAAGCAAAACATGTGCAGTAGATACACAAAAAAATAAACAGGAGGGAATCAAAGCATATCTCTATTGAAAATAATCAATTCACGAAGGACAGCAAAAGAGTAAGAAAGGAACACAAGAACTAGAAAACACCCAGAAAACAATTAACATGATGTCATTTATTTTTGTAAGTCCTTACTTACTTATAATTACTTTAAATATGAATTGATTAAATTCTGTTGTCAAGAGTCTAGTTTAAGGGATTACAAAATAAAATCCAACTATATGCTTCCTAAAAGAAACTCACTTCAGAGTTAAGGACCCACATAGGCTCAAAATGAAGGGAAAAAAATGATATTGCATACAAATGGAAAACAAAGACAGCAGAGGTAGCTGTAACTACAATATATACATTAAGTCAAAAACTATATCAAGAGACAAAATATCATATATAATCAAGAGGACTTAAAAATTGTAAATATACAAAACTCAACATTGGAACAACTAAATATATTAAGCAAACATAAACAGATCTGGAGAGAAAAATAGAAAATAATACAATAATAGTAGGGGACTTCAATACTCCACTTCAACAATGGATGGATCATCCAGACAGAAAACCAATAAGGAAATGCTGGTCCTGAACTGTGCCTTAGGCCAAATGATCCTAAGAGAAAGAACATTCCACTCAACAGCAACAGAAAACATATTATTCTTAGGTTTATATGGAACATTCTCCAGATTAGATTATATATTAGGTCACAAAACAAGTTTTAGCAAATGTGAGATGTTTGAAATCATACCAACTATCATTTATGACCACAATGGCATGAAACTTAAGTCAATAATAGGAGGAAAACTGGAGAATTCACAAATGTGTAGAAATTAAACAACACAGTCCTGAACAACGAATGGGTCAAAGAATTTTTTTTTTCCTTTTTGTTTATTCACATTTGTGAATATATACAAAAATGGAAACACAACATCCCAAAACATGTAAAATGCTGCATAAGCAGTAAAAAGAGTTTATAGTGATACACTCCTACATTAAGAAAGAAAAAGGAACAATAGGAAAAGGTCCAAGATGGCACAATAGGTAAATGGTATAGTTGCTGCCTCCTGGGATCACATTAAAATTACAACTAAACTATAGGACAATCAACGTCAGGAATCACCTAAAGACTAGCTGAAAAGAAACCATACAATTATGGATATAAAGAAGATGCCACATAAAGACTGGCAGGAGGGGCTGAGACTTGAAATGGGCTGACTCCAAACCCACAGGTAGTGATTGAGTACTGGACGGGACACATTGGTGACAGAGGTTCCCCCCTGAAGAATAAAGGGTTAGAGCTCCACATTGGGTCCCTCAGCTCAGGATTCCTGTACTGAGAAGAGGTGTTCCCACAACATCTGGCAGTGAAAATCAGTGAGGGCTCTATTAATCCCAGTGAGATAGAAGGTGGCTGGAAACCCTGATGCCTTCTAAGGTAGGGCCTGCACATAGATTGACTTGCTTGCAAATATTCACCACGTTTCTGGTGGAGGTGCAGCAAATCAAGAGGCTCCAGAGATATACAGGGAAAGACTGAGTTATGTGGCTTTAGGACAAGGACTAGAGGGATAACTGTCACTATTCCTGTGTGGAGTCTGCCTCATGTGTAGCCTACAAGAAGGCACCATATTTCCTGTCTTGAGCTCTCTTCCAGAAGGCCAAATCTGAACTCCCATTTGCCTGGTAAAATCATACGTACATCACCTTAGTGACTCCCTGGGACCCCACCCAACTAGTGCTGCATTACCAGGAGCACTCTTAGCTCCTGGGCAACCAGCCTCACCCTGCAAACTGCAGAAGACTTTTACAGCAGTAATTGGCCTATGACAGCATGGGGAACTTCCAGTACAGGTGGTCAGGTCATCAGCCAAAGTTTGTGCTATGACCTCTTTTGGGCAGCTCTCAGGGATCTGTGGGCAAGGGGTGAGTGATGGTGGCTGGCCATGGAGTTCTCTGGATGCTTTAGAGGTGGCCACAGGCTCAGCATGCATGCAATAACTGAATATGCATTAACTTTGTAAAAACCACCCACACTACTTCCTAACTCCCTGGAACCCTGGCCTGCCCAGCTAGTTTGGCATTGATGGGAGAACTCTTCATTTGCATATGGCCAGCCATGCCGCACAAGCTGCTGGAGGCTTGTACAGCATCAGAGAGCCTGTGGTGGCCTGAAAAACTTTTGGTGGTGGGCAGTCAGCCCCAGTTCACTCTGCAGGTTTTCATGGGTGGCAGTAGGCGTTCTGCAGGCCCAATGCAAGTGACAGCTGGCCATGCAATTCTGGGGATGTTTTATGGACTGGCCACAGGCTCAGCACTGGCACAGGAACTGAATAGCAGTTAACTTTGTGAAAACCACCAGCTACACTCCATGACTCCCTGTGACCCTGCCCCACTCAAATCTGGAGGCATCACCAGGGGCACTGTCAACACCAGGTGAACCAGCCTGGCCCGTGCATCTAAAAAGGCTCTTTCAGTGGCTGAGCCTTACAAGCAGCCAGCAGGTGGCAACAGGTGTAGGGGGGTCCCTGGGCCTTTTGCTAAGCTTCCCCAGGACCAATACGGGTGGCAGGCAGCATTACTTCACGGTGAGGAAACCCACACATGCCTCCAGGTCTAGTGCAAGCAACAATGAACTGGATATAGCTTTGAAGCTCCTACCAGTAGCTGTAAATCAGTCACAGGCAAGGCTGAAATTGGCCTGCATGGAGGCCCTTCCCAAGAGGCACCAGAAACAACACACCTAAAGGCCGACCTCAAACCACACTGAACATTACTAGATCAACTCTACAAGTGGCACCCCTGAATGGTGGTCTCAACAGGCAAAAAAAAAGAGCCTGCTTGAGCAAATCCCCTCTTAAGAATCAGCTTCAATACAGCAGGTCATAATCTGTGGGCATAGCCAATTCTCACAACCAGTCAGCCTGAGAGTGAATAACACACACTGAAGAGTCAAAAGCAATCAATGCTCAACTATAACAGGAGAATACACATAACACACACAAGGCACACGCCTGTAATACAAGCACAGGTGATCAGGGTGAAGGCACCACTTGATCACAAGGACACCAGCTACATTAAGCCACCCAACAAAGACAGAGCAACATAGGACAACTGCCTTATACACAGAAGTAAACACAGAGAGACAGCCAGAATGAGGAAACAAAGAAACACTCCCCAATAAAAGAACAAGAGAAAACTTGAGAAAAAGAACTGAATGAAATGGAGGTAACCAACCTACACAGACAGAGTTTAAACCACTGCTTATAAGAATGCTTCAGGAGCTTAGTGGGAACTTCCACAAAGAGATATGAAACATAAAGAAGGACACAGAAAACACTAAAATGAACCAGTCAGAAATAAAAAATACAATTACTGAGATGAAGGATACACTAGAAAGAATCAAGAGCAGGTTAGAAAAAGCAGATGATAGAATCAGCAATTTAGAAGACAAGGGAGCAGAAAACATCCAATCAGAACACCAAAAAGAAAAAAAGAATTTTAAAAATTGAAAATAGGGCCAGCCAAGTGGCGTGGTGGTTAAGCGCTGGCTTGGGAAGCCACATATGAGGCCCACATATGAGGGCCAGTGACACTGCCCTCAAAAAAAAATTGAAAATAGTTTACGGGACCTGTGGGACAACATCAAGGGTAATAACATTTTCATCATAGAAGTAGCAGAAGGAAAAGAGAGGGAGCAAGAAATCAAAAAAATATTTGTAGAAATAATGACTCAAGTGTCACCTAGCTGGTGTTGTAGCTGAGCCTTCAAAAGGTTATCCTAGGGGCTGGATGAGTGACTCAGTTGGTTAAGAGTTGGCTTAAGAGCAAGAGCTCTGAGCAACAGGGCCGCTGGTTTGATTCCCACATGGGCCAGTGATGCTGTGCCCAAACTGAGTTGTCACTGAGCTCCCAACAGGTGGCAGGATGTCTCAGCTGGTGTGACAACAAGATTGCCTGTTTGATGGTGGGCTATGCCCACCCACAACTAAGCCTGAACTTGGCACCTTGAGCCGAGCTGCCACTTAGATGGCTCAGTGGATAGAGCATGCACTCTTAACAACAAGGCTGTTGGTTTGACTCCCACATGGGATGGCGGCTACGCCCACTGACAACTAAGATTGAACACAGCACCTTGAGCTTAGAGGTCATGAGCTGCTGACAGGAAGCTAGATGGAGACTGGCGCCCTCCACAATGAAGATTGAAGAATAACGACTTGGCTGGTCCCCTCCCCCAATTCTCCAACACTGTTCCCTTCCCCCAATTACCCAATTAAAAGAAAATATTTAAACCAAAATGAGGATAATTTAAGGGGCCTCTGGAACATCAATCATATCACCATTCTCATCATAGGGGTACAAGGAGAAGAGAGAAAGCAAAAAATTGAAAACCTATTTAAAGAAATAATGACAGAAAACTTTTCTAACCTGATGAAGGAAATAGACATACAAGCCCAGGAATTGCAGAGAATCCCAAACAAGATGAACCCAAAGAGGCCCACACCAAGACACATCATAATTAACATGTCAAAGGTTAAAGACAGAGAAAATCTTAGAAGCAGAAAGAGAAATGCAGTTAGTTACCAATAAGTAAGCTCTCAAAAGACTGTCAGTTGCTTTCTTAACAGAAACTTTGCAGGCCAGAAGAGACTGGTACAAAATATTCAAAGTAATGAAAAACAAGAACATACAAGCAAGATTAATCTACCCAGCAAAGCTATTGTTTAGAATCAAAGAACAGATTAAAACTCTTCCAGACAATGTAAAGCTAAATAAATTCATCACCACCAAACCAGTATTACAAGAAATGTTAAATGGACATCTTTAAGAAGAAAAAAATAAAGATTAAAAATGTGAATAATAAAAGGCAATGACGACATATCTATGAACAATTATTTTAAATGTAGATAAATTAAATGCCTCCATCAAAAGACCTATTACAGGGTTTAAAAAACAAACAAACAAGTGGGCTGGCCGAGTGGGGCTATGGTTAAGTGCTGGCTTGGGAAGCCTGTGGCCTAGGTTCGGGTCCCACATATGAGGGCCTGTGACACTGCCCTCAAAAAAACAAACAAACAAACAAACAAACAAAAAACAAGCAAAAATACTGACAATGGCAAGTACTGGCTAGGATTAAGAACTGGATCTTTCATGATTGTTGTTGGGAATAGTAAATAGTACAACTATTCTGGGAAACATTTTGGCAGATTTTTTTGTAAAACTAAATATTCATTTACTGAATAACCTGAATATTCCACTCTGGTATCGAGGTAAATACTGAAGAGAAATCAAAATATGTCCACAGAAAAACGTATGCATGTATTTTCATAGCAGCTTTATTTGTAATATCCAAAAGATGAAAACAACTTAAATGCCCTTCAGTGGGTAATGAATATTAAACAAACTGTGGTAATATCCGTACAATAGAATAACAGCAATAAAAATGAACCAACTATTGATTCACACAACATGATGTCTCAAGGTCTGAAAAAAAGCCAATCTGAAAAGGTTACATTTAAATATAACTATCCTCAAAATAACAGAATATAGAGATGGAGTACATAGTAGGGTACTCCAGAGTGTTGAGGATGGGAGGAATTTGTGATGTAAAGTGCAGTACAAAGGTATTGTGTGTGTGTGGTGGGTGATGGAACAATTCGGAATCTTAATTGTGGTGGTGGTTGCACAAATATACGCACATTATTTCAAAAAATAATAAATTTATGCATACACACAAATAAGTGCATATAAAAATTGTCAGAATCTAAACAAGGTCTATAGTCTAGTTAATAGTATTATACCAATGTCAGTTTCATAGTTTTGAAAATGTCATTTAGTTTTGTAAGATCTCATTGAAGAAAGATGGGTAAAGGGTACACAGGTGTGCTCTATACTGTTTTTGTACCTTCTTGTGAGTCTAAAAATATTTTGAAACAGAAAGTTAACAAAAAGACTTCCTCCTCATACGCACTGAAGCACAATTGGCTGGCTCCATGAGGATACCAAACATGACTTAACTCACATATTTTATATATAACACGTTTCGGAGGAAATCATCTTATGATCTATCAAATTGTGACTTCCCATGCTATTCAATCTCATGAATGTTGAACCACAATTAGGAAATAGGTTTCTACTTTGTTTTTTTAAACATATAAATCTTTCTCTGACTTTGGCAAGTACAATTACAAATCCTTCAGAAGCCTCTCTGGAAAAAAAAATTTGCTCGTTCTGCAGCCATTGAACTGAATCTCCCATCAGAGCCAGCTCTCAGGCAAGATATTCAGGAAATATGATGGTAATTCCAGACCAACACCATAATCTCTGACTTGCCCACAGAGATACAGAAACACTGTTCTAGTCTAAAGCCAGGAAATAAAAGTTAATCCCATGATTATCACTGCTAATTCTCTTGTCTGTTCATAATTACATTCAAAGGAAGTTGGCTAGGTATGGAACATGTGCATTATACATTTCTGGTTAGTAAGTAGGCATGATGTATGAAGTCAGCAAACTTCCCTTCCCATTGCCCTGTATTGTCACCCCCTTTCCTCCCATTGTCCTCTTTTCAATCACCTAGGACTTTCTAAAATGCCAATCTTCCTTGTTTCAGAAAATCTAGCAGTTGGCTGATAAATCAAGCTCATAAATGCATTCACTGAATTGTCATTAGCTTAGCCATTTACCACTCCCCCAAACAATATTTCAAAAATAGGAACTTAGAGAAGCAATAACTTCTAGTAATATATTACTAATAGTTTCATTTCTGGTTGGAGGCAAACACAGTTAAAACTCAGAGAAACATCATATTCAGGGTGCCTTCTCACAGTCTCAAAATAATAGGCTTAAGCTGTTGCCAATTTGTAAGTCTAACTCTAGTAGTATGTGATCATTTGATACTCTCAGAAATTATATTCAAGTATTATTTTCCAATTTTGAGCAACAATTTTGACCAAGTGGAAAACTGTCTCAAGCTCTAGTAAATAATGTCTGTCTTCTAGGACACTCACATTCACAGCTGCAGAAAGCAAGATCTCAGTAGAGTCAGCCAACAGCAAACCCTCCCTCTCCCTAGGGCTCTACAACTCAGTAAATACCCACACTTTACTAAAAACCAGCTTTAGGCTAAACTTTGCTAACAGGGGTACAGACATGATTAATTTCCTTCCTCCTCCCACCCAGCCTCAGAAACTGGTTAAATAATCAGCCTCCTCCTCAGTCAACTTGCTAGGTGGGTGGGGGAAGGGGAGCAAATCGGTTAGAAAAAAATGCAATCTAGAGCTTCCAAGTCTTCTCAGGAGGTCCTTTTATCACAGTCCTGCCAAAACACAATTTCTGGGGAACATCAGTCCAAGGAACACTGCTGATCTCAGCACTTCTGGAGGTCCCCAAAGCCCTGCAGTTGCCTCGCCTGCCTGGGTTTCATACACCACCCCAAGTCTCACCCGCTTTGGAACTGCTTTGATGGAGGAAAAGCCCCACCTATACTTGTG
Source organism: Aselliscus stoliczkanus (assembly GCA_033961575.1). Classification (NCBI taxonomy): domain Eukaryota; kingdom Metazoa; phylum Chordata; class Mammalia; order Chiroptera; family Hipposideridae; genus Aselliscus; species Aselliscus stoliczkanus. The sequence continues at coordinate 81,374,287 of CM066737.1, forward strand.
GTCAAAAAGATTAGGCAGAGTTGCTTTCAATATCCAAAATTATGGTGCCACTTGGCAACCATAATATGCAGTTAGTGCCATCCCGTGAGTCATGCTCATGTAGTCTACAGCTCTTAGTTACGTTTTGTTTGTGGGAAATAGACCTAGTAGTACAATAAAGTTTTTATCCTGATATCTTACTCTTAAAAATCTTCATTGAGCCATCTTTTTCTAAAGGGAAATGTAATATCTCTAAGTGTTTAATCTGGGTGAATTTAATATATACGAAATACACTGATTTGATCATATCATGAGAACGTATCAATACGACTAGATCTCACTGGTATCTTACATGACTTGCACTAACTTCTTTAGGGTGTATATGATTTTTACATATCCTGAATAATCTTACATACTTAAGAATCAAACTCCAAGTATGAAATTAGCAGACTTTTAAAAATGGTAACAGCTATTTTATTGTTTCAGGTAAAGAAAATAGAAGAAATTCCTTCTAACAAAGACAGCAAAACACTTGGATCCCTGTCCTAAAATATTTCCCATGTTCTCAAATTAAAAATACATCCAAAGAAACATCATAAATTGAGAACCTTCTCCTCTGAGATTTGACAGCTGTGCTGGATTCTAGCGCTTGATGAAAATCCTTTTGTGCTATTTGAAGCTTTCTGTCCCACCCCAGAATGCATGCATGGAAAATGTTTCAATGAAGGGAAACATGTCAAGTCTCAACTTATAAAAAGATTTAGGCATTTAAATGTATTTACCATTTGAATGCTGCTGACAAATGGGTTGACAAAACCCTGGATTTAAAATTTTAAGATTTGTTTCCCCCTCCACTGCTCACACTAACAGAAATCCATTTAATCAACCACTATTCTTATTTTAACATCATATTTTAGGAGCAATGCTTAATTTAAGTCTATACTCCTAGTTTATGTCAATTGCATATTACATTGTAGAGAAAGGAGCTTTCTATCTAGACATTTACATTTCCTTACACAAAGCATGCAGCAGTTTCAGTGAACATTTTAACCACTTAAACTTATAAATAGATATTACCTCACTGTAGTCTCCATTCTTCATAACAATACATCCCTTAAAAAGTAAGATATTAGCAGATTTAGGATTATATTTTCAATGGAGACAGCAGAAATTCACATTGTCATTTTCAATTCACAGAAATTTTTAAGTTCTATATTTAATGTATGAAGAGAAAGCCAAGAACCTTACCCTTTCTACCCAGATATCCTGTAGAGAACTGCAGGCTTGTACGGCTACAAGAGGAAACACGTAGTTTATTCAGTAAAACAGGAAGAAAACAAAACCGTTTACCTCTAATGAGAGGTAGAACTGTTCGTCAGCATCACTTAGTTGTTTAGAAAAGCATTCCCCTTAGAGGATATTGTGGGCAAAGAAAATTGAAATTTTGCCTTTGATAAATTCAGAGTTTCCATGAGTTGTGCACTTCAGTCAGGAACAGAGTATCTGACTTCAATTTGCCACGTATTACCATAGTTTTCTCAGTTTATTCTGAAAGTTTAAATTGCAAAAACCCAGCTTAACTGTTAAATCTTTACACTTTTGTTAAAAATAAAGTAAAAGCTAAGTTGTAATGTCTTTAAAATGCTGATCATTTTAACAGAGAACATTAAACATTGCTTTTTACAATTATTCCCCATTGTCTATTCATATGTTTTGTTCCTTACCATGCTTTCCTCCTGTTTCAGTCTTGTAAGGCATCCGTTTCTTGGGGGTATTCATCTGTTCTACTCTGAAGGCAATCAGGAGGTTATTCCATAGCTTGTTAAACTTATATAAGATACTATACTTCCAGACATCAATAGATCCCATGGATGCAACAACTACTGTTTCTATCTAATGACATGAAAGGTCATGTGTCTTTGCTGTGGTGGTTTGAAAGAGAATGTGTCAAAAATGCACTCAGATCCTTGCTATGTACACACCCATCTTATTCTATCATCTTTCTTCTTCCCTTTTTTTTTCTTTTTGTGTGTATGTATGTGAGTCAAATATGATTTAGGCTGTCTCTATGAGATAAACATTTTCAAGCCATACTGAAGTGCTTAGGCCATATTGTTATCTTTTCCATATTGCCTGTTTCAAGTGCACAAGGGTGGTAATAATAGGAACCCCCTTGAAAATCAAGAGAAACCTTATCAAGCCACCAACATGGCATAATTTAAGGTCACCAAAAAGACTATGCTTAACAATGTCTCCCACAAAGCTGACTTAAAATTCTTCTTTAACCTAAAATTATTTTGGGTTAAGCTTTGCCCTCTCCATACACTTATTTTTTGTGATACATTTCTTTTTTTTATTCTATTTTAAACATTATTTTGCTTTTCTTCCTTCACTTCAGGCTTAATAGTATGATATTCTAAAAAACAGTAAACATAAGGGGGAATATGTCAAATATGATCAGGCCATTTGATTCAGAAATTTCAGACTTTAGAAGTTGACTTTGTGCAATCATGTGTAGATCCTTCCTATAATATTCACTTTTCTTCATTGCAGAGCTATACCAAAGTGGCCGACCACATTCTTGACCCAGCAACCATTTCAAATTGGGCTTTCATTCCCAACAAGAATGCCAGCTCGTATTTCCTGCTGTCAGTGAATTTGTTTGCTATGCAACTCCACATTGGCAATGACCCTGAGAACATTATGGATGAACTCTTTATTCAGGCGAAAGGGTTTCACATTAATCACAATTCCTCAGAGAAAAGTTTCAGGTTCTCCAGGAACATGAACAATACAACAGAGGATATCATAGGAGTGATAGAAATTCCTAAGCATGAGCTGTGGAAGCTGCCACCAAATACATCTCAAGCCATCATCATAGATTTTCCCACCTTGGGGGCTGTTTTGAAAGAAGCCCACTTGCAAAATGAGAGTCTGATCCTTTTGGTGATTTTACCAGAAAGATTTCAGCAAATCTTCCTCAAGTTTGAGAAAAATCAACAAATCCAGGCACTCCCAGGTTCATTGTGTTGGCTGGCACTCTCGGAAAAGGAGGTGGGATGAGAAGGCTTGTGAAACAACGTTGGATATCACGAACAAAGTGAAATGCCAGTGTAACCACACCAATGTGGTGATGTCTTTTTCCATTCTAATGTCCCCCAAAACTATACATGACAAAATCCTGGGCTACATCACCTGCGTTGGGCTTAGCGTCTCCATCCTCAGCTTGGTTCTTTGCCTGTTCATTGAAGCCACTGTGTGGTCCCAGGTAGTGGTGACTCAGATATCCTACATGCATCATGTGTGCACTGTCCATACACTTATCTTTGAAAATGCTAATTTTAGCACATTAAGTCCTTACCACCATATTGCTGAAGTGTTCTTTAGGTAAACTTGGGCGTGGATGGAAGAAGAATAAAATGCCTATAAATGGAGAAAGTTGCTCAGAAAGGAATGCTAAGGATTCCAAAGGGAAACTAGGAGGATTTTATGACCTTGACATTGACTGGTATCATTAGATGGATTCAGTAACAGCCATTCAACAGACTTTTGTCTGACATCATTAAATGCAGAAAGAGCAAAGTTTTGAAACCAGAAAGTAGGTGAGATATTTTGAGCAGGTCTCATTAATCCCTCCCCAAAATGTTAGTTTTACTATTATTATATCATTTTAGAGTATAAGATTTTTAAAAAAGATTTTATGGGGGAATTGGAGGAGGGGAACAGCATTGGGGAATCGGGGAAGGTTAACAGACAAGTTGCTGTCCTTTTTTGTTGTTGTTCTTCAGTCTAGTTGCGGAAGATGTTGCTTCACTGGCCCGTGTTGGTATCGTCATTGCGCTTTTTCTGGACAAGGCAGATCGGTCGCCGGCCTCTGGATGTCGCTCACCGCAGGTATTGGCAGCTCACGCTGGCTGCCAGCTGCTCACACTGGCTGCTGGCCACTCACTGTAGCCTATGGCAGCCCACTGCAGCAGGGGCTGCAGCCTACACCGTCGCCGGGGCTCACACAGCCCAGCTCCAGGTGGAGCTGTTGTTAGCTGTAGAGGTCAGTGTCACTGGCCCTCATATGTGGGATCTGAACGCTGGCACCCCAAAACCAGCTCTTATTCAATGCGCCATTCGGCCGGCCCAGTATAAGATTTTTTTAAAACTTTTATTGGGGAATTGGAGAAGGGGAACATACAAGTTGCTATCCTTTTGTTCTTCAGTCTAGTTGTGGAGGACGTGGCTTCACTGGCCGATGTTGGTATTGTCATTGCACTCTTCCTGGGTAAGGCAGATTGGTTGCCAACCTCTGGACGACTGCTCACGGTGGCTCTTGGCAGCTCACACTGGCTGCTGGCCGCTTACACTGGCTGTTGGCCACTCACTGTAGCCTATGGCAGCCCAGTGCAGCAGGGGCTGCAGCTACCCCATCACCAGCTACTCACAGCAGCCCAGCTCCAGGTGGAGCTGTTGTTCACCATCTTAGCTGTAGAGGACAGTGTCACTGGCCCTCATATGTGGGATCCGAACCCAGGCCCTGCTGCTCAGTGCTGGCATCCCAAGCCAGTTCTTAACCAATGTGCCACTTGGCTGGCCCTAGAGTATAAGATTTCAAGTGGGTCTCTGGAACCATCTTTTGCTTTTGGATCGCTTCCTTTCCAGATTATTTTTGACAGGTTTATTGGAAGAAAAATCAGATGATCATGACATTATTATAAGCCATGGCACCTCAATAAAGGTTTAGCATAGAAAATTAATGTAAACAAAGCCAGGGCCACTGTATATGGTTGCACAGTGCAAAAGAATGACTATCAAAGATATGAATGGGAGTTGAAATCTAAGCCAAGCTGTGCTCCTAAGAACAGGAGGATGATGTATAATTTTCTAATTCACAAAAGGCAAGCCTTTTAACCATAGAACTATGTTAGACTGGAAAGTGTCCTGTTTTCTAATTTTCTTAAGGAACCAGATGGGCTAGAGATGGCCCTAATCAAATATACTATTTCTAAAAATCTTCTGAAGGTAGTATACAAATATATTGAAGGGAATGGGTCTGAATGGAAGGAAAGCAGTCAGTAGTATTGTGCTGACTCAAGCAGCATGAGTTGTTAAGGGTTTGGAGCTGGAAAGTGTCATGAACAGGCCATGAGAAATTGATAATTGGAGTTGAGAATAAAGACTATATACAAGGAGGTAAGCTAGCTGATCAGTACTGATTTGAGATCCCATCAAAAAGAGGTAGTCAATAGATCAGCTACTTTAAAGAGCAGGTGTGATAAGTATGTAGTAGTGCTGCCTGACAATGAGAATGAGTAGCCAACCAGGTTTATCTTTTCCCCACCTTAGTTTCTAGGACATTCAGAGCTAAATTTAGTATTTTAAGTTTCTTTTATTTTGAGTGGGGGGGTGGTGAATAAGGGGACAAAAAGCATTGGGGAATTGGGGGAGGGGAACAGACAAGTTGCTGTCCTTTTGTTCTTCAGTCTAGTTGTGGAGGACTTTGCTTCACTGGCCCATGTTGGTATTATCATTGTGCTCTTCCCAGGTGAGGCAGTTGCTCACCTGCCATTTGGTAGCCGCTCATGATGGCTTACAGCAGTTCACACCGGCTGCCAACCACTCACAGTAGCTCATGGCAGCCCACTGCAGCATGGGCTGCAGCCTATGCCATCGCCGGTGACTCATAGAAGCCCAGCTCCAGGTTGAGCTGTTGATCACCATCTTAGCTGTAGAGGGCGCTGAGTCACTGACCCTCATGTGGTATCTGAACCAGGGCCCTGCTGCTCAGAGCTGACATCCCAAGCCAACTCTTAACGAATGTGTCTACTCAGTCATCCCATGTTTTAAATTTCTTATTTCAGGAGTCTACCACAGTCCTCCTTTGTTCTTCCTCTAAATCAGAAGATCTTAATCTTGATTTTATGTATGGATCTTAATAGACTCATAGAAGTCTTGAAATTGTGGGCAAATTGTTAATGGGTTTTCATTGTTAATTTAACACCTATTTTAACTGTCATGTTTTAGAAACATTTTAGTTTAAACTGTCTTCATATTTTTTCGAGGAAATCAGCAAGAGACATAGAGAGACAAATGGATGATAGATAGATAGATAGATAGATAGATAGATAGATAGATAGATGATAGATAGATAGATGATAGATAGATAGATAGCCATTACCATCACAGCATCTAGAAATGAGTAAACAGATTTGTGGTCATCCTTTCAATAATCAAACAAATTGAAATAAAATTTAAACTGGACACAGTGTCAGTACTCAGAAATTTAGTTTAAGCAGCAGGTGAATTCTAAAACAAAATAAACTCTCACAACATAATATAGAAAATTCCATATCAGCAATTAAAGGAGATCTGGCAAGTTGTGTACTAAAGAGCCAAAACGAACTGGAAGGAAGACCATTTCAATGGGACCCTGTAAACCATGGCAGGTCAGGCTGGAGGTTACTATAATAAGGAACTGATGTGAGAGATATTACAAAAGAATTACTGGATTGTGTGTCTCACTGATTGGGGGATAGGGGGGTGGTGAAGGAGATGGGCGAATCAACAGTTATATTTTCAGCCTCGGTCACTGCCTGAATGATGGTATCATAAAAATAAATAGGGCAGCATTCATCTATTCAACAGGTATTTATTAAGCAAGTAGCATTTGCAAGGCACTATGCTCAGTGGTACAGTGATGAATAAGTCATGACTCCTGTTCTCAATAATTTTTTAACATATTGGGATTTTTATTCTTACTAGAACGAATACCATTAGAGGAAAACTCCATCACTTTTTAGAGGAGTGGACAAGGAAGAAAGAAGGAAAAACGCTCAAGGATAGTTTACCTAATAATCAAAAACTAATTTGTCCTCTATATCTATGAGTCTGTTTACTTTGCTCGTTCATTAGTTGGGAGGGGGTTGGGGATAAGCGGAAGAGGAAGGAGTTAGACAGCATAAATAGACAACTACAATATTGCCACAGGGATATGAAACACAGTTCGGGGAATACAATAATGTTGTAAAAATTTTGTGGCATGTCAGATAGTCACATGTCTTGTTAGGGAGACCACTTAATGGATGGAGTAGAGGTTTGATCACTGCCCTGTACACCTGAAGCTGATGTTGTATAATATTGTATGCCAACTGTAACTGAATATATAGATAGTTCACGGGATGTGGAGTATACTGTGGAAGGGAGTCAAAGGAATTGTAATAGATATGTATGATATGGGCGGGGAGTGGGGTGGCGAACTGGGGGTGGGGGGTTGTCACTTTGGGGGTTAAAGAGTATAACTATTGCACTGTGTTGTATATCTGAAACTAATAAAAAATGGGAAAAAAACATAAAAAACTAATTTGTTTATGAGGTTGCAATTAAGTTTGCGAACTTGCCACTGTACACTTACATTGGCAGCACTGTACAAAAAGCACAGTAAGGTTTCATAACCTTGGTATATCAGTGTTTCACAACTGTGTTCATGTCAATGTGTGGCAGTGTCTTGCTGAGTGGCGTTCATTATTGTTGTTGCGTGTTTTTGTGTGCCATCACGAGAATGTCTGAATTTGAATTAGAGCAATGAACAGAGATTAAATTTCTTGTTAAACTTGGCAAGAGTGGAAGTGAAATCAAGCATATGTTAGTCCAAGTTTATGGGGATAATGCCATAAAGAAAACGGCAGTGTACAAATGGATTAAACCTTTTCCTTAAGGGAAAGAATGAGTCACTGATAGAGAGAGGTCAGGGCGGCCAGTAACGAGCAAAACTAATGAAAACATTGCAAAAATTCATTGAATTATGCATCGAAATCATCAGCTGACTATGAGAAGCATAGCAAACCAAGTAAACATTGATAACAGTTAGGAAAATCTTAACAGAAAATGTTAGCATGAGAAAGGTGTGTACAAAAATGGTCCCAAAGAAGCTCACCATTGAACAAAAGCAAAGGAGAGTTGAAGTTTGCCAAGACATTTGGAGAGGCAAGATGATACTTTGGGCCATGTTATCACTGGTGATGAAACATGGGTATACCAATACAACACTGAAACAAAGCTTCAAAATGCACAATGGAAATCAGCCAATTCTCTCTGACCAAAAAACTTCCACCCGTCCAAATTAAGAGTCAAAATGATATTGCTAACTTTTTCTGATATCACAGAGAGTATTCATTATGAATTTGTACCAACTGGACAAACAGTTAACAAAGTGTACTATTTGGAAGTGCTGAAAGGGCTGGGTAAAAAACTTAGATGAAAACAACCTGAATTTTTCACCAATAATTCATGGCTCTTGCATCACAAAAATGCACCAGCTTACATAGCACAGTCTGGGAGTGAGTTTTTAGCCAGTAAACAAATAACTGTATTGAAACAACCTTCCTACTCACCTGTTATAGCCCAAAATGACTTCTTTCTTTATTTGAAGATAAAGTAAATGTTGAAAGGAAGACATTTTGATGACATTCAGGACATCAAGGGTAATACGATGACAGCTCTGATGGCCATTCCAGAAAAAGAGTTCCAAAATTGTTTTCAATGGTGGACTAGGTGCTGTCTATGGTGCATATCTTCCCAAGGAGGGTACTTCAAAGATGACCATAGTAATATTCAGCAATGAGGTATGTAGCACTTTTCTAGGATGAGTTTATGCACTTAATTGTCAGACTTCATAGATATACTGGATACACATAAATTCATTTGTTAAGATGATTCATTTTTGTCTAATTTGTATAAGCCTGTCCCCTAATACACCTTAATCGAGCATACCCTGTCCTTGCATTCACAAATTTATCTGGCTGAAAACTTATTCCTGAAAAATAGTTTAACAAATTCCAGTATTGTTCACCTATTGAGAATGGGTGATGAGAGAAGTAGACTTCTAATCCTGTTAAACAACATTGATTTCTTGTTGGCACTATTAAATAATGAGAATGTGCAGAAGATTGTTGCATAGCAATATTACCCTGCCCTTGCATTAATCAAGCCTGCCCTGCCCTTGCATTCACAAATTTATCTGGCTGAAAACTTATTCCTGAAAAACAGTTTAACAAATTCCAGTATTGTTCACCTATTGAGAATGGGTGATGAGAGAAGTAGGCTTCTAATCCTGTTAAACAACATTGATTTCTTGTTGGCACCATTAGATAATGAGAATGTGGAGAAGATTGTTGCATAGCAATATTACATTCATTGAAATGGTTGATTAAAAGCAATTGAGCTAGCTTTAGTGGTTTTTTAACAATATCAGAACAAGCTAATCTGCTTTAAGCCCCCTAACATTTCTGTGAAATTAAACTGTGGGCATCCCTTTTTCACACTTGTCAGTTTGTGATGAGCTTTAAGTTGTAGTTGTTTGTAGTTGTTTTCAAACTTATATTGCTGGTTGAGAGACAATATGTTCTTTTATTTTTAAATAACTTCCAGGTCATTTATTTTTAATTTTTTATTTTTTTAAATTAAAAAAAATTTTTTTTTTGAGGGCAGTGTCACTGGCCCTCATATGTGGGAACTGAACAGGTGCCGCTGGCTTCCCAGGCCAGTATTTTTTATTTTTTAAAGATTTTTATCAAAATATAACTAACATACAATATTGTATTAGTTTCAGGTATACACCATAGTTATTCAAAATTTTATATACCTAAAGACATGATCACCATAAATCTAATAACCATATGACAACATACAATGTACTATGTTATTACAATAGTATTGACTATATTCCCTATGCTGTACATTGCTTTCCCTTGATTTCTTTATTTAATAACTGGAAATTTGATCCTTTTATTCCCCTTCAAAATTATTTAAAAGACCTAAGCTATAGTTTCTCATGGAATGCTGAAGCGTTCACATATGTGTATAAAATAGTTAATTTAGGGCTGGCCGAGTGGCTCAGTTGGTTAAGAGCTCACTCAAGAGTGCGAGCTCTGAGCAATAGAGTTGCCGGTTCAATTCCTGGCCCGAGCTGAGCTGCCACTGAGCTGTCAATAGGTGGCAGGATGGCTCAGCTAAAATAAATAAATAAATAAAAAAGGCATAAAATAGTTAATTTAGACTTTTAGGATGAGGATTTATTTAATTATCACCTGGGTTATAGGTCCTATTAAAATGCAAGAACTGTTCATTTGTTTTATCTTTGTTCCTTGGAAAACTGGCTAAAAGAAATTTGTTTCTGTACAAATATACTTAATTTGTTAATTGATTTTACAATACTTATTGAATATGTACAATATATCTGAAACTTTTGGGTGGGGGATGAATACAGAGATGAAAATCAGAAGGTCTTTGAGAAAACTCAAAGCCTAGTACTACATTGAAAATTCAAAATACATACATTATCTCATGTAATCAGTGCAACCTTATATGAATATTGTTATTTCCATTATACTAATGAGGAATATGAGGTTTAAAAGGTTCCTCAGGGTCAGCCAAGTGGAGCGGTGGTTGGGAGCTGGCTTGGGACGCCAGTGGCCCTGGTTCGGATCCCACATATGAGGGCCAGTGACACTGCCCTCTAAAAAAACAAAACAAAACAAAAAAAAACCTTCCTCAAAGAACTTTTCCAAGGTTGCACAACTATGAGTTGCTTAGCCAGGTTTTCAAACCATGTCCATCAAAGGCCACTGTTCTTTTCACTAAAATATACTGCCTCTTTCATGAGGACACTTTGCTTTTCTTTCCCATGCCTTATATCATTATATATATATATATATATATATATATATATATATATATATATATCATGAAACTCTACATAATCAATTATATGTTGACTAATTTATTAATAAATCAGTTACATGAAAAAAACTCACTTTAGCATGTGAGCCAAAGACAGCCATTTTGGGTTACACACTAGTTGCATAGCTTCTTTTAGCTTCTTGTTGAAAGACTCTCTCTTTTCAGATTGGGAGCAATGCAATGTGAGATGAAAGGCCTCAGCAACAACAAAAATGGGGAGAGACTTCTCACGGGTCTATCCAGGTACATTTGAGCACTTTCAGGTACATTTGTGTGAAGGACACTTAGAGCATGTTCTGATGTATAGAGTTATTTCACTCTCTTCTATTGACTCATTCCTGGAGCCAACATTTCCTAAGCCCAAACATTCTGGTATGTGCTGTGTATTTAATGATGAATAAAAATACAGTCCCTGACTCAAGGGATTTATAATTTAACTATATTAACCACCTACTTCACTTTGTATATCAATTGTACTTCAATAAATCTAAAAATAACCACTCTACTTTATAAAAATTATGTGATTTTCCTGATCTGAAGGACCCATTGACACAGCATGAACCTCTTTTTAAGAGCAGCTCAGTCTTCTGGGAGTGATTGTAGGGTCTTTCAAATGCTTCCCAATAGTGCCTAAAATGCCAACGTTTGGCAGTCCCGCTCTTCAACTAAAGACTCTGATTTCAATTAAAATGCTAACCATATCACTTGTGGTAACATTTTTAAGCTGTAATCTGTGAGTTCCTTGAGGATACGAATACTATCTAATTCATCCCAAGGATCTGGCCCAGTCCTTGCACAAATTAAGCACTGCAAATGATGAAAAATTGAACAAGTCCCTCATACCTCAGCATAACTAAAATACAAGTTTTGACTGTAAGGGGAAATAGCATATAAATAACCTCAGGGTAGAATTTGACAGTTGACTAAGAGGAAGAGGAAGTTGAAACAAAACCAACGTCCTTTGCATTTTGACAAGAGTTTAATTCCAGTTTGCTAAAATATAGCAAAACTTCTTCAAACTCCAGTCACCATCTCTTACACTAAAACGTTCCTCTGTGACCTACTCAGAGTCCATATTGTATATGACAGTGACCTTGGGCTAGCCAAGAGAGCAATTCTTTTTTTTTTCCTCAGAAGGCCACCAATGGGCCAAAGTAAAACACATTGGAAAATAATAAGTACATGATTTCTGTGTCCACATTTGTACATGGCTCTTGTTCCAAGAATCCAAAAGTGTTGTGTATACAAATAAATAAGAGAAAGAAAACAAGTTTATGCAATTTAATATATTGCTCTGAGACCACAATTTAGGAAAATTCCAGAATACAGTGTATTTACAAGGAGGAGAAAGGATGATACAGGTTTGTTCAATATGTCTTTCAGAGACATCTAATCAGTATTTCCTCCAAAGGGAAATCCAGGGGAAAGTGATAGTTTGGGATTTTTATGATGGTATATAACTTGGTTTGATATGTCTCCACACATTTAATATCCAAACACATGTGGGAACTTTTTGTAAACCTCTCTAAGACCTTGGTTTTTGAAATCTGTGTGATTCTGATATTATATTTCAAATTAGTCTTAGCCGCGATCTTGGGTTTGGTAAGAACATTTCCAGGTTAAGGGACAAACCCTAATTCCTAATAAGAAAGTGGGTCTGTGAAGGGCCTGGAAACCACCAGTGCCACTTAATGTGAATGAATTGGTGAGTGTCCTGCTGAATCTTAAAGACAAGGTGTTAACATTAAAAAGTACTTTCAGCTTTATTACATAAGGGCAGGAGAATGATAAGTACAAGATTTCATGAGGCCTTGTTATCCTAAATAAGTTTAAGTAGAGTCAAGACCAAGGGGACAGAATAGGAAGTATATGAAGAGAGCCAGGTATGTATAAGAATTCAACATTAACTCATGGCACTGGGTATTTAAAATATGGATACTTGGGCCGGCTGAATGGTGTGTTGGTTAAGAGTTAGCTTGGGATGCCAGCTCTGAGCAGCAGGGCTGTGGTTCAGATCCCATATATGAGGGCCAGTGACACTACCCTCTACAGGTCAAATGGTGAATGACAGCTCAACCTGGAGCTGGGCTGCCGTGAGTTGCTGGCGATGGCGTAGGCTGCAGTGGGGCTGGTTGGCAGCTGGCATGTGCTCTTGTGAGCTGCTGTGAGCTGCTGTAAGTGGCCATCCAATGGCCGGTGTGCAACTGCCTCACCCAGGAAGAGCACAATGATAATAGCAACATGGGCCAGTGAAGCAACATCCTCCACAGCTAGACTGAAGAACAAAAGGACAGAAACTTGTCTGTTCCCTTTCCCTGATTCCCCAATGCTGTTCCCCTCCCCCATATCCCCAATAAAATCTTAAAATAAATAAATAAATAAAATAAAATATGTATACTTTATTTTCTGTATGTTGTACATGAACTTACAAAAGAACCCTATTTGTGACAAAGAAGATTTCAGCGTTTGCTAAAGCCAGCATTTCAAGCCAGTGGGGTAATATTAAGTGGATATTTACATAAATTTGGTATAGGAAAAGCAAGACATGAAATAAAGAAACTTTAAAGAAAAAGAGTGATAGGGTTGACTATTTAAAAAATTTAAAATCTATGTGCATTTGAAAATACTGTTATAAAATTAAAAAGCAAGTGAATAACACTGGGAAAAATATCTGTAGTCAATGTTTGGTTATATCATTAATGAAGAGCTTTTATAAGTCAGTAGAAAAAGTTTAAAGTTTTAATTAAAATGAACATAAGACATGTGCAAGAAATAAAGAAGAGAAGAAAAATAGCAGCTGATATTCATTTGAAAAAATCTTTGCCCTTGTGCTCAAAGAAATGAAATTGAAAGAATTAAATGAGTGACTTTTGCTTCTGGAGGCATGTAGTAGATGTGCTTTTTCTTATTCCTCCCATTATGTACTACTAAAAACCCTGGAAATTATATATAAAACAAACATAAGAAAGCTCTGAAGGATAAAAAAACAAAAAGGGCAGATAGTTTAGTGACACCAGGACCTGAGGAACAACACAGCAGTGAATTCCCTAGGTTTTCTTTATATGTCATATATCCCAGATTGCGTGTTAATCAGCAGAATCAAGAAATATCAATAGGAATACATTAGAAAAGCCCCAGAATAATCCTTCTCTCTCAAGCCAAAGTACCACAAAAGGGGCATCCTAGCAGGACAGAAAACATTTAGATAATAACATCCCTACTCTAATCAAAGGCTATGGCCCCCAACTTCCCTTCTGCCAGATAAGCACAAGTGGAAAGCCAAGATTTTCTTCCTCACCAGCTGAAGTTAGGTGCTTCAAACCCCCACCTTCACCTTGGCCCACTAGAGTGGTGTCAAAGAGAGGAATCAGGACTTTTATCCCCACTGAGCAATAAGAAGCCTCCTCTCACCTGTAGTGTCAGTAGAGACTACATGTGGAGCCTGGACTTCCATCAAGACCTAGTAGTAATAAGACAATCCTCACCTTCCTGGCCAGGGTAGAATGAGAAGAGTACTAGTGGAGAGTCAGGATGTTCACAAGTAGTCACAATGGTATTAATCTTCACAGTCTCAGTGGAGGCCACATGGAAGCAGAAACAAGGCAATCATCACTCCCAAGTGTCAAATGGGGTAGAGTGGGCAACCTAAACTTCCATTCAACCTTTCAGTAAAAGGATAGCATACCTCTTCTTTCACTGGAATGGTGCTAGAGGAGGTTTACTTAAAGATACCATTTAAATAAGATCCATTGTTTCATAACAGAACTACAATGTCCAGGTTTCAATTAAAAATTACTCATTATACCAAAAGGAAAATCACAACATGAATTTCAAAAGATTAGAAGAGATGCCAATACTGAAATTACACAAATGTTAAATAATCTGGCAATTATTTTAAAGTAGCCATTACATGAATACTGCAGTGAGCAATTATAAACACATTTGAAACAAATGAGGAAAAGCAAAAAAAAACCCACAAAGAAACAGGAAGTCTCAGAAAAAAATAAGAATATTTAAAAAAGATCAACATGAAAATTTTAAAACTTAAAAGATAAAATAACTACAATAAAAAACTCGGTGACCTCATGAATAAAATAGAGGGAAAAGAGGAAAACATTAGTGAAATTGAAGGTAGAACAATAAAAATAAAGGGGGTGAATTATATGGTCATAGAAGGAAAACCGACTCTGGGTGGTGAACACACAATGCAATATATAGATTATGTATTACAGAATTATGCACTTAAAACTTACAAAATTTTAATTTTACTAACCAATGTCATCCTACTAAATTTAATTGAAAATTATACAATATAAACAACAGAAAGAAAATAAACTGAAAAAAGTTTTAAAGCATACCGAGGGACCTATGGACTATAACAAAATATCCAACATTCATGTCTTTAGAGTGTCATAGATAAAATACAATTCTAAAATGGTAAAATAATCCACAGAGAGGCAGGAAAAAGAAAATAGAGAAATATAAAACAAAGAAAACAGTTTTATCTCTGTACTTCTGAGTCTATTTCCATTTTGTTTGTTCGTTTATTCTGTTCTTTAGATTCCACATATAAGTGTGATCATATGGTATTTGTCTTTCTTAGTCTGACTTATTTCACTTAACATTATATTCTCTAGGTCCATCACATTGTTGCAGATGGTAACATTCCATTTCTTTTCATAGGAAAGTAATTCTCCATAGTATAAATATCACACAATTTCTTTACCAATCATATATTAATGAGCATTTCAGTTGTTTCCATATCTTGGATATTGTAAATAGTGCTGCAATAAACATAAGGGTGCATATATTTTTTCAAATTAGTGTTTTGGATTTCTTTGGATAAATACCCAGGAATGGCTACTAGATGGGAGGGAGTTTGGGGGATGGAGAGTAGGTGAAGGGATTAAAAAGTACAAATTGTTAGTCACAAAATAGTCATGGGGATGTGAAATACATTATGGGGAATATAATCAGTAATGTTGTATAGATTATGTAGGGTGTCAAATGGGTGCTGGACTTATTGGGATGGTTAGTTCATAGATTGTATAAATGCCTGACCACTGTGCTGTATACCTGAAGCTGATGTAGAATAATATTGAATGGCAAATATATACATATTTGGTCATGGGATGTAAAGTATAGCATAGGGAATATAGTCAATGGTATTGTAACAGCTACATACAATGTCAGAGGGGTAGTAGACTGGAAAGGGGTTATCACTTTGTGAGGGGTTATAAATGTCTAATCATTATGTTGTTTTATACTCCTAAAACTAATAATAATAATAATAAAACTATTAAATATAAATGGTCTAAGTAGCCCAATCAAAACAAAGAAACTGGCAAGATGAATTAAAAAAAAAAGATATGACCAAGCTATATCCTATATACAAGAAACTCACTTCAATTATAATGATGCAGTTAAGCTAAAAGTAAAAGGGTGGAAAAAGATATACTATGTAAACATTAATGAAAAACAAAGCAAGAGGAATCAACTTCGAGAATTGTGGAGTTAGGAGTGCAGTGGACACTCTCCCATACAAAACAACTGTTTAACTGTAAAAATATACAAATGTTCATTTAAGGTATTTGGAAATTGTCCTAAGTACATGCAGCAAATGGAGACACATTCACTCAAAAAAATTTACTAAATCTCATACTTGCATAAATCCTAAACCATTCATACAGCAAATTTAAGAGAGCTGAGATGATCAAACTAATATCAGACATAAATATTCTAAATAAAAAAAATTTCATGATGAAAAATGAAATTTCATAATGATAAATGGGTAAAGCCATCAGGAACAAATTACAATTATGCATATATAAGCACCTATAAACTGAGTCCCAAAGTACATGAAACAAAAACTGGTAGATTTGAAGAAATAAATAAGCAATTCAATGTAATACTTAGAGATTTTAATACATAATTTTCAATTAGGGATAGAACACAAGGGAGAAGATTAACAAGGATATAGATGACTCAAACAATACTAAAATAAGTGTACCTACAGGTATCTTCAGAATATTTCACCCCCTAAAAAGCAGAATGCACATTGTTCTCTTTTCAGTTATACATGGAATATAATCCAAGAGAGAACCTATGTTACACCATGAAGGAAGTCTGGATAAATTTAAAAGGATCACTATTACACAAAATATATTCTCAGAACAAATTGGAATGAAATTATAAAATGACAGCATTAGGACATTTGAAAATTTCACAAATATGTGCAAATATAAAAGCATACTCTTCTGAGTGACTGAAGAGTCAAAGAATAAATCACAAGGGAAATTAGAAAATACTTTGAGATGAATAAAAATGGAAACACAAAACATCAACATTTATTAAACACAACAAAAGTACTACTTAGAGGGAAAATTACTGACATTAACAAACGGTAAAAAGAAGAACTATCTGGATTTTTGGGTCAAGATGGCAGAGTAGGTTAACCCTGTGATCACTTCCACCCATGACCACATCAAAATTACAATTAAAGAACATCCACCATTGAGAATTGCCTGAAGACTAGCTGAACAGAATTCCCATAACTAAGGATATAGAGAAGTAGCCACATGGACACCGGTAGGAGGGGTGGAGATGCAGAATGGACAGGTCCCAAACCCACTGTGTTAACTCAAGAAACAGGAGGGATATCTCAGCTACAGAGGTCCCCCTGAGTAACAAGGATTCCAGCTTCACTCCAGGCTCCTCAGCCAAGGGCTCCAGTGCCAGAAAGAGAAGTCTCCATAACATCTTGCTGTGAAAAGCAGCAGGGCTTGTGAATGAGTAAGACAGAGAGTTGCTGAAGATCTAAGCACCACAGGTCTAAAAGGGACTGTGCAGAGATTCAGTTGCTCACAAACTCACTCTGAGTTCCAGTGCTGGAGCATCAGCTCAGAAAGTGCAAGGGATATATGGGGAGGAAATTCATTGTTTGGATTCAGGGCAGTGGCTATAGGGCCAGCTCTGTCCCAGACTGAAGTAATGGTAGGCACCGTTGTTCTTTTGTTCCCAGGCTGAAGTATTGGCAGGTGCCATTATTCTTTTATTGAGCCTTTCCCTAATGCAGTTGGCAGGCACAGGTGGACACAAAATCTGAACACTCCATTAACTTGTCTAATAACACTTGTCATGCCCTGGCGATTCCCTGAGATGCTGCCCCATCTAACTCTCTACCAGAAACATTTTCAGTGGCAGTTCCACACAAGCAGCTAACCTCAGCTTATACTCTTGCTTCCCTAAAATCTCTCAGAGGTTGACAAACACCAAACAAGCTGCATGTGGCCTTGGCATTCTCTGTACCTCTTGCTAAACAGCCCCAAGCCCTGCACTAGTGGCAGTTGGCCTCAGTTCACAGGTGAATGTCTCCCAGGCACCTCCAAGCCCAGCACAGGAGGAAATCATATGTAAGTCAATTTATAGCTCCTATAGGTTTCCCCAAGCCAAACATAGGCTGCAGCTAAAGTTGGCCTATACTACAACCCCCTTCCTAGAGGCCACTGGGTGGTTGGCTGCAGACCACACTAGAGCACCACCCAATCAGCTCCACAAATGACACACCCCAAAATTGGACCTGGCAGTAACCAAAGCCCCACTAAAGCAAATAGGGCAAGGCACTGCACAATAGTTAATCTGATGTAGTCATGGCCATTTCTCACAGACAGTCACCATGAGAATCAATCCCACCCACTGACATCTCAAAAACAATCAAGGATCAAAGA
Source organism: Aselliscus stoliczkanus (assembly GCA_033961575.1). Lineage (NCBI taxonomy): Eukaryota > Metazoa > Chordata > Mammalia > Chiroptera > Hipposideridae > Aselliscus > Aselliscus stoliczkanus. Next base: position 81,392,718 of record CM066737.1, read on the forward strand.
CAACTGAAGGGTACACACAACGCAGCTCAGATGACCAAAGAGACTATGACACTGTGCCACACAGGACACCTACTACTTAAGGCCACTCTGCCAAGCCTGGAAGACATTGTAATCTACATAACGCATAGAAACAAAAAGAGGAAGACAGCCAAAATGAGGAGACAAACATTTCCCAAACAAAAGAATAGGACAAAACTCTAGAAAAAGAACAAAATAAAATAGAGGCAAGCAATCAAACAGATGCAGAGATCAAAACACTGGTTATAATGATGATCAATGAACTTAGGAAAATTGTAAATGAACATAGTGGGAACGTCAACAAAGAAATAGAAAATGGATCCTCCGGTAAGATGGCAGAATAGAAGGATGCTGTGCCAACTGCCTCCCAGGACCACATCAAAATTACAAATCATTTATGCAACATCTAACCTCGGAAGTCTCCTGAACACTAGATGAACAGAACATCTAAATGAAGGACTTAAAGAGGAGGCCACATTAAGTCTGGTAGGAGGGGCGCAGACAAGAGAGTGCGAGCCCCATGAGGGATACCCTAGTGGTGGGGAGGCTTCTCCAGTCGGGGAAGAGACCCTCCGGCCCCACACCAACCTCACTAGCCCAGAGTTGCTTTGCCAGGAAGAGGAGTTCCAAGATAGCGGGCAGTAGAAATTAGTGAGGACTCTCTTTGCTCGGCTAGGTGAGGCTGAGGACGGCTGGAGAACCAATGGGGCCGGCGCATGGGCTTGCTTGCCGGTGAGCACTTACACGGTTCCTGTTGGAGGGAGTAGCAGTGTGAGCCGGGCCCAGGAGCCTGCGGGGACAGACTGAACTGAGCACATTTGGTGCAGAAGCTGATGGTTTTGGGACAATTGTTCCCCTGGGGTGGAGCTTGCACATGAATAGTGTACAGGAGGGTGCCATTTTTTGAGAGTTGGGCCCTCCCAGAGAGGGTCAGATCCGGGACCGCATTGGTCTGGTGAAATTAGTGCAGGAGTGCATGTGTGCGTGCATGCACGTGCATGCGGCCTTGGATTCCCACTCTCTGCCCTGCTTGTGCTGCGTAGCCAGGAAAATGCAGGGCGGGTGCTCTCCAGCTCCATCAGGCTGTTCACTGAGACTCAGGAGTGTGAGAGCCACCTTCAGTCCTGCTCTCTGCACTATTACTGCAGAGTTGCCAGGCTGGGGATTGGGTGTTGGGCTGCTTAGCCTGATCTGTGAGCAGCTGATTGGGACAGGCTGAGATGGGGAGTTTTGTGAGACTGTTTGGAATGGAGCTGTGCTCCTGCATGATCTGATTGGGGCTTTCCTGGTGAGTTTGTGTGGGGTGGTTGCTGGTGCAGACTGCATGCTGCTCTGACTTGGTGGGGGCCACTGACCACATCCAGTGGTGCCTAGGGGGCCTGCCACACCCACCTAGAGCTGTGTTGCCAGAGGCACCCCAAGCCCCTGGTGCCTGGACCATACCTCTGCAGGCCAGAGGGGTATTTTGCAGCAGCAGGCAACACTTAACAACCTGTGAAGATTTTTGGTAGTGAGCACGGTTCGAGAGCACACAGAATATAATTGTGGAAAGTTCACTGTAAGCCTGAGAGGGAGGATGGCACATAACAGGTCCCCCCAACAGCTGGTGCTGAGGTGCCCAGAGACTCTCTATTGCTGAACAACTGTTCTGCAGATTAAAGAAGAGAACAGAGAGCCCCACACACACCTCTTTTTCTTCTTTTTTTATTCTATTCTTTCTAGGTGATCTAACTAATATAGCAAAGCATTAATAGAATGACAGCCAGAATGAAGAAACAAAGAAACATGTCCCAAGTAAAAGATCAACAGAAACCTCTCGAAATGGTACTAAAAGAAACAGAAGTATCCAAACTTTCAGAGACAGAGTTTAGAACAATGATGATAAGAATGTTTATGGGGGCCGGCTGAGTGGCGCATTAGTTAAGAGCTGGTTTTGGGATGTGAGCGGCCCCAATTCAGATCCCACGTATGAGGGCCAGTGACACTGCCCTCTACAGCTAACAACAGCTCCACCTGGAAATGGGCTGTGCAAACCCCAGCGATGGTGTAGACTGCAGCCCCTGCTACAGTGGGCTGCCATAGGCTACAGTGAGTGGCCGGCAGCTAGCGTGAGCAGCTGGCAGCCAGCGTGAGCTGCCATTAGCTGCGGTGAGCAACATGCAGACGCCAGTGACCGATCTGCCTCATCAGGGAAGAGCACAATGAGGATACGAACATGTGCCAGTGAAGCAACATCCTTCGCAACTAGACTGAAGAACAAAAAGACAGCAACATTTCTGTTCCCCATTCTCCATTCCCCAACGCTGTTCCCCTCCACCAATCCCCAATAAAGTCTTTAAAAAAAAGTTTAAGGAATTTAGTGAGGACATAAGGAATGATAGGGAAACCATAAAAAACAACCAGTTAGAACTAAAAAATACAATAACTGAAATAAACAACACACTCGAAGGAATCACCAGTAGAATAGATGAAACAGAGGATCGGATCAGTGAATTAGAAGACAAAATAGCAGAAATCACAGTTGGAACAACAAAAAGAAAAAAGAATAAAAAAGAATGAAAATACTTTAAGAGACCTGTGGGACAACATGAAACACAGCAACCTTTGCATCTTTGGAATACCAGAAGTAGAAGAGGAGAAGCAAGGAATTCAGAATGTATTTAAAGAAATAATGACTGAAAACTTGCCTACCGTGGTGAAGGAAATCATACAATCCCAGGAAGTTCAGAGAGTTCCAAACAAGCTGAACCCAAACAGGTCCACACCAAGACACATCATAGTTAAAATGGCAAAGCTTAAAGACAAGGACAGAATCCTAAAAGCAGCAAGAGAAAGACAGCAGGTTACATACACAGGAACTCCTGTAAGACTAACAGCTGACTTTTCTACAGAAATTCTGCAGGCCAAAAGGAGTGGCCGGAAATATTCAAAGTGACACAAAATGAAGGTCTACAACCAAGATTGCTCTACCCAGCACGACTATCACTTAAAATTGAAAGAGAGATAGAGAGCTTCACAGAAAAGAATAAGCTTAAGGAGTTCATTACCACCAAGCCAGCATTGCAGGAAATGTAAAAAGGGCCTTTTTAAACAGAAAAAAAGGGGAAAACAATCTAACCCAGGAAGACAAGAAATACAAATAACAAAATGGCAATAAATACACACCTATCAATAATCCCTTTAAATTGAATGGGCTAAATGCTCCAACCAAAAGACACAGAGTGGCTGAGTGGATCAGAAAACAGGACCCATGCATATGCTGTATAACAGATTCATCTCAGATTAAAACCCACACACAGACTGAAAGTAAAGTGATGGAATAAGATGTTTCTTGCAAATGGAAATGAGAAAAAAGCTGGAGTAGCAATACTTATTTCAGACATAATATATTTTACTTTTTTTTTTGAGGGCAGTTTCACTGGCCCTTATATGTGGGACCAGAACCAGGGCCACTGGCTTCCCAGGCCAGTGTTTAACCACCATGCCACTCGGCTGGCCCCGGACTATATATATATATTTTTTATTTTTAATAAAAATAGAAGTTTTTAATGAGTTGTTTATAAATTAGTACTCCATGTTTTTCTTCTTATTGGGAAAGTTTTTCATTAACCATCCATAATTTGACCAAAAAAAAATTTTGTAAATGTGTCATAGACACGGACAACAGACTCCTACTTTTTGTAGAGGACCTAAATCTAAATAAAGTCATGAGTTTTTCAGTAAATGTCCACTGAGTGTTCTGTTGATTTTGCAAAACCAAGCATGCCGATCTGCACAGGCAATGGGCTAGACAGCCAGATACTCTTTCAGCGTATCCATGATTTCATTCATCTTGTCACAGGGAGCTAACATCACCGTTCGCAAGGGCTTCATTGGCACATCTTGGAAGGACCATCTGCCTCCCAGACATGTGTCGCTCTCCTTCTGCACCGAGTAGTTGAACTTGAGGATTGGCTTCTCATAGAAAAAATCTTCCTCTGCATTTGCAAACATTAACTCGTCTTTCTTTTGGTTGCTCCATTTCCTTTTGGAATTGTTCTTTGTGGCTTCCACAAACGTCTTGCTAATCAGAAGGTAGAAGTAACACTTCCCACATGGCTTGTTAGTTTTGTGTGCCTCCGCTAGTTCTTTCTGTAGCTGCTGGTGCATGGGTAGGGTGATCTGGGCCTGCACGTTAATGAACCTCTCACTCAGCAAGAAGCCCACCAGCCTGCTCCTGTCACTGAGGAGCTTGGCCAGCTGTTCAACCATGCGCTGGTCACAGTTCTTCTCACAGAAGGTCAGAATCAGCTCTTTAATTTGTTCAGCACACTGGGTACCCTTTCTTTCAGTTAAATTTAGAAGACTTATAAAGCCAAAAATCTCATCTTCATCCACATCATCATCACTGTGTTCTGAAATTTCCATTTGCTTGATCACACTCCCAATATGGTTCTGCTGAATTAAGAGATCTGTTAGTTCTGCAGTGTTCACAGGAGCCTTCAGGAAAAGCTGCTGCAGTAACTTCTTAATTCCATCGTGATGGTTATCTGAGATGGAATAAGCTTTAAATTCCACATTTACTTTCTCGTCGACGACCTCCTCGTTGTCATCCTCTTCTTCGTCACTGTCTTCATCGTCTTTGTCCTCGACTTCATCTTCCTCTTCTTCGTCGTGGCCGGGTTCCGGGTGTCCAGTGGCTGCAAAACTTCACTGCTCACTGCACACCACATGGGCCTAGATGCCATGTTTCCGGCCTCCACAAAATGTATTTTAAAATGAAGACTACAATAAGAAACAAAGAAGGACACTACATAATAATAAAGGGATTGATTCAACAAGCGGACACAACCCTCGTAAACATCTATGCATCAAACATAGGAGCTCCTAAATATATAAAGCAGATTTTGACAGACATAAAGACATATCAACAGTAACACTATTGTAATAGGGGATTTCAACACCCTGTTGTCACCAATGGACAGATCCAACAGACAGAAAATCAAACGGACATAGTGGCCTTAAATGATACTTTAGACCAGCTGGATTTAATCAATATTTTTAGAGCATTTCACCCCTAAGCTACAGAATATACATTCTTCTCAAGTGCACATGGGACATTTTCCAAGATGGACCACATGTTAGGCCACAAAACAAGTCTCAACAAATTAAGAAGATTGAAATCATATCAAGTGTCTTCTCTGACCACAATGCTATGAAACTAGAAATCAACTGCAAGGAGAATTCTGGGAAACACACAAATACATGGAGGATGAATAACATGCTACTAAATAGTGACTCGGTCAAAAATGAGATCAAGGAAGAAATCAAAAGATACCTCGAGACAAACGAAAATGAAAACACCACGACCCAAAATATCTGGGATGCAGTGAAAGCAGTCCTAAGAGGGAAGTTCATAGTAGTGCATACCTACCTATAGAAGGAAGAAATATCTCAAATCAACAGACTATTTTTACGCCTATGGGAATGGGAAAAAATAACAGCAAAACAAGCCCAAAGGGAGTATAAGGAAAGAAATAATAAAGACCGGAGCAGGAATTAATGAAATAGAGACCAAAAAAAACAATACAAAAGATCAATGAAACCAAGAGATGATTTTTTGAAAAGATTAACAATATCCACAAACCCATAGCCAGGCTCACCAAGAAAAGGAGAGGACCCAAATTAATAAAATCAGAAATGAAACAGGAGAAGTGACAAGAGATACCACCAAGAAATACAGATAATGTTAAGAAAATACTACAAGCAACTATATGCCAACAAATTCGACAATCTGGAAGAAATGGATAAATATCTAGAAGCATACAATCTACCTAGTCTGAACCAAAAAGAAACAGAAACTCTGAACAGACTGATTACTACCAAAGTAATTGAATCCGTAATCAACAAGCTTCCAACAAAAAAAAAAGTCCTGGACCAGATGGCTGCACAGGTGAATTTTAAAAACACTCAAAAAAGAATTATTACCTATTCTACTCAGACTATTCCAAAAAGTACAGAAGGAGGGAAGGCTCCCATATTCTTTCTATGAAGCCACTATCACCCTGACTCCAAAATCAGACAAAGATATTACAAAAGGAAAACTACACGCCGATATCCCTAATGAACATAGATGCAAAAATTCTCAACAAAATACTAGCAAACTGACTTCAGCATCACATTAAAAAGATCATACACCACAATCAAGTGGGATTCATTCCCGGTATGCAAGATTAGTTCGACATCCACAAATCAATTAACGTAATACACCACATTAAAAAAATGAAAAATAAAAATCATATGATCAAGGGCCGGCCGAGTGGCTCAGTTGGTTAAGAGCTTGCTCAAGAGTGCGAGCTGAGCTCTGAGCAACAGCTGTTCGAGGCCAGCCTGAGCTGAGTTGCCGTTGAGCTGCCAACAGGTGGCAGGATGGCTCAACTAAAAAAAAAAAAATATGATCATATCAATAGATGCAAGAAAACCATTTGACAAAATCCAGCAGCCATTTAGGATACAAACTCTTAGCAAAGTGGGAATAGTGGGATCGTAACTCAACATAATAAAGGCCATATATGATAAGCCCACAGCAAACATCATACTCAATGGGTAAAGGCTAAAAGCTTTCCCCTTAAGATCAAGAACAAGATAAGGCTGCCCACTTTCACCACTTCAATTTAACATAGTTCTGGGAGTTCTAGCCACAGAAATCAGACAAGAAAATAAAATATAAGGCATCTAAATTGGAAAGGAGGAAGTAAAATTGTCATATATGCAGATGACATGACATTATATATAGAGAATCCCTATGACTTCACCAAAAAACTGCTAGAACTGATTAACAAATTTGGTAATGTAGCAGGATACAAAAGTAAGATTCAGAAATCAGTTGCATTTGTATACACCAATAATAAACTATCAGAAGAAAAAGATCAGGAAATCAATCCCTTTTACAATTGCTTCAAAAACAATAAAATATCTAGGAATCAATTTAACTAAAGAAGTAAAAGACCTGTACTCAGAAAATTATGAGACACTGAAGACAGAAATCAAAGAAGATACAAGTAAATGGAACTACATACCATGGTCATAGATAGGAAGAACTAATATAGTTAAAATGCCAATACTACCTAAGGCAATATATAGATTCAATGCAATTTCAATCAAACTACCAAGGACATTTTTCTCAGAAATAAAACATAGAACCCTAAAATTTATATGGAACCACAAAAGACATCGAATAGCAACAGCAATCTTGAGAAATAAGAACAAAGTGGGAGGCATCCTGCTACCTGACAGAAAAACATACTACAAGGCTACAGTAATCAAAACAGTATGGTCTTGGCATAAAAACAGACACATTGACCAATGGAACAGAATAGAGAGCCCAGGAATAGACCCCATCCATATACGGTCATTTAATCTATGACAATGGAAGCAAGAATTTACATTGGAGTAAAAATAGTCTATTTAATACATGGTGCATGGAAAATTGGACTGACACATGCAAAACAATGAAAATGGACTACCTACTTACACCATATATAAGAACAAACTCAAAATGGATTAAAGACTTAAATGTAAGACCTGAAACCATAAAACTCCTAGAAGAAAACATAGGGAATAAATTTGCAGACATTACCCTGACTAATATTTTTACTGATATATCCCCGCAGGCTAGCGAAATAAAAGAAAAAATGAAGAGATGGGATTACATCAAACTTAAAAGTCTTTTCACAGTAAAGGAAATCATCAATAAAACAAAAAGGCAGCCTACTGAATGGGAGAAGATATTTGCCAACGATATATCTGATAAGTGGTTAATATCCAAAATTTATAATGAAACTCAACAGCAAAAAAACAAACAACACAATTTAAAAACTGGGCAGAGGAGGACCGGCCGAGTGGCGCAGTGATTAAGCGCTGGCTTGGGAAGCTGGTGGCTCCAGTTCGGGTCCTACATACGAGGGCCAGTGACACTGCCCTCAAAAAAAAAAAGAAGAAGAAGAAGAAGAATAAAATTGTACCATCTGCAATGATATGGATGGACCTAGAGACCATTATGTTAAGTGAAATAAGTCAGTCGGAGAAAGACAACTACCATATGATCTCACTTATATGTGGAATCTGAAAAACTGAGTGAATGAGCAAAGTAAACAAAACAGACTCATAGATATAGAGGAAAAACTGATCGCTGCTAGTTGGGAGTGGGCTGGGGATGAAGGAGAAGGGGAAGGGATTAGACAGCATAAATAGGTAACTACAATATTGCCACAGGGATATGAAAGACAGTTCAGGGAATATAATAATATTGTAAATATTTTGTGGGGAGTCAGATGGTCACATGTCTTGTTAGGGAGACCACTTCATGGATGGAGTAAAGGCTTGATCACTGCACTGTACACTTGAAGCTGATGGTGTATAATATTGTATGCCAACTGTAACTGAATATATAGATACTAACGGGATGTGGAGTCTACTGTAGAAGGGAGTCAAAGGAATTGTAATAGATATGTATGATATGGGGGGGAGTGGGGTGGCAAACTGGGGGAGGGTTGTTGTCACTTTGAGCGGTAAAAAGTATAACTATTGCACTGTGTTGTTCACCTGAAACTAATTTTAAAAATGTTTATTTTTCAATAAAAGAATTTTAAAATAAAATAATGTCTATTTTCAAAGAGTAAAAAAGAAGACTATTACTCTTACTTACTTAACCACTCAATGGCTGGATGATCATGAAAAGTTATTCCCTTCTCTGAGTACATTTATTCAATTATAGAATTAGAAATGGCGATAGTTGCCACATAAGAATTTTTTGAAGATTGCATCGAATACATTTGATATATGTAAAAACTAATTTGTACACTTTCAAGCATAATAAAAATTCATAAATATTGTAAAAAGAAGAAATAGAAAACATAGATAGAAGATAGAATCATAATAAAGAACCAGTTAAAAATAAAAATGATAATAACTGAAATTAATAATACATTAAAGGAAATCAACAGTACATTAGATGAAACAGAGGATTGCATTGTCAAATTGGAAGTTTAAGGTAACTCAAAAAAACCCAATCAGGGCCAGCCGAGTGGTGCATTGGTTAAGCGCTGGCTTGGGATGCCAGCTACCCCGGTTCAGGTCCCTCATATGTGGGCCAGTGACACTACCCTCAAAAAAAAACCAACCAGAACACTGGATAAAGAAATAATTTTTAAAAAATGAGGATAATTTAGGGGACCTCTGGGACAACATCAAGCATATCAATGTTGACACAATAGAGGTACCAGAAAGAAACGAGACAGCAAGGGATTGAGAACCTACTTGAAATAATGATGTAAAACTGCCCTAACCTGAAGAAAGAAATAGACATACAAGCCCAGGAAGTGCAGAGAATCCCAAACAAAATGAACCTAAAGAAGCCCACAAAAAGACATGTCATAAGTTTAATAACAGTGAGAATCTTAAAAGCAGATATGCGGAAGCAGTTAATTACTTGCAAGGGAGTTCCCCAAAGACTGTCAGCTACTTTCTCAACAGAAACTGCAGGCCAGAAGGGATTGGCATGAAATATTCAAAGTGATGAAAAGCAAGTACCTATAACCAATTTCACTGTACACAACAAGGCTATTATTTAGAATCAAAGGATAGATAAAGAGCTTCCCAAACAAGAAAAATCAAAAGGAGCTCTCATCACCAAACCAGTATTACAATCAATGTTAAAAGGATTTCTTTAAAAAGCAGTAGAAGAAAATCAAGAATATGATTAATTAAATGACAATGACTATATGCCTATAATAATCATGTTAAATGTAAATGGATTAAATTCTTCAATTAAGGGCTGGCCGAGTGGTGCAGTTGTTAAGCGCTGGCTTGGGAAGCCAGCGGCCCCGGTTCGGGTCCCACATATGAGGGCCAGTGACTCTGCCCTCAAAAAAAAAATTCTTTAATTAAAAAACATATACTAGCTGAATGAATAAGAAAACATGACCCATACATAAGCTGCCTACAAGAGATCCACTTCAGATGAAAAGACACACACACAAACAAAAGGTGAAGGGATGGAAGAAGGCATTTCACACTCATGAAAATGATAAAAATTGGGATAGCAATACTTATATAAGGCAAAATAGACTTTAAAACAATAGTTACAGGGCCAGCTGAGTGGTGCAGTGGTTAAGTGCTGGCTTGGGACATCAGCGTCCCTGGTTCAGATTCCACATATTAGGACCAGTGACACTGCCCTCAAAAAAAGAAGAGCATTTCATAATGATAAAGGGGTCAATCCAAGAAGAGGATATGACTCTTGGAAATATTTATACACTGAGCATAAGAGCACGTTAATATATACAGCAAATATTAATGTACATAAAAGTAAAACTCAACAGTGATACAGTAATAGTAGGGTACTTTTACAGTCTTTTGACATCAATGGGTAGTTCATCCAGCCAAAAAATCAACACGGACAGACAATTAAGTTCATGAACTTGTTGCAATGATGTTGCTAATCTTTTTTGATACCAGAGGAATTATTGATTATGAATTTGTACCTGCTGGACAAACAGCTAACCTACTTTACAATTTGGAAGTGCTGAAAAGGTTGCATGAAAAAGTCAGACGATCTGAGCTTTTCATCAACAATTCATGGCTCTTGTGATAATGCACCGACTCCCACGGCTCAGCTTGTGAGGGAGTTTTTAGCCAGTAAACAAGGAGCTATATTGGAACACCCTCCCTACTCACCTGATCTGGGCCCCAATGACTCCTTTATTTACCCAAAGATAAAGGAAATATTGAAAGGAAGACATTTCGATGACATTCAGGACATCAAGAGTAATATGATGATAGCTTTGATGGCCATTCCAGAAAAAGAGTTCCAAAATTGCTTTGAAAGGTAGACTAGGTGCTGGTGCATAGCACCCCAAAAGTAGACTAGGTGTCAGTGCATAGCACCCCAAAGAGAATACTTCCAAGGTTACCATAGTGATATTCAGCAATGAGATATTTAGTACTTTTTCTAGGATGAGTTTGCAAACTTAATTGTCCAACCTCATATTATATCAGTCTTATGAGGAATCTTTAAAAAGCCAAATTCACGGCCAGCCGAGTGGTGCAGTGGTTAAGCGCTGGTTTGGGAAGCCAGTGGCCCCGGTTCAGGTCCCACATATGAGGGACAGTGACACTGCCCTCAAAATAAAATAAAATAAAATAAAAAGCCAAATTCAGATAAACAGAGTTGAGAGAGGTGGTTACCAATGGCTGAGGGATGGGAGAAATGAGGAGATATTGGTTAAAGGATATAAACTTCCAGTTACAATATTGAAATACTTTGAGAATCTAATGTATAGCATGGTTATTATAGCTATTAATACTGTTTTATACACATAAAAGATGTTAAGAAGGTAAATATTAAATGTTCTCACCACACACACACACACACACACACACACACACACACACACAAAATAACTATGGCATGGAAGAGAGGTGTTATCTAATATTATGGTAGTAATAATTTTGTAATATATAAATGTGTCAAATCAACACATAAACTTATACAGTGTTGTATATAAATTATGTCAATAAAGCTGGAATAGACAAGAAATTATTTGAAAATTACATTTTTTAAATAAGTTTGGAGTTTATTACTATTAGCCACTGGCTGCGAGGGGGCTCATGACCTAAACAGAACTCACAGCCCTGAACACAAAGAGAAAGGGCATCATATAGGCAGAAACTGCAAACAAAATAATAGAGGGTTTCTAAAAATCTTAGACAGTTTGGTCAGCATCAAATATGGCAAGCAAGTTACAAAGCCATAAAACACACAGCAGTTTATTATATTGACAGTACTAAATGTAGCAAGCAAGGGATATACAGGAGCCATAAATAAACAACAACTAACTGGTGGACTGTTTGGATCAGAACCAGTCAGGCCTATGTCCCGTTTAGATAAAAGGTAGTTAAAACTTGTGGAATGCCGCAAGCAGTTAAGGTGGGGTGTCTATCCCTGGTGAGTCTAAGGATAAGCTTTAACAATTCTTTTTTTAAAAAATTTATTTATTTTTAATTAGTTTCAGCTGTACAACACAGTGCAATAGTTATACTTTTTACCCCTCAAAGTGACAACCCCCCTCCCCAAATTCCTCACCCCACTCCTCCCCTCATATCATATATATCCATTACACTTCCTCTGACTCCCTTCCACAATATAATCCACATCCCGTGACTATCTATATATATTCAATTACAGGACATAGAGACTATTATGTTAAGTGAAATAAGTCAGTCAGAGAAAGACAAATACCATATGATCTCACTTATATATGGAATCTGAAAAACTGAATGAATGAGCAATGTAAACAGAAAGTGTGTCATAGATATAGAGGAAAAACAGGGTTACTAGTTGGGAGGGGTTGGGGATGAGGGAGAAGGGGAAGGGATTAGACAGCAAAAATAGGCAACTACAATAATGCCACAGGGACATGAAAGACAGTTTGGGGACTATAATAATGTTGAAAATTACATTCTTGACAAGAAAAAATTGAAATGTATATTATAGATTCAAAATTATATATTAGTAAGATTTCATTCTTTTTAAATGGATATGTAATATTCCATTGTATGTATGTACCACAATTTGTTTTGCCAATTGTCTGTTGAAGAGCATTGATGGACCTAGAGAGTATTATGCTTATTATGCTAAGTGAAATAAGTCTGACTGAGGAAAAGACAAGGACCATATGATATCACTTATAATTGGAATCTAAAGAACAAAATAAACAAACAAAACAGAAATAGACTCATAGATACAGAAAGCAAATTGATGGTTGCCAGAGGTGAATGGGATAGGGAGCTGGATAAAAAAGATAAAGGGATTAAGAAATACCAGTTGGGGACCAGCGGACTGGTGCAGTGGTTAAGGCCTGGATTGGGAAGCCATCGGGCCCGGTTCAGGTCCCACATATGAGGGCCAGTGACACTGCCCACACACAAAAAAAAAGAAATACAAGTTGGCAGTTAAAAAATAGTCACAGGGATGTAAAGTACAGCAGAGGGAATATAGTCAATAATATTGCGGACACTTCTGGTAAAATGGTGGAATAGACAGATACTGTGCTAACTACCTTCCAGGATCACATCAAAATTACAAACAATTTACACAACATTCAACCCTGAAGGTCCCCGGAACACTAGATGAACTGAACCACTAAACGAAGAACTTAAAGAGGAGGCCACGTCAAGTCTGGTAGGAGGGGCGCAGATGAGAGAGGGCTAGCCCCATGGGGGATGCCCCAGCTGTGGGGAGACTTCTCCGGTCGGGGGAGAAACCCTCTGGCCGCACACCAAGCTCAGCAGCCCAGAATTCCTTTACCGGGAAGAGGAGTTCCCAGATAGCTGGCAGTAAATTAGTGAGGACTCTCTTTGCTCAGCTCGGTGAGGCTAAGAATGGCTAGAGAATCAGTGGGGCCGGTGCACGGGCTTGGTAGCCGGTGAGCACTTACCTGGTTCCTGGTGAAGTGAATAGCTGTGTGAGCCAGGCCCAGGAGCCTGCAGGGACGGACTGAACTGAGCACCTTTGGTACAAAAGCCTGGAGGTTTTTTGACTACTGTTCCTGTGGTGTGGAGCTTGTACACGAGTGGTGTACAGGAGGGTGCCATTTTGTCAGGGTTGGGCTCTCCCACAGAGGGTCAGGTCCAGGACCTCATTGGTCTGGTGGAACTGGCAAAGAAGTGTGTGTGTGTGTGTGAGTGTGCATAAGGCCTTGGATCCCCACCCTCCAACTGGCTTATACTGCGTTGCCAGGGAAACGCTGGGCGGGTGCCCTCCAGCTCCAACAGGCTGCTCACTGAGACCTGGGATTGTGCAAGCCACCTTGGATCCCCACCCTTCACACGACTTGTGCTGCATTGCCAGGGAAACGCCTGGTGGGCGTGCTCCGGCTCCAACAGGCTGCTCACTGACACGCGGGAGTGCGTGAGCCGCCTCAGGTCCCAGCTCTCCACACTGCGCTTGCAGAGTTAGCAGGCTGGTGATTGGTTGTCGGGCTGCTCGGCCTGATCTGCGAGAGGTTGATTGGGACAGGCTGAGACTGGGAGTTTTCCTGGGAGTGTTGGGCTGTGAGCTGTGTGCCTGTGTGATCCAGCCAGGGCTCTCCTGGTGATCTATCTAATACACCAAAGTAATCCCAGAGTGACAGCCAGAATGAGGAAACAAAGAAACATGTCACAAGTAAAAGATCAGAAGAAACCTGTAGAAATGGAACTAAATGAAACAGAGGGATCCAAACTTTCAGAGACAGAGTTCAGAACACTGATGATAAGAATGTGTAACAACCTTAGTGAAGACATAAGGAAGGATAGAGAAATCATAAAAAACAACCAGTTAGAACTAAAGAATACCATAACTGAAAGTAAGCACACACTCGAAGGAATCACCAGTAGAGTAGATGAAGCAGAGGAGCGGATCAGCGATTTGGAAAACAAAATAGCAGAAATCACCCAGTTAGCACAACAAAAAGACCAAAGAATAAAAAAAAAACAATGAAAATAGTATAAGAGCCATATGGGACAAGATGATGCACGACAACTGTGGAATCATAAGAATACAAGAAAGAGTAGAGAAGTAGCAAAGAGTCGAGAATTACTTGAAAAAATAATGGCTGAAAACTTCTCTACCCTGGTGAAGGAAATCAACATATATGCACAGGAAGTGCAGAGGGTTCCAAACAAGCTGAACCCAAACAGGTCCACACCAAGACATATCATAGTTAAAATGGCAAAGGTTAAAGCAGAGACAGATCCTAAAAGCAGCAGGAGAAGACAGCAGGTTACATACAAAGGAACTCCTATTAGACTAACCGCTGACCTGTCTACAGAAACTCTGCAGGCCAGAAGGGAGTTGCAGGAGATATTCAAAGTGACGCAAAATAAAGGCCTACAACCAAGATAGTTCTACCCATCATGGCTATCACTTAAACTTGAAGGAGAAATGAAGAGCTTCTCAGAAAACAATAAGTTTAAGGAGTTCATTACCACCAAGCCAGCATTGCAAGAAATGTTAAAGGGGCTTTTTTAAACAAAGAAAGGGGTAAACAAGCTAACCCAGGAGGACCAGGAATACAAATAACAAAATGGCAATACACATGCACCTATCAATAATCATTTTAAATGTGAATGGGCTGAATGCTCCAATCAAACGACAGAGAGTGGCTGTGTGGATAAGACAATAGGACACACGTATATGCTGTTTACAGATGGAATAAGATATTTCATGCAAATGGAAATGAGAGAAAAAAATGCTGGAGTACCAGTACTTATTTTGGACAAAATAGACTTTAAAATGACTACAATAAAAGACAAAGAAGGGCACTATAACCCTAATAAACATCTATGCACCCAACATCAGAACTCCTAATTACATATAAAAGATTTTGACAGACATATAGACAGAGATCAACAGTAACACTATCATAGTAGGGACTTCAACACCCCATTGTCACCAACGGACAGACTCTTTAGACAGAAAATCAACACAGAAAGAGTGGCCTTAAATGACACTTTAGACCAGCTGGACTTTGTCGATATATTTAGAGCATTTCACCCTGAAGAAACAGAATATACATTCTTCTCAAGTGTACATGGGACATTTTCCAAGATAGACCACGTTAAGCCACAAAACAAGTCTCAATAAATTTAAGAAGATTGAAATCATATCAAGCAGCTATAAAGGAAAACCTGATGGTTGCTGGCTGGTTGGGAGTGGGAATGAGGGAGTGGGGGAAGTTTTTGGACAGCGTAGGTGGGTGACTACAATGTTGCTGCAGGGATATGGGATCAGTTCTGGGAATGTAACTGATAATGATGTGAAGAGACTATTATTTTAAGCGAAATACGTCAGTCGGAGAAAGATAAGTACCATATGATCTCACTTATATGTGGAATCTGAAAAACTGAATGAACGAGCAAAGTAAACAGACTCATAGATATAGAGTAAAAACTGAGGGTTGCTAGTTGGGAGGGGCCTGGGGATAAGGGAGAAGGGCAAGGGATTAGACTGTATAAATAGACAGGTACAATATTGTCACAGGGATATGAAACACAGTTTGGGGAATATAATAATGTTGTAAAAATTTTGTGGCGTGTCAGATAGTCACATGTCTTGTTAGGGAGACCACTTCATAGATCGAGTAGAGGCTTGATCACTGTACACCTGAAGCTGATGTTCTATAATATTGTATGCCAACTGTGACTGAATATATAGTTAGTCACGGGATGTGGAATATATTTAGGAATGGAGTCAAAGGAATTGTAATAGATATATATGATATTGGGGGAAGGAGTGGGGTGGCGAACTGGGTGAGTGGAGTTGTCACTTTGAGGGGTAAAAAGAATTACTATTGCATTGTGTTGTACACCTGAAACTAATTTAAAAAATGTTTATTTCACAATGAAAGATTTTAAATGATAATAATAATAATAATAATATTGCAAGAACTATGTGTAGTGCCAGATGGGTACTAGACTAAATGGAGGGATCATTGCATAAATTATGTAAATGTCTAACCACTATGCTGTACACCTAGAAGTAACATAAAATAATATTGAATATCAACTGTAGCTGAAAAAATAAATTATATATTAGTTCTTAAACAATTTTATAAAACAAAGATATTTATTCAAAAATTATAAATAATAGATTCTCATTCTATCCTCCTTAAGAATTAGTTGTTCACCAGACATTGCATTGATCACTGGCTATTTCCTATATCTCATGCTTACCTGTATTTTTTTGGGAGCTTTAACACTAATTCAAAAGAGAGAGAACAATATACTATAGAATTTCTCATTGGTGTGAAATCCACACAACATAAAATTTAACATTCTGGCAATTTTAAAGTGTACAATTCAGAGGTTTTTAGTATACACACAATGTTGTGCTACCAATACCTCTATCTAGAAAACATAGCACCATTAAGGCATCACTCCTCATCCCCTTACACCACCCCAGCCTCTGTGAATCACTCATCTGCTGTCTGTTTTTATGGATTTTCCCATTCTGTATATTTCATATAAAAGGAATTACACACTATCTGTTTTATTATATCTGACTTCTTTCTCTTAACATAATGTTTTCAAAGGAGACCCATATTGTATCATGTATCAGTACTTCACTCCCTTTTATGGCTAAACAATATTTCATTGTATGGATATAATACATTTTGTTTATCCATTCAGCAAGTAAGAAATATTTGGGATTTTTCTATCTTTTGTCTATTGTGAATAGTATTGTTACAAACATTCATGCACAAGTTTATGTTTGAACACCTGTTTTCAATTCTTGTGGGTATGTACCAAATTCTGAAATTCCTGGGTATTTTTTACCTTTTTTAGAAACTACCCAAACTATTCCAATTTCTCCACATCCTACCCATAACTTGTTATTTTCTTTTTTTGTTGTTGTTATCATTATTGCCGTAACAGTGGTATAAAGTATTTCATTGTGGTTTAATTTGTCTTTCCCTGATTGCTATTGATGTTGAGCATCATTTCATATGCCTATTGGTCATTTGTATATCTTCTTTGCAGAAACTTCTATTCAAAATCTTTGCTAATTTTAAATTGTGCTATCTGTCTCCATATATTATTGAGTTGTGAAAATCCATTATATATTGTAGATATATGTACCTCATCAGATATACTTTGCAAGTATTTTCTCCCATTCTGGGGGCTGCTTTTCACTTTCTTGTCAGTGTCCATCAATGCACACAAATTTTTCATTTTTTTAAAAGATTTTATTGGGGAATTGGGGTAGGGTAACAGCGTTGGGGAACCAGGGAAGGGGAACAGACAAGTTGCTGTCCTTTTCTTCTTCAGTCTAGTTGTGGAAGACATTGATTCACTAGCCCATGTTGGTATCATCATTGCACTCTTCTCTGGTGAGGCAGATTGGTCGCTGGCCTCTGGACGGCCACTCACAGCGGCTCTTGGCAGCTCACAGTGGCTGCCAGCCACTCAATCTTGCTGCCGGCCACTCACTGTAGCCTATGGCAGCCCACTGCAGCAGGGGCTACAGCTATGCCGTCCCTGGGAACTCACAGCAACCCAGTTCCAGGTGAAGTTGTTGTTCACCATCTTAGCTGTAGCCTTCATATGCGGGATGCGAACCGGGGCTGCTGACATCCCAAGCCAGCTCTTAACCAACGTGCCACTTGGCCAGCCCAGAAATTTTTAATTTTGATGTCTGATTTATCTATTTTTCTATTGTTATTTGGGCTTTTTTAAAATCATATTGAAGAACCCATTGCTAAATCCAAGATTATAAAGATGTATTTTTTTAAAATTTTTCTTCTAATAAATTTATAATTTTAGCTCTTACATTTAGGTTTCTAAAACTTTTTGAGTTCATTTTTATATATGACACTAGTTGTGCCAATACCATTTGTTGAGGACTATCTCTCCATCATTGAATGGTCTTGGTAACTTTGTCAAAGGTCAGTTGACTATAGGGATGGGGTTTTATTTCTGCACTCTCAGTTCTGTTCCATTGATCTATATGTCTATTCCTATGCTAGTACTATACTATTTTGATTACTGTAATTTTGGAAATTGGGATGTGTGAATCCTCCAAATTTGTTCTTCTTGTTCGAGACTGTTTTGATTATTCAGTGTCCCTTGCAAGTCACATCAATTTTAGAAGCATCTTTTCCGTTTCTGCAGAAGAGGTTATTAAGATTTGATAGAAATTGTATAGAATCTGTAGATTGCTTTAGGAAATATTTCCATCTTAACACTATTATGTCTTCCAATGCAAGGATACCTTTCCATTTCTTTATGTCTTTTTAAAATTTCTTTCAGCATTTTTTTGTGCTTTTAAATGTATAGCTCTTGAACCTTCTTGGTTAAATTTATTCCTACATATTTTATTCTTTTTTCTCTCTCTTTTTAAAATTAGTTTCAGGTGTACAAAACAATGTAATAGTTAGACATTTACACCCTTCACAAAGTGATAACCCTCTCCCCCAATATACTACCCTTTTGACATTATATATAGATGTTACAATTCCATTGACTCCATTCCCTACACCGTACTCCACATCCTGTGAATATATATATATATTAAATTACTGTTGACATTCCATATTATTCAGCTTCAAGTATACAATGCGGTGGTCAGGCATTTTTGGTGTTATTGGACATAGAATTGTTTTGTTAATTTCCTTTTAAAATTGTTCATTGCTAATGTATAGAAATACCAACTGATTTTTACATGTTAATCTTGTATCCTGTAATTTTTCTGAATTCACTTAATAGCTCTGATAGGGTGCTTTTTTGTTACATTTTTAAAGGATTTTCTATATATAAGATCATGTCATCTGCAAATATAGTTTCACTTCCTCCTTTCCAATTTAGATGACTTTATATATTTACCTTGTGTAATTTTTCTAGATAGAACTTCTAGTACAATGTTGAATAGAAGTAACAAAATTAGGCATACTTGTTTTTTGATCTTAAAGGAAAGCTTTCAGTCTTTCACCATTAAGTGTAATGTTAGCTGTGGGTGTATTATCAATGCCCTTTATCATATTGAGAAGTTCCCTTCTATTCCTAGTTTGTTGAGTTTTTTAATTAAGATATAACTGACACATAACATATTAGTTTCAAGTTTGCAACAATTACTCAATATTTGCATATATAGTATACAAATATATTATAAATATAATATGTGTATGCAATCTCTTATTTTGTAATGACTCAAAATTTAGTATATGCTATAAGGGTATCGAAGGGTTCTATGCCCTGAAATCCCCACCTTTCTCATACATGTACATATGAGATTACATGTGACTATAGGGACCGGACTCACATTTTGTTTGAGGTGATGTCCCTGTGTTCTTCAGTATGGAGACTCCTAAAGAATAGTGAGAGTTTACTTTGAGATTTGTGAAAGAACTTGCATATTTTCTGCTTTCATGTTGAGACAAAGAAGTAGCAGAGAAGACACAGCGACCTGAGCATGTGAAAATGCAGCACCATTCAGGATTTTCTTCACTTCTGAAGGTGAATGCCAAGTTTTCACTTTGGGCATGAATGAGGGAAGGGGAGACTTCATACCAACTGTCTTTTATGCCAAAACCTTTAATGAGGTTTCTTGGCCACTGTGAAACAGAATGATAACAACAAATACAAGTTTGCTGTTAGTGTTTGTCAGAAATAAAAAAAAATTAGAGAAGCTCTGCAACTTACTTTAGACTCTACAGCATGTTGGTGAAGGACTATTTTCCATTTGCATTCCAGCCTTGATATGGACTGTTAATTAAAACTATCATGTGTGAAGAGGGCATAAAAGATCACCTTGAAAGAAAATTTTCTTTGACACTTTGCTTTGGTTAGGCTAGTGAGCAGAACATTCTTTTAATGAACAATTTTTAAGCTTTGAAGAGATAAACATGATTATAAATTTTTAAGTATAATTCTTCAAAGTTTCTTTTTTAAAATCTACTCTGTCTAGTAGAACTACTTTCTTTCCTTCTTTACTTAAAAATAACTCTTCTGAGCCGGCCGAGTTGCGTGGTGGTTAAGCGCTGGCCTAGGAAGCCAGCAGCCCCAGTTCGGGTCCCACATATGAGGGCCAGTGACACTGCCCTCAAAAAAAAAATAACTCTTCTTTCCAATGTTAAAGAATATTCATGTTCAATTAAAAATATTTTAGATAAAATGAGCAGAAAAAAAGACAGCAAGACAGCAAGCAAGAAAACAAGCAAGCAAAAAGAAAGAAAGGAGGGGGAAAAAAGAAAGAAAAAATAAAAGACAGAAATATAAACCATTATTTTGCTATCCATGCATCTATGGAAACCATTAAAATTTGAAATATAATATTAATGTTTGTAATCAACTTATCTAAATTAACAGTATACTGTGAATATCTCTTCTTCTGTAAATAATCATCTGCAACGTGATTTTAAATGTCAACATAGTATTTATTCACTTAATTGTGTAGATCACAATTTACAGTACCACTTATTTGTCAATACTATTTTGTTATTATAAACTATACTATGATGAGCATGTTTATAGCTAAATCTGTTTGTATACTTAATTAGTTCTTTAAGCTAAATTCCTAGAAGTTGAAATGCAGGGCTGAAAGAAGTGCTCTTTTTCATGAAGCTTTTGTTATATAGTGTAAAATTTCTCTCTAAAAATTAATATTTTATAGTGCTCTTTTGTAAAGGGCTCATTCATAAACTCATTTAATCCTTACTGCAGTCTCAGAGATAGGTATTGTTATTATCCCCCATTATACTAATTAGGAAATAAGCTCAGAGAAGTTAAGTAAAGTAAGCCAAATTAGAGAGCGAGTAAGGACCTAAACCCAGACCCAAGTTAACTGCCTCCAAATTCTATGTTTTTCCATGATACCACTATCTGTAGTTATTTGTTTCCACATTTTGGGTATTCTGAAAATTCAGCACATGATTCCTAATCATGTCCATATCATAGTGATACAGTCCACCAGACACTTCCTTGTTCTCAATTGACATCAGTTGATTTGGTCATTAAAACCTGAAGAACACATCTAATGTGGTATTGGAGATGTGGTAGTATACCATTTGGACTATGTCAACAGTTTCATTCCAATTCTATTTTTTTTTGAGGGCAGTGTCACTGGCCCTCATATGTGGGACCTGAACTGGGGCCGCAGGCTTCCCAAGCTAGCGCTTAACCACTGTGCCACTCGGCCGGCCCTCCAGTTCTATTTTTTGCTTTTAAAAAATATTGTCCAGAGCTGGCCGAGTGGCACACTGGTTAAGAGCTGGCTTGGGACGCCAGTGGCCCTGGTTGGGATCCCACATATGAGGGCCAGTGACACTGCCCTCTACAGGTAACAACAGCTCCACCTGGAGCTGGGCTGCAAGCCCCAGCGACAGTGTAGCCTGCAGCCCCTGCTGCAGTGAGCTGCCATAGGATACAGTGAGTGGCCAGCAGCCAGCGTGAGCGGCTGGCAGCCAGCGTGAGCTGCCAATAGCTGCGGTGAGCAACCATCCAAAGGCTGGCAACCAATATGCCTCATCCGGGAAGAGCGCAATGATGATACCAACATTGGCCAGTGAAGCAGCGTCCTCCGAAAGTAGACTGAAGAACAAAAGGACAGTAACTTGTCTGTTCCCCTTCCCCAATTCCCCAACAAAATCTTTAAAAAAAAATCTTGTTCAATTTGAAAAGACTTCAAATAAGTATCTCATTATTTTAATGTGCATTTCTTTGATTTCTAAAAGCTCACATCCAGAGTCCCTTTTCCTCTTATTCTTGGCCCCATAGTGCCATTGTCTCTGTCTCTCTCTAACTTGTTTTTTGACTCTCTCTCTCTCTCTCTCTCTCTCTCTCTCTCTCTCTCTCTCTCTCTCTCTCTCTTTCTCTCTCCTCTCCTCTCTCTCTTGTACATGCATACACACAAACTCTCACACATCTCTGTGAAAAGTTAAATTATAGTAAGTATTCACTAAATATTAACTGTTTTGCTATTTCCATCCAGAATTGTGTCAGGTTAACATTTCACATTTACAGTACACATGATGGGTCCTGATAGCACGTGGCTCTTTTAATTTTCTAGCAAACAGGTGGCTTCTAGCACCAGTCACTCTAGTATTTCTTATTGAGATGCAGAATACCACATAAATACAAAACTTACTACTTCTTTTTTAAGTGCTCAGAACTATTTCTCCTTATAATATTAAATTTACTCAAAATTGTGTCTCCCTTCAGCCTCCATGTCTCACATATCATATCACTTAATGTTTGCTGTTGATAACTGTATGAATTAATCAAGGGGTGGCAGAAAGGGTACATGCTGTTCAAGCATTTCAAATCATACATTTTGTAATTTTGGTGGAGCATTGACCTGTCTCTGATTCTCTTTTAAAAAATAAATATTCAAACTCATAAATATCAAGATGTCGGGGATTTCATCATAGTCTTATGTAGCTGAAAGGAATGTTGAGTTTGTTCCCTCAAGAATAAGCTTTCCAGATCTCTGAGCACTATAACTAATAAAGACAAACTTTTAGAAAAGTCATTGCTGAAAAAAAATGTGCCTTCCTGAAAAGTACCAATTTACAATTCAACTAAAGACCTGTTTCCCTGAACACTCGCCAAGATGACATATTATTTCCTCTAATTATTATTTTGATAGAAGTATATCCCCTTTTTATATTAATTTGTATTTATTTCATATTGAGCTTGTATTTTTCATGTTAATAAATAGCTTGTGTTTGTATGGTTTTTCTTAATTGTATTAAATGTATTGGGGAGACATCAGTTAATAACGTTACATAGGTTTCAAGTCTACAATTATATAATACATTATCTGTATATTGCATTGTGGGTTCACCATCCAAACTCAAGTCTTCTTCCATTATCATATATTTGACCCTCTTCTACTTCCCCCACCCCATCCCCTTTTCTGTCTGGTAACCACCATGCTGTTGTCTGTGAAAACTGGAAAGCCACAGGCAGAAGAATGAAACTAGTGTGCTATTTGTCACCATACACAAAAATTGACTCAAAATGGTAAAAGAATTAAATACAAGACCTGAAACAATAAAATGCATAGATGAAAACATTGCAACTAAACTTATGGACCTTGGTCTTATAGAGGATTTTATGAATTTGACCCCAAAGATGAGAAAAGTAAAAGCAAAAATAAATGAATGGGACTACAGCAAACTAAAAAGCTTTTGGAAAAGAAACTATCAAACGAAACAAAAAGGCAACCAACTGAATGGGAGAAGATATTTGCAAATAATACCTCTGAACGGGGTTAATATCCCAAACTGTATTTTTCCTTTAGTGTATGTTTATGTTCTTTGTTCATTTTTCATTGGGATGTTCTTTTGTCCTATTTGTTTATAATTCTTCGTTTTTTAAAGCTGTTAACTTTTTTTCTTGCATATATTTCAAATACTTTCCTCCCTTGTGGTACTTGCCTTTTTACTTTGTTTATGTTGCATTCTGGAACAGATTTTGTATTATTTTTATGTAATGGAAAATTGACTCATTCAATGGCTTACTTTTTCTCTTAAAACCCAGACTTTTTATCATAGCTACAAGACCTGGTATTATTTGGCTCATAATTCCCAGTCCAAATGTATCACATTCCACTTTTCTATAGCTGACTATTATCTGCCATAGTATTGTGTTTTTTTTGTTTGTTTTTTAATTAGTTTCAGGTATACAACACAATGCAATAGTTATACTCTTTACCCCCAAAACTGACAACACCCTCCCCCAGTTCGCCACCCGACTCCCCCCCATATCATACATATCTATTACAAATCATTTGACTCCCTTGCACAGTATACTCCACATCTCATGACTATCTATATATTCAATTACAGTTGGCATACAATATTATACATCAGCTTCAGGTGTACAGTACAGTGATCTAGCATCTACTCCATCCAAAATTTTTACAACATTATTATATTCCCCGAACTGTGTTTCATATCCCTGTGGCAATATTGTAGTTGTCTATTTATGCTGTCTAATCCCTTCCACTTCTCCCTTATTCCCCCCCCAACTAGCAACCCTCAGTTTTTCCTCTATATCTATGAGTCTGTTTACTTTGATTGTTCATTCAGTTTTTAAGACTCCACATATAAGTGAAATCATATGGTACTTGTCTTTCTCTGACTGACTTATTTCACTTAACGTAACAGTCTCTTCACAACATTATCAGTTACATTCCCAGAACTGCCCCAATATCCCTGTGGCAACATTGTAGTCACCCACCTATGCTGCCCAAAACCTTCCCCCTCTCTCTCATCCCCACTCCCTCCCAGCCAGCAACCATCAGTTTTTCCTTTATATCTCCTTGATATGACTTCAATCTTCTTAAATTTACTGAGACTTGTTTTGTGGCCTAACGTGGTCTATTTTAGAAAATGTCCCATGTGTACTTGAGAAGAATGTATATTCTGTTTTTTCAGGGTGAAATGCTCTAAAAATATCAACGAAGTTCAGCTGGTCTAAAGTGTCATTTAAGGCCACTCTTTCTGTGTTGGTTTTCTGTCTAAAGGGTCTGTCCATTGGTGACAATGGAGTGTTGAAGTCCCCTACTATGATAGTGTTACTATTGTCTGTCAAAATCTGTTATATGTAGTTAGGAGTTCCTATGTTAGGTGCATAGATGTTTATTAGGGTTATAGTGTCCTTCTTTGTCTTTTATTGTAGTCATTTTAAAGTCTATTTTGTCCAAAATAAGTATTGGTACTCCAGCTTTTTTTTCTCATTTCCATTTGCATGAAATATCTTATTCCATCTGTAAACAGCATATACGTGTGTCCTATTTTATTATCCACTCAGCCACTCTCTGTCTTTTGATTGTAGCATTTAGCCCATTCACATTTAAAATGATTATTGATAGGTGCATATGTATTGCCATTTTGTTACTTGTATTCCTGGTCTTTCTGGGTTAGCTGTTTACCCCCTTTCTTTTGTATAAAAGAGCCCTTTTAACATTTCTTGCAATGCTGGCTTCGTGGTAATGAATTCCTTAAGCTTACTCTTTTCTGAGAAACGCTTTATCTCTCCTTCAATTTTAAGTGAAATCCGTGCTGGGTAGAGCAATCTTGGTTGTAGGCCTTTACTTTGTGTCACTTTGAATATCTCCTGCCACTCCCTTCTGGCCTGCAGAGTTTCTGTAGACAAGTCAGCGGTTAGTCTAACAGGAGTTCCTTTGAAAGACCTGCTGTCTTTCTCTTGCTGCCTCTAGGATTCTGTCTCTGTCTTTAACCTTTGCCATTTTAACTATGATGTGTCTTGGTGTGGACCTGTTTGGGTTCAGCTTGCTTTGAACCCTCTGCACTTCCTGGGCATGTATGTTGATTTCCTTCACTAGGGTAGGGAAGTTTTCAGTCATTATTTTTTCAAATACATTATCGACCCCTTGCTTCTTCTCTTCTCCTTCTGGTATTCCTATGAGTCGAGGGTGGTTGTGCTTCACCTTGTCCCATAGGGCTCTTATACTATTTTCATTGTTTTTTATTCTTTGGTCTTTTTGTTGTGCCAACTGGGTGATTTCTGCTATTTTGTCTTCCAAATCGTTGATCCACTCCTCTGCTTCATCTACTCTACTGGTGATGCCTTCGAGTGTGTTCTTCATTTCAGTTATTGTATTCTTTAGTTCTAACTGGTTGTTTCTTATGATTTCTCTATCCTTCCTTATGTCCTCACTAGGTTTGTTAAACATTCTTATCATCAGTGTTCTAAACTCTGTCGCTGAAAAGTTGGATCCCTCTGTTTCATTTGGTTCCATTTCTAGAGGTTTCTTCTAATCTTTTACTTGTGACATCTTTCTTTGTTTCCCCATTCTGACTGTTGCTCTGGGATTGCTTTGATGTATTAGATAGATCACCGGGAAAGCCCTGGCTGGATCACGCAGGCACACAGCTCACAGCCCAACACTCCCAGGAAAACTCCCAGTCTCAGCGTGTCCCAATCAGCCACTGGCAGATCAGGCTGAGCAGCCCGACAACCAATCACCAGCCTGGCAACTCTGCAAGTGCAATTCGGACAGTGGGTACCTGAGGTGGCTTGCGCACTCACCCTTCTGAGTGAGCAGTCTGTTCAAGGCGGAGCACACCCAGTGGGCGTTTCCCTGGCACGCAGCACAAGCCGTGCAGAGGGTGGGAATCCGAGGCAGCTCACGCACTCCCTGGTCTCAGTGAGCTGCCTGTTAGAGCCGGAGGGCACCCGCACAGCGTTTCCCTGGCAACGCAGCATAAGCCGGGTGGAGGGTGGGGATCCAAGGCCACATGCGCACGCGCACTCACGCACTTCTGCTCCAATTCCACCAGACCAATGAGGTCCCAGACCTGATCCTCTGTGGGAGGGTCCAACCCTGACAAAATGGCGCCCTCCTTACACCACTCACGTGCAGGCTCCCCACCAGGGAAACTATAGTCCAAAAACCTCCAGCGTTTGCACCAAAGTTGCTCAGTTCAGTCTGTTCCCGCAGGCTCCTGGGTCTGGCTCACACAGCCTCTCCCTCCACCAGTAACCAGGTAAGTGCTCACCAGCGAGCAAGCCTGTGCACTGGCCCCACTGATTCCCTAGCCACTCTTAGCCTCACCAAGCTGAGCAAGGAAAGTCCCCACTAATTTACTGCCAGCTATCTTGGAACTTTTACTGCCAGCTGTCTTGGAACTTCTCTTCCCGGCAAAGGAACTCTGGGCTGGTGAGCTTGATGTGCGGCTGGAGGGTCTCTCCCCCAACCGGAGAAGCTGGGGCTTCCCTCATGGTGCTTGCCCTCTCTCGTCTCCACCTGTCCTACCAGACCCGATGTGGCTTCCTCTTTAAGTTCTTCGTTTAGTGGTTCTTCATAGTGGTTCTGTTCATCTAGTGTTCCGGGGACCTTCAGGGTTGAATGCTGTATAATTTGTTTGTAATTTTGGTGTGATCCTTGGAGATAGTTAGCACAGCATCTGTCTATTCCACCATTTTAGCAGAAATCCTGCCATAGTATTCTTTTCATGTTCTAGGAACATTCCAGGACAGTTTTCTTCTCAGGGTCTGAACATGTCATCTGTTCTGCCTAGATTCTTCTAACCAAAATCTTTGATGGATGCCCTCTTCAAATTTTTCAAGTCTCAACACAAATATCACTTCATCAAAGCTTTCTTTGACCACCAAATCTTAAATTAGTTTTATCTAGGTATTTTATTTCACATAACTCCTTGTTGTTTTTCTTTCATTGTACTTAATACAATTAATAACTATTTTTTCCTACTCTTCCCACTTCACAAAAGCAAGGATTAATTTTATGCTGCTCACTGGTATATACCCAGTGTCTTAGAAGCACCTAGCTAATAGCAAGTGCTCAATAGAGATCTATTAAAAAAATAAGTAACCTCCTTACTTTTTCAATATATTTTAAAAATATGAATCTACATTATATAGTTGATAAATACTGTATATATAACTTGGTATATTTGAACCAAACTCTACTTTGCACTATATTTTAATCATAAATGTTCCCTTACATCATTAAAATATTCATAATTTTTTTTTCTTGTGACTATATGTATATTCAGTTACAGTTGGCATACAATACTGTACAACATCAGCTTCAGGTGTACAGTGCAGTGATCAAGCCTTTACTCCATGCATGAAGTGATCTCCCTAACAAGACATGTGACCATCTGACATTTCACAAAATATTTACAACATTATTAATTATATTCTCCGAACTGTCTTTCATATCCCTGCGGCAATATTGTAGTTACCTATTTATGCTGTCTAATCCCTTCCCCTTCTCCCTCATCCTCACCCCCTGTCCCCTAGTAACCATCAGTTTTTCCACTATGACTATAAAACTGTTTCTGTTTACTTTGCTCTCATAAAATTTAAATGGCTGTCTAACCTTATGTCAAATGGATACACAGTTTATGCAATCACTCCCATCATTAGCCATTTACACTCTTTGCAATTACTTCCCATTAAAAATAACACCAGGATGTGCCGGCCGAGTGGTGCGTTGGTTAAGAGCTGGCTTGGGACACCACCAGCCCGGGTTTGGATCCCACATATGAGGGCCAGTGACACTACCCTCTACAGCTATGATGGTGAACAACAGCTCCACCTGGAGCTGGGCTGCGTGAGTCCTGGCCATGGTGTAGTCTGCAGCCCTTGCTGCAGTAGGCTGCCATAAGCTACAGTGAGTGGCCGGCAGCCAGCATGAGCATCCGGCATCCGGAGTGAGCTGCCAATAGCCACTGTGAGCAGCGGTCCAGAGGCCGGTGACTGATCTGCCTCACCTGAGAAGAACACAATGATAATACCAACATGGGCCAGTGAAGCAACATCCTCCACAACTAGATTGAAGAACAAAAGGACAACTTGTCTGTTCCCCTTCCCCAATTCCCCAATGCTGTTCTCCTCCCCCAATTCCCCAATAAAAAACTTAAAAAAATATATCACTAGGGTGAACTTTTGTCAAAAACATTTTTTTATTATTATTGGATTCAGGTTTACAAAAACGTAATGATTAGATATTTACACCTCTCAGAAACTGAAAGCCCCCCCCAAGTCTACTACACATCTGACATTGTACATAGCTATTACAATACCATTGACTATATTCCCTATGCTGTAATTTACATTCCACGAATATATATATATATATTTGGCATTCAATATTATTTTATATTAGTCTCGAGTGTACATTGCACTGGTTATGCATTTATATAATCTATGAAGTGATCTCCTCAATAAATCCAGTACCCATCTGACACCCTACATAATATTTACAACATTATTGATTATAATCCCAATACTGTATTTCACATCCCTATGACCATTTTGTGACTACCAACTGGTACTTCCTAATCTCATGATCTTTCTCTCCCACCCTACAACCCCCCTTCCATCTAGCAGCCATCAGTTTGTTCTCTGTATGTATGAGTCTATTTCTGTTTTGTTGGTTTCTTTATTCTGTTCTTTAGATACCACATATAAGGGAGAACATATGGTATTTTTTTTCTCAGTCTGACTTATTTCACCCAGCATAATATCTTCTAGGTCCATCCATGTTGTTGCAAATGGTAAGATTTTATTCTTTTTTTAGCAGAGTGATACTCCACTGTATACATGTACTACAATTTCTTTATCCTATCGTCTATTGAAGGGCATTTCAGTTGTTTCCATATGTTAGCTGTTGTGAATAACACTGCAGTAAACATAGGGGTGCATATAGGTTTTTGAATTAGTTTTTTGGATAAATAACTAGAAGTGGAAATTCTGGGCCATAAAGTAGTTCTATTATTAATTTTTTTAGGAACCTCCATACAGTTTTTCATAGTGACTACAGTTAGTTGACAATCCCACTAACAATGAATGAGAGTTCTTTTTTCTTCACATCCTCACCAGCACTTACTGTTTTTTGATTTATTGATGATAACCATGGTGAAAGGAGTGAGGTGGTGCATTTCTCAAATGATTAGTTGCATTGAGCATCTTTTCATATATCTTTTGGCCATCTGTATGTCCTCTTTGAATAAATTTCTATTTAGATCCTCTGCCGATTTTTAATTGGATTGTTTGTTATTTTCATGTTGGGTAGTATGAGGTTTTTGTTCTTTTAAATAAATTTTGGATATGAAACCCTTATCACATGTACCATTGGCAAATCTCTTCTCCCATTCAGTAGAATATCTTTTTGTTTTGTTGATGGTTTCTTTTTGTGAAAAACTTTTTAGTTTGATGTAGTCCCATATTTTTTATTTTTTATTTTGTTTCTATTGTCCAAGGAGATAAATCAGTAAAAATATTACTAAGGGTAATGTCTACAGTTTACTTCCTATATTATCTTCTAGGAGTTTTATGGTTTTAGGTTTTACATTTAAGTCTTTAATCCAGTTGAAGTTGATTCTTGCATATGGTTTAAGAAAGTGGTCCAGTTTCTTTCTTTCTTTTTCTTTTTCTTTTGCATGTATTTATCCAGTTTTCCTAGCACCATTTGTTAAATAGACTGTCTTTACCCCACGTAAATTTTTGATTCTTTTATCATAGATTAAATTACCATGTAATCCTAGATGTATTGCTGGGCTCTCTATTCTGTTCCATTGACATATGTGTCTGTTTCTATGCCAGTACCATGCTATTTTAATTACTGTAAACTTGTAGTATAATTTGATATCAGATAGCATGACATCTCCAATTTTATTGTTCTTTCTCATTATTGTCGTGACCATTTTTGGTTTTAAGATCGTTTGTTCAAGTTCTGTGAAAAATGCCATTGGTATTTTGATGGGGATTGCATTGAATCTATATATTGCTTTAGATAGTATGGACATTTTAATTATATTGGTTCTTCCTATCCATGAGCATGGTATATGTTTCCATTTGTTTGTATCTACTTTAATCTCTCTCTTCAATGTCTTATAATTTCCTGAGTACAGGTGTTTTTACTTAGTTGGTTAAATTTATTTCTAAGCATTTTTTGATACAATTGTAAACAGGATTTTTTTCTTAATTTCTCTTTTTTGTAGTTCTGTATTGGTATAAAATGCAACAAATTTATGACTGTTAATTTTGTATGCTGCTACTTTACTAAATTCATTGATCAGTTTTTATAGTTTTGGTGGAATCTTTGGGGTTCTCTCTATATATAGTATCATGTCATCTGCAAATAATGACAAATTTATTTCTTCCTTTCCCATTTGGATGTCTTTTACTTCTTTTTCTTGTCTGATTGCTGTGGCTAGAACTTTCAGTAGTATATTGTATAAAAATAGTGAAAGTCAGCATCCTTGTCTTGTTCCTGATCTTAAGGAGAATGCTTTTAGTTTTTCCCATTGAGTATGATATTAGCTGTGGGTTTGCCATATATGACCTTTACTATATTGAGATGTATTTTCTCTATTCTCAATTTGTTGATTTTATCACAAATGGATGTTATATTTTGTCAAACGCTTTTCCTGCATATACTGATATGACCATATGATTCTTATGTTTCATTTTTTAATGTGTTGTATAATGTTCATTGATTTGCAGATATTGAACCAACCTTGTATACCAGGAATTAATCCCACTTGATCATGGGATTATCTTTTTATTGTCTTGTTGACTTGAGTTTGCTAATATTTTGTTTAGTATTTTTTCATCTATGTTCATTACGGATGTCAGCCAATAGTTTTCTTTTTATGTATTGTCTTTGTCTGGTTTTGGCATCAGGGTAATAGTGGTTTCATAAAAAGAGCTTGAGAACATTTCCTTCTCTTGTATTTTCTGGAAGAGTTTGAGGAGAATCGGCGTTAATTACTTTTTGAATCTTTGGTAAAATTAATCTGCGAAGCACATGGTCCAGGACTTCTGTTTGTTGGGAGCTTTCTGATTACTGATTCTATTTCATTGGTAGGAAGAAGTCTGTTCAGATTTTGTTTCTTTTCTTTAAGCCTTGGAAGATTGCATGCTTCTAGAAATTTATCCACTTCTTCCAGACTATCCAATTTGTTGGCATTAGTTGTTCATATTATTTTCTTAAATACTTTTCTATTTCTGTGCTGTCAGTTGTCATTTCTTCTCTTTCATTTTTAACTTGATATATTTGGGTCCTCTTTCTTTTTTTCTTGATGACTCTGGTTCAAGATTTGTCAGTTTTGATTATCTTTTCAACAAAACCATCTCTTGGTTTTATTGAACTTTTGTATTGATTTCTTATACTCTATTTCACTTATTTCTGCTCTAATATTTTATTTCTTCCCTTGTACTCACTTTGGGCTTTGTATAGCGTTCTTTTTCCAGTTCCCTCTGGTGTAAAGATAGACTGTGGATTTGAGAGTTTTCTTGTGTAGGTATGCCTACCTTGCTATGAATTACCCTCTCAAATTGCTTTTTTTGTATCCCATAGATTTTGTGTCATTGTGTTTTCACTTTCATTTGTGTCAAAATATCTTTTCCTTGATTTCATTGTTGGCCCACTTATTATTTGGTTGCACGTTATTTAACCTCCATGTATTTTTGTTTTTCCATTTTTTTCTTGTCTTGATTTCTAGTTTTATACCACTGTGGTCAGAGAAGACATCTGACATGATATCAATCTTTAAATTTACTGACTTATTTTGTGGCCCAAAATGCAGTCTATCTTGGAAAATGTTCCATGTGTACTTGAAAAGAATGTATAGTCTGCTGCTTTGGGGTAATATGTTCTAAAAATATCAATTAAATTCATCTGCTCTAGTGTGCCATTTAAAGCTGCTGATTTTGTGTTGAGTGTTTTTGAGTGGAAGATCTGTCCATTGCGGTCAGTGGGGTGTTAAAGTTTCCTATTGTGATTGTGTTACAGTTGACCTCTGCCTTTATGTCAGTCAATACTAAGGGACCTAAATACATCATTGACAGCTATGGATAGATTATCCAAACAGTAAATAAGTAAGGAAATATGAGCCCTAAATGATATATTAGACCAAATGGACATAATCGACCTTTTTAGAGCACTTCATGCGAGAACAGCAGACTATACATTCTTTTTTAGTGTACATGAAGCATTCTCAAGGATAGGCCATATATTGTGACACAAAAGTATCTTTAGCAAATTTAAGAAGATTGAAATCATGCTAAGCATATCCTCTGATCACAAGTCTTTGAAATGAGAATTTAACTGCAAAAAGAAAGCAGAAGAAACCACAAATATGTAAGATTAAACAATGTTCTTTTGAAGAATGACTTGGTCAAAGAAGAAATAAGAGGAGAGATAAAACAATACACAAACAGAAATGAAAATGAAAATACATCCTATCAAAATTATTGGGATGCAACGAAAGCAGTAGTAGGAGGGAAATTTATATAATTACAGGCCTATCTCAAGGAAGAAGAAAAATCCCAGAAAAACAACCTACATCACACTTTAATGAACGAGAAAATGAAGAACAAATGAAACCCAAAATCTGCAGAAGAAAGGAAATAATAAAAATCAGAGCAAAACTAAATGAAATAGAGAACAAAAGATTATAGAAAAAGTTAATGCAACAAAGAGCTGGTCCTTTGAAAGATTAATAAAATTCTCAAACCCTTGGCAAGACACAGTAAGATAAAAAGACATAAGACACAAATAAACAAAATCAGAAATGAGAGAGAAGTTGCCACAGTTACCACAGAAATACAAAGGATCATGCAAGAATACTATGAAGGACTATATGCTACCAAATTGAATAACCTAGAAGTAATGGACAAGTTCTTAGAAACATTCAGCCTTCTTAGACTGAATCATGAATAACTGGAAAATCTAAATAGACCAAACAATGGTAAGGAAATTGAATCAGTCATCCAAAACTTTCCCAAAAGCAAAACTCCAGGACCAGATGGCTTCACCAGTGAATTCTGCCAAACATTCAAATAGGATCTAACACCTGCCCTCCTCAAACTCTTCCAAAAAATTGAAGAAGAGGCAATACTTCTTAACTCATTTTATGCGGACAGCATTACCCTGATACCAAAACCTAGTAAGGATAACACAAAATAAAGGAACTTACAGACCAGTATCTCTGATGAATACAGATTCCTAAATCTTAAACAAAATTCTACCATATTGAATAAAACCATGTATCAAAAAGATTATACATCATGATCAATTAGGGTTTATCCCAGGGGCACAAGTGTGGTACAACATATGCAAATTGATCAAGGTGATACACCACATAAACAAAATAAAAAATAAAAATCATGTGATTATAATAATAAATGCAGAAAAATCATTTGACAAAATACAACATCCAATTATGATTAAACCACTTAATGAAACAGGTATAGAAGGAAACTACCTCAACATATTAAATGCCATATACAACAAACCTTCAGCTAATATCATAATTAACAGTAAAAACCTGAAGCCTTTTGCTCTGTGTTAGGGAAAGACAGGGTTGTCCCCTACCACCAGTGTTATTCAATATAGTATTGAAAATCCTAACCAGAGCAATCAGGCAAGAGAAAGAAATAAAAGGCATCCAAACTGGGAATGAAGAAGATAAAATATAACTTTTTGCAGATGATATGGTTCTTTATGTAGAAAATCCTAAAGGCTCCACCAAAAAGCTACTGGAAAGAATAACAAATACAGTAAAGTTGCTGGCTACAAAATAAATGTACATAAATCCATTGTATTCCTATATACTAACAATGAAATTTCAGAAAAAGAAATGAAAAAAAATTCATTTGGCAATTACAAAAAAAAAAAAGTGAAATACCTAGGAATAAATTTAACCAAGGAGGTGAAGCACCTATACACTGAAAATTATGACTTTTTTAAAAAATTTAAAAAAAAAAGCAATGGAAGAAGACAGGAAGAAATGGAAAAACATTCTGTATTCCTGGGTTGGAAGAATCAACATAGCTAAAATTGTTGTATTACCCAAAACAATATACAGATTTAATGCAATCTCCATCAAAATCCCAATGGTAATTTTTAAAGAAACAGAACAAAAAATCATCAGATTTATATGGAATCACATAAGACCTCGAATAGCCAAAGCACTCCTAAGAAAGAAGAATAAAGCTGGAGCTATCACACTCCCTGACTTCAGCTGTACTACGGAGCAACAAAAACCAAAAGAGCGTGGTATTGGCAGCAAAACAGACAAATAGACCAATGGAATAGAACAGGGGTCTGCAAACTTTTGAGATGGAAGAGTCACCAAGGGTCAGCAAACTGCAGCTCATGAGCCATGTGCGGCTCTTTAGGTAGGTACATGTGGCTCTGAAGTAAAATTGAAAATGAAAATAATACTATCATAGTTTCATTTATAAATTTTTTGAAACATAGTCACAAAATGGTGATTATGTAAAAATATATTTATGGCTCTCAAATAATTTTTAAATTGTTGTGAGGGACAGGATTGACTCTTCCAGGAGTTGGGGCAAACTTTTGAGATAGAATGTACCCAAATAATGCATGTGGCTCTTGAGCTGCAGTTTGTCGACCCCTGGAACAGAATTGAAAACCCAGAAATAAACCCACATAAATATGGACAGATAATTTTTGGCAAAGGAGCCAAAAACCTTCAATGGAGAAAAGACAGCCTCTTCAATAAATAGTGCTCGGAAAATTTGAAAGCCACATGCGAAAAATGAAACTAGACTGCTATCTGTCACCATGTACCAAAATTAACTCAAAATGGACCAAGGACCTAAACATAAAACGTGACACAATAAACTACGCAGAAGAAAGAATAGGTACTAAACTTATGGACCTTGCATTTAAAGAAGATTTTTATGAATTTGACCTCAAAGGCAAGGGAAGTAAAAGCTAAAATAAATGAATGGGACTATATAAAACTGAAAAGCTTCTGTACAACAAAAGAAACCATCAATAAAACAAAGAGGCAACTAATGGAATGGGAGAAGATATTTGCAAACAACACCTCTGATAAAGGACTAATAAACAAAATATATAAAGAACTCATACAACCCAACAACAACAAAAAAAAGAGTCCGGGGTGACCAGTTAACTTAGTTGGTTAACATATGGTGCTGATAACACCAAGGTTGCCAGTTTGATCCCTGCATGGGTCACTGTAAGCTGTGTCCTCACTAAAAGAGTTAACCATGCTATTGTAGTATGACAACAATGTGTAACCAATGACCAGGGTTGTTTTCCAATAAATTAAAAGAAAAGACAAACAGTCCAATTAAAAAATGGGCAGAGGACACGCACACAAACTTCTCCCAAGAAGATATGCAAATTGCCAACAGATATATGAAAAAATGCTCAACTTCACTAGATATTAGCCAAATGCAAATCAAAACCTCAATGAGATATCACCTCACACCAGTTAGAATGGCTATCATCAACACGACAAGTAATAAGTATTGGAAAGGCTGTGTAGAAAGAGGAACCCTCAGACACTAGGGGTGGTAATGTATATTGTTGCAGCTGCTATGGAAAGCTGGGTAAAGGTTCCTCAAAAAATGAAGAATATAATTACCTTGTGACCCATAAATCCCTTTCCTGGGTATCTTCCCCAAAAAAATCTGACAACATTTATCCATAAGATATATGTACCCTGATATTCATTGCATCATTATTCATGGTGGCCAAGACATGGAAAAAACCAAAGTGTCCTTCGATAGATAATTGGATTAAGAAGATGTGATATATGTACCCAATGGAATACTACTCTGCCATAAGATGAAATACTGCCATTTGTGACAACATTGATGGAACTTGAGATTATTATGCTAAATGAAATAAATCAGACAGAAAAAATTGACCTTATGACTTCAGTGATATGTGGGATATAAAACTGAAAGCAAGAAAGGAACAAGACAAATAAAGAAGCAAAAACTCATAGACACAGACAACAGTTTAGTGGTTACCAGAGGGCAAAGGGGGAGGGAAAATGGTAGAAGAGGGTAAAGAGTATCAAATATATGGTGATGGAAGAACTGACTCTGGGTGGTGAGCACACAATGTGATACATAGATGATGTATTATAGAATTGTATACTTGTAATCTATGTAATTGTAATAACCATTGTCACCCCAATAAATGCAATTTAAACAAATCAAAAAAAAAAAAAAAGAGAATACCGAGATCTTACAGAAGTTTTCCAAAGGCAGCGATTATCTTGTTTCACTTTACATCCTCAAAGATCTAGAAAGGTACCTTTCACTTATTATTCTATCAATAAATTGAATGAACAATAAAACTATATTAATAGAGGAGATTACAGAGCCCTTCCATAGCCATTATTTATTTAATATTCACAAAAGTCTTTGCAGGCAAATATAGGTAGGTTCTGTTTATACAGAGGATGCCAAAAATTATACACACATTTTAAGAAAGGAAAACTGCATTAAAATTGTAATATTCGATATGTATAATAAAAGATGACTACAATTCTGCTATTACAAGTGGTACTCAAAGTGGTTACCATCAGCATCCAGGCACTTCTGAAAACAGTGAACTATTGCTTGAGCAAAGCTGACCAAAGTGTCTACTTGTATACATTTTTTAGCACACCCAGTATATGAGAAAACTGAGGCTCAGAGACTCCCAGCTAAAGGAGCTAAAATGACTTGCCCAAAGTAAAAACACCAGTAAGTCAAAGAATCAGGACTTGGAGCAACTCTTATTCCAAACCCATTCTTCTACTTCATTAAGGTAATTGAGTGAGTGAAAATGAATGGTAGTATATAGACTGTCAAAACAACGACAGCAAGTAAGGAAGCCTCTGTGCACCCATACTGGGGAACTGAAACAAACTCTAAAGTAGGTAAAAGAAAGAAAAAGCAGGGTAAAACTAAGACTGATTTCTTCTTAGATTCTCCTGCTCCTTCTCCCTCACTTTTTATATGTTGTTCTAAAAATTATTATTCTAAAGTGTCTTTCCTATGGTTTTTATGTGTTTCTCATCAAAAGGAAAATTTGGCCCCTCTTTTTTGGTCAGTGGTTAGAAATACTCTGTGTCCATGGCATCTTTAGATATTTGAGTATGTAAAAAACCCAACTGTAGCCGCATTGCGTATCAGGAACTAGTGATTCATTGTGTGGCTTGCAGATGACATAGAAATAAGTTCAGTAATTCTTGTTTAAAGTAAGTTTGATTTTCCAAAGAAAAACATGGGCTAAATTCCTCTCCCTCAAATACTTCATGTATCTTGAGTATCAAAACAGAAAGATTTTCTTAAATGCAGTGAAATGAGGACTTGTGTTTCTTGGTGGCTCACTAACTACATTATGGAAGTCTTTGTATTAATAGTTACCCTTCTAGAAGTCATGGTTTTTACTTTTAAATATTTGCCAGCTGTCCCAAAAATGCAGTATTGGCTCAGGTTTTAATGCCTTGTCTTTATTTTACATACACACACACACACACACACACACACACACACACACAGCCATTGAGCCTGAGCAGAGAGTGTTCATAGAGACTGTTAGCAAATCTTCTATCCAAAACCTGGGTGAGACTGTCCATGTATTTTGCACACTGAAATCTACTCTCTGCCATGGACCAAACATCTGTAGGTTGCCAAATGACTGAAGACACTCAAAAGGTCAAATTTTCCATTATTGTATTTTATTTCTAATCAAATGGTGATAGTCAAATGGAATATATATCCTTTTTGTTCTCTTTAACCACTTGATAATAACCAGTTAAAACAACCAGATATTTCTTTTTTTTAGTTTTTAATTTTTATTATTATTAATAGTTACAGATGTACAAAACTATGCAATAGTTATATTTTTCAACCCTTACAAAGTGACTACCCCCTCCCCTACCCCTGCCCCTCTACCACTGATATCATACATATCTATTACAATTCCATTGACTCCATCCGCACACTATATTCCACATCCCATGACTATATATGTGTTAAATTATAGTCAACATCTAATATTTATC
Organism: Aselliscus stoliczkanus; assembly: GCA_033961575.1. Classification (NCBI taxonomy): domain Eukaryota; kingdom Metazoa; phylum Chordata; class Mammalia; order Chiroptera; family Hipposideridae; genus Aselliscus; species Aselliscus stoliczkanus. Next base: position 81,431,606 of record CM066737.1, read on the forward strand.
AGTGGCAGCTTCAGATGTACAGTGCAGTAGTCAGGCAACTACACCGTCAATGAAGTGGTCTCCCTGACAAGGCATGAGTCCATCTGGTCCCCTTAAAAAATATTTACAACATTATTGAGTATATTCCCTAAACTGTCTCTTCTGTCTCTGCGGTAGTATTGTATTACCAGTTTATGTTGTCTCGTCCCTTCCCCTTCTCCCTCATGCCCATCTCCCTCTCATCTAGCTCTCATCAGTTTTTCCTTTGTTTCTCTCAGACTATTTCTGTTTATTTTGCTCATTTATTCGGTTCTTTAGATTCCACATATAAGTGAGATCATATGGTATTTGTCTTTCTCTGACTGACTTATTTCACTTAGCATAATGTTCTGTAGGTGCATCCATATTGTTGCAAATGGTACGATTTTTCTTCTTTATAGCTGTGTAATACTCCATTGTGTAAATGTTCCACAGTTTCTTAATCCAGTCATCTACCGATGGGCATTTCGATTATTTCCAAGTCTTGGCTATTGTAAATAGCACTGCAATGAACATAGGGTTGCATATATTTTTTCGAATTAGTGTCTTGGGTTTTTCAGGATAAATACCTAGGAGTGGAATTGCTGGGTCACACGGTACTTGCATTTCCAGTTTTTTGAGATACCTCCATACTGACTTCCATAGTGGCTGCACCAATCTGCAATCCCACCAACAGTGCAGCAGGGTCCCCTTTTCCCCACAGCCCCGCCAGCACTTGTTAAAACAACCAGATATTTAATTTTGCTTTATCAGCTGATCTCTCACAGATTGACATGTATTTGGATTTTCCCCATGAAGTTAGTTTCATTTTCAGCTTAGGGAAACAGGAAGAAAAGATTGATTTTGTTAGATTTATTTATAATTGGAAAAAATTTATGTTGATCATTTCTTGTATTCCTGAAATTGTATTAAAATCATGCTTAAATAAATTATTGTATAAAGTCCCCACTTAAAAATGGTAGTATTGATTTTTAATGCATTAATATCAGCATTTAATCAGCTTTGAGTCTAGATTTATAAATAAAATTAAAATATTTTTATCTGTTTATCTAAATAAGAACCATGATTGCAATACAAAATGACTTAGAAGCTTACCTCTGTTTTTATATTTTTAGGAACAACTATTAAAAATGGAAATTATGTAATCATTGAAAATACTAACACTGCATTGTGTACAGCTACCTTTGGCAGAGATGTGTTTAACACTTCTCTTAAATTCCTGTACAGAAAATGGTTTCAGTTTTCTATTGTTTAATTTTTAATAATTCTTTTAACAGAAAATTATCCATTTCATTAAATATTTTAATTAAGTTTTCAATTAGTTGACATTCAATATTATTTTATATTAGTTTTAAGTGTACAGCATAGTCGTTAGACATTCATATAATTTATAAAGTGATCTCCTAATAAGTCTAGTACCCATCTGGCACCACACATAGTTATCACAGTATTATTGACTATATTCCCTATGCTGTACCTTATATCCCTGTGACTATTTTGTAACTGTCAATTTGTACTTCTGAATCCCTTCATCTTTTTCACCAGCTTCCTAACACCCCTCCCATCTGGTAATCATCACTTTGTTCTCTCTATCTATGAGTCTATTTCTGTTTTGTTTGTTTGGTTTCTTCTTTAGATTCTACATATAAGTGAAATCACATGGTATTTGTCTTTCTCTTAATGATTACTTAGCAAAATACCCTTCCGGTCCATCCATGTAGACACAAATGGTAATATTTCATTCTTTTTTAGGGATGAGTAATATTCCATTATATCTATATCTATATCTATATATCTATAGATATATATATGCCACCTCTTCTTTATTCAGTCATCTACTGATGGGCACCTAAGTTGCTTCTATATCTTGGCTATTTATTGTAAATAGTGCTGAAGTGAACATAGTTGTACATATATCTTTTCAAACTAGTGTTTTGAAGTTCTTCAAATAAATACCCAAAAGCAGAATTTCTGGGTTATAAGGTAGTTCTATTTTTTATTTTTTGAGGAACCTCCATATTGTTTTCCATAGTGGCTGAATCAATTTGCAATCCCACCAACAGTGCACAAGCCTTCCCTTTTCTCCACATCCTCACCAACACTGGTTGTTTGTTGATTTATTGAAGATAGCTATCCTGACATGTGTGAGGTGATAAGTCATTTGGTTTTAATTTGCATTTCTCTGATGATTAGTGAAGTTGAGCATCTTTTCATATGTTGATTAGCCATCTGTATGTCCTCTGGAGAAATCAGGTTCTCTCTTCAGTTTTTAATTGGATTGTGTGGTTTATTTTGGGGGGATGGTGTTAAGTTATCTAAGTTCTTTATAAATGTTACTATGAACCCCTTATGAAATATATCATAGGCAAATGTCTTCTCCAATTTGGTAGATTGTCTATTCATTTTGTTGATGGTATCCTTTGCTGCACAAAAACTTTTTAGTGCAATGTACTTCCATTTGTCTATTTTTTTCTTTTCTTTCCTTGACTGAGGAATTGTATCAGAACAAATATATTACTAGCAGCAATACCAGAGTTTACTGCCTATGTTTTCTTCTAGTTTTTTGGTTTTAGGTTTAATATTTAAGCATTTTATCCATTTTGAGTTCATTCTTGTATATGGTGTAAGAAGATGGTCTAGTTTTATTTTTTTAATGTATCTATCTGTTTGTCCCATCATCATTCAATTAATAGACTGACTTCCCCCCATTGTATATTCTTGCCTCCTTTGTCATAGATTAAATGACCATATAGGCATGGGTTTTTTTTTCTGGGATTTTTGTTCAGTTCCATTGATCTATGTGTCTGGTTTTGTTGTTGTTGTTGTTTTGCCAAGCCATGCAGTTTTGACTACTCTAACCTTGTAGCATAGTTTGATAACTGGTCATGTGATACCTCCAATTTTGTTCTTTCTCAAGTTTGCTGTAGGTATTCAGGGTCTTTTGTGGTTCCATATAAATTTTAAGATAACTTTTTCAAGCTCTGTAAAATATTCCAGTGGTATTTCTTTTTTATATTAAAGTTTACTGGGGTGACAATTGTTAGTTTGGGGTGACAAAAGTTACATAGGTTTCAGGTGTGCTTTCTGTAATGCACTGTCTGTATATCACATTGTGTGTTCACCACCCAGAGTCATTTCTCCTTCTAGGGGGGTGGTAGATGAGGGTAAAAGGGTCATTGGTATTTTGATAAGGATTGTTTTGAATCTATAGATTGCCTTGAGTAGTGTGGACATTTTAAGGATGTTAATTCTTCCTATTGATGACCACAGTATATACTTCCATTGATTTTTATCTTCTTCAATTCCTTTCTTCAGTGTCTTAATAGTTCTCCAAGTACAGGTCTTTTACCTCATTGTTTAAATTTATTCCTAGGTATTTTATTATTTTCTTTGATGCAATTGTAAATGGTACTGTTCTCTTAGTTTCTCTTAGGTATTTCTGTATGACAATGCAACCTATTTCTGAATATTAATTTTGTATCCTGCTACATACTATTTTAATTTCAATTTTAAAATGTGTTTGCATTAGATTTATTATAACATTGTCTTATATTATCTGATGTCAGTTATTCTGTGTTCTTTCTATTTTCTACTGTTCACATTCTTGGTCATTCTAATTTTGATCATATAATGTCGCATGCATAATTACTGCTTTGTACACCTAAGGCTTTCTTTATGACCTCATATGCAACCAACTTTTATTTAAGATTTTTTTTTAATTGGGGAATCGGGGAAGGGGAACAGACAAGTTGCTGTCTCCTTGTTCCGCAGTCTAGTTATGGAGGATGTCGCTTCAATGGCCCATGTTGGCATCATTACGCTCTTCCCCAGTGACGCAGATCAGTCGCTAGTTGTTGGACGGCCGCTCACGATGGCCTTTGGTAGCTCACACCAGCTGCTGGCCGCTAACGCTAGCTGCTAGCCACTCACGGTAGCTTACGGCAGCCCACTGCAACAGGGGATGCAGCCTATGCCATCACCGGTGACTCACGGCAGCCCAGCTCCAGGTCGAGCCTGCATTCACCATATTACCTGTAGAGGGCAGTGTCACTGGTCCTCATGTGTGATCCGAACCTGGGCCCTGCTGCTCCGAGCTGGCATCCCAAGCCAGCTCTTAACCAACATGCCACTTGGTTGGCCCTATAACCAACTTTTATAAACATTCCATGGATGTCTCAGAATCCACCCTTTATTTTTATGTGATTTAATTTTTACCAACTGTCCATTATTCCTTATTGTTGTTTTAATCTATTCAAATATGTTATTTGTTCCAAAGCAATTGTATTTTTGGTATCTAAATGCTGATTTGTGTATTACAGTATTTACTATTTTATGGTCAAAACTCAGATGTTTATCAAAGAAATTCTGGAAAATCAAAAAAATATAAAGTAAAAAATAATTATGCATAATCAGGTCTTCCAAATATAACAAACTTTAACAATTCAATTTAGGTTTACAATATTTTAAATGCATTTGTATGCATGTTTAGCTGAGGTCATCTGTACTGCGATATGTTTATTCACGATCCTCCAAATCCCCAGCGCTTTGCTTCCACACAAGAGATTGGAATAAACATTTAGAAAGAAGGGTGAGACAAAATTATATTTTAGAATGTTAGAATGGTGTGTGAAACAAATATATTATTTGTTTCTAGTATTCTATATTCTATATTCTAAGTATTCTATATTCTAAGTGTATGTGTTTTTTTAATAAAAGGGAAAGCCACCTAGAAATGTCAACATTTCCCATGAAATTAATTCTATCGTGGTGACATATAGCCTAATATTTTAGTGATAATGCACTCTGGACTCAGACTTCCAGAGTTAAAACTCCCACCACTGTCACTAATTATTAGCCATATACAGTAGAACAAATTATTTAACCTCTCTGTACCTCACTTTTTTTCATCTGGAAAGTGAGGATCATTATAATACCTACCTCATGGAGTTGGGAGAATTAAATATTACAATCCATGTAAAACCTCTCACATACACTTAATAGATGATTAGCAATTTCTGATGTGTATTTCTAGATATTCACATGTATAATTCTGCAATATTCTATCATTTACACCTCACAATGAATGAGAAAACAATCATGTATACTTGCCTCCAGACTTTTCAAAGGGTTTTATATAAAATCATTGTTTTTCAATAACTGCTAAATATAAGCTTTTTATTTACACAATTTTTCTGATCCACCTTGTTTCACTCCACCAAACCAAAGTGAAAATACAACACCTGATATTCAAGGTCCTCCATATTCTAGGCGTCTAAATTTGATATATTGATGTACAATTGACATATAACATTATATTAGCTCCAAGTATACAAAATAATGATTCAATATTTATATATATTTCAAAATGATCACCATGATGTCTAGTTAACATCTGACATCATATAGAGTTACAAAGTATTGTATGATGAAAATGTTTATTAAATTTATTGTGGTGACATAGTAAAATTATATAGATTTCAAATGTACATTTCTATAATATATCATCTTATGTGGCATTTTGTGTTCACCTCCCAGAGTCAGTTCTTCTTCCATTACCATATATTTGATCTCCTTTTTCCTCTTCTACCACTCCCTCACCCTCTGGTAACCATGAATCTGTTGTCTGTGTCTATGGGTTTTTGTTTCGTTGTTTGTTTTTCTTGTTCATTAGTTGCTTTCAGTTGTATATCCCACAGATGAGTGAAGTCATAAGATTTTTATTCTCTATTTTGTTTATGTTGTCTATCATACTCATCAATTTGTGTGTGTTGAGCCTCCTTTGTGTCCCTGCAATGTACCTAACTTGATCGTGATGTATAACCATTTTAGTGTATTGCTGTATTTGATTTGCTAGTATTTTGTTTAGGATTTTTGTGTGTATATTCATCTGAGATATTGGTCTGTAGTTTTCTTTTTTTGTGTTAGCCTTACCATGTTTTGGTACCAGGGTAATGTTGGCCTCTTAAAATGAGTTGGGTAACATTGCCTCTTCAATTTTTGGAAAATTTTGAGGAGGACAGGTATTAAATCATCTTTGTTTGTTTTTTGTTTGTTTTTTTGTGTTTTTTTTTAGGTCAGTGTCACTGGCCCTCATATGTGGGACCTGAACCGGGGCCACTGGCTTCCCAGGCTAGCTCTTAACCACCACACCACTTGGCCGGCCCTTAAATCATCTTTGAATGTTTAGTAGAGTTCACTATTGAAGCCATCTGGTCCTGGATTTCTATTTTTGTGGAGGTTTTGGATGATTTTTTCAATTTCCTTACTGTTGAGCAGTCTATATAGATTTTCCAGTTCTTCGTGATTCAGTTGAGGAAGGTTATGTATTTCTAAGAACTTGTCCATTTCTTCTTGGTTATTGAATTTGGTGACATATAGTCCTTCATAGTATTCTTCTGTGATCCTTTGTATTTCCATGGTATCTGTCATCACATTTCCTCTTTCATATGTTTTTGTTTATTAAACGAACTGTCTTGGTTAGTGAAATTACATAGGTTTCAAGTGTACAATTCTGTAATACATCATCTATATATCACATTGTATGTTCACCACCCAGAGTCAGTTCTCCTTCCATTACCATATATCTGGCACCCTTTACCCTCTTCTACCATTCCCCCTCCTCCCTTATCCTCTGGTAACCACTAAACTATTGTCTGTGTCTATGAATTATGTTTCCTAACTTGTTTACCTTGTTCCTTTGTTGCTTTCAGATTTATATTCCACATACCAGTGAAGTCATATGGTTCTTGACTTTTTCTATCTGACTTATTTCGCTTAGTGTAATAATCTCAAGATCCATCCATGTTGTCCCAAATGGCATTATTTCATCTTTTCTTATGGCACAGTAGTATTCCATTGTGTATATATACCACATCGTCTTTATCCAACTAACCATTGTCACAACAATAAATTTTGGAAAAAAGAACAGACTGCCCTTTCCCCATTGTATATTTTTAAATGTAATACTGCCTATGCATAGATATATTTCTGCATTCTCTATTCTGTTTCTTTGGTTTGTGTGTCTGTTGTTATGCCAACATTATACTATTTGATTACTATAGCTTTGCAATATAGTTTGAAACAAGGGAGTGTGGTGCCTCCAGTTTTGTTCTTCTTGTTCAAGATTGCTTTGTCTAATTTGGGTCTTTTGTGGTTCAATACAAATATTATTATTGTTTGTTTGAGTTCTGTGAAAAATACCATTGGAATTTTGATAGAGATTGCACTGAATCTGTAGATTGCTTTGGGTAATATCGTTATTTTTAACAACATTGGCTATTCCAATCCATGAGCATGGAATATCTTTCTACTTATTTGTGTCTTTTTCAACTTCGTTTTCAATGTCTTATATTTGTCAGTATACAGGTCTTTCAACTCCGTTGATAAATTTATTCCTATGTATTTTAATCTTTTTAATGAAATTGTGCATGGGATTATTTTCTTAGTTTCTCTTTCTGTTAATAGTGTATAGAACACTAATTTCTACATATTGATTTTCAAATGTATAAATTTTTTTTTTTTTTTTTTTTTTGGCTGAGCCATCATGCCACCTGTTGGCAGCTCAACGGCAACTCAGCTCGGGCTGGCCTCGAACCGCTGTTGCTCAGAGCTCAGCTTGCACTACTTAAGCGAGCTCTTAACCAACTGAGCCATTCGACCGGCCCGCTCTACATATTGATTTTGTATTCTGCAACATTACTGAATTCATTTATTAATTCTAGCAGTTTTTGGTGGAATATTTACAATTTTCTATATATAATATCATGTCTTCTGCAAATAGTAAGGGTTTTATTTCTTTATTTCCAGTTTGGGTGAGTTTTATTGCTTTTTTTTTCATAATTGCTCTGGCAATGAATTCTAACACTATGTTGGATAAAAGTGGGCATCCTTGTTTTGTTTCAGATCTCAGAAGAAAGGCTTTCAGCTTTTCATTGTTGAGTTTAATGTTAGCTGTGGGCTTGTCATATACAGCCTTTATTATGTTGAGGTACATTACCTCCAGACCTACTTTGTTGAGAGTTTTCATCATAAATATATATTAAATTGTCTCAACTGCTTCTTCTGTATCTATTTAGATAATTATATAACTTTTATACTTAATTTTGTTAATATGGTGACTTATATTGATTGATTTGTGGATGTAGAACCAAAATTTTATCCCTGGAATAATGCCACTTGATCATAGCGTATGATTTTTTTAAGTATTGTTAAATTTTTTTTGCTAAAGTTTTGTTGAAGACTTTTACATCTATGTTCATCATGGATATTGGCCTGTAATTTTCTTTTCTTGTGGTATCTTTGTCTGGTTTTGGTTCCAGGGTAATATTGGCTGTATAAAATGAGTTTTGAAGTGTACCCTACTCTTACAATTTTTTAAAGAGTTTGCGAAGGAGTTGTATTAATTATTCTTTGAATTGGTAGAACTCACCAGTGAAGCCATCTGGTCCTGGAATTTTGTTCATCAGGAAGTTTTTGATTACTGATTCAATCACCTTACCAGTAATTGATCTTACCAGAGTTTCTATTTCTTCATCATTTTGTCTTGGAACATTGTACGTTTACAGAAATCTATCTATTTCTTCTAGGTTTTTTCCATTTATTGGTGAATAATTAGTCATACCAGGTCTGCAATTAAGTTTATGAACTTGCCACCATGTGCTTACATTGGAGGAATTGTACAAACAGCTTGGTAAAGTTTCACAACCTTAGAATATCAATGTTTTACAGCTATGTTCATGTTGATGTGCAGTTGTGTGTTGCTGAGTTTCATTCATTATTGTTGTTGCGTGTTTTTGTGTGCCATCGTGAGAATGTCTGAACTTGAATTAGAGCAACAAACAAACATTAAATTTCTTGTTAAACTTGTCATGAGTGGAAGTGAATTCAGGTTATGTTTAGTCCAAGTTAATGGGTATAATTCCATGAAGAAAATGGCAGTGTTCAAATGGATTAAACGTTTTTCTGAGGAAAGAGAATGTTTCACTGATAGAGAGGTCAGGGTAGCCATTAACGAGCAGAACTGGTGAAAACATTACAAAAATTTATTGAATTGTGCATCAAAATCATGAGTTATCTGTGGCGAGCATAGCAGACCAAGTAAACATCGAGAGAGAAGCAGTTAGGAAATTTTGGCATGATAAAGGTGTGTGCAAAAATGGTCCTGAAGGACCTCACAGATCAACAATGATAAGGAGAGTCAAAGTTGGCCCATACCTTTTGGAGAGGCAAGACAATGTTTTGGACCATGTTATCACAGGTGATGAAACATGAATGTACAAATACGAACATGAAACATAACACCAAAGTACACAATGGAAGTCAGACAATTCTCCAATACCAAAAAAGTTCCATCAGTCCAAATCAAGAGTCAAAACGATGTTGTTAAATATTTTTGATATCAGAGGGGTTATTCATTATGAATTTGTACCAATGGACAAGCAGTTAACCAAGTTTGCTATTTGGAAATGCTGAAAAGGCTGCTTGAAAAAGTTAGATGACCTGAAGTTTTCACCAACAATTCATAGCTCTTGCATCACTGCAATGCACCAGCTCACACAGCACCGCCTGAGGGAGTTTTTATCCAGTAAACAAATAATTGTATTGCAACACCCTCCCTTCTTACCTGATATGCCCTCCAGTGACTTTTTTCTTTACCCGAAGATAAAGAAAATATTCAAAGGAAGACATTTTGATAACATTCAGAAAATCAAGTGTAATACGATGACAGCTCTGATGGCCATTCTAGAAAATTCCTTTTGAAGGGTGGGCTAGGCATTGGCATTGTTGCATAGCTTCCCAGGGGAAGTAGTTCAAAGGTGACCATGGTGATATTCAGCAATGAGGTATGTAGCACTTTTCCCAGGATGAGTTCTCAAACTTAATTGTCTGACCTCTTGTGTGCGTGCGTGTGTGTGTGTGTGTGTGCATACACACTGAGGATGTCAAAAAACATATACACATTTTAAGAAAGGAAAAATGTATTAAAATTGTAATACTTAATATATACTGATAACGAAAGATGAATAAAAGGCACGTTTGACTTCCATGAATACAAGAGGTGCACAAAGTTATTACCATCAATTTCCAGACACTTTTGCTTATGGCAAACTTCTGCTTGAGCAACATTGACCAAAGTGTCCATTTGTATACATTTTTTGGCACCCCAGTATATGCATATCCTTCTGATTTAATATGTTTTTTGAGGACAATATTCCCTTATTGTTTTTCCCTCTGGCTGATCTTTTTATTCATTGATGTGAATGGGGTGTTAAAGTCCTCTACTATTATTGTAATATTATCTATATTTCCATTTAATTCTGTTAATATTTGTTTTCAATATTTAGATACTCCTAAACTGGAGCATAAGTATTTACAAATATATATTCCTGTTGGATTGACTCCTTTATCATTGTATAATGCCCTTCTTTGTCTTTCATTACAGTTTTTTTCTTAAAGTCTATTTTCCCTGATATAAGTAGAACTACACCAGCTTTTTTTGTTTCCATTTCCATGGAAGATCTTTTTTTGTCCCTTCACTTTCAATCTATATGTGCCCATACGTCTGAAGAGAGTTTCTTGTATGCAGCACATAGAGGGATCTTTTTAATCCATTTAATCACTTTTTGTTTCTGGATGAGAGAATTTAATCCACTTATATTCAAAGTGATTGTTGGTAGATATGTATAATATTTCCTGTCGTGTTGCTTTCTGGCTCTTTTAGGGTTTCTTTGTTCCTTTATTCTTCTGTTGCTCTCTCCCTTTGTGATTTGACTACTTGCTTTAGTGGTGTGCTTAGATTCCTTTCTCATTATCTTTTGTGTATTTACTATATGTTTTTGCTTTGTGCTTACAATGAGGCTTACTTATAACAACTTATATTTATAAAAGTGCACTTTAAGGTCAGCTGAGTGGCGCAGTGGTTAAGCACTGGCTTGGGAAGCCAGCAGCCCCTGTTCAGGTCCCTCATATGTGACACTACCTTCAAAAAAAAAAGGAAACAAAAAGTGCACTTTAAGTTTACAACAAATTAAGTATAAATGCATTCGAAAGCTCTACAATTTTAGTCTCTTCTCCGCATGTTTTATGACTTTGATGGAAAATTCTGCATCTTTTATCACATGTATCCTTTAACTAATTATTGTAATTAGTTATTTTTTCTACTTTTCTTCACTTCATAATAGATTCATAGGTGATTAATCCACAACTACTACTAAACACACACACACAGTGCCAAGAAATGTATTGACATTTTAAGAAAGGAAAACTGTATTAAAATTGTAATAATATATATCAATAACAACAGATGAATACAAGTCATGTTTGACTTCTGCAATTGCAAGAGGTACTCAAAGTAGTTACCATCAGCATCCAGATACTGCTGATTACAGCGAAGTACTGCTTGAGCAATGTTGAGCAAAGTCTCCACTTGTATACTTTTTTTGGCACTGCTATAATCAGAAGTGTCTAGATGTTGATGGTAACTACTTTGAGCATCTCTTGTAATTTCAGAAGTCAAATGTGACTTGTATTCATCTTTCTTTTTCTTTCAATTCTTGTATTGTGAAATAAACATTTTTTTTCTTTTTAAAATTAGTTTCACTCAAGAGAAGATGGCAGAATAGATGGAACACTTTCTCAACTGCCTCCCAGGATTACATCAAAATTACAAATAATTTATACAACATCTAAACTTGGAAGTCCCCTGAACATAAGATCAACAGAATCTCTAAACGAAGGACCTAAAGAGGAGGCCACGTCAAGTCTGGAAGGAGGGGCACAGACGAGAGAGGGCAAGCCCTGTGAGGGACACCCCAGCTGTGAGGAGGCTTCTACAGTTGGGGGAGAGACCCTCTGGCCCCACACCAAGTTCATTATCCCAGAGTTGCTTTGCCAGGAAGAGGAGTTCTACGATAGCAGGCAGTAGAAATTAGTGAGGACTCTCTTTGCTCAGCAAGGTGAGGCTCAGGGCGGCTGCAGAAGCAGTGGGGCCAGCGCACGGATTCGCTTGCCTGTGAGCACTCAACCGGTTCCTGTTGGAGGGAGTACCTGTGTGCACCGGGCCCAGGAGCCTGTGGGGAAGAACTGAACTGAGCACCTTTGGTGCAGAAGTTGGAGTGGTTGGGACTATTGTTCCCCTGGGGTGTAGCTTGCATACGAGCGGTGTACAGGAGGGCACCATTTTTTCAGGGTTGGGCCCTCCCACAGAGGGTCAGATCCAGGATCCCATTGGTCTGGTGAAACTGGCACAGGAATGCATGCACATGCGGCCCTGGATTCCCACCCTCCGCCCTTCATGTGCTGTGTTGCCAGGGGAATGCTGGGCGGTTGCCCTCCAGCTCCAAAAGGCTGCACACTGAGATGTAGGAGTGCACGAGCCACTTTGGATCACTACCCTCCGCCCTGATTGTGCTGCATTTCCAGGGAAATGCTGGGCGGGTACCCTCCAGCTCCATCAGGCTGTTCATTGAGACTCAGGAGTACCCAAGCTGCCTTGGGTCCCCACTCTCAGCACTGTTTGTGCAGAGTTGCAAGGCTGGGGATTGGCTGTTGGGCTGCTTAGCCTGATCTTTGGGCAGTTGATTGGGACAAGCTGAGATGGGGAGTTTCCCTAAGAGTATTGGGCAGGGAGCTGTGCACCTACGTGATACAATCGAGGCTTTCCTGGAGGTTTGTGTGGACTGATTGCTGGTACAGAGTGCATGGTGCTCTGACTTGGTGAGGGCCGCTGACCACATCAAATGGTGTCTTGGGTGCCTGCCCCAACAACCTAGAGCTGGGTTGCCAGAGGCAACCTGAGCCTCTGTTGCCCGGCCCACATCTCTGCAGGCCACAGAGGATTTTTTTTTCTTTGCAGTAGCGGACAACCTTTGACCACCTATGAGGATTTTTTTTTTGGTATTGAGCACGGTTCCAGAGAACACAGCAGCTATTTGCGGAAAGCTCACTGCAAGACTGAGAGGGAGGCCGGCGCATAACATGTTAAGCTCTTCCCCCCAATAGCTGGTGCTGAGTCGCCTAGAGACTCTCTATTGCTGAGCAAGTGGTCTGCACATTAAACAGGACGGAGAGCCCCCCAAACTCTTTGTTGTTTTTTTTCTCTTCTCTCTTCTTTCAAGATGATCTATCTAATACATCGAAGCATTCACAGAACAACAGTCAGAATGAAGAAACAAAGAAACATGTCCCAGGTAAAAGATCAGAAGAAATCTCTAGAAATGGAACTAAACAACACAGAGGTATCCAAAATTTCAGAGACAGAGTTTAGAACACTGATGATAAGAATGTTTAAGGAACTTCACGAGGATATACAGAATAATAGGGAAACCATAAAAACAACCAGTTACAACTAAAGAATACAATAACTGAAATGAAGAACTCACTCAAAGGAATCATCAGTAGAATAGATGAAGCAGAGGAGCAGATCAGAGAATTAGAAGACAAAATAGCAGAAATCACCCAGTTGGAACAACAAAAAGAAAAAAGAATAAAAAACAACAAAACCAGTTTAAGAGACTTCTGGGACAACATGATACTCAACAACCATGAATCATAGGAATACCAGAAGGAGAAGAGAAAAAGCAAGGGATTGAGAATGTATGTAAAGAAATAATGATTGAATCTTCCCTACCCTGGTGACAATAATCGACATACAAGCCCAGGATGTGCAGAGAGTTCCAAACAGGCTGAACCTAAACAGGCACCCACCAAGACACATCATAGTTACAATGGCAAAGCTTAAAGACAAAGACAGAATCCTAAAAGCAGCAAGAGAAAGGTTACATACAATAGAACTCCTATAAAACTAACAGCAGACTTTCCTTCAGAAACTCTGCAGGCCAGAGGGGAGTGGCAGGAGACATTCAAAGTGACACAAAATAAAGGCCTACAACCAAAATTGGTCTACCCAGCACGGTTATCACTTAAAATTGAAGGAGAGATAAAGAGCTTCTCAGAAAAGAATAAACTTAAGGAGTTCATTACCATCAAGTCAGCATTGCAGGAAATGTTAAAAGGGTTTTTTTTTTAACAGAATAAAGGGGAAAACAAGTTAACCCCAGAAGACAAGAAATACACATAACAAAATATCAATAAATATGCACCTATCAGTAATCACTTTAAAAGTGAATGAGCTAAATGCTGTCTACAAGAGATTCATCTCAGATCAAAAAACACACAGAGACTGAAAGTAAAGGGATGATATAAGATATTTCATGAAAATGGAAATGAGAAAAAAGCTGGAGTACCAATACTTATTTTGGAAAAAATGGACTTTAAAGTGAAACTACAATAAAAGACAAAGAAGGGCACTACATAATAAAAAGGGATCAATTCAACAAGAGGAGATAACCCTAGTAAACATCTATGCACCCAATATAGGAACTCCTAAATATATAAAACAGATTTTGACAGGCATAAAGACAGAGATCAACAATAGCACTATCATAGTAGGAGACCTCAAGACACTGTTGTCACCAATGGACAGATCTTGCAGACAGAAAATCAACATGGACATAGTGGCCTTAAATGACACTTTAGACCAGCTGGATTTAATTGATATTTTTAGAGCATTTCACCCCAAAGCTACAGAATATACATTCTTCTCAAGTGCACATGGAACATTTTCCAAGATAGACCATATGTTAGGCCACAAACAAGTCTCAACAAATTTAAGAAGATTGAAATCATATCAAGTGTCTTTTCTGACCACAATGCTACGAAACTAGAAATCAATTATAAGAAGAAATCTGGAAAGCTTACAAATACATGGAGGCTAAATAACATGTTACTAAATAGTGAGAGGGTCAAAAATGAGATCAAGGAGGAAATCAAAAGATACCTCGAGACAAAAGAAAATGAAAACACCACGACCCAAAATTTCTGAGGTGCAGTGAAAGCAGTCCTCAGCAGGAAGTTCATAGCAGTGCAGCCCTACCTAAACAAGGAAGAAAAACCTCAAATCAACAGACTATCTTTACACCTATGGGAACGCAGAAAAAAAAAACCAGCAAAGAAAGCCTAAAGGGAGTATAAGGAAGAAAATAATAAAGACCAGAGCAGAAATAAATGAAATAGAGAACAAAAAAACTACAAAAGATCAATGAAACCAAGAGTTGGTTTTTTGAAACAATAAACAAAATAGACAAACGCTTAGCCAGACTCACCAAGAAAAATAAAGAGAGGACCCAAATTAATAAAATCAGAAATGAAAGAGAAGAAGTGACAACAGATACCACAGAAATACAGATAATTTTAAGGAAATACTGTGAGCAACTATATGCCAACAAATTCGACAATCTGGAAGAAATGGATAAATTTCTAGAAGCGTACAATCTACCAAGTCTGAACCAAAAGGAAACAGAAACTCTGAAGAGACTAATTGCTGCCAAAGAAATTGAATCAGTAATCGAAAATCTTCCAACAAACAAAAGCCCTGGACCAGATGGCTTCACAGGTGAATTTTAAAAAACATTCAAAAAATAATTGATACCTATTCTCCTCAAACTATTTCAAAAAATACAGAAGGAGGGAAGGCTTCCAAACTCTTTCTATGAAGCCACTATCACCCTGATTCCTAAGTCAGACAACGATATTACAAAAAAGGAAAACTACAGTTAAATATCCCTAATGAATATAGATGCAAAAATTCTCAAACAAAGTACTAGCACACCGAATTCAGCATCTCATTAAAAAGATCATACACCACGATCAAGTGGGATTCATTCCTGGTATGGAAGGCTGGTTCAATATCCACAATCAATTAACGTAATACATCACATTAACAAAATTAAAAATAAAAATCATATGATCATATCAATAGATGCTGAAAATGCATTTGACAAATCCAGCAGCCATTTATTATAAAAACTCTTAGCAAAGTGGGAATTGTGGGATCATATCTCAACATAATGAAGGCCATATATGATAAGCCCACAGCAAACATCATAATCAATGGGAAAAGTCTAAAGGGTTTCCCCTTAAGATCAGGAATAAGACAAGGCTGCCCACTTTCACCACTTCTATTTAACATACTTCTGGAAGTTCTAGCTACAGCAATCAGACAAAAAAATGAAATAAAAGGCATCTAAATTGGAAAAGAGGAAGTAAAATTGTCATTATATGCAGATGACATGATACTATATAGAGAGAATCCCAACGACTCCACCAAAAAACTGCTAGAACTGATAAACGAATTTGGTAATGTAGCAGGATACAAAATTAATATTCAGAAATCAGTTGCATTTGTATACACCAATAATAAACTATCAGAAGAAGAAATCAGGAAATCAATCTCTTTTACAATTGCGTCAAAACAATAAAATATCTAGGAATCAATATAACTAAAGAAGTAAAAGACTTTTACTCAGAAAATTATGAGATACTGAAGAGAGAGATCAAAGAAGATACAAATAAATGGAAATACGTACCATGCTCATGGATAGGAAGAATTAATATAGTTAAAATGTCAATACTACTTAAGGCAATATATAGATTCAATGCAATTCCAATCAAATGGCCAAGGACATTTTTC
Organism: Aselliscus stoliczkanus; assembly: GCA_033961575.1. Classification (NCBI taxonomy): domain Eukaryota; kingdom Metazoa; phylum Chordata; class Mammalia; order Chiroptera; family Hipposideridae; genus Aselliscus; species Aselliscus stoliczkanus. The sequence goes on from CM066737.1 coordinate 81,448,152, forward strand.
TCAGAAATAGAACATAGAATCCTAAGTTTTATATGGAATCACAAAAGACCCTGAATAGCAACGGCAATCTTGAGAAATAAGCATAAAGTGGGAGGCATCACATTACCTGACATCAAAACAGACTACAAGGCTACAGTAAACAAAACAAAATGGTACTGGCATAAAAACAGACACGTAGAACAATGGAACAGAATAGAGAGCCCAGGAATATACCCATCCATATACAGTCATTTAATGTATGACAATGGAAGCAAGAATTTACATTGGAGTAAAGTTAGTCTATTTAATAAATGGTGCTGGGAAAATTGGACTGACACGTGCAAAAAAATAAAGATGGTCCACCTACTTACACCATATATGAGAAAAAACTCAAAATGGATTAAAAACTTAAATGTAAGGCCTGAAACTATAAAACTCCTATAAGAAAACATAGGGAGTAAGTTTGCAGACATTACCCTGAGTAATAATTTTACTGATATATCCCCTTGGGCTAGGGAAATAAAAGAAAAAATGAACATATGGGATTACATCAAACTTACCAGTTTTTGCACAGCAAAGGAAATCATCAATAAAACAAAAAGGCAGCCTACAGAATGGGAGAAGATATTTGCCAATCATATATCTGATAAGGGGTTAATATCCAAAATGTATAAAACACTCATGAAACTCAACACCAAAAAAACAAACAACCCAATTAAAAAATGGGCAGAGGATATGAGGAGGCATTTCTCTAAAGAGGATATACAGATGGCCAACAGGCATATGAAAAAATGTTCAACCTCACTAATCATCAGAGAAATGCAAATAAAAACCACAATGAGATACCACCTTACTCCAGTCAGAATGGTTATCATCAACAAATCAACAAACAACAAGTGCTGGCGAGGGTGTGGAGAAACCTGGTGCACTGTTGGTGGGACTGCAAATTGGTGCAGCCATTTTGGAAATCAGTATGGAGGTATCTCAAAAAACTGGAAATGGAACTGCCGTATGACCCAGCAATTCCGCTCTTGCGTATCCACGCAGAGGAATCCAAGATGCTAATTCAAAAAAATATATGCACCCTTATGTTTATTGCAGCACTATTTACAGTAGCTAAGACTTGGAAACAACCGAAATGCCCATTGGTATATGACTAGATTAAGAAACTGTGGTACACTTATACAATGGAATATTACTCTGCTGTAAAGAAGAATGGAATCATACCATTTGCAACAATATGCATGGACCTAGAGTCTATTATGTTAAGTGAAATAAGTCAGTTAGAGAAAAACAAATACCATATGATCTCACTTACATATGGAATCTGAAAAACTGAATGAATGAGCAAAGTAAACAGAAACAGTCTCATAGATATAGAGGAAAAACAGCGTTGGTAGTTGGGAGAGGGGTGGGGATGAAGGAGAAGAGGAAGGGATTAGATAACATAAATAGGTAACTACAATATTGCCACAGGGATATGAAAGACATTTCAGGGAATATAATAATGTTGTAAATATTTTGTGGGGATCAGATGTTCACATGTCTTATTAGGGAGACCACTTTATGAATGGAGTAGAGGCTTGATCACTGCACTGTATATCTGAAATTGATGTTGTATAATATTGTATGCCAAGTGTAAGTGAGTATATAGATAGTCACGGGATGCGGATTATACTGTGGAAGGCAGTCAAAGGAATTGTAATAGGTATGTATGATATGTGGGGGAAGAGTGGGATGGTGAATTGGGGAAGGGGAGCTGTCTGTTTGAGGGGTAAAAAGTATAACTATTGCACTATGTTGTACACCTGAAGCTAATTTTAAAAAATGTTTATTTCACAGTAAAAGAATAAAAGAAAAAAAAAGACACTCAAGAAAGAGAACTTCCTCTTTCTCATCAAGATAAAAGTAACCTCATCAAGTTAATTGTAAAAGTGATAAATTCTTTAATACACAATCTCTGTACAGAAAGTTGTCCAAAAAAGTTCAATGAAATGTGTTGTAATAAATGAAAGACATTTTTTCAATAGTAAAAAAAAAAATTAGTTTCAGTGTACAACCCAGTGCTATATTAAACTTTTTTATCAGTGTATATTGAGTATTACAATTTTAATAGTGTTTTCCTTTCTTAAAATATGTATACATCTTTTGGCACCCTCTGTATACATATATTTTATCAGTGAGATTTCTACATTTGTATTTGGTTTTATTACTAACACTACCCTATCTTTTCAGCTAAAAAAAAAAAAAATCCCTTTAACATTTTGTTTAAGTCTGGTATAGTGGTGATGAATTCCTTTAGCGCTTGCTTCTCTGGAAAATGCTTTATCTCCTTTAATTGTGAATAACTTTGCCAGGTAGAGTATTCTTGGTTGGAATTTATTTTCTTTCAGAACTTTGAAAACATTGTGCCACTCCCTTCTGACCTCCAAAGTTTCTGCTTAAAACGTGCTCATAGTCATATGGGGGTTCCCTTGTATGTAAAAAAACGTTTTTTTCTCTTGTTGCTTTTAAGATTTTCTCCTTGTCTTTAACTTTTGATCCTTTAATTATAGTGTTCTTCATGTGAGTCTCTTTGAGTTTCCCTTATTGGGAACTCTCTGGGTTTCCTGCGTCTATATGTCTGTTTCCTACCTCAGGTTAAGGATATTTTCAGCCATTATTTCTTCAAATAATTTTTCTACCACTTTCTCTCTCTTTTCTTTTTCTGGCACTCCATAATGTGAATGCTAGTCTGCTTGATTTTTGTCCTGTAAATTTCATAAAGTGTCTTCATTTAATTTCATTGTTTTTCTTTTTGTTGCTCTGATTGCATGATAGGTCTTCTGTCCTGTCTCTGAGTTTACTGATCGTTTTTTCTGCTTCATCTATTCTGACATTGAACGCCTTTACTGTATTTCTCACCTCAGTTGTATTCTTCAGCTCTGTAAATTTTGTTTGATACTTTCTTATATTTATTATCTTCATCCATACTTCTTCTGAATTCAGTGAGCATCTTTATGACCATTACTTTGAACTTCATATCAGGTAAATTACTTATCTCTATCTTATTAAAATTTTTTTTTCCTGAAGATTTATCTTCTTGTTTTTTTAGAATATATTTCTTTGTTTCTTAATTTGGTTTACTTTCTGTTTGCCTCTATGCATTAGATAAAATAGCCACCTCTCACAGTCTTGAAGCCTTGTCCTTGTGTTTGAATGAACTTTATTGTTTAACCCTGTACTAGCTCTTGATGTTTTTTTTATAATATTTTATAGTGAAATAAACATTTTTTGAAATTAGTTTCAGATGTAAAACACAATGCAATAGTTATACTTTTATCCCTCAAAGTGATAATACCCACCCCCAGTTCGCCACCCCACTCCTCCCGCCCCCATATCATACATATCTATTACAATTCCTTTGATTCCATTCCACAGTATACTCCACATCCCATGACTATTTATATATTAAGTTACAGTTGGCACACAATATTATCCAACATCAGCTTCAGATGTACAGGGCAGTGATCGAGCCTCTACTCATCCATGAAGTGGTCTCCCTAACAAGACATGTGACCATCTGACACGCCACAAAATATTTATATTATTATATTCCCCGAACTGTGTTTCATATCCCTGTGGCAATATTGTAGCTGTCTATTTATGTTATCTAATCCCTTCTCCTTCTCCCTTACCCCAACCCCCTCCGAACTAGCAACCCTCAGTTTTTCCTCTATATCTATGAGTCTGTTTAATTTGCTCGTTCATTCAGTTTTTCAGATTCCACATTTAAGTGAGAGCATATGGTTTTTGTCTTTCTTCGACTGACGTATTTCACTTAACATAATAGTCTCTTCACAACATTATGAATTACATTCCCAGAACTGCCCCCCATATCCCTGCAGCAACACTGTAGTCACCCACCTATGCTGTCCAAAACCTTCCCCTTCTCCCTCATCCCCACTCCCTCCCATCCAGCAACCATCAGTTTTTCCATTATATCTGTTTCATATGATTTCAATCATCTTTAATTTACTGAAACATGTTTTGTAGCCTAACGTGGTCTATCTTGGAAAATGTCCCATGTGCACTTGGAGGAATGTATATTCTGATTTTGCAGGGTGAAATGCTCTAAAAATATCAATGAAGCTCAGCTGGTCTAAAGTGTCATTTAAGGCCACTCTTTCTGTGTTGATTTTCGGTCTAAAGGGTCTGTCCATTGGTGACAATGGGGTGTTGAAGTCCCCTACTATGATAGTGTTACTGTTGATCTCTGCCTCTATGTCTGTCAAATTCTGTTTTATATAATTAGTAGTTCCTATGTTGGGTGCGTAGACGTTTATAAGGGTTATTGTACCCTTCTTTGTATTTTTTTTTGAGGGTAGTGTCACTGGCCCTCATATAGGGGACCCGAACCGGGGCACCCCACCACTCAGCCAGCCCCTTCTTCGTCTTTTATTGTAGTCATTTTAAAGTGTATTTTGTCCAAAATAAGTACTGGTACTCCAGCTTTTTTTCTCTCATTTCCGTTTGCATGAAATATCTTATTCCATCTGTCCTATATACATGTGTCCTATTCTCTTATCCACTCAGCCACTCTCTGTCTTTTGATTGGAGCATTTAGCCCATTCACATTTAAAATGATTATTGATAGGTGCATATGTATTGCCATTTTGTTATTTGTATTCCTGGTCTTCCTGGGTTAGCTTGTTTACCCGTTTCTTTGCTTAAAAAAGCCCTTTTATCATTTCTTGCAATGCTGGCTTGGTGGTAATGAACTCCTTAAGCTTATTCTTTTCTGAGAAGCTCTTTATTTCTCCTTCAATTTTAAGTGATAGCTGTGCTGGGTAGAGCAATCTTGGTTGTAGACCTTTGTTTTGTTTCACTTTGAATATCTCCTGCAACTCCCTTCGGGCCTGCTGAGTTTCTGTAGACAAGTCAGCTGTTAGTCTAATAGGAGTTCCTTTGTATGTAACTGCTGTCTTTCTCTTGCTGCTTTTAGGATTCTGTCTCTGTCTCTAACCTTCACCATTTTAACTATGATGTGTCTTGGTGTGGACCTGTTTCATTTCAGCTTGTTTTAACCCTCTGCACTTCCTGGGCATGTATGTTGATTTCTTTCACCAGGGTAGAGAAGTTTACAGTCATTATTTTTTCAAATACATTCTTGACCCTTTGCTTCTTCTCTTCTGCTTCTGGTATTCCTATGAAGCAATAGTTGTCGTTTTTCATCCTGTCCCATAGGGCTCTTATAATATTTCCATTGTTTTTTATTCTTTGGTCTTTTTGTTGTGCCAACTGGTTGATTTCTGCTATTTTGTCATCCAAATTGCTGATCCGCTCCTCTGCTTCATCTACTCTACTGGTGGTTCCTTTGAGTGTGTTCTTCATTTTAGTTGTTGTAGTGTTGAGTTCTAACTGGTTGTTTTTTATGATTTCTCTATCCTTCCTTATGTCCTCACTAAGCTTGTTAAACATTCTTATCATCAGTGTTCTAAAGTCTGTCTCTGAAAGGTTGGCTCCCTCTGTTTCATTTAGTTCCATTTCTAGAGGTTTCGTCTGATCTTTTACTTGTTATGTGTCTCTTTGTTTCCTCATTCTGGCTTTTGCTCTGAGATTGCTTTGATGTATTAGATAGATCACCAGGAGAGCCCTGGCTGGATCACTCAGGCACACAGCTCATGGCCCAACACTCCCAGGAAAACTCCCAGTGTCAGCCTGTCCCAATCAGCCACTCGCAGTTCAACAACCAATCACCAGCCGGGCAACTCTGCAAGCACAGCATGAAAAGCGGGAACCTGAGGTGGCTTGCGCACTCCAGCGTCTCAGTGAGCAGCCTGTTTGAGCTGGAGCGTGCCCACCAGGCATTTCCCTGGCAACGCAGCACAAGCCCTGTGGAGGGTGTTGATCTGAGGTGGCTCGTGCACTCCCGGGTCTCAGTTAGCAGCCTGTTGGAGCTGGAGGGCACTCGCCCAGCATTTCCTTGGCAACACAGTATAAGCCTGGCGAAGGGTGGGGAATGAAGGCCGCATGCGCGCACATGCACACACGCACTTCTGCGCCAATTCCACCAGACCAATGAGGTCCCGGACCTGATCCTCTGTGGGAGGGCACCAACCCTGGCAAAATGGCCCTTTCCTGTACACCACTCACGTGCAAGTTCCACACCAGGGATACAATAGTCCAAGAACCTCCAGCTTTTGTACCAAAGGTGTTCAGTTCAGTCCGTCCCCGCAGGCTCCTGGGCCCGGTTCACACAGCTACTCTCCCCACCAGGAATCAGGTAAGTGCTCACCAGCGAGCAAGCCAGCGCATCAGCCCCACTGTACTCTAGCCTCCCTCAGCCTCACTGAGCTGGTCAAAGAGTCCTCATTAATTTACTGCTAGCTATCTTTGAACTCCTCTTCCCAGCAAAGGAAGTCTGGGCTGGTGAGCTTGGTGTGCAGCCGGAGGGTCTCTCCCCCAACCGGAGAAGCCTCCCCACAGCTGGGGCTTCCCTCATGGGGTTCGCCCTCTCTTGTGTCTGCCCCTTCTACCAGACTTGACATGGCCTCCTCTTTAAAGTCTTTGTTTAGTGGTTCTGTTCATCTAGTGTTCCAGGGACCTCCAGGGTTGAATGTTGTATAAATTGTTTGTAATTTTGGTGTGATCCTGTGAGGAAATTATCCCAGCATCTGTCTAGGCTGCCATTTTACCAGAAGTCTCTTGTTTTTTCTCTCAAACTTTTGTGATTGCCCAAACAGCCTATTTTATTTATAATAGCTTCCAGTAGTTGAGGGTGTGCTAAGACCAGTGTCCCAAAAGGGAGAATCTCAGTCAGAACCTAGATTCAGGCTATCTGGAAGCCAGAGACTGAATGCTAATATATACAGCCCTGTAGGACTACAAGCATAAGCTCTATTTGACATTGGAGTCAGGTTTTCTGAAGGTGTCACCTAGGTGGCAGTTGCAAAAATTGGGTCTCCTGATTAATGTATAAACTGCTTTCTGGGTGATCACAGTGAGCTGAAGCAAGACAGAGGGAAAGCACAAAGATGGCTTCACCCCACCTATATTCCCTGAGAACACCTCTATAGCACCTAGATGTATGCCAAACCTGAAGCCTGCCCCTAAGGCTAAATCTCCAGGATAAGCAAGTAAGCCTCTTTCACAGAAAGTCTTGGTTTACATTTTATCTGTAGTCTTTGCAGTACCTTAGGGGTGGTATCCTCCCAAGAACTGTTTCTATGATTGTTGTAGTCTCATAGAACCCAGGAACATAAGCTAACTTGCCCACCAGAGCCAGATTACTAAGCAGTATCCCCTGGGTGGCAATCACAAAAAACAAGGCACCAGGCATAAAAAATGGGGCACCAGTCACATATCACGGCTCTGCTCTGAGATGCTGGTGCTCTGGAATATGGCAGATGCAGAGCATGAAGATAATGCCCACCCTCTATGGTCTCAGGAAAGGTTAACAGTCAGCCCTTCATTTTGTATTTAATTAGATGCCTGCCACTCAGGCTGCAGCAAGGATGATAAGCAAATTAGGTCTCTTTCACAGAAAGACTGATCTCCTGAGTCTGTTATATTTTTCTAATCCCTGGTTATAGTAGCTATTTAACAAATCTCTTTACTGATCACTGTCCTCTGGGATCCACAAGTGTAAACTCCACTGGCCAACAAAGCCAGGCAATAAAGTGTTGTTCTCTAGCAGCAGCTGCAAAACACTGGGCACCAGAGCAGGGTATACATTCCTTTCTGGAAGACACCAGTGAGCTGGAGTGAGGGAAAAGAAAAGTGCAAAAATTGCATTGATAGACCTCCATTCCCTGAGAGCACCTCCACAGGTCCCTATAAATGTGCTACACCAGAAACCTGCCCCCCAGCCCAAAGTGTCTAGACAAGCAAATAGGCCTCTTTCTCAGAAAAATGAGGGTGTTTTTCAGTTTGCTTTCTGTACAGTTGTCTGCCAAGAACTGTTTCTCCAATTCTTACAGTCCTGTGGTACTCTGGATTGGAAACTCCCCTGGCCTCCAGAATGACACAATTAAGGGACATCCCCTGGGTAGCAGCCTCAAAAATTGGGTCATCAAATAAAAAAAATAGAGGCACCAGATATGTGTAGTAGCTCCCCTCCTGAAGTTAAAGAAAAATAAAGAAAGAAAGAAAAAGAAAAGAAAGAAAAAAGAAATGAAGAAAGGTACAAAAGGGAGGGAGGAAAGATGATGCCCACAGGCTTTAGCAAGGCAGAGGAAGAGTGCAGTAGATGGCTTCCATCAGCTGGAGCATAACGATGGCACCTGCTGGAAAGGTTAAAAAAAAAAGGGTTGGGCCGGCCGAGTGGCGCGGTGGTTAAGAGCTGGCCTAGGAAGCCAGCAGCCCTGGTTCGGTCCCACATATGAGGGCTGGTGACATGCCCTTAAAAAAAAAAAAAAAAAGGGCGCTGTCTATCAGCTTTAGCATGGCAGAGGGAGCACATGAAGATTTTGCCCATGAGCCTCTGCTCTTGCAGAATATCCCAGCAGGCCCCTGCCCTCAGAGCAACGCTTCACAATTAGCAAATAAGTTTTTTACTTAAAAGTCTAGGTGCTTTTTGAAGGACTGCCTCTTTGCTGGGCCCTGGGATAGATGAGTCAGCACGTGAGCCATTTAAATGTTATTTCTCAGTTCACTACAGCCCAGCGGGTCTAGTGGGCATGAGCCCTTGTTGCTCTTCAAAGCCAAATGTTTTGGGGATCATCTCTCAAGTGTCAGTCTTAAAAGTTGGGGTGTCCAATGTGGAGTACAAGCCCTTCACTTCTCAAATTGAAATTTTGAATTTTGAGTTCACTCTGGAATCTGTATGCCTCACAGGGGATGGGGTTCATGGTGAGGTAGCATCTAAGTCTTTCCTACACTTTGATGTGATTTCTCTCTCATTTTCTGATTTGAAGGAGTCACTCCACCATCTTTAAGATGTTTTTGTTGTTGTTGTTGTTTTATTTGTTTCAAAAGAAATTTTTCAATATATATTTGTAGATTCAATGTGTCCATTGAAGAAAGTGGTCCATTGAAGAAAGAGTTCAGGATATTACTACATCACCACCTTGAATAAGAACCAGACCTTTAAATTTTAGTCTTATTTCTTACTGCTTTCCTGTATATTTGTAGTCAAACTATAGTATTTTGTATCAGAAAACTTTCAGCTTTTTCATCTTTCTACTATTGGCTCAAGAGGATTTCCAACAATAATGTTTACTGTTTCTCTATGTTTAGCAACAACCTGAAAACTTGCTCATCATGCAAGACCCAATTCAAATGCAATTTCTCAGGCCATAAAAATGTGCCCTCCTACCTCCAAGGGATCAGGAAATACTCTAGTCTATGGCAATAGCTCCTGAAATTTTGTTTCTCTCCATTTTTTTCCCTCGTACCCAATTTGAAATTAAGCTTATGTAAACCAATTGTTCCCTCCTTACACTATCAATTCTTTATATTGAAAATTATGCACATATAATTTACTTCCACAAAGTAATACCTATATATAAAATGGAAGCCAATTTTCTGTTCCAAAAACAAAATCATGGTTAATGATGAAAACAACAGGGGGCCAAAGTAACTTAATTATTTATTGGTGGTCAATTTGGAACTTTGGGAGATTATTAACTCTTTCAGAGCCTTGAAATATAATAGCATAATTTTATTTGTAATTACATATTGCGTTTATAATGTACTTAAAGGCACAGTATTAGCTATAAAGAATTAATATGACACCCAAACTACTTACTACTTAAAAGACAAATGTGGTTCAAAATTTCTATTATAAACAGTAATCTTACATTTATGGTAGGTTACATTCCTGGAAAATATGCAAAAGAATGTAAGAAGAAACTGATTTTCTCATAGAAGCAATTTTATAATAGGAGAGTTAAATTTTCACATAACAGAATGATGTTTAATATTTTCATCGATATGACCAAATATTCCACAAGTATAATTTATTGAATCTATGATCAATGTTATATTTAAACTCTGTGGTAGTTTTTAAAGCTTTCTAAATGTTAACCGCATAACCAATCACACATAAACTCCATTTAAATTTGTGTACGTTGTTGTACAAAGTTATTATTTTCTTCAAAATCCTCTCTCTCTTTTTCTCTCTCTCTCTCTCTTGCCCCCTCCATCCAAAACTATCAGCAAATTAAAGAGTCTTTCATCAAAATTATGATATTCGGAATTGGTTCTAATTGGATTTTGACCGGTATCTTGCAGAGATTTGGGAGCAGTGTCAAGCCTTTTGATGACTTTTTGAAAAGCTGATTCAAGGATATATGTGTTTTTTAAAAAATTGGGGAATTGAGGGAGGGGAACAGCATTGGGGAATCGGGGAAGGGGAACAGACAAGTTGCTGTCTTTTTGTTCTTCAGTCTAGTTGCAGAGAAAGTTGCTTCACTGGCCCATGTTGGTATCATCATTGCATTCTTCCCGGATAAGGCAGATCGGTCGCAGGCCTCTGGATAGTGACTCACTGCAGCTATTGGCATCTCACACTGGCTGCCAGTCACTCACGCTGGCTGCCGGTCACTCACTGTCGCCTATGGCAGCCCACTGCAGCAGGGGCTGCAGACTACACTGTCGCTGGGGCTTGCACAGCCCAGCTCCAGGTGGAGCTGTTGTTAGCTGTAGAGGGCAGTGTCACTGGCCCTCATACATGGGATTCGAACCAGGGCCGCTGGCATCCCAAAACGAGCTCTTAACCAATGCCCCACTCAGCCGGCCCCAAGTATGTAAGTTTTGGTTTTCTCTTTGTCTCACATCATATCCCTGTGATAAGCATAGGGATAACTATTCAAATTGTTGTTCATTGCAATACCTTCAATTTTACTGATTTCTTATGCTGTTATCTCATAATCTCAAGCATTGTCTCTATTTACACTGGCATTATATAAGGCATCCCAGCCTTTAAAATTCAAGAACCAACTATTTCTTGTTTTGGTGTTATCTTTTTCTCTCTCACTACAATAGGAACTCAAGTGTCAGAAAACGCTCAATGATTCTATTTTAATGGTTGCCAAAAGAAAGACACATAATTTAATGTGTCCACTCATCCACAAATCTTGTGCTTCAAACACTACCTCTTGTGAACAATTTGAAAAGAGGGACTGTAAATTGTGACTATATAGAACTTAGGATTTTTTCTCCACAAGCATAGCAGGATGTGTAGTTCCAAATGGATTTCTTTCAAAATCACTCTTTATAGTGAGGCTATTTACAGAGTCATTCTGATAATGTTGCCAATATTTCCAAGCATATCTGGAAACCCACTTTAGGCAGTGGCTTCAGATGCCAGTTAATAAAGCGCGCACACACACACACACACACACACACACGCATACAAATAAAAAAACACAACCAACCAAACAAACAAAACCAGTTTCATTACTTTATAATTCCAGAACTCTCTCCCTCCTTGAGACCTTGTTTTTTTAAAAAAATTTCTCTTCTTTTTTTTGAGGGTAGTGTCACTGGCCCTCATATGTGCGACCCGAACCGGGGCCACTGTCTTCCCAAGCCAGCGCTTAACCACTGCGCCACTCAGCCGACCCAAAATTCCTCTTTTTTAGTTGTCCCTTCATCCTCTTCCATAGCCAGTTTGTGCAAATGGATATTTTGAGGACTAGCACTTTCTTCATTATCTCTGCACACCTAGTATCTTTATCATTTAAATTGCTGGAGCTTCATAAATGTCAACCAGAGAAACTGAGGAATGTTTATATTCAAATCCTTCATAATGACTTTGAAACAATATTTATAACCTCCAGAAAAATAAAGACAAGAAGATTTCCAGAAAAAAACCCACACACTTTATCTTGTTCATTCATTATGTTATAATATTTTCAGTTTCTAATGCAATTCTATGAGATCTGTTCAGAGAATTTCTTAGTAAACACAAATTTGTTCAGAGAGATGTCCAGTATTTTTTAAGAAGAAAGAGGTTGGGCAAACTCAAAACAATTAAATTTCACAGAATGTTCATCTCTCAGCTTTACAGCTTTCTTTCTTTAATCTATTTATGGGATTTGTATGGCCTACAATAAGCCTTAAATTATATTTTGGAAGAAATAATGAACCATTCGTGTCTCTCATGCTCCTTATCATCAGGACTCTGTAGATCAGGATAGTATTAGAACAATCTATCTATTTATCATTTGATACATTGCAGCCTGATACCTGATATTCACCCCTGCAAACCACAGACTTTCGAGATAATCTCAGGCAAAATTGGTCTCATGTGGCTTAGCTTTCCTCTGTGTCTCCACCATTCAAGTCAAGTTTAGCTTTTTTTTTCCAGCTGAGCCATCCTGCTAACTGTTGGCAGCTCAGCGGCAGCTCAGCGCTGGCTGGGCATCGAACTGCTGTTGCTCAGAGCTCAGCTCACACTCTTGAGTGAGCTCTGAAACAACTGAGCCGCTTGGCCGGCCTTCAAGTTTAGTTTTGATCTAGTAAAAATAACAATATAAATAGAGGGAATAACTTAAACATATGTGTGTATATGGGAAAAATTTTGACTAACCACTGTTTATTCCCACGCAAGTTGCTTCACCTCTCTGAAGCTCCATTTTTATATTTGTATTGGAAACTTCCACAAATTTATGAGAAGAGCCAGATGAGATACTACACGTGAAAGTATCTAAGAAAGTGGCAACCCATAATACAATATATTTTCATCCATTAGGCATCCAATATACTTTCAGTGAATAAATAAAGTCTCATGCCATTTAATCAGTCATAGGTTCGTGGTCCTGAAATTCATGTACTAATTGCCTCAATCTTCATTCTCCCCTTCCTGTGCATTTATCTCTTAGAAAGACTGGAGCTTTTTACTCTCATTCACAAATAAATGTCTTCATATTTAAAAAAAAAAGACTTTCTTTTACATCTGGAAAAGATTCATTGACTGTATCTTTTTATTTATTTATTTATTTATTTATTTTAACTGAGCCATCCTGCCAGCTGTTGGCAGCTCAGCGGCAGTTCAGCTCAGGCCAGGAATCAAACTGGTGACCTTGTTGCTCAGACCTCAAACTCTTGAGCAAGCTCTTAACCAACTGAGTCAGTTGACTACCCCTCCATTGACTGTATCTTATTAACAATATCATATTTACTGAAGAAATATTTCAGATAAAATATCCAATTTCCATTTGGTTGAAAACATCTATAATAACTTGATCTACGTCTCTTAAATAAGAAAGTGCCTTAGACTTTCAAAGAGGAAACAGGCAAATCCCATCTTCCCTTTCTGTCTCATATTTTTCACAGTCTGCCTCAACCATCACACCCCTATGACCAGAACTATTACACAAGAGGACATTTATTTCTTTTATTCCCAAAGTTCAATTAAAGAAATTATCTGGCTGGTTTCTTGGCCTATGGGGGGAAGAGGGAGGACGACAGGAAATACAGTTACACCAAGTTGTAATTGAAAAGTTATTTTATTTTTTAGCCAATCATTGATGAACCACTCTCTCTGCTCATCAGGCGAGAATGGGTCATGGAGCTGCCATGGCGGGATAGTTGGTCACGAAACTCTGAGGCCATGAAGTAATAGAGAATTGGATCCAAAAGGCAGCAGAGACTTGCAAGACATAGACAAAAAGGGTGAAAATACAGTGTGCTTTTGACAATGGAACAACTGCTAATGATGGTTTCCTTTACCATGGTGTAAAAAATAAAGTTAATATGATAGGGAGTGAAGCATATGAAAAAGACTGCAGCACACATGAAAACCATCCGCAGTGCTTTCTGCCTTTCACTGATTCCTTGGAAAGCCATTGATGGCTGTCTCAAGGATATGGTAGTTTTCCAGGTACACCATGCAATGATGACTACTGGAACCACAAATCCTGCCAGCTCAGCAACTGTAATCATCCCAACCAAAGCCACTGCATTCATTCGCTTGTATCCAAGATCAGCAAAGCAGGATTCAGTGTTGTTGGCTAAGTCCGTGCTTCTCAGGATCGGAAATGGCAAACACGCAGTTCCCACTATGACCCAGATGGCAGCACTGATGCCCACATCATACCTACGCTTCCAGTCTCTGGCCCTGAAGGGCTTGAGGAGAAAGAAACACCTCTGAAGGCTGATGCATGTCAGGAAGCAAATACTGGCATACATGTTGAGATACTTCAGGTAGAAACACAGCAGGCAAAGGGTCCTCTGGAAAGGCCAATGGTGGCTTATGTAATAGTAAATCCGGAGGGGTAAGGACAGCACATGGGCAAGGTCAGCCATGGAGAGGTTGATCATGAAAATGATGGCTTTATTTTTCTTGCTGATGAAGCGGCACAGAACCCACAAGGCTGCACTGTTGGCCAGAAGACCAGGGATGAATATGAGTGTGTAGGTAGTTGCATAGAGTGAGTACTGAAATGTTACATTAGTGACATTGCAGTTATTCTCATCACTGCTAGTATTGTTGCTACCCATCTTGAATATTTCAGTATATTCATCAAGGTAAGCCGTGGAGTTATGATCCCTGCCCAAAGCAAAGAAAAAATAAATTGAATGGTTAATCAGTTCTTTAGTCAATACACACGATGACTTTTGTACTGACAAAGACATAGAATATTACAATTAGAAGTGACCTGTTTACAGATGAAAAGCAAATCCTCAAGGAAGATCTACTACTGATCTAAGGTCATCCAATTATTCAGTTAGAAGACCATGAAAAAGCATTTAATTCAGACTCCACATAATAAAAGTAGAAAAAGCAAGGCCCGGATAGTCTAAGGTGTCTCTTGCAGGGAAGCATGTCCTGAAACATTTAGTCTATTGTTCTCACCGTAGCCAAAAGTGTGTGGCATTTGAGTCTGTTTCTTCTGTGTCTAAATTTGTCTTGCCTCAAGCCTTGATTAAAATGAATACTGCTCACTGATTCCCAATTGCAATGATAGAAATCCAGCTTCACCTTCTTTTTCCCTTTGTCTCTCCCTTTTTTCCAGCTTGGGCATTGGGTCCTATCTTGGCAATCCAGCACTTGGAAAATGGCCTGCCTCTTTTACCCTGCATTGCCAGTATCCTGGCTGATGTTCAGTGCTTGGATATGTTACCTCCTTATTATTCTATCACTATAGCTGGTGGTTCTTGTGCATTTTGTCTGTCATTCTTAGCTTAGGTTACATTCCAAATTTACACAAAAAGCTTCAGTAATATATGAATTTAAAAGCTGAACTAGGATATTTTCCCTATGTGGTCTGGAAGGGAAACTCTTCGTGAGGGGAATTCTGTACTGGTGTGACATCATTGACATGACATATTATCCAAGAGTGAACATTGGTTAGGGCACCAGCAAAACAGGCCACCAAAATCATATTTTTGGAAACACTTTAAGATTTAATATTTTTTTCATTAAAGTAGCTACTGTAAAGAGAAAAAAGATTTTTGGACTTCCTTAATCTTATTTTATGCTTTAGTGTAGTTTTTATTATGTATTGTATGTGGGACCTGGGGAATATAGAGTAATCTGTGGGGCTTCTCAAGATCTCACCATGGATTTATGAAAGCTGCCTGCAAATAAGAATGGCAGAAAAGCAACAATCTCATTATTTTACTTTCTCTTTCTTTTTTTATTTTATTACTAGTTTCAGGCATACAAAACAATGCAATAGTTATCCTTTTCATCCCTCACAAAGTGACAACCTCCCTTCCCCAATCCACCGCCACCACACCCCTGATATCATACATATCTATTACAATTCCATTGACTCCACTCCCCACACTGTACTCCTCATCCCTTGAATATCTATCTATCTATCTATCTATCTATCTATCTATCTATCTATCTATCTATATAATTATAGTTGACATATAATATTATTCAATGGCAGCTTCAGACCTACAGTGCAGTGGTCAGGCCTTTACACTGTCCATGAAATAGTCTCCCTAACAAGACATGAGTCCATCTGGCCCCCTAAAACTTATTTACAACATTATTGATTATATTCCCCAAACTGTCTTTCCTATCCCTGTGGCAATATTGTAGTTACTAATTTATGTTGTCTCATCCCTTCCCCTTCTCCCTTATCCCCACACCTCTCCCATCTAGCCCTCATCAGTTTTCCACTTTCTCATAGAATTTTACACTGTAAAGGAGCTTTGAAAATCATTTAAGTCAGACTCTACATAATACAAGTAGAAAAAGCAGGGCCCAGAGAGGAGTTCATTAAGGTGACAAAGCCACTGAACAGTGACTTCAAACAGGAGGACAAGGTGCTTAAACTTTTACAAACATAGCTCTGTCCATGTTGCAGAAATAAATGTTTGTTGCATTTAGAGCTAGAAGTGGAAGAAATAAAGCAGTGAGGTAGTTCCTCAGATGGAGTAAGAGTTTTTGTTGTTGTTATTTTTATTTTGTTTTGTTTTGTGTTTATAAAACAAGGGAGTAGCCTCCTTTTAAACTCTCTTTATAAGTAGCAGGATGACTTTCTATATATTTTTTAAGTCCTGCTCCAGAAAATGGAAATGTGATTTTAAAAAAATCCAATTAATTTTTCACAGATAAAAGATTAAATTTTCACAGATAAAAGAAAGTCAACGTTATGAGCTACCATTACTCTGAAGACTGCTTTCACTTTATCTCCCATTATTCCATTCTCTCTACTTTGCCTATCTGTGATATGTCCTAAAAAGTCATACAGTCATCTTCCTTATGTATGTATGACTTAGAACAGAGGGCGGAGGGGTGCTCACAGATGAAAACACAGTAAATAATCATTATGGTGTTACTATCAATGATGTACCCAAGAATCTGTAGTGGAACTTTTTACATGCATTATCTAATTTAATTCTCAAAACTGTCCTAAGAGGTAGGTATTGTTATTACTCTCATATGCAGATGAGGACACTAAGTTTCAGAAAGATTCAGTAAATTGCCTGAGGTAACAAAGCTAGAAAATGTTAACAATGAGATTTATTATTGTGCCATACTCGTTTCAAAGTCTATGCTATTTCTACTATACCACTTGCCTCTTCCTGCTCAGGAGGGACTACTTAATAGAATGGGGTTCATTGTGACACCTGGAGGGCACATCATAGCAGAACCTTTCTAATCCGACAGTAGAATCTTATAAGACTAGGATTACTCTAGGTAGGGTTAGGATATAACTAAACAGTTGCCTTCACACATGTCACCAATCCCTCCTCACCACCCACTTTGACTTTAATATTAGCACTGTTTCTACTCTCATCTGTTGTCCATATAGAGGCTGTGAGCGAGCAAGGGAAGATATATCACGTGCATTTCAATTTCAAGAACTAAGAACAGCTTACACACACCCAAATCACACTTCCACTTTTTCAACTTACAGGCATGAGGATTTGTTCCTGCTTCACTGGTGTAGTAAGTTTCACTTACTAATGGGGCAAGTTCTCATCTTTTTCCTTTGGGTTCTTAAAGCCTCTGCAATTCACCAGTTTATTGTAAGTTTAGAGATGTGCATGGCCTGCTTTCTTAAAACCTCTTCTCTTCTCCAGACTGAAAGGGAGGTAGGAAGAGTTATTCCCCAAATGTGTTTAGTGACTATTATATATAAAATTCCCATTATAGGGAGATGCTGGGGTAATTTTTTTTTTTTTAGGGAAAAAATATAAACTCTTTCAGAGAGGGAATATTTAGCTTACTGTGGGCAACCTGTGACATTTCTGAAATTTAAGAAAGGACAACAACCTAAGAATCCACTAACAGGAAAATGTTGAATGGAAGGGCTAAAGCCGGAGTATGTTCTGTCTCTCTTTCTCTGCCTCTGTCTCTGTCTCTGTCTTGGGCTCTGGACTTACTGTTGACTATTTCTGTTTGTTTGTTTGTTTGTTTTGTTTTGGTTTTTTTGAGGGCAGTGTCACTGGCCCTCATATGTGGGACCCGAACCGGGGCCGCTGGCTTTCCAAGCCAGTGCTTAACCTGTTTTTTTTGTCCACTGTATTGCCAAACTTTTGCTCCTTCAATATAGATGTATTTTTGTTTCCTGTCTCAGAATGAGGTGTAAGATTGGTGTCAGACTTAAGTCTGAGTTCCTCTTCTCAATCAGTGCCATGATTCTCTTCCCAGACACTCAAGCTAGAAACTGGCAATTCATCCAACCTCTATCACTACATTTTCCCTATATCCAATCAGAAACCATGTGATTCTCCCTCCTAAAAACCTCTCAAATCCATGTCCAATCCATCTGTATTTCTATTGTTGCCATCTTAATCCAGGCCACTGTCATCATTCTTCTTGACTATTGTGACAGATACCTTACTGGACTCCATGCACCTGTCTTGACCCTGTCAATCCACTCCCCATACTGTGTCTAATACTAACATTAATTACAGCTACCATTTACTTGGAGGAGGCTAAGCACTCTTCGCACATTATTTCATTAATTCTCATAGCAGCCCTATAATTATTTCCATACTACAAATGAGGAAGCTAAGACCAAGAGAGGTTAAATAAGTGCTAAAGTCACAAAAATGGAACAGTGTAGAAGTGGTGTATTGGGATTGAAACACATGCTTGCTTCCATACTCCCTTATCTCTGTCATGGCACTTACCATGCTTACTGAAATTCTGTTAACATGTCTTTCTCTTTAATTAGATTTTGCACTCTGATGACAGGAACTTTGTCATTTCTTGACCCATTCTTACCCTTTCCACACTGTGGCCAAAGTGATCTTTCTTTGAAATATTATATCATTCTCCTGTCTTAAATCATTTGCAGGTGCTATATTTTATTAAGGCCAAACTTCTCACTGTGGCCTTAAGACCATACCTAATATGGCTCTTGTGCCCTTCTATATCAGCTCATGCCATTCTCTTCCTCATCTGTGTTTTAACTACACTGAGATTCTTTCACATTTTAGAATAAGTCAAGTTTTTGTTCCTAAGTCCTCTGCACATATTGTTCCCTCTGTCAGGAATTCTCTTCCTGTAGATCTTCACTTGTCTGACTCCATTTAATGTCAGTTTTCAGATCAGAGAGAATTTCACTGTCAGTACTATCTAGGTAGTCCTACACATCACTATATACTTTCATACCCTCTGTTCTTTCTCTTCATAGCATCACCATTTGTAATTCAGAGGTCTGTTTACATGTTTATTGGCTACTTTACCAACTGTGCTGTTAGCTCTATTTGTGCCATAACAAGATCTGTTCTGTTTATCACCATATAGCCAAGGCAAAGTGCTATTTGGTAAAAAAGGTAGTATAATTGGACTGAATTGCATACACAATAGTTTAAAGTTCTTATTCGTCAACTTCATGTAAAAATGTAAACCCTGATATATTGACTAA
Organism: Aselliscus stoliczkanus; assembly: GCA_033961575.1. Classification (NCBI taxonomy): domain Eukaryota; kingdom Metazoa; phylum Chordata; class Mammalia; order Chiroptera; family Hipposideridae; genus Aselliscus; species Aselliscus stoliczkanus. The sequence continues at coordinate 81,467,402 of CM066737.1, forward strand.
TGCATTTCTGCTGCCTGTTATTTCCTTAAAATTTTATATTTTAATTGGGCTATTATCATCAATAGTCCCTGCACCTTCCTTGTTCAACTTATAAAAGTCATGCCTGTAGAAGCCTGAAGAAAATGCAAAATAAAAAAATTTAGAAATCACAGGTAGTCAGATATATCCTATGGATAGAAACCAGCATAGCCCAAGATCTCAGAGTACATATCATCAACACTACTATCTGAAACTCAGGAAGAACGTAGTCCTTCTAATCTATTTCCAAAAGAATCTCAACCCCTTATTGTTGTTGGTTGTTATTTTGTGAAAGGATCACCTTCCTTATCTCATCAGCAATGATTTCCTACTCACCTATTAATGGTACCTGAAATGAGAGTGAGAAAGACTGCATCTGTAGTTCCCAAAGCTCTCCACAGATGGAAAGTAAGTATAAAAGGAAAGTAAGTCTGTTTATTTGATTTTTTCCATGGCTTTTTGAGGACTCTGTCTGCCTTAGAGGTTATCAGTCAATCAACATATACAGAAGGTGCCCAATAAATGTATACACATTTTAAGAAAGGAAAAAAACTATTAAAATTATGCTGATGATAACTACTATGAGCACCTCTTGTTATTACAGAAGTCAAACTTGACTTGTATTCATCTTTTGTTATTGGTATATATTGGGTATTACAATTTTAATACAGTTATTTTTCCTTTCTTAAAATGTATATACATTTTTTTGGCACCCTCCGTATTTAGTAAGCACCATCCTATAAACTCGGTGTTAAATTTTGTGGAGAAAATATTATCACCCGCCATAACTTTTGTCCCTGTGAAGCTTCTGGTCTGGTGGGGGAAATATTTTTAAAATCTCCAACATCGCAATCATAGCATGACAAGAACTGAGGTAAATGGCTTAGGTAAGAAGAATTAATTATGTTAGCACAGCATCATCCCTGTGAGGTAAGTTGGACAAATACCACCAATACCTCTATCATAGTTTTTAGCTGACAAAGAGATGCATTCAAAAACAATTCAGTACCCTATTAAGCCACAGGGTTAGATTATGGTGGAACTAGGGCCAAAAGTGAGGTTTGTAGGCTTCTTATTCAATGCTCTTTGTAACATGTAAGGCTATTTCTGCATTCTTTTATTAGTCCCTGTAGGCATAGGGTTGGAGAGAAAAATAGAGATGGTGGCTGGGGAAGAGATAAAGTTAATCAAAGCTTGTCTGAATTATACATTATTGTATTTATATCTAGTAAATCTTCAAAACTGTAGTCAAGTCCATCTCCTTAAGAAAGCCTGCACTGGGGATTACCAATACCATTTATCTGAGATTTAGCAATTCATGATTTCATTCAGCAAATGAACATTCTTCTATGTTTGTATGCAATATGCTAATTGCTGGTGATGGTGGAGTGGAATGGGAAATTTCAGTGAAGAATAATATATGATTATTTTCTTCAAGAAGTTTATAGTTATTTAGAAATGACAGACAAAAGAGTGACTCATCATTATATATTTTTAAATGTGCCATGAAAGAAAGAACAAAGAAGTTTCTGTGGAGGTAAAAATGAATACTGCACAGAAAAGGAGGATTGGAAGCTCAACTTTAAGGGTAAATTCATTTTCAATAAGCACATCTGGGGTGGGCAGGGTGTAGGAGAAGAAAGGATGGGAAAAGAATTCCTAAGGTGAGTGAATAGCTTTACAAAAATCCCAAAGTTTTATTAACCAATGTCATCCCAATAAATTTAATTCAAAAAGTAAAATTGGCACGGTGGTTAAGTGCTGGCTTGGGAGGCCAGCGGCCCCGGTTCGGATCCCACATATGAGGGCCAGTGATACTGCCCTCTAAAAAAAAAAAAAAGTAAAATTGGGCTGGCCGAGTGGCTCAGTTGGTTAAGAGTTGGCTTAGAGTGCATGCTCTGAGCAACAGGGCCACTGGTTCGATTATCACATGGGCCAGTGAACGCTGCACCCTAGTTGAGCTGTCGCTGAGCTGCCAACAGGTGGCAAGATGGCTCAGCTGGTGTAACAACAAGATTGCCTGTTCAATGGTGGGCTACGCCCTCCCACAACTAAGACTGACTCGGCACCTTGAGCTGAGCTGCCACCCGGATGTTTCAGTGGATAGGGTGTGTGCTCTTAACAACTAAGGCTGCCGGGTTCGATTCCTGCATGGGATGGTGGCTATGCCCACCCATAACTAAGATTGAACACAGCATCTTGAGCTTAGAGGCCACGAGCTGCCAACGGGAAGCCAGATGGCAACTGGCATCCTCCACAAGGAAGATTGAAGAACAACTTGGTTGGTCCCCTCCCCCAATTCCCCAACACTGTTCCCCCCTCCCCCAACTCCGCAGTAAAATCTTTAAAAAAAAAGTAAAATAAAAGTAAAAAGTTTTAAAGCTGCAAAGTATAAAAATGAATGACCTATAGAAAGTCATCATAGATGTTCTAGTCCAGGTGGAGAATAGGATGAGATGGTCGGGAAGATTGAATGGGAGATCAGAGTAGGAGAAGGTAAAAGAAAGGAAAAGAGACTAACAACAGAGATATAAGCAGATCATGGAGGGTTTTATGGGGAATCATTAAAGGATTCTGGGAATAGATGTGATATTGCCATAGTTGCTTTAGAAAGATCACTCTGGCAACAGTGTGGATAATGGACTAGGAAGATGAAATAACAGAGACTAGAAGTCCAAATCAGTTGGAAGTTTGTAGGGTGATCAACATTACAGGTTTGCTTGGTCTGAAGGTTTCCTGGGACATAGGATTTTTAGTGCTAAAACCATGACAGGGCAGGGCAAACAGGAGAGCTGATCACCTTACTATTGCAACAGTTGAGATAATAAGAAATAAGCTTTGCACTTGTTATAGCAGGAACATTAGAATTTCAGTAAAAGTATCAGAAATAGAATTGACCAGTTTTGGAGACTGTTTAACTGAAGAGTCAAAGGTAATTTAATTTTTTTTTTTTTAGCTGAGCCATCCTGCCACCTGTTGGCAGCTCAGCAGCAGCTCAGCTCTGGCTGGGAATCAAACTGGTAAGCCTGTTGCTCAGAGCTCCCACTCTTGAGTGAGCTCCTAACCAATTGAGCCACTCAGCTGGCCCAGTAATTTAATTTTTAAAATATGTAGAATGTAAAAAGATATCACAGTTTTGCACTTTTCCAAAGCCCTTTCAGATCAGCAGCTCACAGCATTCATGGCTCCTGACAATCTGAGTCAATTCACCTCTTCTTATTCCAAGGAAGTACTCTCTTCCAGGTTTATCAAATTTGCACTATCTGCCAAGTTTCATCAATTTCTGACTCTCCAAATGGTTTTATTCCTCTAACATAATCACTCAGCTGCACATAAATTGTACCATACTAGTTTGAACCATACACTCCCAGAGACCTTAAATTTCTCTCTTTTTTAAAGATTTTATTGGAGAATTGGTGGAGGGGAACAGTGTTGGAGAATTGGGGAAGGGGAACAATGTTGGGGAATTAGAGAAGGGGAACAGCCAAGTTGTGGTCCTTCAATTTTAGCTGTGGAGGGCGCAGCAAGCACAACAAGTCCAGGTGTGTCACTCAGCTCAAGGTGCTGTGTTCAATTAGTTGTGGGTGGATGTAGCCACCATCCCATGTGGGAGTTGGAGCTGGCAGCCTTGTCATTAAGAGCTCGTGCTGTATCCCTTGAGCCACCTGGGCGGCAGCTCAGCTCAAGGTGCCGAGTTCAGTCTTTAGTTGTGGGCAGGCGTAGCCCACCATCTCGAACAGGCAACCTTGTTGTTAGGAGCACGTGCTCTCACCACCTGAGTCATCCTGTCATCTGTTGGCAGCTCAGCTTGGGCACAGCTCACTGGCCCATGTGGGAATCAAACTGGCAACCCTATTGCTTAGAGCTCGCACTCTTGAGCAAGCTCTTAACCAACTGAGCCACTTGGCCAGCCCGACACCCTAAATTTCTAAATCTCTCCTTTCTTCGGCTCTGACCCAGCTCCCTTCCTCATCTTACTTCCTCCCCTACCCAGCCTACATTAAATGATCAACCTAACTACTTTCATATTAGAACCCTTAACTTCCTTTTTTGCCATTCTTCTGTTGCACCAGCTTGGCAAGACCTAAATCCCAGAACAAGTCCACAGTCCATTTTCTTTATTACTTTTCTAATCTCTAAATGATCCTATTACAAGTATCAAGATCTAGGGGCCGGCTGAGTGGCACGGTGGTTAAACACTGGCCTGGGAAGCCAGCGGCCCCGGTTCAGTCCCACATATGAGGGCCAGTGACACTGCCCTCAAAAAAAAAAAAGTATCAAGATCTGTTTGGAATTCCCAAACTAGAAATTCATGATCTACAGTCTAAGATTATTTTGCTCCAGCCTCCTTTTGCACACCTCTGATTAGTATCTTCTTCTATTCCCATGATGGCCATTCAGCACCTTCACAACTCTACCAAAGTTTCTCTCTTCTTCTCCAATTCCCCATGTGTTTTCAGCAGGGGGCCTTACTTTTAAATCACAGAGAAAATTTAGCTTATTTGGTGAGAATCAATTCAATTTCACCCATTGTCCCCTCCCAACACACACAATCTTATCTAGGGCTACATCTTTTTTACTTCCCAACACAATTGTCTCTCCTTTTACTCAAGATGAATTCCCATGTTCTTAATCCCTTTTATTTCTCGTTAATTGATCCCTTTTACTCCTAGATCATCATTCTCTCCTCCACTCTCAGTCAGATCTTTGTCATCAAGTCTCTCCAACCCCCAAATAATTATTATTTTGTCTATGCATCTTATTCTAGTTTTGTCACTTTCCTTCTCTTCTTAAATAAACTCACAATGATTGTTTACATTGATTGTTTACTTTTCCTTACTTTATATCCATTCTTCAATGCACTCCAAGGTAGCATGCATTCCTTCAGAACCTCACTGAAACTGCTTTAGCAAAGATGACAAGTGACCATCGTGCTGCTAAATCATGCAAGGCTTCTCTGCTGCCATGGACACAGACTGACCACTTCCATATTTTTGAAACGATCCTGTCACTTGGCTTCTTAACCACAACTCTTTCTTGATTCTCCTTTTTAACTGTATATCCTTTCATACTGAGTCTCTTTTGTATTTTCTCTTATATCTGCACATCCTTTAAATATTCATTATCCTCAGGTCTGCATCTTACCTTGTTATTTGGCATCCTAGAGCTAACTAAAATCATTCACTTTCATAGCTTCAATTACCAACTGTATCTTGATGACTCTCATGTCTCTGTGTCCAGGCATGGCTTCTCCTCAGATATTAAACCTATATGTCCAATTTCCAGCTGAGATTTCCCATTTGAATGTCTCCCAGACACTTCGAAATAAATACATCCAAAATGAAACTCATCATACTCCCTGACCTTTTACATATCCACCACCATGTATCCAGTTACAAGATCCAGAATTCTTAGAATAATCCTAGACCTGTTTTTCTCTTTAATTCAATAAACCATGTTTCTCTCTCTCTCTCTCTCTCTCTCTCTCTCTCTCTCTCCCTCTCTCTCTCTCTCTCTCTCTCTCTCTCTGTCTAATACACTAATTAATTAATCTACCTCACTCTTTGGCTCCCTCTTTCTCTTTCCTCTGTCTCTAGATTATTAAAATACCGATTAACTGTTCTACCAGACTCAAGGATTGCCCTCTTAAAATATGTTCTCACTTTGCTACCAAAATGATGTATAAAAATGCAAATCTGGGCTACCATGTCACCAACACAGGAATTGTTTTAACAATACACTCACTGAATTAGATTAAAATTTTCCATTTATATCTCTGTATTTCTAACTCAACCATGAACATTTTGAAGGTGAAGACCATGTCTTACTTATTAAATCTCCAGAACCTAGCAGAATGATCGGCACCTAGTCATTCAGTAAATACCTTTAACTGAATAAATATTCTGCCTTATGTTAACTCTTATATTTTTATTTATTTATGGATCTCTCCACACTAGGCTGTGAGATTTGTTAATTCAGGGGTCATGCCCTAAATTTCTTTATCACTCTCTTTCTTGCTAACCCTAGAAGAAAGATAAACATTACACTATTAAAATAATTGATGTTAACTAGCCCATCTAAGGAATAACCCCAATAATTTGACCTCATTGATGTTGCATAACCAACTCAGCTAACTATGACCACACAGACAATAAAGGCTGGCAAAATTATAACCTGTGAAAATGCCACGTCCTCAGCATATACTACAGACCTTAGCTCTGTGTTTACAGACCACCCAGATGGATATGAGAGCAGAATTCCCAGTTATTCTGATATCATCGTTAAAGAAGTAAATGCGTTTTGGTTTCTACAGTGTGAAGTGCTTTGTCCAGGGTACACACTGCCTACACCAAATACCAGGACCATGAAGAGGGATACCTCTTCTCTTGAAAGAGGAATCTGGTGACAGGCACTAAACCCTGAAGGGAATGACCAGCACAGAGTTCTAAGCTAATAATCAGAGCATAAAATTAGCTACTATCTTTGAGCTAATAAGATTCACTTTCAATGTGTGGCTCTAAGGATGTTCCTGATAATAAAGATTGGTATAAAATTATGACTAATACTCCATCATACTCTTTTCTTCTTTGACCCCATCTCAGAAGTCAATATCTTACTCCTCTTTTAAGGTCCTATCTCAATCCTTATCTTTTCCTTGCACTGGGCAACCACATTCTAACTTCTTCCTTTTTTGTACTCTTAGTGGACTTATAGGCATACAATGAGAATCTCTCTCTGAAGTCTCTGTACCTTAGACCTTTATATTCTTTACTTTGCTTAACAGAGGGTTAGGCACATAGTAAGGGCTCAGTTCATACACAACGATTTGTAAAAGGTAAGTGTATGGAGAATAGATATATTTTTCTGAGCCTTAGGGTGTTGTACTCCAAAGGTCTCTCTCATGAGTTACTCTCCCAAGCAACAGCCATAGTGTTTCTCCCTATGCTACTGAGGAAAATATGGGCAGGAAAAGGATAATAAGGATGAAGTCTAATATATCTGGACACTTAAGCGCTTCAAAGATTACAATCTCAGCTTTTTATTTCAAATCCAACAGGGATCCCATAAACTTAAATGAGAATTTGGTCATTAAACACTTCACTTTATGAAATACCTAAGATTTGTCTTAGAACACAGGTTTATGTCAGGTTTTAAATATAATTAAATGAAGCTGAATCCAAGAACTTAACAAGTACCAATAACATCTACACAAAGGTAGCTTTTCTTCTTAACCAACTAGCTCAATACTGTGGTTTCACAATGGTATAGCCAAAGTGAACTTATATTATTATAACATCAGAATTTGTACCAGATTCCTGTCTCAGTGAAATACTAAATCCAACGAGTTGCCAAATACATCCTGTCAGTCACTAGCTAAGTGCTACTCATATGTTACCTTTAATCCTTGTAAGAGCTCTGAGTTAATTATTAGTATACCCCTTTATAGATCAGAAAATGGAGGCTCAGCAAGATTAAGTATCTTTCTAAAAGTCACAGTTATTATGATTTCAATTGTAATAAGGCTCTTCATGAGCAGAGAAAGCTGAAATTCTTCTTATCCAAACAACTTATTGTATGGGCAGATATTTTAAAGTGGGATTTCTGTGGATAAGAGTGTTCTCAAAGATGACGAAGCTATAATTCTTGGTTCTAGTTCTAACACTTTTATAACTATGTATATATGGCAAATGACTGCCCACCAGGTGTCAGGGTAGGGTTGTATCAAAACCAGAGATCTTTTTGGAGTTTTTGACTGTGATTGCAAGCCATAATATATCTGTGTATAGAATACTGGAAAAATTTCTTTGTAACAATAGTGAGCTAAATGTGACACTATGTTGTAGAATGCGGAATACTTAAAAGCATTAGAACACCTTGAAAAGAGTACTGGATTTGGAACTAAGACACTTGGATTCTAGTAAGTAATCAAATATTAATTTGACTATTAATTATTTAAATACTAGTTTTACTATTAACTATTCAAATGCAAATTAACTATTTAATATTAGTGCTAATTCTAGTAAATATTCAAATCTTTGTGTTGCCCTGCTAAGCCCCTTCCATGCTGTGGGTTTAATTTTCCTCATTATTAAAATAAGACAATTTGACCCCGGTTCGGTCCCACATGTGAGGGCCAGTGACACTGCCCTCAAAAAAAAAAAAAAAAAAGACAATTAGAACTAGAGGAGCTTAAATGCCCTTTCAGTTCTATCTAACTTGCTTGACTTTAGAGACCATGGCTCCTCTCAACCTCTGCCCCTAACGAATACTACTAGCACTAACACTGCCATCATTAATGTAGCCACCAACATTTCAACCCACCTGTTGCTTTTTATTTTACAAAGCATTATTACATCTATAATTACTGTTAATAATCACTAAAGGTATATATTGTAAATAATAAAGTCAGACGATGTCATCCCCATTTTACAAGTCAGGAAGCTGAGACTCAAAAAAATGACTTAATTTATCTGAAGACATAAGGTTAGCAAAAGACAGAGTGAGCAGGGTGGAACCTAGGCTTCTGGAATCAAAGTAACTGCTCTTTTTCTAGTATAACTCTGAAAAGTTTTACCCTTTCGTTTTCCCCCTCTTTTAATCCCTCATCATTAAGTCACTAATACCACTAAGTGAACATATTTATCAAATTTGCTTCTCCTGTTTTCTTTGATGATGTGCCAGTATGTGGGCTTGTCTTTTGGGGATAAAGGAAAATTAACTTGGGAAAGGTTGCTGATGGGAACCCTTCGTACTCTCTAGAGGACAACCTTGGCAGCCATTGGGAACCTACCTTGATTTGCCTTATCTTACCTTTTTCTTCTTTCAACCACGAAAATTTCACATGAATTACCTAAGCCCGTCTGACCCCCATTAACATGGTGTCCTTCATTCAATCACTTGCAACCATAGACAAAGAAGAGCAACTCAAATTTGGAACTCTGCTATTTCCTGAATTTATTAAAATCAACTCTACATAACTCACAAAGATTTGGATATATTCTGCAAGTCCATACATATTTTTCTATAAGATAGAAGAAATGAAAATTATTTTTATCCTTAAAATGAGGTAAAAACATTAGACTATTCACAAATGAACCAAGTTTGAATTGAACTCGCATGCATGAACCTTTATAAATCATTTTAAAAGGAGGCCTAATTACTATAGATGTAATTTTTGCAGTTGGGACAGCATTTTGGGGGTGGAAAATATCATGTTTTTTTGGCACAACTGGGATCATATCGACTTAGTTATCAGCTGTTAGATAATTTCCCATTTACTTGTACAGAAAGTAATCTCCATGGGTCTTTGATAGAATTCTGGACTTCTCTGGGTTCATAAAATCTCCCCAATGTATACCTGTGAGAGATGGCTAGCAGGACTAAAACAATAATTCTTACAGTGGAAGGGTAGAAAACATGTGTTACTTGTAAAAGAGAGTATTCTTTATTGTGGCAAATAGATTTAAAATTCAAAATCATTCTCCCATAGTACAAGTTGGTGAAAGTACAGATCTTCAAAATATTTTTGGCTGTTGGATACACAGTACTTGGAAAATGTTAATGTGATGGGGCAGGCTTTTCTAGAAGTCCAGGAATTGGTCCCAGGTAGACAAGTCTGCAATAATCTTATAGCGATATTTAAAAAATGTTTTTCAAAGGGAACCATGGTTTTAAAAGATTGAGAAATACTGATTGAGTGACATCGTCAATATGGAAATCAGATTTCATAATTATTTCCCTTGTTCGTTGTTTGTGTTTTATCATTTGATATCAAAATAGGAAATTATTTGAGAAACACTTGCCTGTGGTCTAAACAATGAGGCTCTCATGATAACATTATTCTGAAAGAAATATAATGACCTTAGCAAAGGTTACTGTGTTTCCTTTGAGATATAGACTATATTTCCAGAAAGTCCCCTTTAGTTAGATTTCCCTACTATGGTTCCATTATATACCACTGCATGATACATAACTCTTCTCAGCCACCTAGGAGCCAAGAGTTAAATCATTGTATTGCTAGGAAAGAAATTAAAGACCATCTATTCCAAGTTTTCCCCTTATTATAGGTTAGAATGTTGAGAGCCAGAGAAATAAAGCAACTTGCTTAAAGCCACACAGTGAGTCATTGACAGGACTTGAGCTTTACTTTCTGCGTATTAATCCATCTGCTTCATCACTCTCTCTGTGATGCATGTGAACGAAACTAGATGAAAACTTCCCTGTAAAATCCCTGACCTGGAGTAAAGTAGACTTTTGACTAAATATTTTTAAATAAAGTATAGACTACCTGCCAGTCATTGCCCTGATTGTTATAACTCTTAGAAAGGGTGGTTTCACAAGAGACAGCTCTTTCCTCTTTGCTATAGCTGCGACAGGAAGCAGTAAACTTCCCTGCCTCTTAGGACACCAATTGAGTTATGAAGAGTTATGAAGAACCACCCAGAAGTATGGCAATTTGATGTCTTATGCCTACCACTGCCAGGATATAAGCAGAATATACAACTTGAAATCAATATCTTTCCCAGTTGAGCCCCCAAATGATCTGCTTTTGACCAAAGAAGGACCTGTGTTCAATGGAAACCATTGCAAAGACAATTACCCTGAATGCATGACCTGATTATTTGTATACGTCAGGCCATTTCCTGCCTCAGTATACCAGCATATCACATTTTTTAAGCAGTGAATACTTTTACAATTGCTAAGAGATAAACACCTCTATTAATGGAAATGGTCATGACTCCCCACACCTACTTGAACAATAAAAAATAAAAATGCCCCCACTTGCAGAATCCTTGGGACTGAGACTACTCCCCTGGAAAAGCACAGCAAACCTTGTTATTCTATATAAAATGATCCTGGGGGCCGGCCGAGTGGCGCGGTGGTTGGGCGCTAGCTTGGGAAGCCAGTGGCCCCGGTTCAGGTCCCACATATGAGGGCCAGTGACACTGCCCTAAAAAAAAATGATCCTGCTACCAACTGTCATGGCACAGTCCACATTCAAGGACTCCTCAACTGGAAGTCTCCTTTTGACTCAGTCATCTTGGTTCCAAACCAGAGAAGCTGCTGACACTCACTCAGAGTATGAGAACAATAATCACTGAGAGATAGATACCTCCCTTTGGGGGCTCTGTTATTCAGTAGATCTAAGCTTGGGTCAAAAATCACCTTTCAAAGGATCAAGGAAGGCCTCTGAACAGCCTCTAAAATCATTTTACCAGAGCTTACCATCTAGGATATTTTCTCCTTTTCTAATCTAAAATCCAACATAATTATAAATACATTTACAGTATTGTCTGGTAGATACAGGCTACTATAGGGAAAAGGAATGATTTAGAAAACACAGGTTCTAGTTTCAGCTCTACCACTAATTAGCTGTGTGATCTTAAGTGGCTCTCAGTTTTCACATCTGTGTTGTGAAGGATTTAGATCTTTAAGAGCTCTCTCAGCTCCAAAATCTATGATCTGACATTCTTTCCTTCTCCGTTGATAAAACTTACTATCTGTTGCTGTATCTGTGAAAGCTAAACTTACCAAAGCAAGGAGCTTATACATAAAAATTTGTCTTCATTATGCAGGTAGATAAATAATATAGAGCAGAAATTCAAATCCTCTTTTTCTGGCTGAATATGTCAAGTTGTTCCAATGAGTCTCAGGAACACACTCTTAGCACTTTGTGTCATCCTCCCAAGTTGATGAAGAAACAAAGAGCCCTCAGCAAAGAGTGAATTGTATCACAGACTCCATTCTCCTGTGTTATGGTTGGGACTGATAACATTAGCCCTAAATTTGTACTCTAGTCAGACTCAAGGAAAATCATCATCACTCCTGATATATATAAGATGTCTTAAATGAGGAACCAGGAGCCATTTTCAACGTGGACATTGGTCCCACATCTGCCACTGTCCTACACATTCATGCTCCCACTGATCTTCCCACATGAAACCACGAATTCCCAGATACTAGGGCTGTAACTTACCCTGGAGCCTTGCTGGAATTAGCACTCTTGTTTCTTTGCAGGGAGCTGGGGGTGAAAAAGCCTAACTCTGGGTGGTACGGATCCTGCTGATAACTGACAAATTTGTTGTTGAAAGAGGAAGTTGAGTGCATTTGGTGTCTTACCACAGAAACCTTATTTGCACAGACTGAAGGTAAGTCCCTTGAGCAGATGACGCTACTCAAGCTTTATTTCATTTTTATTTCATTGGTGCAGAGAAATTCAAAGAGCATGGAGCCAAAGGTTGTACAAAATCAAACAATGACTGTATATCAGTCTTCCTCGCTGTTTCTCACCTTATCTCCTTCCACCGCAACCCATATATCTATCTGTCACACTAGATTCCAGTAGTCTCCATGACAAAATGGGATTTTGAAGCAAAATCTAAATGGAGTTTACCCAAGAATAAGAAAGTTGTAATTCCTTTGGTCTGAGTAGCAAAGGGTGAAGAAACCTCAAGAAAAGTCAAAAGTAAAAGCAGTAAGACCAACTTTGCTTAAGCTGTTCCCTCCATCTGGAGTGCATTTCCCTGAACCTCTCATCTCAAGGCTCATAGTTTAATGTATCGTTTAGTTATTTCTGTACATTTTTTATCCCCTTGGTATACAGAAAATGGCTTGAGGGCAAATATCATGTCGGAGTCATCTCTGTATTTCCAACCAGTCCAGCAAAAGTCACTTACATAAATGTTTCTTGAGTAAATAAGTGAGTAAATGAATGAAAAAACTAACGTCAAATAATGTATGAATAAATAAATGAACAGTGTTGATTACTGAGTCTCCCTACAGTTTACTGCAATTTTGCTTTTTATGTATAACATCCACAGGGATTTTTAAAGTATGCAAATAAAGAAAGATCATACTCTTAGGGACTACAGTGTCAGCAAAGTCTGAGAGTAGTTCTGAGAAACAAGGCTTGCAAACAACACAAACCTCTGTGGGCAAGTAAGAGAACCACATTCAGACACCATGCCTGGAGCTGCAAAGAGACTTCTGGGTAATAGGCATAGCAAAGGAGAAAATAAAGTATTGTGTGTTAGGTCAAACAGTAGCATTTGTTATTTATGGATAAGATTGAATAAATAAGCAAGTGAATGACATTTTTTAGTAGGGCAACCTGGATGTGCAGCAAGCTCTCGTTATAAAACCAGAGCCTCTGAAAACTAGATGGAGACATGTCCAACACTCAGAAATGTCTAGTATAAATTTCAAGCACATCAATAGATGGAAAAGAAACACTTTTAGCACTAGGAAACTAAGATCTTGAACTGACTGATGAAAAGGGCATGAGTTGTGACTGGTGAAAGGAGAATATACCCACCCTAACTGAGGTATATCAAATGAAACATGTTTGATCTTACAATCCCCTTCTTAATTCTGGTTTCACATACTTATACAGCGCCAATCTGTTGTTAATTTAGTATTCTGACTTGGCATTCCTACTGAGAGGAGAATATAGTGACAGGCCAACACACATTTCAGTCCATTTGGCAGTTCTGTTCCTTACTATAAATTATTAAATTGGCTTTCTGGTACAAATCCATCTCTTGTGAGTTGGGGCTGCATGAGCCAGGTTTCCTAGTGCATGATCTTACTCTGGACAAAGAAAGTTCCAGATCTGTTGAGCATTGAAGCCAAACCCTGGGACAGAAAGAGAAAAAGAACCCTTTCCTGACAATTAGCTATTGTTACTACCTCCGACCATTATTTCACAGACAATACCTTAACATTGTTAAGAAGAAAGCCTGTCAGCTTACTTCATTTCCCTCATGCATGCATTGAGGGAATCCTCTCCTTTCATTGGCCCTAAAGAGGGAAGCAAAAGTAGCTCAGAAATGATTGACCCAATTTAGAAAAAGAAAATTTCAACTTAGGGAAAGTTTGAGTGTTAATTAAAAGGAGCAAAGCTGTGGACAAACAAAAACAGTTAATAATTTAACAATAACCTTCTATTGATTTTAGGAGAGAGTCTACTAATTATTATGACTGATGGTCTAGGAATTATTATCACCTCAAAGCAAGTAATAAATATCCAGTCATAAGAGTCTAAAAAATAGTAAAGCTGTTCCATTTTGCTCGCAGTTCTGAACTCTTATCTTTTCTCCATGTTTAGAGGGAAGTTTATTATAACTGGTGCATTGTATCTTCCCTAGGCTTGGAAAAGTTTATGAATCGATGCTTCAGAGGCTTTTAGGTATTCTCTAGTAGTAACAAGATTAAGAGTGACAGCTATTGCATACATTATTCATTTTACTATACTGTATTTTCTAGGAGGATACTAGAGTGTTACCTGATCTTATTATTAAAAAGAACTTGGTCTTTTCTAAGCATGTTTGACTTCATTCTTATGGATACTGATAATGGTGTCATGTGTCTCTTTTTGCATGGTCTGCTGAAAAACCTGAAACTAATTTATAGTCTACCATTAGCAAGTTTGGAGATCTTTTCATGGTGTGCTTTTTTTGAATATCCTCTTTTATGGATCTATTCTTATGTTCTTGCCCATTTTTTCTTTATAATTTTAAACCTTATTATCCATTTATGTTATCTTGTTATAGTATGCATCTTTTCAAATCACCTTCAACCATTTCTGGAACAATAGTGGAACAAAAAAGTAAAAGATAAATAAATAAATAAAGGAGTGAACTGTGATCTCAATTCCTTCTGCATTAGAACTAGTGAACATTAATTGCTTTAGGTAAACTGTCTTAAGCATTTTCCATATCTGATTCTATAACCACAGAGTATTCCTGTGCTTGTTTGGAGTTAATCATTCAACAAGTATTTAAGGAGCTACAATGGGCAATTTTGTTGAATGCTGAGTGACAAAGGTGGGATTCAAAACCATATAATATGTCCCCTTTGTTCTAAGAGTCCACTTTAAGTGACAAGTTGCTCACTCATAAAATAATTAGAATACATAGTATAGTATATTATTTGTTATTAAGTTACAAGAAAGTTAAGATGAGTTCACTGTGGCTGAATCTGTTTAGGAAGGTTGGTTGATCCTTGCTCAATAGACAAGTTTAATTTAAGCAGTGTTCCCAATGGGTGGAACGTGTCCCACTGGAGGTGTGCAAGGTTATTTTTGGTGACACAAGGAATAACTAAACATTTTCAAGTTATACATTTGTTTGAAGGCTTTAAAACGTAATGCAATTGTACTTCAAATCTATGATTCTATGTGGCTATCATCAATAAATCAACAAACAACAAGTGCTGGCGGGGCTGTGGGGAAAGGGGAACCCTGCTGCACTGTTGGTGGGATTGTAGATTGGTGCAGCCACTATGGAAGTCAGTATGGAGGTATCTCAAAAAACTAGAAATGGAACTACTGTGTGACCCAGCAATTCTACTCCTAGGTATTTATCCTGAAAAACCCAAGACACTAATTCAAAAAAATATATGCACCCTTATGTTCATTGCAGTGCTATTTACAATAGCCAAGACTTGGAAACAATCGAAATGCCCATCAGTAGACGACTGGATTAGGAAACTGTAGAACATTTACACAAAGGAGCATTATGCAGTGATAAAGAAGAAAGAAATCGTACCATTTGCAATGATATGGATGAACCTAGAGAACACTATACTAAGTGAAATAAGTCAGTCAGAGAAAGACAAATACCATATGATCTCACTTATATGTGGAATCTAAAGAACTGAATAAATGAGCAATGTAAACAGAAATAGTCTTAGAGACACAAAGAAAAAACTGATGAGGGCTAGATGGGACTGGGTTGGGCATGAGGGAGAAGGGGAATGGATGAGACAACACACACTGATAACTACAATACTACCGCAGAGACAGAAGAGACAGTTTAGGGAATATCATCAATAATGTTGTAAATACATTTTTAGAGGATCAGAAGGACTCATATCTTGTCAGGGAGACCACTTCATAGACAGTGTAGTGGCCTGACCACTGCACTGTACATCTGAAGGTGCCGCCGAATAATATTAGATGTTGACTATAATTTAACACATATATAGGCATGGGATGTGGAATATAGTCTGGGGATGTAGTCAATGGAATTGTAATAGATATGTATGATATTGGGGTAGGGGGTAAGGGAGGGTGTAGCGGGTAGTCACTTTGTAAGGGGTGAAAAAGATAGATACTGCATTGTTTTGTACATCTGTAACTAATAATAATAATAATAAATCTATGATTCTATGGATGATATTACTTATGATGAGGTTAAAGTAGGTTGCTAAGCTTTAAAAAGCGTGATTTAACAAACACACACACAAATAAAAAGTAGAGGGTAAGTAGACATAACATAAATTTTAGAGGAACATTTGGATGTCTGAAATTTGGCAAATACTAGCTTACATAGGACAGAAGACAAGGATTTCCAAAATAGAGAAGGAATATTGCCAAGGACATAAGAAGTCAGACAATGAAGTTCGCAAACTCATCCTAGAAAAAGTGTTACATAACACTTTGCTGAATATCACTATAGTCACTTTTGAAGTACTTCCCTTGGGAAGCTGTGTACTGATTCCAGTGCCTAGTCCACCCCTCAAAGCAATTTTGGAACTCTTTTTCTGGAATGGCCATCACAGCTGTCATTATATTACCCTTGATGTCCTGAATGTCACCAAAATGTCTTTCAATATTTCCTTTATCTTTGGGTAAAGAAAGAAGTCATTGTGGGCCAGATCAGGTGAGTAGGGAGGGTGTTCTAATACAGTTATTTGTTTATTGTCTAACAACTCCATCACAGACAGTGCCATGTGAGCTGGTGCATTGTCTTGATGCAAGAGCCATGAATTGTTGGTGAAAAATTCGGGTCATTTATATCTAACTTTTCCACGCAGCCTTTTCAGCACTTCCAAATAGTAAACTTGGTTAATTGTTTGCCCAGCTGGTACAAAGTCATAATGAATAATCCCTATGATATCCAAAAAGATTGGCAACACAGTTGCAACAAGTTTGCAAACTTAATTGTCAGACGTGTAAATAAAGAGTAATTCATATGATAGTGAGGACAAGCTTTAGACCAAAGCATAGGGCATGTTAGAGAATGGGAAAAGAAGCTTGGAAGGTGGAACATGCAAAGAAGATCTTAGAGTTTAGAAGCCATAGAATACAGGAAGGCTCTGAAGAGTTTTAAATGGAGCTGACAGAGGGAGATGAAAACTCATGTTTTTTAGTACTCTGTATATACGTGGTCATCATTCTAGGCAATTTACATACATCATCTCACTTAATCCTCAGAACAATATTATGGAGTAGGGAACTAATATTATCTCTTATCTTATCCATGAGTGAATTGAAGCACAAAGAGGTTAATCAACTTCCTTAAGATCCTAGAACAAGTAGGAGTGGCAAGATTCAGACCCAAGTCTGTCGGTCTCTAGAGCCCAACATTTTTTCCATCACGCCCTAAAAGACTGTTGAGACAAAGATGCACAGAAGAGATTGGAGAAGGGGGAGACACAGGAAGTGGAAAGCTCTATTGGAGGATATACCAGAAATTTAAATTTAAGGTAATAAGAGCATGGATTAGGGCAGTGACAGTAAGAGTGAAGACAGAGGGTAATTTCAAAAGAATTGTTTTTCTCAAAAGAGCACTTAAAACTGTAATCAGTAAAATGAAAGAGGAAATGAATCTTCACAAGTAGGAATAAACCAGTCTCTAGGGCTTTAATTTTTGCATATTTTTCTTTAAAACTTTTTTGAGTCATATACCACAGTCTCTTTCTTCAATGAAAAGAAACCTTTGTAGGTGGAAGAACAGTTCATTTTTTTCTGAACACTAAAGGATTGTTTTGAAGACAGGTATCAGCACAGAGCAACTTTTTAAGACCCCCTGTGAGGAACCTGCAGTCCTGAAAAAGGAAATGGTTAGTCTCACAGGATGTGAATTTCCAAAGAAAGGTATTTCAGAGAATCTCCATAAAAAGAGGTTGCCTTCAGCTACATAACTGGATGGTTCAGTGCACAGGTGAATTCACATAAATTATGAGATTCCCCCAAATTCTTGGTGGTCTATTTGGTGTCTACATAGTCAAAGCCATGAACAACAAGCAAGAGGACAAGGAATAAGCAAAAGGTATATCTTGCCACAGTTTATTTCTTTTTTTTTTGAGCGCAGTGTCACTGGCCCTCACATGTGGGACCCGAACCAGGGCCGCTGGTGTCCCAAGCCAGCTCTTAACCACCATGCCACTTGGCTGGCCCTCTTTCTTTTATTTTTTAATTAAAGTTTATTGGAGTGACAATTGTTAGCAAAGTTACATAGATTTCAGGTGTACAATTCTGTAATACATCGTCTATATATCACATTATGTGTTCACCACCCAGAGTCAGTTCTCTTTCCATCACCATATATTTGATTCCCTTTACTCTCATCTACCACCCTCTACCCCCTTTACTCTCTGGCAACCATCAAACTATTGTCTGTGTCTGTGAGTTTTGTTTCTTCTTTTTTTTCTTGTTCCGTTGTTGTTTTCAGTTTTATATCCCACATATCAGTGAAATCATATGGTTCTCAATTTTTTCTGTCTGACTTGTTTCGCTTAGCATTATAATCTCAAGATCCATCCATGTTGTCACAAATGGCATTATTTCATCTTTTCTTATGGAAGAATAGTGTTCCATTGTGTATATACACCTCAACTTCTTTATCCAATCATCTATCAGAGGATACTTTAGTTGTTTCCATGTCTTGGCCACCATAAATAAAGTTACAATGAACATCGGAGAACATATATATTTACAGATAAATGTTTTCAGGTTTTTTTGGTAGATACCCAAGAGAGGGATTGCTGGGTCATATGGTAATTCTATTTTTAATTTTTTGAGGAGTCTCCACACTGCCTTCCATAGCATCTGCACCATTCTGCATTCCCACCAACAGTGTATGAGGGTTTCTTTTTCTCCACAGCCTCTTCAACACTTGCTATTATTTGTCTTGTTGATAGTCATTCTAACTGGTGTGAGATGATATCTCATTGTCATTTCTATTTGCATTTCTCTGATGATTAGCGATGTTGAGCATTTTTTCATATGTCTATTGGCCATAGATTCTTAATACTAAAACATGAAGGTTTTCAGGAGCCGAATGCTGCATACACAACAAAATGGATTCCAAGTGTCTGGAACTTCAGGCACTGACAAGCAGCAAAAGTTCCTCAACATCAGCATTCTGCAAATCAGCAATTAATCAAATTACTCAAATAAGCAGTTCTCAAGCTTTTTGGTCTCGGACCCCTTTAAACTCTTAAAAATTATTTAGAATCCCAAGAGCTTTCATTTATATGGGTTGTGTCTATCAATACGTATTACATTAGACATTTAAAATTGATATTTTAAAATATTAATTTATCAATTTAAAATTATAATAAATCCATTATAGGTTAGTATAAATGACATATTTTATAATATATAACTAATTTACCAAAAATTATATTTTTTCAATCCTCTTTAATGGCTTAATAAAAGATATCTGGATTCTCATATCCATTTTCTCATTCATTCTGTTGTGATGTATCAGTTTGGTTGTAATATAAATGAAATATACCTAGCTTCACATGAGTATGTAGATGAAAAAGGAAAGAGCATTTTTTTTTTTTTTTGAGGGCAGTGTCACTGGCCCTCATATGTGGGACCGAACCGGGGCCGCTGGCTTCCCAGGCCAGCGCTTAACCACCGCGCCACTCGGCCGGCCCTAGGAAGGAGCATTTTAATAACACTTTTGTATAAGTGTATATATTCTTCTTTGATGTAACACAAAAACTAGACAAGTAGTAGCTGCAATGTGGGTTCTGAAAGCATATCAAAGAACTTTTCATATTCTATTTGTGAACATTCATTGATCTAGCTGGTACTTTGAATGTATCTTTTAGCCATGCATTGTTTGCAACAAAGTATATTCGTCTTTTGGAAAATATTGGTGCATTGATTTATGTACCTGTTGATACAATTCACTACACAGAATCAAAAATGCATCACATTTGTTACCATCACAACTGGTTTCATCAAAAAAGTCTGTAAGCAATAGGAAGCACTCAAGCACATGGTGATTTGTTACAAGCTATTCAGAATTCCAATTTTTACTAGAAAACTCAAAATTTAACATTGGCAAAAAATACTTGTCAGTTGTTTTTTCTTAAAGTGACAGGTTCACTTCATCCATTTCCAAAAAATATCGGCCAAATATCCAAATATGAATAACAAAAATTTTCTTTCAAGTAAAATTATTGTTCTGTGAAAAAAGTGTATAGTTCAGCACAAAGCTTAAGTAATTTTACAAATGCTTTTCTTTGAGACAATTATATCTTGAATCACTGCAGAAGTACTTTATATATACCTGCCACTTATTTTTACGCAGAAAATGGAAGAATATGTGTACTCAAGGATCAAGATTTAAGAAAATAATTTTTGGCAACCATAGGTTTGTTCTCTGTATCTATGAGTCTGCTTCTCTTCTGGAGGGTGGGTGGAATAGGTGAAGGCATTAAGAATTACAAATTGGAAGTTACAAATTAGTCAATGGGATAAAAGTACAGTATAGGAAATATAGTCAGTCATATTGTAATAACTTAGTACAGTGCCAGGTGGGTACTAGACTATAGAGGGTATCACTTCAAAAATTATATAAATGTCTAACCACTATGCTGTACACCTGAAACTAATGGAAAAAAACATTGAATATCAACTGTAATTAAAATTTTTCAAAGGGTGAAAAGATGAAGGGGAATAAAAGGTTTTAATTTCCAGTTATAAAATAAATAAGTCAAGGGGATATAATATACAGCATAGGGAAAATAGTCAATAACATTATAATAAAATTGTATGGTGTCAGATGGTTTCTAGACTTATCATGTTGATCACTTCTTTAGGTATATAAATATTGAGTAACTATGGCAAACACCTTAAACTAATATAATATTGTATGTTAACTCTATTTTAATAAAAATTGTTAAAGAAAAATATAAATAAGTGACATCACTGAAATGGCAGTATGAGGAGTGCTTCTGGAATTCTCCCCTGGAAGTTACAACAAATTCAACAGCTTTAATTCAACAAAGGGTAACTGAAGCAACACACAAGCACATCTGAGAGATCCATGCATCAAATCATCTGAAGGTGGGCTAATCAGGAGAGTGGGCGAAGAAGGTAGAGGAAAGTGCAGAGATGCAGGACATGGGCCACAGGACGCAGTCTGGAGCTCACTGCAGTCTCCGTAGAAGAAAGAACCCAGGCTTCAGGCACACTCTCTGTGGCCCACAGTTGGGCCTGATGGATCAGAATATAATACGGCTGAACCAGTATTTGGGGCACAGGCCTCATAGCAAAGACTGAATTCAGAAAAGTGAGAACTGTGATCTAAGCCCTCACTTCCACGCCGAAAATAGAAAACAAAGTCATGGAGCCTTACCAACTGCCCCCCACCTTCCCAGTGTTAGAAGCAGACTCCAGGAGAAACCGTAGCAGTGTCAGATTAAAGAACAGAATATCTATAGCCCTGAGAACTGCAGCGATGCTCCCACAGCTTCAGACACACAGTGTGGCTAATTCTGGCAACAGGAAAGGAGCTGTAGGGGTAAGACAGCTGTGGGCAGGAAGTAGCCATTACTCGGAGCCACTAACACACGAACCACCTCTCATAGCCCACCCTGCCCTTACCTTTTTTGGTGGATCCCTGCAGGAGCAACTAGAGCTACTGAGACACACAGGCTCTGCATCGGGTTGCAGGGACATAATTGGAGTTTCAGAAGCTCAGAACTCGATAGTTCTCTGTGGCCCAGGTGACCTGCTCACAAATGAGAAACCCACCTTCTGAAAAACTCACCATCATGTGAGAATCTGGAAGAGCACAAGAGAAAATAAAATGCTACAACATGAAAGAAAATAAATGTCTGCAGCAGTAGAGAAAGTAAAACATTTCAGCAACATCTACTGGAAAGCAAAAGAAAGACCTCTGTATATGTGCGAGCCCCGGCGATGGTGTGCCTGCGGCCCCTGCTGCAGTGGGCTGCCATAGGCTACAGTGAGTGGCCCGCAGCCAGCGTGAGCTGCCAATAGCCGCGGTGAGCCACCATCCAGGGGCCGGCGACCAATCCGCCTCATCCGGGAAGAGTGCAATGACGATACCAACATGAACCAGTGAAGCAACGTCCTCTGCATCTAGACTGAAGAACAAAAAGACAGCAACTTGTCTGTTTCCCTTCCCCGATTCCCCAATGCTGTTCCCTTCCCACAATTCCCCAATAAAATCTTTAAAAAAAATGTATAAAGGAAGAGACTGGCCTCTGGGTGGTCATCCACCTCTTTCTTTAAAGTAGAATTTTTTTTGTTTTTGGTTTCTTCAAACAAATCCCACTCAAAAGTGCTGCCTTCTCTCCCTTCATGGAACCCCCAAGGTTCCATGGTACATGATTTGAGAACCCTCAACATGGTTTGTGTCTGAAGTTCTAACTAACACAAGGGAGCCATGACTGGGACTCACACGGCTCAGCACCAGGAATTTACCCCCAAACACAGCCAATCCATCCAAGAAACTATAAGAAAAGTGACATAAATCCTGAAGGAAAACTATGGGTTAGAGTAAAGCATTGTATCAGTGATAAATTTCCTGAATTATAAACTGTGTGCTCTGTGGTTATGTAAGATATCTTTATTCTTAGAAAACAGACACTGAAACATGAAGGCAAAGAACAGCATTACACAGCTATTTCCAAATGATTCAGGAAAAAATATGAATATGAATACATCTATGTATGAGAGGATGATAAAGCAAATATGGGAAAAAGTTACAAATGACGACTATGGGTAAGGGACAGACAGGAGCTCTTTGCACTCTTTTTGCCACTTTTCTGTAAGCTCAAATGATCTCAAAATTTAAAAAAATTTGAATCAATCTTTTTCAGAGTGCTTGGCAAAAAACATTTAAAATTTAAAAATATCTCCTGAGAAAAATAATAGAAAGCAAAGACTGCAAGGGACAGAGAGAGCCTGGGCATCTATAGCCCCGATCAGATCCATCCTCTCCTGAGGGGGCAGGCAGCAGGGAGCGTCCAATGTCAAGTACACCCACTGGCCACAAGTAGGGATGCAGGAAGTTGGAGCTCAGGCTCCTCTTTCAGAGCTGGAAGTGGCTGAAGTTCACATGCTAGCAGTTCCCACTGAGGAATGAGAGCCATAGGGCTGCTCCATCCTGAGGAGGAGGAGGAGGGTAAAGTTCCAGAGGGTATAGGAGGGGGCGTGGCAGAGAGAAAGGACAGGGTGAGGAGCTGGGTGACCACTTGGTGGGGACTTTGTCAGAGGGTTCAAGAGATGCCTCTGAGGCCCCTCAAGGATTCAGAGGGGCAGACATATCGCTGGTATGTGCATGTGTGTGCATTGCATGTGCATGTGTGTACATGTGTGTGCGTGTGCGTGCGTGCACGGGCCCCTGTCCCACCTGCTCCCAGGAGAAGAACAGGGCTCCAATACAAACATGCAATAAAAAGGTTATACATGATGAGCAAGTGGGGTGCATCCCAGGGGCACAAGGATGATTCAACATATGCAAATTGATCAATGTGATACACCACATAAACAAAATAAAACACAAAAACCATACAATTATATCAATAGATGCAGAAAAAGCTTTTGACAAGATACATCCATTTATGATTTATGATAAAATACTTAATAAAATGGGTATAGATGGAAAATACCTTAACATAATAAAGGCTGTATATGACAAACCCTCAGCTACTATTCATGGTGAAAAACATTTTTCTGTTTTTCAACATTCAGGAACAAAGTAGGGCTGCCCCCTATCACCACTGCTTTTCAACATATTTTGGAAGTCCTAGCCAGAGCAATCTGGCAAGAGAAAGAAATAAAACACATCTGAATTAGAAATGAAGAAGTTGAATTATCACTTTTGCAGATTACATGATTCTTTATGTAGAAAACCCTAAAGAATCTACCAAAATGTGATACACTGATACAGTAAAACTGCTGGATACAAAATAAACATACAAAAATTCATTGCATTCCTATATACTAACAGTGAAATTATAGGAAAAAAGAATGAAAAAACAATTCCATTGCAGTTGCAACAAGAAGAATAAAATGCCTAGTAATAAACTTAACAAAGGATGGGAAGAACCTATACACTGAAAACTATAAGACATTTTTAAAAGAAATTGAAGAAGACCCCAAAAAATGGAAAGATATTCCGTGTTTATGAATTGGAAGAATCAACATAGCTATAATGGCTATGTTACCCAAAGCAATATACAGATTTAATACAATCGCTATCAAAATCCCAATGGTGGGTTTTTGTTTTATTTTTTTAAAGAAATAGAACAAAAAATCATTAGATTTGTATTGAACCACAAAGACCCCAAATAGCCAAAACAATCCTAAGAAAAACAAATAATGCTGAAGGTATCACACTCCCTGATTCAGCTTGTACTACAGAACAACAATCATCAAAACAGCATTGTATTGGCATAAAAATAGACACAGACCAATGTAATAGAATTGAAAACCCAGAAATAAACCAACATAAATATGGACAGATAGTTTTCAACGAAGAAGCCAAAACTTACAATGGAGAAAAGTCAGCCTCTTCAATAAACGGTGCTGGGAGAATTGGAAAACCACATGCAAAAGAATGAAACTAGACTGCTATCTGTTACCAAGTACCAAACTTAATTCTAAATGTATCAAAACCCTAAATATAAGACCTGAAACAATAAACTGCATAGAAGGAAATATAGATGTAAACTTGTGGACCTTGGTTTCAAAGAGGATTGTATGAATTTGACCTCAAAGGCAAGGGCAGTAAAAGCTAAAATAAGTGAATGGGACTATATCCAACTAAAAATCTTTGGTACAGCAAAAGAAACCATCGACAAAATACAGAGGCAACCAACCAAATGGGAAAAGATTTTTCCAAACAACGCTATGATAAGGGACAAATATCCAAAGTATATAACGAACTCATACAACTTAACAACAAAACACTGAACAATCCAATTAAAAAATGGGCAGAGGACTTCAAAGTGGACATACAGATGGCCAATAGACATATGAAAAGATACTCAACATCACTAATCATCAGAGAAATGCAAATAAAAACCACAATAAAATATCACCTCACACAGGTTAGAATGGCTATCATCAACAAGACAAATAATAGCAAGAGTTGGAGAGGCTGTGGCGAAAAATGAATTCTCATATACTGTTGGTGGTACTGCAGGTTTGTGGAGCTGCTACGGAAGGCAGTGTGGCAATTCCTTAGCCAAAAATTAAAAATAGAATTGCCATATGACCCAGCAATCCCTCTCTTGGGTATTTACCCACAAAGGCTGAAAAAAATATATCCATAAAGAGATATGTGCTCCAATGTTCATTGCAACTTTATTTATGTTGGCCAAGACATGAAAACAATCAAAGTGTCCTTCAATAGATGATTGGATAAATAATTGTGGTATATATACACAATGGAACACTATTCTGCCATAAGAAAAGTTGAAATAGTGCCATTTGAAACAACATAGATGGATCTTGAAATTGGCATAATAAGCGAAATAAGTCAGTCAAAAAAAGTCAAGAACCATATGATTTCACTGATATGTAATATATAAAACTGAACAGCAAAAGAACAATGATAACAACAAAAAGATGAAGAAACAAAACTCATAGACATAGACAATAGTTTAGTGGTTACCAGAGAGTAAGGGGGCAGGGTGGTGGTACATGAGGGTAAAAGGGATCAAATATATGGTGATGGAAAGAGAGGTGACTCTGGGTGGTGAATACAGAATGTGATATTATGTATTACAGAATTGTAATCCCTAAATCTATGTAACTTGACTAACAATTGTCACCCCAATAAACCATAATTTTTTTTTAAAAAAAGACCCAACTATGTGCTGAATACAAAAGAAACCCATTTGAATGTCAAGGCACATAAAAATGAAAATTAAAGGAATTGCTAGCACTAATTGAAAGATAGCTGGATTAGCAATATTAATTTTATAAAAATTAATTTTAGAGCAAGTAAAGATATCAGAAATAAAGCTGGGCCTCACATAATGATAAAGGGATAAATTCTCCAGGAATATTTAACAATCCTAAAGGATTTAACAATCCTGTTTTAGGCAATTGTCTAAAAACTGAGCATTAAAATAGGCAAAATTGATAGTATTGGAAGGAGAAATAGATGAATCTGTTGTTCAGTTTGGAGACTTAAACACCCCTTTATCAGTAATTGACAGATTCAGCATACAGAAAATTAACAAGAACATAGTTGAACTGAAAAGCACCATCAATAAAATGGATTTAACTGATTTATAGATTACTTCATTAAACAACAGTAAAATACACATTTTTCTGAGGCTCGAATGGAACATCCACAAAGATTGACACCATTCTGGGCCATAAAACATATCTTAACAAATTTTTAAAAATAGACATGATACAAAGTATATTCTCAGACCACGATGATATTAAACTTCCAGTCAGTAACAGAAATATATCTGGAAAATACCAAAATACTTGGAGGTTAAACACACTTCTAACTAATACATAGTTCAAAGTAGTCGGAAAAGAAATTTTAAAAATATTTTAAACTAAATGAAAGTGAAAATATGACATATCCAAATTTGTGAGATGCAGAAAAAAGAATACTTAGACAGAAATATATAGCATTAAATGCATATTTTAGGAAAGAGAAAAATATATAATATGAAAATATGATGGTTTTCTCTGTTTTTGTGCCCCTTTCTCTGATCGTGCATGTTGGAGAAGCAGGTTGAAGGAAATCTCTTTGTGTCAGTTTCTGTGGTGCTTGCTTTAGGTTAGTGAACTACAAATTGTTCCACAAAGCCCTTTTGTTCTTAAGCATTCCACTGTTGTGTTTATTTAGTGGCTATTAACAAAGAACCAGAGGTAGCTCCAGTTTCATCTTTTTATATATTAGGGTATAAGTAAGAATTTCATTTAAATAAAAAATTCCACAACCGGAAGTATTTTGGAAACCACAGTTTTACATCAGGATCCTTTCTGTAAAGGGTCAAATAGTAAATATTTTATAATCTGAAGGTCACAAACTATTACAACTACTGTCACACCTACTCCATTCTGCCATTGTGGTGTGGTAGCAGACAGAAAATACTTAAATAAATGGGTGTGGTGTGTTCCAACAAAGCTTTGTTTATGGACACCAAAATTTGGATTCACATAATTTTCAACTGTTTATAAATATGAAAATGTAAAAACCATGCTTAGCTTGGAGGCCCTCCCCAAAAAAAGGTGGGCTGGATTTGTTACAGAAATAAAATAGGGATGTTTTCTGCATTAAACAAAAATGGCTTGTCTATTAGACAAACAAGAAAAACAATCTCACAATCTCATGAAGATTTCTTCACTTCTTTTCCTAAGGTAGCTCTCAAATGACCACTTATATTAATGTTAAAATCTCCCCAAAATAGCTAATTAAATTTCATATCATCCCTTGTAAAATTGGGCCAAGTAGAGAGGGAGTCTTACACGTTAGCATTAGTGTCGGTAAACATGAAGGGATCAGGTGTTTAACCTGCAAGAGGCAAAGTTGTAGACTGAGAAGACACCATGACAACTGAACAGTCTGCAAAATGGTGCATGAGTAATTCTGTGTTCAAAACTTGACTAAAGGCCAATTATCACAATCAGGGGCCGGATAAATTCTCCTGTTTCTGGATTAATGAAACTCAGCAAAGCATTTCTCAGAGACACAAAGAAAAAACTGAACAAGAAGTCCAAATAGCGTTTTGAAATGGTGACTCTGGTGAACAGATTTCTAAGATGACTCTCAATGATCTCCCCTTAAGAGTGGGTGAAACTTTTTACCTGAATCTTACTCAATGGCCTATAGTAAAACTAAATGGATTTGGAAGATGTAAGTAAAGTCCCACATCAGTTGGTTTTGAGTTCATCAAAAAGGAGATTACTCTGGCTAGGCTTGACTTAATCAGGTGAAAGCCCTTCAAAGACCATCTGTGCCCTCTCTTAAGGGGAATTTCAGGCTAGATGAAGTAAGAAACCATGTTGGATAAGTCCATATAGCAAGGTGGTCTCTGCAGGTGGTCTCTAAGAATTTAAGGTCAACATTCAGGAAAAAAAAGACATAAGTCCTTCAACTGCAAGAAGATGAATTCTGCCAACAACCTGAAACATATTGAAAGAAATATTTCCCCAGTTGAGCCTCTGATGAGACCACAGCACTGACTGACACCTGGATTGCAGCCTGATAAAAATCTTGAAGTAGAGAACACAGCTTCAGGATTTCAGATTTATGACCTATAAAAACTGAGATAAAATAAATGAGTATTTTTTAAGCTGCTAAATTTGACATATTTTGTTATTTAGCATAAAAACTAATAGTCATGAGGCAAAATTTGTTCAAAGATCACCACTTTGAGGAGACATTCTAAATTCCTCAGCTCCTGAGACTAGCTTGAGGATGAACTTATAGGACCTAGGCATCAACTCTCCATACAGACTTTTCAACTTAGAGACAACACTCAAGATACCAGACAAATAAAAAGTGTCAGAAAGCTAGAAAACAATTTCACCAAGGAACAAAATGAATCTGATCAGATAAGCAAAACCATTACAAGGGACCTTATTTCTAGGGAAATGATATAAACTCAATGTTGAAAGGGCCAAAGGAAATGTCAGAGCCCATTTCAGCATGAACTTACCTCTCATTTAAGGTCCGGTGGCATATTGAATAGGTAGAGACACAACGGGTCTCATATGTGCGCACTATTTCTGATTTGAGGGTGCTAGTCTAAGTTAGTGAGGGTTTTAGCTGAAAGTCAGTAAATCTTATATTTTTCTCAATTTCCTTCAGTCAAAGGCAGGTAGGAACTCACCTGTAGTTGAACATTTTGGGTTTATTACTAGGTACAGCAAAGAACATGCATCATGGGGCATGGTAAGTGATCTCAGTAAGAGGCTGTTAGGAAAAGACTTACAGGGTTTGGAATTGTGTTAGAAGATTTTGGTGAGGTTTTAAGAAACAGGGCTTTTCTTTGGATTGGATGCTGTCAGGCAGAGGGACATCCATAATTTCTATGATTGGGTGTCTTAATAAATGTTATCCATAATGAAAGACAAGGGTGAGGCTAAATCTATAATTGGAAAAGAAGCATCAGCCACTCACATTAACTGGGATAGGGGAATGTTTGGTATTTTGTGACTTGGACAATGTTCATTTTTGTCTTTCCAGACATCATCATTATGAAGTGGACTCATTTTTTACTTGATTCATCATAGTCAGAGTGGCCTTATCTGTATTAGAGTTCTCTGACATTATTTATGTTCCACAGGAACATATGGCCTAGCAGAGAATACCAGACCAGCTCCAGGATACCAGGCGATGCTTTTCTGTTTCTCATAACCATACTTCCTTGTCAGCTTGACGTACCATGACTTGATTGATACTCAAGTATTTGCTCATTCCAGAATAGACCTACTTAAAATCGATACTTTAACTGTGACAGTTGAAAATAAATTAAGAAAATGTCTGTCCATTAGTCTGGTCAAAAGTAAAGGCAACAGAGGGACTTCCGGTAAGATGCCAGAGGGAACAGACGCTGTGCTGGCTGACTCCCAGGATCACGCCAAAATTGCAAATGGTTCATGCAACGTTCGGCCCCAGGGGTCCCCGAAGCACTGGATGGGTGGAGCCACTGAACGAGGAACTTGGGAAGGAGGCCACATCGGGTCTGGTGGGGGAGGTGGAGATGGGGGGTGGCGACACCCATGTGGGAGGCCCCAGCTGTGGGGAGGGGCTTCTCCGGTTGGGGGAAGGACCCTCCGGCCCCACACACCAAGCTCACCAGCCCAGAGTTCCTTTGTCGGGAAGAGGAGTTCCAAGGTAGCTGGCAGTAAATGAGTGAGGGCTCTCTTTGCCCAGCTTGGTGAGGCTGAGGGTGGCTAGAGTATCGGTGGGGTCGACATACAAGCTTGCTCACCGGTGAGCTCTTGCCTGGTTCCTGGTGGAGGGAGTAGCTGTGTGAGCCGGGCCTGGGAGCCTGCGGGATGGACTGGGCTGAGCACCTTTGGTGCAGAAGCTGGGGGTTCTTGGACTGTGTTTCCCTGGTGTGGAGCTTGTGCGCACATGGTGTGCAGGAGGGCTCTCCATTTTGTCACGGTTGGGCCCTCCCACAGAGGGTCAGGTCCGGGACCTCATTGGTCTGGTGGAATTGGCACAGAAGTGCGTGTGTGCGGGTGTGCATGCATGCGCATGCGGCCTTAGATGCCCACCCTCCCCCCAGCTTATACTGTATTGCCAGGGAAATGCTGGGCAGGTGCCCTCAGGCTCCAACAGGCTGCTCACTGAGACACAGGAGTGCGCAAGCTGCTTCAGGTCCCATTCTCCGCACTGTGATTGCAGAGTTGCCATGCTGGTGATTGGCTGTCAGCCTGCTCAGCCTGATCTGCGAGGGGCTGATTAGGACAGGCTGAGACTGGGAGTTTCCCTGGGAGACATGGGCCATGAGCTGTGTGCCTGTGTGATCCAGCCAGGGCTATTCTGGTGATCTATCTAATACATCCAAGCAATCCCAGAGTGACAGCCAGAATGAGGAAAGAAAGAAACATGTCCCAAGTAAAAGATCAGAAGAAGCCTCGAGAAATGGAACCAAATGAAACAGAGGTATCCAACCTTTCAGAGACAGAGTTCAGAACACTGATGTTTAACAACCTTAGTGAGGACATAAGGAAGGATAGAGAAATCATAAAAAGCAAACAGTTAGAACTAAAGAATACAATAACTGAAATGAAGAACACACTCAAAGGAATCACCAGTAGAGTGGATGAAGCAGAGGAGCGGATCAGCGATTTGGAAGACCGAATAGCAGAAATCACCCAGTTGGCACAACAAAAAGACCAAAGAATAAAAAACAATGAAAACAGTATAAGAGCACTATGGGACAAGATGAAACGCAACAACTGTGGAATCATAAGAATACCAGAAGGAGTAAAGAAAAAGCAAAGAGTCGAGAATTATTTGAAAAAATAATGACTGAAAACTTCCCTACCCTGGTGAAGGAAATCAACATACATGCCCAGGAAGTGCAGAGGTTTCCAAACAAGCTGGACCCAAACAGGTCCACACCAAGGCGCATCATAGTTAAAATGGCAAAGGTTAAAGACAGAGACAGAATCTTAAAAGCAGCAAGAGAAAAACAGCAGGTTACATACAAAGGAACTCCTATTAGACGAACAGCTGACTTGTCTACAGAAACTCTGCAGGCCAGAAGGGAGAGGCAGGAGATATTCAAAGTGACAGAAAATAAAGGCCTATAACCAAGATTGCTCTACCCAGCACAGCTATCACTTAAAATTGAAGGAGAAATAAAGAGCTTCTCAGAAAAGAATAAGCTTAAGGAGTTTACTACCACCAAGCCAGCATTGCAAAAAATGTTAAGAGTGCTTTTTTAAACAAAAGAAAGGGGTAAACAAGCTAACCCAGGAAGACCAGGAATACAAATAACAAAATGGCAATACAGGGCCGGCCTAGTGGCGTGGTGGTTAAGCACTGCCTTGGGAAGCCAGTGGCCCCGGTTCAGGTCTCACATGTGAGTGCCAGTGACACTGCCCTCAAAAAACAAAACAAAGCAAAATGGCAATGCATATGCACCTATCAAAAAATCATTTTAAATGTGAATGGGCTAAATGCTCCAATCAAAAGACAGAGAGTGGCGGAGTGGATAAGAAAAGAGGACACATGTATATGCTATTTACAGATGGAATAAGATATTTCATGCAAATGGAAATGAGAAAAACTGGAGGAGCAGGACTTATTTTAGACAAAATAGACTTTAAGATGAAGACTAAAATAAAAGACAAAGAAGGGCACTATAACTCTAATAAACATCTGTGTACCCAACGTAGGAGCTCCTAATTATATAAAACGGATTTTGACAGACATAAAGACAGAGATCAACAGTAACACTATCATAGTAGGGGACTTCAACACCCCATTTTCAACAATGAACAGAGCCTCCAGACAGAAAATCAACATGGAAAGGGTGAACTTAAATGACACTTTAGACCAGCTGGATTTCATCGATATTTTTAGAGCATTTCAATGCAAAACAACAGAATATACAGTCTTCTCAAGTGCAGATGGGACATTTTCCAAGATAGGCCACAAAACCAGTCTCAGTAAATTTAAGAAGACTGAAATCATATCAAGCAGATATAAAGGAAAAACTGGTGGTTGCTTCCTGGAAGGCGGTGGAGATGAGGGAGAGGGGAAGGTTTTGGACAGCGTAGGTGGGTGACTACAATGATGCCGCAGGGACATGGGGGGCAGTTCTAGGAATGTAATTGATAATGTTTTGAAGAGACTATTAAGTTAAGTGAAATAAGTCAGTCGAAGAAAGACAAATACCATATGATCTCACTTATATGTGGAATGTGAAAAACTGAATGAACGAGCAAACTTAACAGAAACAGAATCATAGATATAGAAGAAAAACTGAGAGTTGCTAGTTGGGAGGAGGGTGGGGATAAGGGAGAAAGGGAAGTGATTAAACAGCAAAAATAGACAACTACAATATTACCACAGGGATATGAAACACAATTCAGGGAATATAATTAATAATGTTGTAACTATTTTGTGGCGTGTCAGATGGTCACATGTTCTTGTTAGGGAGACCACTTCATGGATGGAGTAGAGGCTTAATCACTGCCCTGTACACCTGAAGCTGATGTTGTATAATATTGTATGCCAACTGTACTTGAATATATAGATAGTCACAGGATGTGGAGTATACTGTGGAAGGGAGTCAGTGGAATTGTAATAAATATGTATGATATGGGGGGGAGGAGTGGGGTGGTGAACTGGGGGCAGGGAGTTGTCACTTTGAGGGGTAAAAAGTATGACTATTGCATTGTGTTGTACACCTGAAACTAATTTAAGCAAATGTTTATTTCACAATAAATGGTTATAAAAAAAAAGTAAAGGCAACAGCTCGAGGTCAAGGAAGAGAACAAAATTTGATTGTCAATAATCCACTATCAAAGTTTGTCAGTAAATCACTGTTACTATTTTTCTTATTCCTTTGCCTTCTGCTTAATTAATTCATTCACACTTTCATGTAGTAATAAGCATGAGCAGCAGTTGGAATTCAACATTTTAAAATTTATTTCATTGAGTGGATGTTGAAAATATAGTTGAGCCTACTTCTGCCTTGTAATTGTTTACATACTTGAAAAAAAAAATATATATATGATAAACTAGAATCATTTTGTGTCCCAAGATGAATGCTTTATGATAATCTATGCTTTATGATAATTTATGTATAAGAATTTTATTTTGCCACAACCAAGCAAGGATAAAATCTTCATGGATATAGAAAGGTCTCATCCTCACAACCAGGATATGTGATGATTATTATAATAATTTGATTGAAAGTTCCCAAAATGTATCCCATGTTGAGGAATTTCCTTCCTTGTCTTAGGAAATACTTAATTACAAAGACAGTAAAACAGTTATGAATAAGTTATCCAATTTCTAGACTTTTTTGCTTTATCAAGATCCCTTTTGGGCCGGCCAAGTGGCACAGTGGTTAAGCGCTGGCTTGGGAATCCAGCGGCCCCGGTTCGGTCCCACATGTGAGGGCCAGTGACACTACCCTCAAAAAAAAAATCCTTTTAGGGAAGTGTTAATTATGAAAAGACTTTTAATATTTCTTTTAGCTAAGGTACTCATTTCCTTCCCTGAGAAAAATTCATAAACTTATTATTTGATTTTAAATCTTTACTGCTAAAAAAAATCAATTGAAGTTTGAATATTTAGATTGGTAGAAGGACAAAGGATTTAGTAAGCTTCAAGATGTTTAGGGTTTTTTAAAATTAATTTCAGGTGTACAACACAGTGCAATAGCTATACTTTTTACCCTCAAAGTGACAACCCCCCTCCCTCAGTTCACCACCCCACTCCTCCCCCATATCATACATCTCTATTACAATTCCTTTGATTCCCTTCCACAGTATACTCCACATCCCCTGACTATCGATATATTCAGTAACACTTGGCATACAATATTATACAACATCAGCTTCAGGTGTACAGGGCAGTGATCAAGCCTCTACTCCATCCATGATTTGGTCTCCCTAACAAGACATTTGACCATCTGACACCCCAAAAACTATTTACAACATTATTATATTCCCCGAACTGTCTTTCATATCCCTGTGACAATATTATAATTACCTATTTATGCTGTCTAATCCCTTCCCCTTCTAGTTCATCCCCACCCCCCTCCCAACTAGCAACCATCAATTTTTCCTCTATATCTCAGTCTGTTTCTGTTTAATTGGCTCATTCATTCAGTTTTTCAGATTCCACGTATAAGTGAGATCATCTGATATTTGTCTTTCTCCGACTGACTTGTTTCACTTAACATAATAGTCTCTAGGTCCATCCATATCATTGCAAATGGTACGATTTCATTCTTCTTTATAGCGGAATAATACTCCATTGTATAAATGTACCACAGTTTTTTTATCCA
The DNA here is from genome assembly GCA_033961575.1 of Aselliscus stoliczkanus. NCBI lineage: Eukaryota > Metazoa > Chordata > Mammalia > Chiroptera > Hipposideridae > Aselliscus > Aselliscus stoliczkanus. Next base: position 81,501,944 of record CM066737.1, read on the forward strand.
GTCGTCTACCGATGGGCATTTCGGTTGTTTGCAAGGCTTCGCTATTGTAAATAGCACTGCAATAAACATAGGGGTGCATATATGTTTCCGAATTAGCGTCTTGGATTCTTTTGGGTAGATACTCAAGAGAGGAATTGCTGGGTCTCAGAATAGTTCCATTTCCAGTTTTTTGAGATACCTCCACACTGATTTCCATAAAGGCTGCACCAATCTGCAGTCCCACCAACAGTGCAGCATGCTTCCTGTTTCTCCACACCCTCGCCAGCACTTGTTGTTTGTTGATTTGTTGATGATAGCCATTCTGACAGGAGTGAGGTAGTATCTCAGTGTGGTTTTTATTTGCATTTCTCTGATAATTAGTGAGGTTGAACATTTTTTCATATGCCTGTTGACCTCTTTAGAGAAATGCCTTTTCATTTTCATATACTCTGCCTATTTTTTAACTGGGTTGTTTATTTTTTCAGTGTTGAGTTTCATGAGTGTTTTATAAATTTTGGATATTAACCCCTTACCAGATATATCATTGACAAATATCTTTTCCCATTGAGTACCCTGCCTTTTTGTTTTACTGATGATTTCCTTTGCTGTGAAAAAAACTTTTAAGTTTAATGTAATCCCATATGTTCATTTTTTCTTTTATTTCCCTAGCTTCTTTTATTACCCTAGCCCGAGGGGATATATCAGTAAAAATATTACTCACGGTAATGTCTGAAAATTTACTCCCTATGTTTTCTTCTAGGAGTTTTATGGTTTCAGGCCTTACATTTAAGTCTTTAATCCATTTTGAGTTTGTTCTCATATATGGTGTAAATAGGTGGTCCATTTTCATTGTTTTGCACATGTGAGTCCAATCTTCCCCACACCATTTATTAAACGGATATCTTTAGACCAATGTAAATTCTTGCTTCCATTGTCATAGATTAAATGACCGTATATGGATTGGTTTATTCCTGAGCTCTCTATTCTGTTCCATTGGTCTATGTGTCTGTTTTTATGCCAGTACCACACTTTTTTTATTATGGTAGGCTTGTAGTATGTTTTGATGTCAGGTAGCGTGATGCCTCCCACTTTGTTCTTATTACTCAGCATTGCTGTGGCTATTCAGGGTCTTTTGTGGTTCCATATAAATATGAAGATTCTATGTTCTATTTCTGAGAAAAATGTCCTTGGTAGTTTGAATGGAATTGCATTGAATCTATATATTGCCTTTTGTAGTATTGAGATTTTAACTATATTAATTCTTCCTATCCGTGAACATGGTATGTAGTTCCATTTATTTGTATATTCTTGATTTCTCTCTTCAGTGTGTCATAATTTTGAGTACAGGTCTACTTCTGTAGTTAAATTGATTCCTAGATATTTTATTGTTTTTGAAGCAATTGTAAAAGGGATTGATTTCCTGATTTCTTCTTCTGATAGTTTATTATTGGTGTATACAAAATGCAACTGATTTCTGAATACTAATTTTGTATCCTGCTACCTTACCAAATTCATTTATCAGTTCTAGCAGTTTTTTGGTGGAGTCTTTGGGATTCTCTTTACATAGTATCATGTCATCTGCATATAATGAGAATTTTACTTTCTCCTTTCCAATTTGGATGCATTTTATTTCATTTTCTTGTCTGATTGCTGTGGCTAGAACTTCCAGAACTATGTTAAATAGAAGTGGTGAAAGTGGGCAGCCTTGACTTGTTCCTGATCTTAAGGGGAAAGCTTTCAGCCTTTCTCCATTGAATACGATGTTTGCTGTGGGCTTTCATATATGGTCTTTATTATGTTGAAGTATGATCCCATTATTCCCACTTTGCTGAGTTTTTATGATAAATGGCTGCTGGATTTTGTCAAATGCTTTTTCTACATCTTTGATATGATCATATGATTTCTATTTTTCATTTTGTTTATGTGATATATTACATTAATTGATTTCCTCATAGTGAACCCACCTTGCATACCAGGAATGAATCCCACTTGATCGTGGTGTATGATCTTTTTAATGCTGAATTCGGTTTGCTAGTAATTTGTTGAGAATTTTTGCACCTATGTTCATTAGGGATATTGGCCTGTAGTTTTCCTTTTTTGTAATATCTTTGTCTACTTTGGAGTCGGGGTGACAGTGGCTTCATAGAAAGGGTTTGGGAGCCTTCCCTTCGCCTGTGTTTTTTGGAATAGTTTGAGGAGAATAGGTATTAATTCTTTTTTTAGTGTTTTTTTAAAATTCACCTGTGAAGCCATCTGGTCCAGGACTTTTGTTTGTTGAAAATTTGTTGATTACTAATTCAATTTCTTTGGTAGTAATCTATCTGTTCAGAGTTTCTGTTTCTTTTTGGTTCAGACTTGGTAGATTGTATGCTTCTAGAAATTTATTCATTTCGTCCAGATTGTCGAATTTGTTGGCATATTTCTCGTAGTATTTTCTTAAAATTTCCTGTATTTCTGTGTTGTTTGTTGTCACTTCTCATCTTTCATTTCTGATTTTATTAATTGGGGATCTCTCTCTCTTTTTCTTGGTGAGTCTGACTAAGGGTTTGTCCATTTTGTTTATCTTTTCAGAAAACCAACTGTTTGTTTCATTGATCTTTGGTTGTTTAATTGGACTCTATTTCATTTATTTCTGCTCTGGGCTTATTATTTCCCTCCTTATGCTCCCTTTGGGCTTTTTTGCTGTTCTTTTTCCAGTTCCCTTAGGTATAAAGATAGTCTGTTGATTTGAGATTGTTCTTGCTTCTTTAGGTAGGCCTGCACTGCTATAAACTTCCCTCTTAGGACTACTTTTGCTGCTTCCCGGAGGTTTTGGGTCGTGGTGTTTTCATTTTCGTTTGTCTCGAGGTATCTTTTGATTTCCTTCTTGACCTCGTTTTTGACCCACTCGCTATTTAGTAGTATGTTACTCAGTCTTAATGTATTTGTGTGTTTTCCAGAATTCTTCATGTAATTGATTTCTAGTTTCATAGCATTGTGGTCAGAGAAGACACTTGATATGATTTCAATCTTCTTAAATTTGTTGAGACTTGTTTTGTGGCCTCACATGCGGTCTATCTTGGAAAATGTTCCATGTGCACTTGAGAAGAATGTATATTCTGTAGCTTTGGGGTGAAATGCTCTAAAAAGGTCAGTTAAATCCAGCTGATCTAAAGTATCATTTAAGGCCACTATGTCCGTGTTGAATTTCTGTCTGGAGGATCTGTCCATTGGTGACAACAGTGTCTTGAGGTCCCCTACTATGATAGTGTTATTGTTGATCTCTGTCTTTATGCCTGTCAAAATCTGTTTTATATATTTAGGAGTTCCTATGTTGGGCGCATAGATGTTTACTAGGGTTATGTCCTCCTGTTGAATCGATCCCTTTCTTATTATGTCATGCCCTTCTTTGTCTTTTATTGTAGTCTTCATTTTAAAAGTCTATTTTTTCTGAAATAATTATTGCTACTCTAGCTTTTGTCTCATTTCCATTTGCATGAAATATCTTATTCCATCCCTTTGCTTTCAGTCTGTATGTGTTTTTTTATCTGAGATGAGTCTCTTGTAGACAGCATATGCATGGATCCTGTTTTCTTATCCACTCGTCCACTCTGTGTCTTTTGATTGGAGCATTTAGCCCATTCACATTTAAAGTGATTACTGATAGGTGCATTTTATTGCCATTTTGTGATTTGTATTTCTTGTCTTCCTGGGTTAGCTTTTTTCCCCCTTTCTTCTGTTTAAAAAAGCCCTTTTAACATTTCCTGCAATGCTGGCTTGGTGGTAATGAATTCCTTAAGCTTATTCTTTTCTGAGAAGCTCTTCATCTCTCCTTCAATTTTAAGTGATAGCTGTGCTGGGTAGAGCAATCTTGGTTGTAGACCTTTATTTTGTGTCACTTTGAGTATCTCCTGCCACTCCCTTCTGGCCTGCAGAGTTTCTATAAACAAGTCAGCTGTTAGTCTAATAGGAGTTCCTTTGTATGTAACCTGCTGTCTTTCTCTTTCTGCTTTTAGAATTCTTTCTTTGTCTTTTAGGTTTGCCATTTTAATTATAATGTGTCTTGGTGTGGGCCTGTTTGGGTTCAGCTTGTTTGGACCTTGCTGCACTTTCTCGACTTGTATGTCAATTTCCTTCACCAGGGTAGGGAAGTTTTCAGTCATTTTGCCTTCCAATACATTCTCAATCCCTTGCTTCTTCTCTTCTCCTTCTGGTATTCCTATGATTGAAATGTTGTTGTGTTTCATGTTGTCCCACAGGTCTCTTAAACTATTTTCATTCTTTTTCATTCTTTTTTCTTTTTGTTGCTCCAACTGGGTGATTTCTGCCATTTTGTCTTCTAATTCACTGATCCAATCATCTGCTTCATCTATTCTACTGGTGAATCCTTCAAGTGTTTTCTTTATTTCAGTTATTGTATTCTTTAGTTCTAACTGGTTGGTTTTTTTTATCATATCCCTATGCGTCTTCAAGTCCTTGCAAAGTTCATTAAACATCCTTATCATCAGTGTTCTAAACTCTATCTCTGAAAGTTTGGATACCTCTTTAATTTAGTTCCATGTCGATAGGTGTCTTTTTATCTTTTACTTGGAACATGTTTCTTTGTTTCTTCATTCTGGCTGTCATTCTGTGAATGCTTCGATGTATTAGATAGATCATCTAGAAAGAAGAGAGAGATAAAAAGAGGTGGGGTGTGCTCTCCATCCTCTTTAATCTTCAGACCACTTGCTCAGCAATAGAGAGTCTCTGGGCTACTTAGCACCAGCTGTTGCAGGGAAGGGCTTAACACACTGGCCTCCCTCTCAGGCCAGTGAGCTTTCCACAATTAGCTGCTGTGTTCTCTGGAACTGTGCTCATTACCAAAAATTTTCACATGTAGTTGTGGGTTGTCTGCTGCTGTAAAAAACCCTCTGTGGCCTGTGCAGGTGTGGGCCAGGAACCAGTGGTTCAGGGTGCCTCAGGCAACACAGCTATAGTTGGTCAGGGCAGGTCCCCAAGGCACCACTGTACATGGTCATTGGCCTCCACCAAGTCATAGCAGCATGCACTCTGTTACAGTATTCAGCCCACACAAACTCACCAGGAAAGGCCCGTCTGGATCACACAGGAACACTGCTCCCGGCCCAACACTCTCAGGAAATCTCCCCATCTCAGCCTGTCCCAATCAGCTGCTCGCAGATCAGACTAAGCAGCCCAACAGCCAATCCCCAGCCTGGCAACTCTGCACAAACAGTGCGGAGAGTGGGGACCTAAGGCAGCTCTCGCACTCCTGCATCTCAGAGAATAGCCTGATGGAGCTGGTGCACAACTGCCCTGCATTTCCATGGCTACACAGCACAAGCAGGGCAGAGGATGGGCACCCAAGTTGGCTCCCACACTCCTGCATCTCATTGAGCAGCTTGTTGGAGCTGGAGGGTACACCCCCGGCTTTTGCCAGGCAAAGCAGCACAAGCAGGGCAGAGGGTGGGAATCCAAGATCACATGTGCATGGGTGCACGCACTCACACACTTCTGCACCAATCTCACCAGACCAACTCGGTCCCGGATCTGCCCTTCTATGTGGTGGCCCAATCCTGAATAAATTGCGCCCTCCTGTACACTACTCATGTGCAAGCTCCACACTAGGGGAACAATGGTCCCAAAACCTCCAGCTTCTGCACCAAAGGTTCTCAGTTCAGTCTGTCCCCACAGGCTCCTTGGGCCGGCTCACACAGCTAATCCCTCCACCAGGAACCGGGTGAGTGCTCACTGGTGAGTGAGCCCATGCACCTGCTCCACTTGTCCCCAGCCACCCTCCGTCTCACCGAGCCGAGCAAAGAGAGTCCTCACTAATTTCTACTGCCAGCTATCGTAGAACTCTTCTTTCTGGCAAAGCAACTCTGGGCTAGTGAGCTCAATGTGGGGCCAGAGGGTGTCTCCCCCAACTGGAGAATCCTCCCCACCACTGGGGTGCCCCTCACGGGGCTTGCCTTCACTCGTCTGTGCCCCTCCTACCAGACTTGATGTGGCCTCCTCTTTAGGTCCTTCGTTTAGAGGTTCTGTTCAACTCGTGTCCAGGGGACTTCCGAGGTTAAATGTTATATAAATTATTTGTAATTTTGATGTGATACTCGGAGACAGTTGGCACAGTGTCTGTGTATTCCACCATCTTACCAGACCACAGCCTGTAGTCAAATTATTAAGCATATTTTTTACATTTATAAAGAAACTACCATGCCTCTATGCACCAAAGGTTTCCTCTATCTTTCTAGAGGAAAGGACAAGAGATAAATGATCTGGGTTCCAGTTTGTGTTCTGTTGTAAAATGATGATAATGAGCCTTGCCTCAGAAGATTGTTGCAAGAATCAAGGGCAAGAATATATGTGAAGAAATGGCTTTGAAAAAGAGCAAAACAAAACACTGAAGTCAGCTATTGCTAGACACTTCATTGATGTTCCATAAAAATATTAGATCATTATAACCCATTAAAGGATGCACAGATTAAGTCATATAAAATAGCTATGTATCTTCATTGGTTGAAAGAGAATGTATAGATCCCAGAACAGTTGATCTGATCTTAGCAACCAGAAAATAAACAAGAATAAACAATTAAATTACAACGTGATTAACTTGCCAAAAATCAGTCTGGCTTGCAAACCTGAATCCAGTTTTATCCCAAGTGTTTTCTCTAGTTCTTTGCATTTCAGTCTAATTATATTTTAGAAACAGGAAGCCAGTAATGCTTATGCTGAGGTCATTTTTGGTTCCTTTCCGTGATCAGATCTCTTACAGCTGTGGTGTAACTTATACCAGATTCTCATGGGGGGACAAATGCTTACTGATTCAAGAAGTTACCATAGAATATGGGAGCTTCACATTGTTTTCCAGTAATTCAATCATTTATCTCATCACCCTGATGTGAATTAGGTTTGATGCACAAAATACAGAGATTTTCACATTTTTTTCAGATCTTTGAAACTCATAGAATGGACAAGAATGTTGCCACTTCATTTAAACTATATGTGAAAGTTATTTCAAGGTACTGAAATGTTATTAAAGAAAGAAGTGTGCTAACACTAAAATACTGACTATATCCCAAATCAGCCATTTCAAATATGTGGTCTATTCAGATTCAAGAACGGAAGCTTCATCCACTCACATTCTTTTATTATTTTTTTTTCAGTGTACAAAACAATACAGTGATTAGACATTTATATACCTCACAAAGAGATAACCCAAATAAGCCTATTACCCATCTCACACTGTACATAGTTATTATAATATTATTGACTATATTCCCTATGCTGAACTGTATATCTCCTTATTTTATTTGAGTTATATTTTGTATTAGTTTCAGGTATACAGTATAATATTCATATATTTATATAACTTACGTTGTGATCCCCCAATAATTCTAATACCCATCTGACAATACACGAGGTTTGATAATTAAGTTTGCAAACTTGTTGCAACAATGTTGCTAACTTTTTTTCATATCAGAGGGACTATTCATTATGAATTTGTAACAACTGGACAAACAGTTAACTAAGTTTACTATTTGGAAATGCTAAAAAGGCAGCTTGAATAAGTTAGAAGACCTGAAGTTTTCAACAAAAACTCATGGCTCCTGCATCATGAAAATTCACCAGCTCACATAGCACTGTCTATGAGGGAGTTTTTAGCCAGTAAACAAATAATTGTTTTGGAACACCTCCTTACTCACTTGATATGACCCCCAGTGACTTCTTTCTTTACCTAAAGATATAGGAAATATTGAAAGGAATACATTTTGATGACATTCAGGACATCAAGGGTAATACAATGACAGCTCTGAAGGGTGGAAAATGGGCTGACATCAGTGCATAGCTTCCCAAGGGGAGTACTTCAAAGGTGACTGTAGTGATTTTCTTCAATGAGATATGTAGCACTTTTTCTAGGATGAGTTGATGATCTTAATTGTCCTACGTTCGTACGCAGTTTCTACAATATTATTATCACTTCAAATAATTCTATCCTCTTTTCCAGAAAAGTTGAGTAATTTTATGGAAATTTTAATATATAAGCAAAATACCAGATCAAAGATCATATTGATAACACCCAGTGTTGGTGAGGATGTGGGGAATAAGCTATACTCAGACAATGTTTTGAATGGCAATTTGGAAACATTTATAAAAATTTTAAATGCATACGAGTATAATACGAGTATATCCATGTATATAATTTATAAAGTGATTCACCCATAACTCTAGTACCTACCTGACACCATACATATTTATTACAATGTTATTGACTATATTACCTATGCTGTACTTTACATCCCCATGACTATTTTGTAACTGCCAATTTGTACTACTTAATGCCTTCACCTGAAATTAATAACTGAAAGCAACAAAGGAACAAGACAAACAAATAAAGAAACAAAACCTCATAGAGACAGGCAACAGTTTAGTGGTTACTAGAGAGTAAGGGGAGAGGGAGGATAGTAGAAGAAGGTGAATGGTGTCAAATATATGGTGATGAAAGTAAAACTGACTCAGGGTGGGGAACACACAATGTGATATATAGATGGTGTATTACAGAACTGTACACTTGAAACCTATGTAATTATAGTAAACACTGTCACCAAAATAAATTTAATTTAAAAAACAAAGAAGAAAATGGATATACTCATTAACCCAACAATTCCACTTTTAGAAAATGCTCATTTAATTATTCATGAGTATAGTAATGAGAAAATACTCACCAAGATGGTTTTTCATTGTTGAAAAACTAATTCTGGGACAATTTCTGCTACCTTAAATTAGGGCTCAATGAAAATTAATTGAACTCTAAGTCAATAATACAACTGACATAGCACCAACATCTATTTGAAGTCCTTTACATCTAATAATACTGGGGTGTCAAAAAAATGTATACAAGTGGACTCTTTGGTCAACGTTGCTCAAGCAGTAATTTTGCCGTAATCAGAAGTGTCTGAACCCTGGTGTTAACCATTTTGAGCACCTCTTATAATTACAGAAGTCAAATGTGACTTGTATTCATCTTTTTTTATTGATATATATTGAGTATTACAATTTTGCTGTTACTACTTTTCTTTTTTTTTAAATTAAAGTCTATTGGGGGTGACAATGGTTAGTAACGTTACATAGGTTTGAAATGTACAATTCTGTAATATATCATCTATATATCACATTGTGTGTTCACCACCCAGAGTCAGTTCTATTTCCATCCACCATATATTTGATCCTGTTTACCCTCATCTACTAACCCCCTCCCTTCTTACCTTCTGGTAACCACTAAACTGTTGTCTGTGTCTATGAGTTTTTGCTTCTTTGTCTTGTTCATTTGCTGTTTTCAGTTTTATATACCACATATCAGTGAAAGAGTATTACAATTTTAATAGTTTCTTTTTCCATTCTTAAAATGTGTATGCATTTTTTTGGCACCCTCTCTCTATATGTACTTAGCAACTAACTGATCACGTGGAAAGCACAATTAGAAGTAGCTGCTCTTTTCTTTTATTTTATCCTGTTTCACTGATGAAGAAACAGATATCCAGAGAGTTGTAATTTGTCTGTGTGAATTCATAAGGAATTGTGTTCCTTCTTTCCCCACTTTCCACATTGTACTGTGACTGTGTAGAGTAGTCTAGAGAGTCTCTCAAATAAAATCAAATATACACAGAAAGCCAGAGACACTGAGAATGCTAATATACATATAATGACATGAAAGGTTCATTATAAACTAAGAATTTCCAAACCGTATCCAACCAAGAGCTCTTTTCTAAACTTCAAATTCATATTTCACAAATGCCTGCTGAAGAACTCTATTGAAATATCTCACACATTCTCAAATTCAATATGTCAAAAGTTGAGGGGCCGGCCGAGTGGCTCAGTTGGTTAAGAGCTCGCTCAAGAGTGCGAGCTGAGCTCTGAGCAACAGCAGTTCAATGCCCAGCCTGAGCTGAACTGCCGTTGAGTTGCCAACAGGTGGCAGGATGGCTCAGCTAAAAACAAAAAACAACAAAAAAAAGTTGAGCTTACCATCTTCTCCCCAAACTCTCTTTTCTTCCTGTGATCAATGGCACTGCCATGCAATACGGTTCCTCAAGACAGAAACTTAAACACTATTCTTGTTTATTCTCTTTGTCATCCCCAATATCCAATCATTTTTTTTGGTAATTATATCTCCAAAACATCTCTTAAGTTCATCTACTTTTCTCCATCACTACTAATACCACTCCACTTCAGGTCACCATTATTCACCCAATTCTACCTGCCTCCAGAAAGACTACAACACAAAAGACTGATCCTTTCAATTTCACCCCTGCTCTTGAACCCTCAATAGTTCCAGTTGCTTTTAGGATACATACATATTTCCTAACATGGTTTATAAGGTTCTGCACCACTTAGTCCAATATTACCTCCTCAGTTCCATCTCTTATGAATTCCCATCTCAAATTCTCATCTCCAATTATAATAGAGACCTTTTTCCAGTTCTCTGCCTTGGTTATGTGTATCTCCATGCCCCTCTGGCAGCTTGAATTTTCCCTAACACAGCAGTTAAGCTACTATTTTTCAAATATCTGTTCGCTACTGTGTGTTTACCAATAGAATATATAGTTTCATAAGATCATGAACTATATCATCCTTGATATCCCCAGCACCTGGCATGATACATAATAGACACTTGATAAATAGTTGCTAACTTAATGAATAAATTAACTTCAATGTATGGGGTCTGAACATAATATAAAGTTACTGGATTTTCAGTCCAAGTCCCAATTAATGCTTTCTTTCATCATCTCCTCAGAAAAAATAATGGATGTTCTCCCCCCGCCTTTGATTTTGATCTAACAGGCTTGGTTTGTGGGTGTAACTGTTTAAGAGTGGAAAGACTGATAAAAAAATGCATTTCATAGAAACTGTATGCTCAAAATAAACTGTTGATTTTGAGTGATCAACTGGCAAACTTACTGCAGATAAATTTAAACTGCCTCTTCCTTCCCCCTTGATTCAGGCCAGAGAACTTTTTTGCATTTCTTTCTAAATTGGTTGTGCCCGAGGAGACTCTTTCTGACTTAGATTAAGGTCCTCTGTCTCTTCTCAGGGCATCCCGTGTTTTCATCATTTTCTTGTAGCTCTAGTTCTTTCAAAGAAGCTGCTCTACTCTTTGGTCAAAATTAGGCTATAGATGTCTAAAGACAAGTAACCTTTAGAGCTGGCTGAGTGGTGTGGTGGTTAAGCGCTGGCCTGGGAAGCCAGCGGCTCCAGTTCAGTCCCACATATAAGGGCCAGTGACACTGCCCTCAAAAAAAAAAAAAAAAAGACAAGTAACCTTTGGCTCAGAAGACAGCCTTCCAACATTCAAAGAACACCTTCAGGTTATCATCCACATAAGATGAGGGAATGCATTTCCATCAGCCTTGAAAGATATGGAACTAGATTGCTCCTAAAAGTCAGTTGTGCATAGATTTTTATTTGTTTTCTCTTCAAGCATGTAACTTTACCAGGGGCTTCATAAATATTTCTTTGGCAAAGAAAGTATTACTGAAAATTATGAATACAGAGCACAAATAAGCTATTTTTACTGACTACATAACTTTGGGCATTTGAATCTGTTTATTCATATGTAAAGAAAAATAATTATCTACTTTAAAAGATTATGAAAATTAAATGAAACGATGCATGTACGTGGTACATAATAGATGCTCAATACATCATCATCATTATCATCATCCAGCCATATATGTCAGAAATCTTGGTATTGCTTTTAATGCTTCCACCTTCCTTATTCACCATACCAAAGCAAACTCCTATTCCTGTTGACATCAACTTCCAAATATATCTAGGATTCATCTCTTCTATACTTCCACTGTTTCAGTCTATGTTCAACCTCTCATCATTTCTTTATTTTGAAATAGCCTTGGAATTTTTTTGTCTCCCCTCTAATGCTGCCAAATTCATCTTCCTAAAATGCAAGCCTAATGAAGTTACTCCTCTGCTTAGTAATTTTAGTGGCTTCTCATTTGCTTCTAACTCAGACCCAAATTCTTTAAGTTGATCTTCAATTTTCTCCATATTCTTGCCCTGTCTTAACTCTCCAATTTCATCTTAGCTACCTTTCCCTCTGCCATAAATGAACTCAGTTGCCAAGCATGTTTCTGGACCTTGGTTCAAAGGATATACAGTAAGAGTTCCACATTTAATTCAGACAAAAAAGCAGGCAATCTGAACCACAGAACAGTATTTTATAAGTCACTAAATATAAATTTTCTAAAACTCAATAGACTGTGGTATAGACAAGACATTTGGGAGAATAACATTTTAAATCTGTGGGTTATGCTTGCCCCTCAATTTTGAAAGCTCCTCTCCCTGCCTATTTTCCATTTTTTCCACTCTGAGCTTATCTAAATCTTATATTTAAAGGTCAATAATTAAGAGTACTCCCACAGTGAAGCTTTCCTAAATCTTTCAGAAGAATTAATCAACCCTGAAGAACCTGGTAAATAAATTCATTGTGGGCTTCTCCAAATATGCTTTGTATTATAGTTCATATGTGTGTTGTTTCTTAAACTGTGAACTCCTTAATGGCAGGGATGATGTGAAGCCCAAACAGAAATCTAGTTTATCTGTTTGTAGAACAAATAGGAACAGCCTCTCCCCAAACACACACATCCAGGGTGTATTGATTCATATGAATGAATCAACATGCTCAAAATTCTTGTTGTTTGACTGAGAGAATTGCAAAAGTATTTATTCAGGAGGCTTGCAAAAAAAAAGATATCAGAGGGCCGGCCGAGTGGCTCAGTTGGTTAAGAGCTCGCTCAAGAGTGCGAGCTGAGCTCTGAGCAACAGCTGTTCGAAGCCAGCCCGAGCTGAGTTGCCATTGAGCTGCCAACAGGTGGCAGGATGGCTCAGCTAAAAAAAAAATGAACAAAATAAAGATATCAGAGGTCTTTAGTATTATATCAGCATTGGAAATTAGCCCTGAACAAATCCTGCATGAAGTTTGCTAATGAATTCCTAGTTCTCACACTAGATGCTATAACTTCACATGACCTTTGTTAAGCCTTGGTGATGATTCCTGTATTCATAGGCATCTGATAGCCCCAAGTAGGTAGCTTATAAGATTTGAAAGTTGGACTGAATGAAACAGTCATTCCCTCTGAAACTTGCCATCACAGAAAAATCTCTACTAACTCCAAGCAGGCCATGGAGACTCAGCTTGAGAATATAATAGGGTTCCTGAGTCACTGTGGCTTTTCATTTTGGACTAGGAACATTCCATTTATTTCTCCTGTTGGGCACTAGTTATAAACTGGGCTACTAGTCTCAGAGGCCAGGCTGAGAACAATAGAGGCTGAAGATTTAGCAATGATGTGTCACTATGAATAAGTAGCCGGGAAATGGAGAATCAGTTCACTGGAATATAGAGAAAAAATTCATAGGATTTTTGCCTATTTAAATCTAAGAAGATCATCTCCCAAAGCTAAGTTTTTGGGTGCTTTCCAAAGTATAAATAAAGCTCAGGCCAATGTGGGGAATTTGTTATCAGGGTCTCCAGACAGAAGTGCCTGCTTAATAAAAGTCAGGTGCTGGGCTAGGCAGAGTGGAATCATTTCTCCAGGTGGGTCAAAGCCAAATGGCCAATAAAAACCTAACATAAATAAGGAGAGGTCAGAAGGAGTTCATGAAACTGCTATTGAGAGCTTAGGTACACTGGAGAAGGGATTTCAAGGCATGGAGTTGCAGGGTCATCACTGAACACAAGTTTATGAGCTGTACTTTGCTTTCATTCTCAAGTTTCTGTTTTAACTTTCTTCAAAAAGTAAGGAATGAGGTCTGTTCCTTCAGGATGCCCTCTTTAACTAAATAATGTTGCCCCCTTATCCTAGACACCAGCATGGATTGGGCTTTGGTAGGCCTTATATAGTGAGAGGTATTGGTTTCTTTAAAACAGCCTTTGTGTTTCAGACACCAATTTTTCAGCCCTTCTTTTAGAGAGTTTTATGATATCTGCTGAGAGAAAATTTTCTCCTTTTTAAAAAATTTTTTATTAAATTTATTGGCATGACACTGATTAGTAAAATTATATAGCTTTCAAGTGTACAATTCCATAAAACCTCAGCTATATATTGCATTGTGTGTTTACCACCCAAAGTCAATTCTCCGTCTATCACCATATATTTGACACCCCTTACCTTATTCTAAGAACCCCCTCTGCCCTTACCCCCTGGTAACCACTAAACTATTGTGTGTGTCTATGAGTTTTTGCTTGTTTGTCTTGTTTGTTGCTTTCAGTTTTATACCCCACATATCAATGGAATCATATGGTTCTCGACTTTTTCTGTCTGACTTATTTCACTTAGAATGATATTCTTAAGATCTATCCATGTTGTTGCAAATGGCAGTATTTCATCTTTTCTTATGGCAGAGTAGTATTCCATTTTATATATGTATACATACATGCCTAAAAAGTATTCCATTCAGTTAATCTATGACAATGGAAGCAAGAATTTACACTGGGGTAAAGATAGTCTATTTAATAAATGGTGCTGGGAAAATTGGACTGACACATGCAAAAAAAGTGAAACTGTACCACCTCCTTACACCATATACAAGAACAAATGCAAAATGGATTAAAGACTTAAAAGTAAGACCTGATACCATAAAACTCCTAGAAAAAAACATAGGGAGTAAATTTGCAGACATTACCCTGAGCAATATTTTTGCTGATACATCCCCGCAGGCAAGGGAAGTAAAAGAAAAAATCAACATAAGGGATTATATCAAACTTAAAAGTTTTTTCACAAAAAAGGAAACCATCAACAAAACAGAAAGGAAGCCTTCTGAATGGGAGAATATATTTGTCAACGATATAACTGATAAGGGGTTAATAGCCAACATTTATAAAACACTCATGCAACTCTACACCAAAAAAAAACCAAAGGGACCCTGCTGCACTGCTGCACTGTTGGTTGGATTGCAGATTGGTGCAGCCTCTATGGAAGTCAGTTGTTTCCATGTCTTTGCCACCATGAATAATACTACAATGAACATAGTAGTACATTCATCTTTTTTTTTTGAAGGGAGTGTCACTGGCCCTCATATGTGGGACCCGAACCGGGGCCGCTGACATCCCAAGCCAGCGCTTAACCAATGCGCCACTCAGTCGGCCCTACATTTATCTTTATAGATGAATGTTTTCAGATATTTTGGGTCTGATTTAAATCTCCCTAGTAGCTAGTGAAACTAAGCATGTTTTCACATACTTGTTAGTCATTTATATGTCTTCTTTTCTTTTTTAGTTTCAGGTGTGCAAAACAACATAGTGATCAGACATTTATATAACTCACAAAGTGTTAACCCCAACAAGCCTACTACCCACCCGACACTGTACATAGTTATTAGAACATTATTGACTATATTCCAAATGCTGCACTATACATATCCGTGACTAACTTTTTAAAATTATAGTTGATAGTCAATATTACTTTACATTAGTTCAGGTACACAGGGTAGTCGTCAGATATTTATATAATTTATGAAGTGACCCCCCCCAATAAGTCTACTACCAATCTGAAACTATATGTAGTTTTTGCAATGTTATTTCCCCTACACCTCATACTGGACTGTACACCTTTGTGACTCCCCTGTAACTAACAATGTGGAACTCTTAACCCCTTTATATTTCTCTCCTAAACCCCAACACCTCTACCAACTTGTAACCATCAGTTTGTTCTCTATATCTATGGATCTGTTTCTGTTTTGTTTGTTTGTTTTGCTTTATAGATACCACATATAAATGACATTATATGCTATTTGTCTTTCTCAGTCTGAGTTATTTCACTAAATATTACACACTCTAGGTCCATCCATGTTGTCGCAAATGGTAGCATTTCATTCTTTTTTATGGCAGAGTAATATTCCATTGTATATATGTACCACCTCTTCTAAATCCAATCATCTATTGATGGGCATTTTCATTGTTTCCATATCTTGGTTGTTGTAAATAACACTGCAGTAACATATGGGTGCATATATTCTTTCAAAATGTTTTGGATTTCTTTGGATAAATTCTACCCAGAAGAGGAATTGCTGGGTAATAAGGGAGTTCTATTTTTCCTTTTTTTTGAGGAATCTCCATACTGTTTTACGATTTTCAATCCCACCAATTTTCAATCCCACCAACAGTGCACAATTGTCCCCTTTTCTCCACATCCACACCAACACTTGCTGTTTGTTGATTTATTGATTATAGCCATTCTGATCAGAGTGAGGAGGTATCTCATTGTGGGTTTTATTTGCATTTCTCTTATGATTAGTGATGTTGACCATCTTTTCACATGTATATTCGCCCTGTTTGTCCTCTTTGAAGAAATGTCTGTTCAGTTCCTGTTTATTGTTGTTTTTTCATTTTGAGTTGTATGAATTTTTTATAAATTTTGGATATTAACCCCTTATCAGATGTATCATGGGTGAATATCTTCTCCCATTCAGTAGGTTGACTTCCTGATTTGTTGATGATTTTCTTTGCTGTGCAATAAATTTTTGTTTGATGGAGTCCTATTTGTTTATGTTTTCTTTTGTTTCCCTTGCTGAGGAGATATATCACAAGAATATCACTGGGCCGGCCGAGTGGCCTGGTGATTAAGCGCTGGCTTGGGAAGCCAGCAGCCCCAGTTCAGGTCCCACATATGAGGGCCAGCAACAATGCCCTAAAAATAAAGAAAAGAAAAGAAAAATATTACTAAGAGCAATGTCAGAGAGTTTACTGTCTATAATTTTCTTCTAGAAGTTTTATGGTTTTGGATCTCACATTTAAGTCTTCAATCCATTTTGAGTTTATTCTTTTATATGGTGTAAGAATGTGCTCCAGTTTCATTTCATTGCATGCCCAGTTTTCCCAGCACCATTTATTGACTAGACTGGCTTTACCCCAATGCATATTCTTCCTTTCTTTGTCATAGATTAAATGACCATATAGGCATGGGTTTATTTCTGGGCTTTTTATTCTGTTCCATTGATCTATGTGTTTGTTTTTATGCTAGTACTGTGCTGTCTTGATTACTATGGCTTTGTAGTATAATTTGATATCAGGTAGTGTGATACCTCCAGCTTTGTTCTTCTTTTTTTTAAGATCTCCATGGCTATTTGTGGTCTCTTATGGTTCCATATAAATTTTAGGATTATTTTTTTCCAGTTCTGTGAATAATGCCAATAGTATTTTTATAGGAATTGCATTGAATCTCTAGATAGGTTTGGGTAGTTGGACATTGTAATTATATTGATTCTTCATATCCATGAGCATGGTATATGCTTTTATTTGTTTGCATTTTTTGTAATTTCTCTCATCAGTATCTTATCACTTTCTGAGTATAGTTCTTTTACTTCTTTGGTTAAATTTATTCCTAGGTATTTTATTTTTTGATGCAATTATAATTGGAATTGTTCTTTTTTATTTTCCTTTCTAATTGTTTCTTATTTGTGTATAAAAATGCAACCAATTTCTGAATATTAATTTTGTATCCTGGTATTTACTAAACTCATTTACCAGTTTTAATAGTTTTTGGTGGAATCTTTGGAGCTCTCTATATATATAGTATCATGTCATTTGCAAACAATGACAGTTTTACCTTTTCCATTCCAATTTTGGTGCTTTTTATTTTTTTTCTTGTGTGACAGCTGTGGCTAGGACTTCCAGTACTATGTTGAATAAAAGTGGTATAAGTGTATATCCTTGTCTTGTTCCTGATCTTAAGAGGAATGTTTCAGCTTTTCCCCAAATGTTTTTCTTCATCTATTGATATGATCATATGATTTTTATTTTTCATTTTGTTTATGTGGTGTATCATGTTAATTGATCTGCAGATACTGAGCCAAACTTTTATGCCAAGAATAAATCCCATTTGATCATGGTATATGATCTTTTTTAATGTATTGTTAAGTTCAGTTTGCTAATATTTTGTTGAGGAATTTGCATCTATGTTCATTAGAGCTATTGGCTTACAATTTTCTTTTTGTAATGTCTTTGTCTGGCTTTGGAATCAGGGTAATGATTCCAGTAATGATGGCCTAATCAAGTGTGCTTGGGAGTCTTCCCTTCACTTGAATTTTTTTGAATAATTTTAGAAGAAAAGTTGTTCGTTCTTCTTTGAATGTTTGGTAAAGTTCACGTGTGAAGCCATCTGGTCCAGGATTTTTGTTTGTTGGGAACTGGTTGATTCCTGATTCAATTTCATTGATAATATTTGGTCAGTTCATATTTTCTGTTTCTTCTTGATTCAGCCTTGGAAGTTTGTATGCTTCTAGGAATTTATCCATTTCTTCCAGATTGTCCAATTTGCATATAATTGCTGCCGGTATTTTCTTTCTTTCTTTAATTCTGTGGCGTCAGTTGTCACTTCTCCTATTTCATTTCTGATTTTATTTATTTGGGCCCTCTCTCTATTTTCTCTTGATGAGTCTGGTTGAAGGTATATCAATTTTGTTAATCTTTCCAGAGAACTAGCTCTTTGTTTAATTAATCTTCTGTATTGTTATTTTTAGCCTCTATTGCATTTATTTCAATGATGATGTTTCTTATTTCCTTTATTCTACTTACTTTTGGCTTTGTTTGCTTTTCTTTTCCAGTTCCCTTATGTGTAAAATTTGATTGTTTATTTGAGATTTTTCTTGTTTCTTGAGGTAGACCTGCATTGCTATGAACTTCCCTCTGAGGAATGCTTTCACTGTGTCCCATTAGATTTTGAGTCAGTGTGTTTTCATTTTCATTTGTCCAATGTATCTTTTCATTTCTTTCTTGAACTCATTGTTATTCCATTCTTTGTTTAGTTGCATGTTATTTAGCCTCCATGTTTGTTATTATTACCTGTTTCTAGTTTCATTCCACTGTGGTCAGAAAAAACATTTGATATAATTTCAATCTTCTTAAATTTATTGAGACTTGTTTTGTGGCTTAACGTGGTCTCTCTTGGAATATGTTACATGTGCATGGAAAAGGAAGTATGTTCTGCTGCTTGGGGATGAATGATTCAAAAGTATCAAATAAATCCATCTGGTCTAGTATGTCTTTTAAGACTGCTGTTTCCTTGTTGATTTTGTCAGGAAGACCTTTCCATTGGCGTGAATGAGGTGTTAAAGTCCCTTTCTATAATTGTGTTACTATTCATTCTTGCCTTTATGTCAGTCAATATTTGCTTTAAATACTTAATTAAAGCTCCTATGTTGGTTGCATCAAAGTTTACTAGTGTTATGCCCCCTTGTTGGATTGAACCCTTTATCATTATATAATGTCCTTTGTCTCTGACTATAATCCTCATTCTAAAGTCTATTTTGTCTGGTATAAGTCTTACTATGCCAGATTTTTTTTTCATTTCCTTTTGGGCTAAATCTCTTTATTCATCTTTTTACTTTCAGTCTATGTGAGTCTTTCTATCTCATGTGGGCCTCTTGTAGACAGCATATGTATGGGTCTTGTTTATTTGTTTGTTTGTTTTGTTTGTGTGTTTGTTTATCCATTCAGCTACACTATGTCTTTTGGTTGGAGCATTAAACCCATTTATTCATATTATTGATATTTTGGTTTATTTGTTTCCCTCTTTTTTTTTCCTCTTTAAAGCAGTCCTTTTTTTTAAGATTTTATTTGGGAATTGGGGGGAGGGGAACAGCATTGGGGAATCAGGGAAGGGGAACAGACAAGTTGCTGTCCTTTTGTTCTTCAGTCTAGTTGCGGAGGATGTTGCTTCACTGGCCCATGTTGGTATCGTCATTGCTCTCTTCCCGGATGAGGCAGATCGGTCGCCAGCCTCTGGATGTCACTCACTGCGGCTATTGGCAGCGCACGCTGGCTGCTGGCCGCTCACACTGGCTGCTGGCCACTCACTCTAGCCTATGGCAGCCCACTGCAGCAGGGGCTGCAGCCTACACCGTTGCCTGGGCTCACACATCCCAGCTCCAGGTGGAGCTGTTGTTAGCTGTAGAGGGCAGTGTCACTGGCCCTTATACGTGGGATCCGAATTGGGGCCTCTGGCATCCCAAAACCAGCTCTTAACCAATGTGTCACTCGGTTGGCCCTTAAAGCAGTCCTTTAACATTTCTTCTAACACTGGCTCGGTGGTCATGAATTCCTTTAGCTTTTTCTTGTTTGGGAAACTGCTTATCTTTCCTTTGGTTCTAAATGATAGCTTTGCTGGGAAGAGTAATCTTGGTTGCAAGTCTAAACTTTTTATCACTTTGAATATTTCATGCCAATCTTTTCTGGCCGGCAAAGTTTCTGTTGAAAAAGTAGCTGACAGTCTTTTGTGAGCTCCCTTGTAAGTAACTAGTTGTCTTTCTCTCACTGCTTTTAGGATTATCTCTTTGTCTTTATCCTTTGACAGTTTAATTATAATGTGTATTGGTGTGAGCCTGTTTGGGTTTATCTTGTTTGGGACTCTCTGTACTTCATAAGCTTGTGTATCTATTTCTTTTGCCAGGTTGGGAAAGTTTTCAGTCATTATTTCTTCAAATATGTTCTCAATGTGTGGGTCACTCTGTTCTCCTTCTGGTACTCCTATGATGTGTCTGTTGTTTCAATTGATATTGTCTCTGATGTCACATAAACTATCTTTTTAAAATTCTTTGTTGTTGTTGTTGTGATTGAATGTTTTCTCCTACCTTGTGTTCTAAATAGCTGATTTGATCCTCTGCTTCATCTAATTTGTTGTTGATTCTTTCTAGTGTATTCTTTATTTCAGTTACTGAGTTATTTATTCCTACCTGATTTTTTTTTGATTTCTATTTCTTTCTTTATGCTTACTATCTTTTTGTTGAAGTTCTCACTAAGTTCCATAAGCAATCATATAACAAGTGTTTTAAGTTCTATCTCTGATAGGTTGCTTTCCTCCATTTCATTTAGTTCTTTTTCTGGAGTTTGCTCTTGTTCTTCTATTTGGGACATGTTTCTTTGTTTCCTTATTCTGGCTGACTCTCTGTGTTTGCTTCTTTGAAGTAGATCTCCTATGTCTCTCAGTCTTTTCCAGGTGGACTTATATAGTAGTTGTCCTCTGTGGTCCAGTAGTACAGTATGTCCATGCATGTCTTGCAGGATTGTCCCTCATTTTTATGTTTTTTTCAGAGAAGTGTCTGTTCTTGTCCTCTGCCTGTTTTTATTGGACTGTTTGTTTCTTTTATTGCTGCATTGTATAAATACTTTATTATTTTGGATATTAGGCCCTTATCAGAGGTGTTGTTTGCAAACATATTTTCCCATTTGGTTGGTTGCCTCTTTGTGTTGTTGATGGTTTCTTTTGTTGTGCAAAAGCTATTTAGTTTGATATAGTCCCACTCATTTACTTTTGCTTTTACTTCCATTGCCTTTGAGGTCAAATTCATAAAATACACTGTGAACCAAAGATCTATAAGTTTAGTGCCTAATTTTCTTCTATGTATTTTATCATTTCAAGTCTAATATTCAAGTCTTTAATCCATTTTGAGTTAATTAAGTTAATTATGGTGTATGGTGACAGATAGCAGTACAGATTCATTCTTTTGCATGTGACTTGCCCATTTTCCCAGCACCATATACTGATGAGGCTTCCTTTTCTCCACTGTATGTCTTTGGCTCATTTGTTACAAATAATCAGCTCATATATGTGTGTTTATTTCTGGGTTTTCAATTTTGTTTCATTGTTCTGTGCATCTGCTTTTCTGACAGTACCATGCTGTTTATGGTACTTTGATTATGGTCACTTTGTAGTACAAATTGAAATCAAGGAGTGTGATACCTCTAGAGTTGTTCTTTTTTCTTTTTTTTTTTTTAGTTGAGCCATCCTGCCACCTGTTGGCAGCTCAGCTCAGGCTGGGCATCAAACTGCTCTTGCTCAGAACCTAGCTCGCACTCTTGAGTGATCTCTTAACTAACTGAGCCACTCGGGCGGCCCGAGTTGCTCTTTTTTCTTAAAATTGCTTTGGCTACTTGGGCTCCTTTGTGATTCCATATAAATCTAGCGATTTTTAATTTTTTGGTTTTATTTCTTGAAAAAAATGTTATTGTGTCTTGATAGGGATTGCATTAACTATATATATATATATATATTGCTTTGGGTAATACGGTCATTTTAACTATGTTGGTTCCTCCAATTCATGAACATGGAATATCTTTCCATCTATTCGTTTTCAGTGTATCAGTTCTTCACATCTTTTGTTAAGTTTATTCCTAGGTATTTTATTCTGTTTCTTGCAATTGCAAAACGAATTGTTTGGGGGTTTTTTGTTTGTTTTTTTTGTAATTTATTTTCTTGCAATTTCATTGTTAGTATATAAAAATGCAATGGAGTTTGTACATTGACATTGTCTCCTGAAACTTCACTGTGTTTGTTTATTGTTTCTAATAGTGTTTGGGTGGAGTCTAGGGTTTGTTTGTTTTTTATAAAGAATCATGTCATCTGCAAAAAGTGAGAATTTGACTTCACTGTCAATTTGGATGCATGCAGATGAAAAAGGACTACTCTATACATGAAACATTCTTTTACATGAACTTAATGGTAACCACACCCAGACAAAAAAATTCCACAACTGAGACATGTAACATTAAAAAAAAAGGAACAGAAAAAAATCAGAACACCACCAAAATAAATAACAGACAGAAACACAATGGCAAAGAAACAATGGAGACACTGAGCTACCAAAAAACAAAAGATAAAATAGCTATAAGAAATCCTCATATATCAAGAATCACCATAGGCCCGACCGAGTGTCATGGTGGTTAAACGCTGGCTTGGGAATCCAGTGGCCCCGGTTCAGGTCCCACATATGAGAGCCAGTGACACTGCCCTCAAAAAAAAAAAACATCTTAGCTGCAGGGACAAATATAGACTCAAAGAGAAAGGGTGGAAAAAAATTTCTCTTTTTTTTTTTCATCTTTTTTTAAAATTAGTTTCAGGTGTACAACACAATGCAATAGTTACACTATTTACCCCCCAAAGTGACAACCCCCTGCCCCAGTTCACCACCCCACTCCTCCCCCTGATATCATACATATCCATTACAATTCCTTTGACTCCCTTGCACAGTATACTCCACATCCCATGACTATCTATATATTCAGTTACAGTTGGCATACACTATTATACAAAATCAGCTTCAGGTGTACAGTGCAGTGATCAAGCCTCTACTCCATCCATGAAGTGGTCTCCCTAACAAGACATTTGACCATCTGACATGCCACAAAATTTTTACATTATTATATTCCCCGAACTGTGTTTCATATCCCTGTGGCAATATTGTAGTTGTCCATTTATGCTGTCTAATCATTTCCCCTTCCCCCTTATCCCCACCCCCCTCCCAACTAGCAACCCTCATTTTTTCATCTATATCTATGAGTCTGTTTACTTTGCTCGTTCATTCAGTTTTTCAGATTCCACATATAAGTGAGATCATATGGTACTAGTCTTTCTCCGATTGACTTATTTCACTTAATATAATAATCTCTTCACAACATTATCAATTACATTCCCAGAACTGCCCCCATATCCCTGCAGTAACATTGTAGTCACCCACCTACGCTGTCCAAAACCTTACCCATCTCCCTCATCCCCACTCCTTCCCAGCCAGCAACCATCAGTTTTTCCTTTATATCTGCTTGATATGACTTCAAATTTACTGAGACATGTTTTGTGGCCTAACGTGCTCTATCTTGGAAAATGTCCCATGTGTACTTGAGAAGAATGTATATTCTGTTTTTTTCAGGGTGAAATGCTCTAAAAATATTAACGAAGTCCTGCTGGTCTAAAGTGTCATTTAAGGCCCTTCTTTCTGTGTTGATTTTCTGTCTAAAGGGTCTGTCCATTGGTGACAATGGGGTGTTGAAGTCCCCTACTATGATAGTGTAACTGTTGATCTCTGTCTTTATGTCTGTCAAAATCTGTTATATGTAATTAGGAGTTCCTATGTTGGGTGCATAGATGTTTATTAGAGTAATAGTGCCCTTCTTTGTCTTTTATTGTAGTCATTTAAAGTCTATTTTGTCCAAAATAAGTATTGTTACTCCAGCTTTGTTTTCCTCATTTCCATTTGCAGGAAATGTCTTATTCCATCTGTAAACAGCATATACATGTGTCCTATTTTCTTGTCCACTCAGCCACTCTCTGTCTTTTGATTGTAGCATTTAGCCCATTCACATTTAAAATGATTATTAATAGGTGCATATGTATTGCCATTTTGTTATCTGTATTCCTGTTCTTCCTGGGTTAGCTTGTTTACCCCTTTCTTTTGTTTAAAAAAGCCCTTTTAACATTTCTTATAATGCTGGCTTGGTGGTAATAAACTCCTTAAGCTTATTCTTTTCTGAGAAGCTCTTTATTTCTCCTTCAATTTTAAGTGATAGCCATGCTAGGTAGAGCAATCTTGGTTGTAGGCCTTTACTTTGTGTCACTTTGAATATCTCCTGCCACTCCCTTCTGGCCTGCAGAGTTTCTGTAGACAAGTCAGCTGTTAGTCTAATAGGAGTTCCTTTGTAAGGGACCTTCTGTCTTTCTCTTGGTGCTTTTAGGATTCTGTCTCTGTCTTTAACCTTTGCCATTTTAACTATGATGTGTCTTGGTATGGACCTGTTTGGGTTCAGTTTGTTTGGAATCCACTACACTTCCTGGGCATGTATGTTGATTTCCTTCACCAGGATAAGGAAGTTTTCAGACATTAGTTTTTCAAATACATTCTCGACCCCTTGCTTCTTCTCTTCTCCTTCTGGTATTCCTATGAAGCAATAGTTGTCATGTTTCATTTTGTCCCATAGGGCTCTTAAACTATTTTCCTTATTTTTTATTATTTGGTCTTTTTGTTGTGCCAACTGGGTGATTTCTGCTGTTTTGTCTTCCAAATCGCTGATCCACTCCTCTGCTTCATCTACTCTACTGGTGATTCCTTCGAGTGTGTTCTTCATTTCAGTTATTGTATTCTTTAGTTCTATCTGGTTGTTTTTTATGATTTCTGTATCCTTCTTTATGTCCTCACTAAGTTTGTTAAACATTGTTGTCATCAGGGTTCTAAACTCTGTCTCTGAAAGGTTGGATCCCTCTGTTTCGTTTATTTCCATTTTTAGATGTTTCTTCTCATCTTTTACTTGTGACATGTTTCTTTGTTTCCCCATTCTGGCTGTTGCTCTGGGATTGCTTTGATGTATTAGATAGATCACCAGGAGAGCCCTGGCTGGATCACACAGGCACACTGCTCACAGCCCAACACTCCCAGTAAAACTCTCAGTCTCAGCCTGTCCCAATCAGCCACTCGCAGATCAGGCCGAGCAGCCGGACAACCAATCACCAGCCTGACAACTCGTCAAGCTCAGTGCAGAGAGTGGGGACCCGAGGCGGCTTGTGCACTCCTGCATCTCGGTGAGCAGCCTTTTGGATCCAGAGCATGCCCACCAGGCGTTTCCCTGGCAATGCAGCACAAGCTGTACAGAGAGTGGGGATCTGAGCTGCCACCGCTCAAGCCTGGGTCTCAGTGAGCAGCCTGTTGGAGCCAGAGGGCACGTGCCCAGCGTTATCCTGGCAACGCAGTATAAGCCAGGTGTAGGGTGGGGATCCAAGGCCGCATGTGTGCATGCGCTCACGCAGGCACACACGCACTTCTGCACCAATTCCACCACACCAATGAGGTCCCAGACCTGACCCTCTGTGGGAGGGCCCAACCCTGTGAAAATGGCGCCCTCCTTTACACTACTTGTTTGCAGGCTCCACACCAGGGGAACAACTGTCCCAAAACCTCCAGCCTTCACACCTAAGGTGCCCAGTTCAGTCTGTCCCTGCAGGCTCCCGGGTCCGGCCCACACAGCCACTCCCTCCACCCAGAACCAGGCAAGTGCTCACCGGCGAGCAAGCCCATGCACTGGCCCCACTGATTCTCCAGTTGCTCCTAGCCTCATCGAGCTGAGCAAAGAGAGTCCTCACCAATTTACTGCCAGCTATCTTGGAAGTCTTTCTCCTGGCAAAGGAATTCTGGGCTGGCAAGCTGAGTATGGGGCCGGAGGGTCCCTCCTCCAACTGGAGAGGCCTCCCCACAGCTGGGGCCTCCCTCACAGTGTTCGCCCTTTCGTTGTGTTTTAAATATTTGTTTTACACATTTTCTACTTTAAAAAACCTAAAAATTATTTCTAAAGTTTTCATTGACAGAGTTGCTAAATATCACACTCCTTTTCTATGTTCTTCATTTGCTGGGCTAAAGAAAGTGTTCATTATAACATCAAGATTCTATGGAGGTGACGTCAGCATTATGGCAGAGTGAGAAGACAACTTTGTTTTTCCCTTTATATTTACAACAAGTCAGACAACTGTAACTCAACAAGGAATCCCCTGATCAACACATGAACATGCCTGAAAGATCTATGTATTGGAGCATCTGAAAGTTGGCATACTGGAATGAGTAGGGGAAGCAGGATGAGAGAAGGAAAGGGTCAGAGGCTATAGATACAATTCACTGCCCACCACAGCTCCAGCCTGTGTGGAAGCAGTGGAGAAATATAGCTGCAACCCTCACACTACGGCATAGAATGTAAGAGGAGAAGCAGTATTCTCCCAAGAAAAGGCATTTTCCTTCCTCTTCCATCATGGCAGACCCCAGTGGAGGTAGCTGGAAAACCTTAAGAAACACAGGTACATCAAAAGCTATTGCTGGCAGAGGGACAGAGCTGTGAGATCATGACCTTGTTTCACTTGCTCCACTCATCCCAGCAGAACACAGTAAAAAAAAAAGCTGAGAAGTCCTTATCAACACAGCAGTGCCTACAGCCATTGCTGGCCAAGGGGCAGGACCTTGAAATCATCCACACACACACACACACACACACACACACACACACACACTGGCAGACCCCGATACAGGCAGTGGAGATGTCTCCAAATGCACAACAGCACCAGAAACTATTAGTAAAATGGAGAGAACTCTGAGAGCTAGCAAAACCAGTTCTCCACCATCCAACACATTTCCCCACCACAATATTTGTTCCCCATGACTGATGTGAGCCAGTCACACAAGGGAAATCCCAGAGGGTTTGCAGCATTTTCCTTCACCAAATTGAGGCAACTACACCACGATCACAGAGGAGCAAATAATGCATGTAAGGGAAAACAAAAACTTGTGCTATAACACCATCTATTGGAAAACAGACGAAAGTACCCTACCTATTAACCTCTTGAATTGTTCAGAGAAAAATATCTAAATAAGAAAAGAGCTCATTGCATTAAATGCTCAGGCAGAGAAACAATTCATCAAATAGCATGAATCACGAAGGTAACATGGGAGTACAGAAAGAAAATGAAAAGTCTCCAGAAACCAAACTTAAAGTCATGGAAGACTGCAATTTAAATGACAGTGAAATTAAGATTACAGTTATAAAGAAGCTGAATGAGATACAAAATAACTCAGAAAGGCAGTTCAATTGCTTAGGAATAAAATTCCTGAACAAAAGGAGTACTTTACTAAAGAGATTCAAACTATGAAAAACCACAAAACAGAAATTGTGGAGCTGAAGAACCTAATAAATGAGAAGAGGGATGCATTAGAAAGAATTGGAAATACAGCAGATGAGAGAATTAGTGACTGAAGATAGCAATGTAGAAATGACCAAAGAGGAAGAAGTGAGAGAGCTAGAAGTTAAAAAAATAAAATAAAAGAACTATATGAGAAATTTCTGACTCCATTAGAAAGAGCCACATAAGGATAATGAGTATAAGAGAAGCAGAAGAGAGAGAGAAGGGAAAAGAGGATCTACTTGAAGAAATAAGTGATGAGAACATTCCAACCCTATGGAGAAACTGCACTTAAGAATAGAAGAAACAAAGAGAACCATAATTATATCAATGCAAAAAGTCCTTCTCCAAGACATATTTTGTTTAGACTGTCAAAAATTAATGACAAAGAAATAATTCTCAAGGTAGCAAGGGGAAAAAAGTCTGTCACCTACAAAGGAAACCTCACTAGATTATTATCAGATATTTTCGTAGAAACATTACAAGCCAGGAGAGAGTGGAAGGAAGTACTCAAAACACTGAAAAAGCAGAAGCATCAGCCAAGGATAATATATCCAGCAGTTATTCTTGAGATATAAAAGAGAAATAAAGGCACAAGACAAAGGAATGCTGAGAGAATTTACCACCACAAGTCCTGCATGACAAGAAATATTGAAAAATATTTGGGTTGACGTTACAGAAATGGAGGCATGAGGTAAGCCTCTTGAATTTACAACAAATTGAACAGTTATAATTCCACAAAGAACTATCTGCTGAGCAGACAGGCATAACTAAGAGGCCCACAACTGAAATCATTTAAAGGTGGGAAAATTGGACGAGTGGGGTAGGAGGGAGTGGAAAGTGTGGAGACGAGGGCTCTACAGGACTGCAGGACAGAAGAAGAATGAGCTTGGAGCCATGAGCTTCCTGCATTCTGGAGCTACAGAAATCATGGGAGAGTGGAGAATATGGACTACTAGCACTCTCCTTATGGCCCACAGTCCCGACTCAGGGATCAACATATAACACAGCTGAACCCCAGCTTCACAGCAGAGATCGCGGCACAAAGACTGAGGGAAGAAGGCTGAAAATGGTGGGTGATGTCCTCACTGCCAAGCAGAGGATGGAAAGCATAGTAACGGAACCTAGCTGACCCCTCCCTACCCTCCCAGAGCTCACCACACCCTCATCTGCCCAGTGTAGAAGTGGAATAGTAGCAGTCGGATGAAAAAGCAGAATGTTTGCAATTCTGAGAATTAATCTATCAGCCATAGACTCATGGACTAACTACTTCCAGTGAAGGGGAGAGAGCTTTGAGTGCAGGATTGGCTATGCCGGTATTTGCTGACATTACTCAAAGCTACCTCACACAACTCAGCCTGCTCCTTCCCCCACCTATCTGGGAAGATACCTGCAGGGGTAAACAGAGCTGCTGAAACACTGGTCCTGAATCTGGTGCAGGAAGAGCTTTGGAACTTCAGAAGCTCTCCACATTCCCCCACGGAGCAGGCGCCCTGAGACCCAGGCAAACTGCTCACAGAGGAGAAGCCCATCTTCCAGAAAATCTCCCCATTGTCTGAGAAGTCAGAACAGTGCAGAGAAAATGTACCACTACAGTGTGAGAGAGAATAAAAGGCTGCAGTTGGAGAGAAAATAAAGCATTCTACCAACACCTACTGGAAAACAAAAGGAAGACATTTTCCTATCAACCAGTTGCAGAACCCACTCCTGTAGATATCTAAGAAGAGAAATAATAATTCATTAATTGTCATGAATAATCAAGGTAGCAAGGTAGCTGAAAAAAAAAAAGCCTCCAGAAACTGAAATTAAAGACATGGAAATATGTGACTTAAATGACAGAGAATTCAAGATTGCACTTCTGAAAAAAATCAGCAAGATGCAAGAAAACACAGACAGGCAATTTAATGAACTTGGAAAAATTATCAAAGAACAAAATGAACATTTTACAAAAGAGATTGAAATTTTTAAAAAGAACCAAATAGAATTTCTGGAGGTTAAGAACTCAGTGATAGGAAGGAAGAATGAAATAGCCAGCTCAGGTAATAGAGCTGACCAGATGGAGTAAACAATCAGTGACATCAAAGATAGAAATCTGGAAGTGACACAGATGGAGGAAAAGAGAGATTTGAGAGTTAAAAGAAATGAAAGCACTCTACAAGAACTTTCTGACTCCATCAGAAAGAGCAATGTAATAATAATGGGCATACCAGAAGGAGAAGAAAGAGAGAAGGAACCAGAGAGTATATTCAAACAAATAGTCTATGAGAACTTCCCAAACTTGTGGAATTGCTGAATTGTTCCTAGAACCCAAGCAGCAAATAAAACACCTAATTACCTCAATCCCAACAGGTCTTCTTCAAGGCACATTGTATTGAAGCTGTCAAAAATTAATGTCAAGGAAAGAATCCTCAAGACTGCCATGGAAAAGAAGACGGTAACCTGCAAAGGGAAGCCCATTAGATTATTGTCAGATTTTTCAATAGAAATTCTGAAAGCCAGGAGGGAGTGCAATCAAATATTCAAACTATTGAAAGAGAGAAATTATGAGCCAAGAATAACAGATCCAGGAAAGATATCCTTTAGATGTGAGGAGGAAGGAAGACCTTTCCAGACATATAGAAACAGGGATTTTTCTAACACATGACGTGCACTACAAGAAATACTCAAAGAGGCTATTTGACCTGAAACAAAAAAGCAAAAGAATACAAAACCATGAATAGTATTACAAACAGAGAGACAAGCAGGAAATGGCAACCCCTACACCAAATAACACACTACACACTTAAACATAATATACAGGGTAAAGAAGTAGACAAAAAAAAACACTTAAAAAGAAAAGAAAAAGACAACTTGCTACTGCAGTGCAGAAATCAACTCACAGCATAAATAGGGATACTTTATGACTACAAAAATATAAAAGGGGAGAGAGTAAGGGTCTGAACTAATACAAGGGAATGGAGAAAGGAAGCATGCTGAAGAAAAGAGAATACAATAAACATGAAACTTTCTTTTACATAATATTAATGGTAACCACTCAAAAAAAGATCCAGAACTGAAATATATAACATAAAAAAAGAAGAAACAGAGGGGAAAATCACAGAATACCACCACACTGAAATAATAGAGAGTAACCAAAAGGCAAATATACAATGGAGACACCATACTACCAGAAAACCAAAGACAGAATGGTAGGAAATACTCATATATCAATAATGACCATTAATGTAAATGGACCGAACTCACCAATAGAAGGGCACAGAGTAGCAGATTGGATTAAAAAAAACTGAACCCAACCATATGCAGCCTCCAAGAGACACATCTCACCTACAAGGACAACTATAGACTCAAAGTGAAAGGGTGGAAATTAACACTCCAAGCAAATGGTATTCAGAGAAAAGCAGGTGTACCTATGCTGATATAAGATGAAACAGACTTCATGATAAAAGAAAGTAACAAGAGACAAAAATGGACATTTCATAATGATAAAGCAGACTATCCAACAAGAAGTTGTAACAGTCATCAATATTTATGCTCCCAATCAGGGAGCACCTAAATATAAAAAGCAACTTCTAACAGAGCTAAAGGGAGAAATTGATCAGAACACAATTATAGTAGGAAACTAAATATATCATTGATAGCTATGGATAGATCATCCAAACATAAAATCAATAAAGAGGGCCGGCCGAGTGGCACGGTGGTTAAGCGCTGGCTTGGGAAGCCAGCGGCCCTGGTTTGGTCCCACATATGAGGGCCAGTGACACTGCCCTCAAAAAAAAGAAGAAAAAAAAGAAAAAAAAAATCAATAAAGAAATATCAGCCCTAAATGACACATTAGACGAAATGGACATAATTGACATTTATAGAACATTTCATCCTAGAGCATCAGACTATACATTATTTTTTAGGGTACATGGAACATTCTGAAGGATAGGCCATATGTTGGGACATAACACTAGCCTGAGCAAAATTTAAGAGTTTGAAATCATAGCAAGCAAATTCTCTCATCACAAGGCTTTGAAATTGGATATAAACTGCAAAAAGAAAAACAAACAAACAAAAAAAGCAGAGAAAATCACAAACATGTGTAGATTAAACAACATACTTTTAAAGAAAAACTGGGTCAAAAAACTAAGTGAGGAGAACAAAGCATATATAGAAACAAATGAGAATGAAAATACATCCTACCAAAATTTTTGGGATGCGGAGAAATCAGTTTTAAGAGGGAAAATTATATAATTACTGGCCTATCTCAAGAAAGAAGAAAAATCCCACATAAACAACCTCACATTGCACCTTAAAGAACTATAAAAAGGACAACAAATGAAACCCAAAGTCAGCAGAAGGAGGGAAATAATAAAAATCAGAGCAGAACTACATGAAATAGATAACAAAAAGACAATAGAAAAAAATTCATGCAACAAAGAGCCAGTTTTTTCAAAGGACTAATAACACTGACAAACTCTTGGCTAGACTCACTAAGATAAAAAGAGAAAAAACACAAATAAACAAATTCAGAAATGAAAGAAGGGAAGTTACCATGGATACCACAGAAATACACACGATTATCCAAAAATATGATGAAGGGCTATAAGCCACCAAATTCAATAAACTAGAAGAAATGGACATGTTCTTAAAAACATGTAGCCTTCCTAGGCTGAATCATGAAGAATTAGAAAATCTAAATAGACCTATCAACAGTAAGAAAATTGAATCTGTAATCCAAAACCTTCCCAAAAGCAAAAGTCTGGAACCAGATGGCTTCACTAGTGAATTCTACCAAACATTCAAACAGGATCTAATACCTGTCTTACTCAAACTCTTCCAAAAAAATTGAAGAGGAGACAATACTCCCTAACTCATTTTATGAGACCAACATTATGCTGATACCAAAACCTGGTGAAGATAACACACAAAAAAGAAAAGTACAGACCTATATCTCCGATTAATACAGGCACAAAAATTATAAACTAAATTCTAGTAAATTGAATGCAACAATGCATTAAAAAATTATACATCACAAAAAAGTGGCATTCATCCCAGGGGCACAAAGATGGCTCAGCATATCAGATTGATCAATGTGATACACCACATAAACAAAATAAAGGACAAAAATCATCTGAGCGTATCAGTAGATGCAGAGAAAGCATGTGACAAGATACAACATCCTTTTATGATTAAAACATTTAATAAAATGGGTATAGAAAGAAAATACCTTAACATAATAGAGGCCATATAGAGTCTAATATAATTAATGATGAAAAACTGAAAGCCCTTTGTTCTACATTCAGTAACAAGACAGGGCTGTCCCCTATCACCTCTGCTTTTCAATATATTATTGGAAGTCCTAGCCACAACAATAAGGCAAGCGAAAGGAAAACAAGGCATTCAAATAGGAAATGAAGAAATTAAATTTTCACTTTTTGCAGGTGAAATGATTCTTTATATAGAAAACCCTAAAGACTCTATGAAAATACTACTATAAACAATAAATTAATACAGTAAAATTGCCGGCTACAAAGTCAATGTAAAAAAGTCTATTGCAAGGGCCGGCCAAGTGGCACGGTGGTTAAGCGTTGGCTTGGGAAGCCAGCATCTCCAGTTCGGTCCCACATATGAGGGCCAGTGACACTGCCCTCAAAAAAAAAAAAAAGTCTATTGCATTCCTATATACTAACAATGAAACCTCAGAAAAAGCAATTTAAAAAATGCCTTTTTGCAACTGCAACAAAAAGAATAAAATAACTAAGAATCAACTTAATCAAGGATGTGAAATATCTATACACTGAAACCTATAAGACTTTATTTTTTTAGAGGGCAGTGTTACTGGCCCTCATATGTGGGATCCAAACCGGGGTCACTGGTGTCCCAAGCCAGCTCTGAACCACCGTGCCACTCGGCCGGCCCAAGAAATTTTTAAAGAAATTGAAAAAAGACACAACAATGGATTGGAAGAATCAGCACAGTTAAAATGGCCATATTACCCAAAGCAATATACAGGTTTAATGCAATCCCAAACAGATAGTTTTCAACAAAGAAGCTAAAAACATACAATGGAGAAGAGACAGCCTCTTCAATAAATGGTGTTGGAAGAATTGGAAACCCATGTGCAAAAGAATGAAACTAGACTGCTATCTGTCATAATGTACCAAAATTAACTCAAAATGGATCAAAGACCTAAACATAAGATCTGAAATAATAAACTGCATAGAAAAAAACATAGGTGCTAAACTTATGGACCTTGGGTTCAAAGGGGATTTTATGAATTTTACCTCAAAAGCAAGGGAAGTAAAAGCTAAATAAATGGTACTATAGCAAACTGAAAAGCTTCTGCACAGCAAAAGAAACCATCGACAAAATAAAGAGGCAACCAACCGAATGGGAGAAGGTTTTTGAGAACAATGCCTCAATATCCAATAATATCCAAAATATATAAGGAACTCATACAACTCAATAACAAAAAAACAAACAATCCAATTTGAAAACGGGCAGAGGACCTGAATAGACATTTCTTCAAAGAGGACATAGAAGGCCAATAGAAATCTGAAAAAATGCTCAACATCACTAATAATCAAAAAATGCAAATAAAAACCACAATGACATATCACCTCATGCCAGTCAGAATGGCTATCATCAACAAGACAAATAATATAAAGTGTTGGAGAGGCTGTGGAGAAAAAGAAACTCTGGTACACTGTTGGTGGAAATGCAGATTTTTGCAGCTGTTATGGAAGGCAGTGTGGAGATTCCTCCAAAAATTAAAAATAGAATTACCATATGACCCAGCAATCCCTTTCTTGGGTATCTACCAAAAAAAATCTGAACACACTTATTCATAAAGATGTATGTGCTCTGATGTTCATTGCAGCTTCATTTACAGTGGCTAAGATATGGAAATACCCAAAGAGTCCTTCCATAGATGATTGAATAATGAATTTGTGGTATATATACATAATTTAATACTATTCTGTCATAAAAAGAGATGAAATACTGCCATTTGTGACAACATGGATGGATCTTGAGATCATAATGATAATTTTAAAAAGTTAGAGAAGTTGAGAACCATACAATTTCTCTGATATGTGGGATATAAAACTGAAAACAACAACGGAACAAGACAAACAAACGAAGAAACAAAACTCAGACAAATAGAATTGTTTAGTGGTCACCAGAGTGTAAGGGGGGGTGGAGGATGGTAGATGAGGGTAAAGGGAATCAAATATATGGTTATGGAAGGAGAATTGACTCTGAGTAGTGAACACACAATGTGATATATTGATGATTTATTACAGAATTGTACACCTTAAACCTTTGTAATTTTACTAACACTTTGCACCCCTGTAAGGTTTAATTTTAAAAAAGGAATTAAAAAAACAGAAGTGTTGGGCCGGCTGAGTGACGCGGTGGTTGGGCGCTGGCTTGGGAGGCCAGCGGCCTCAGTTTGGGTCCCACCTATGAGGGCCAGTGACACTGCCCTCAAAAAAAAAAAAGAAAAAAAGAAAAGTGTTCTTCTACCATAAACCAAAAGACAAAGAAGTAAACTAAACAGAAGCAGGAAATTACAACTCTATTTCAGAACAGGCTATTAAATAATTATAACATAAATGTTAAAGGGAGGAAAGTGCATTAAAATAACTATAACCAGTGCAATTTGGTAATGAATGCACAACATAAAAAGATAATTTGTGAAAACAAATCACAATAAAGGAGGAAGAAAAGGACTGAACATGTGCAGGTGAATAAAGAAAAGAGGCAACCAGAAGAAAAAGGGCTATTGTATGTATGAGACATTTTACACAAACCTAATGGTAACCACAAAACTAAACAAAGCAAAACAAACAAACCAAAAATCTGAGCTTAGACGTCAAACATAAAGAAAGAGGAAATGGAGAAAAAAATATATAGAAAAACAAGAAACTTAAATATCAGACAGAATCACAACGGGAAAGAAACAATGGAGATACAAAGCAACCAGAATACAAAAGATAAAATGGTTGTAATAAATCATCATCTATCAATAATCACCCTAAATGTAAATAGAATAAAATCACCAATAGAAAGGAACAGACTAATGTATTGGAATAACAAAAAACAAGACCCAACTATATGTTGCCCACAGGAGGCTCATCTCAGCTCCAAAGACAAACACAGATACTCAGCATGAAGGAGTGGAAGGTGATATTCCAAGCAAATGGCATCCAAAGAATAGTAGGTGTAGCATTACTTATATAATATAAACACCCAACCTGGAAACACCAAAATATATAAAGAAATTACTGACACTCCTAAATGGAGAAACTCCAAATAGAATTATAGGAAAGGGTCTGAATAATCCACTTACAGCAATGGATAAATATTCCAGACCGAAAGTCAATAAGGGTAGATCGGCCTTAAATGACACATTCAGCAATATGGACTTAATTGATATTTATAGAACTGTCTTTTCCAAAATGACAGAATACACATACTTCTCAAGTGCACATGGAATATTCTCAAGGATATACCATATGTTGGGGCACAAAATTACTCAAAATAAATTTAAGAAGATTTAAATCATATCAAGCATTTATTCTGATCATAACAGTATTAAACTGGAAATTAACTACAAGAAAAAAGTGGAAAAAGCAGAAATAAGTGGAGATTAAACAAGAGACAAACCAAAATCAATACATAGCATACCAAAATTTGGGGGATGCAACAAAAGTGGTATTAAGAGGGAAATTTATAGCATTACAGGCCTACCTCAAGAAACAAGAAAAATCCCAAATAAACAATTTAACATTACAGGGGCAGCCGAGTGGCGCACTGGTTAAGAGCTGGCTTGGGATGCCAGCAGCCTCAATTCGGATCCCAAA
This sequence comes from Aselliscus stoliczkanus, assembly GCA_033961575.1. Taxonomy (NCBI): domain Eukaryota; kingdom Metazoa; phylum Chordata; class Mammalia; order Chiroptera; family Hipposideridae; genus Aselliscus; species Aselliscus stoliczkanus. The sequence goes on from CM066737.1 coordinate 81,538,245, forward strand.
TATGAGGGCCAGTGACACTGCACAATACAGCTAAGATGGTGAACAACAGCTCCACCTGGACCTGGGTTGTGCGAGCCCCAGCGACGGTGTAGGCTGCATCCCCTGCTGCAGTGGGCTGCCATAAGCTACAATGAGTGGCCGGCAGCCAGCGTGAGCTGCCAATAGCTGCTGTGAGCGGTCATCCATAGGCCAGCAACCAAGCGCAATGACAATACCAGCATAGGCCAGTGAAGCAACATCCTGCACAACAAGACTGAAGAACAAAAGGACAGCAACTTGTCTGTTTCCCTTCCCTGATTCCCCAATGCTGTTCCCCTTCCCCAATTCCCCAATAAAATCTTAAAAAAACCCCACAATTTAACAATACACCTTAAAGAACTACTAAAAGACAAAAATGAAACCCAGAGTCTGTAGAGGGAAAAAAATTGTAACTATATGAGTGGAAATAAATGAAATAGAGACTAAAGACAATAGAAATAATTAATACAACTGAGAGAAGTTTCTTTGAAAAGATAATAAAAATTGACAAATCTCTAGCTAGACTCGCTATGGAGAAAAGATTCAAATAAATGAAATATGAAATGAAAGATAATAAGTTCCACAAAAATACAAAAGATAATAAACAAATGCTATGAATGACTATACACTACAAAATTCATTAACCTAGAAAAAATGGACAAATCCTGCCTTAGAAGTATCAACACTTCTAGACTGAATCATGAAGAACTGGAAAACCAAAATAGACCAATCCTTGTAAGGAAATTGAAACTAATTGAAAATCTCCCAGAAAAACAAAAGTCTAGAACCAGATGGCTTCACTGATAAATTCTAACAAACATTCAAAGAAGACTTAATACCAATCCTTCTCTAATTGTCTCAAAAATAATTGAAGAGGGAATACTTCCTAACTCATTTTACGAGGCCAATAGACCCTCATACTAAAACCAGGTAAGGACAACACACAATTACAGACCAATATCTCTGATTAAAATGAATGCAAAAATACTAAACAAAAAACTAGCAAATCGAATACAACAATACATTAAAATGATTATACACGATTATTAAGTGGGGCTCAGACCAGGGATGCAAGGATGGATCAACTTCCACAATTCAATCATTGTGATATACCACATTAATAAAATAAATTATACAGATCGTGATCATCTTTATAGATGCAGCTCAAACATTTGACACGATACAAAATCAATTTATGATTAAAAAAAACTCAATAAAATGGGTATAGAAGGAAAATACTGCAAAATAATAAAGGCCATGTATGACAAACTCTCAGATAAAGTCATAGTCAATGGTGAAAAACTGAAAACTTTTCCTCTAAGACCAAGAACAAGACGTGGATGCCCACTCTCACCACTGTTATTCAATATAGTACTAGAAATTCTAGCCACAGCAATAAGACAATAAAAAAGAAATAAAAGGTATCCAAATTGGGAATGGAAAAGTATAACTGTCACTACAAAGTTACAGTAATCAAAACAGTATGTTATTGGCCAGAAATGAAACACAGACCAACAGAACAGAACTAAGAGCCCAGAAGTAAACCCATACATATGTGGGCAACTATTTTTCAGACAAAAAAGCCAAAAGCATACAATGCAGAAAGGAAAGTTTCTTCAATAAACAGTGTTGGGAAAACTAGAAAACCACATGTAAATGATTGAAACTAGATTGCAACCTGACATCATGAACAAAAATTATCTTAAAATGGATTAAGGACTTGAATATTAGACCTGAAACAATAAAATACATAGAAGAAAAGATGGACACTAATCTTATGGATGTTGGTCTCAGAAGGGTTTTTGTGAACTTGACCTCAAAGGCAAGGAAATTAAAAGCAAAAACAAACAATTGGAACTATATCAAACTAAAAACTGCAAAGCAAAAGAAAACATCAACAATTAAAAATGCAACCAACAGAATGGGAAGATATTTGAAAATAATACCTCTGATAAGGGGCTAATACACAAAATATATATATAAAGAACTCATACAACTCAAAAACAACAAGAGAATTCAATTAAAAATTGGGCAGAGGACCTAAATAAAAAGTTTTCCAAGGAAGATATACAGATGGCCAACAGATATATGAAAAGATGCTCAACATCAATAGTTATATGGGAAATGGAAAGCAAAACCTTAATGGGTTTCCACCTCACACCTGTTGTAATGGCTATTATTAAAAAGTCAAGAAATAACAAGTGTTGGTAAGGTTGTGGAGTAAAGGGGACCCTCATACACTGTTGGTGAGAATATAAATTGGAGAAGTCACTGTGAAAACAATATAGACAGTTCTCAAAAAATTAAATATAGAGCTACCATATGACTCAGCAATCCCTCTTCTGGGTATCTACCCCCAAAATTTGAAAACACGTATTCATAAAGATATATGCACCCTTATGTTCATTGCAGCATTATTTACAGTGGCCATGACATGGAAACAACTAAAGTGTCCTCTGATGGATAATTGGATAAAGTAATGTGGTACATATATAAAATGGAATGCTACTCATCCATAAAAAGGATAAAATATTTCCATTTGCAAAAACATGAATGGATCTTGAGAGTATTACACTATGAAACAAGTCAGATAGAAACTTTGCTAACAATTGTCTCCCCAACAAACAAAGAAATGTGGTACATATATACAATGGAATACTACTCATCCATAAAAAGGATAAAATATTTCCATTTGCAAAAACATGAATGGATCTTGAGAGTATTACACTATGAAACAAGTCAGATAGAAACTTTGCTAACAATTGTCGCCCCAACAAACTTTAATTTAAAAAAATAAAAAGAAATAAATACGGAATAAATAACTGGAAAAAAAAGGGCAAGAACCATATGATTTCACCCACGTGTAAGATATAAAACAAAAAGCAACAAACAAACAAAGAAAACAAAAATTCATAGTTACACACAACAGAATGATGGTTACCAGAGGGGAAGGAGGGTGAAGAGGTTAAAGGGGATCACATATGTAGTGATGGAAGACCACTGGACTGTGGGTGGTGAGCAAACAGAGTTTTCAGATGTCATACCATAAATTTGTACACCTAAAATTTATAATTTTATTTATCAGCTACCCCCATAAATTTAAATTTTAAAAATCCTATACAATTATTTTTCTTCCACTAGGATTGATTTATATGAGTAGAGTGTCACTGAACATATTTATCACCAAAATGAGGATTGGGTCTGGCATTCTAGCATAGAGAAATGGTGAGTTGACCCTATTTATGAGGGTAAAAAGTAATGACCCATGTATTCAGGGAGGTATAAATTATCAGTTGACACTTTCTTTAGAAATATGATAGAGAAACCTGTGCTGGTAGAGAAGGGTACATAAAATTGTGAAAGAAATGTGCTTGATAAACTTAAAGGAAAGGAAAAGAGTAAAAGAGACAGAAATGAGTTTTTAAAAATAAATAAATAGGGCCAGCTGAGTGGCTCAGTTGGTTAAGAGCTCGCTCAAGAGTGCGAGCTGAGCTCTGACCAAAAGCAGTTCGATGCCCAGCCCGAGCTGAGCTGCCAACAGGTAGCAGGATGGCTCAGCTAAATAAATAAATAAATAAATAAATAAATAAATAAATAAATAAATAAATAAATAAATAAAAAGAGAATGAGATAGTAATAAAGAAGTGAAAGTTTAAAGGATACAATGGATAAATCTCCCTACCTGTGCTTGGCTTAGCTTTGTGATTGGTTGGTGCCCGTTGTTTTCCGGGTAACAGGGATGGATGGGTTAGGCCTACCTAGAAATCGGAATACCAGAGTGAGTGTCACTGTACCATAAATCTTTTATCATCATGGGCAGCCGATCAGGGCTGTCACTTTGATAGTGGAAAGTACCACACAATAGCCTTAGCTATATCTAGGAAATGAGTATTATACCTAATGCCCATAGAAAATTCTGGAGGGTTCTCTATTGCCAGATGCCATCCTGGAGACCAAATTGCCATAAAACATAGCAGAGAAACTTCTGACCCTGACTCCATTATACAAGTAGCTTTCAGTTTTAATACTTTCACTTTTACCAAGATATAGTTGACATAGAGCACTATATAAGTTTAAAGTGTACAGCATAATGACCTGATTGACATATATTTGAAATGATTACAATAATTTTAGTTAACATCCATCATCTCATAGAGATACAAAGTAATGTTTTTTATTGTGATCAGGACGTTTAGGACTTACTTTCAACAACTTCGAAATATAATATAGAGTAGTGTTTAGTTATCATGTTGTACATTATATCCCCAGAACTTAGCTTTTTTATAACTGGAAATTTGTAGTTTATTACTATCTTCATCCACTTCCCCACCCCCACCACCATCTCTGGTAGCCAAATATCTGATTTCTTTTCCTATGAGTTTGGTGGGTTTATTTTTTTTGTTAGTTTTGTTTTCATTCTTTTCGATTCCATATACGAGTATAAGTGAGAACATTTGGTATTTGAATTTGTCTGGCTTATTTTATTAGCATAATGCCCTCAAGGTCCATCCAGGTTGGCACAAATGGCAGGAAGTCCTTTATTATGGCTGCATAGCATTTCATTGTGTATATTACCACATTTTCTTTACCCATACATCTATTGATGGACACTTAAGTTGTTTTCATGTCTTGGCTATTGTAAATAATACTGCAGTGAACTTTGACATAGAGTGAACATATGTTATGTTTTTCCTTGAGATATATACCCAGAAGTGGAATCGCTGGATCATATGGTAATTCTACTTATAATTTTTTGAGGAAATTCCATGCTGTTTTCCATAGGGACTGAACCAATTTATAATTACAATAGTGCACAGATGTTCCTTTATCTCCATGGTCTCGCCAACACTTGTCATCTCTTGTCTTTTTTTTTTTAAGGGCAGTGTCACTGGCCCTCATATGTGGGACCCGAACCGGAGCCCCTGGCTTCCCAAGCCAGCACTTAACCACCGCGCCACTCGGCCGGCCCAATCTCTTGTCTTTTTGATGATAGACATTTTAACAGGCATGAGGTGATATCCTCATTGTGGCTTTGATTTTCATTTCTCTAATGATTAGAGATGTTGAGCAGCTTTTCATGAACTTGTTGGCCATTTGTATAGCTTCTTTGGAAAAATGTCTATTCAGGTTCTTTCCCTACTTTCTAATTGGGTTACTTGATTTTTTTACTATTGAGTTATGAGTTCACCACATATTTTCAATATTAACCCCTTATCAAATACACGACTTCAATTATTTTCTCTCATTCCATAGGTTGTCTTTTCATTTTGTTGCCTTTTCTTTTGCTGTTTAGAAACTTTTTAGTTTTATGTTGTCCCATATTTCTTTTTTATTTTCTTGCTTTTGCTTTAGGCACTAATATCCAAAAAATCTTTGCCAAGATTCATGTCAAAGAACTATTCCCCTATGTTTTCTTCTAAGAGATCTCTGGTTTCAGATATTACATTTAAGTCTTTAACCCATTTCAAGTTAATTTGTGTGAGTGGTATAAATTACGGGCCTACTTTCTTTATTTTACATATAAATATTCCATTTTCCCAGCACCATTTATTGAGACTGTCTTTTCTCTACTGAATATTCTTGGGTTCCTTGTCCAGTATTAGTTAATCCTATATGTATGGGTTTATTTGGGGGCTCTTGATTCTCTTCCATTAATCAATGTGTCTGTTTTCATGTCAGCACCATAATGTTTGGATTACTATAGCTTTATAATATAGCTTGAGATATGGGCGTGTAATGCCTCCCACTTTTTTTCTTCTTTTTCAGTATTGCTTCAGTGATTCAGGGTCTTTTTGGAATCTACGTAATTTTTAGGATTAATTTACTATTTCTGTAAAGTATGCCATTGGAGGAAAATTTGATAACTTGCTCTTCATCATATGTCATCAGCTTGGCACAAATCAACTTATAAAAATGCTCAAAAATGCCATTGGAAACTTGATAGGGATTGCAGGGAATGTGCAAATTGCTTTGGGTTGTATGGAATTTTTTTTTTTTGAGGGCAGTGTCACTGGCCCTCACAATTGGGACCCAAACCGGGGCCACTGGCTTCCCAAGCCAGAGCTTAACCACCGTGACACTTGGCCAGCCCTATATGGCCATTTTGACAATATCAATTTTTCCAGTCCATGAACACAAAATACATTTCCATTTATTTGTGTCTTTTTAAATTTCTTTCACCAATGTTTTGTAGTTAACAGTGCAGAGGTCTTTCACCTATTTGGTTAAATTTATTTCTAAGTATTTTATTGTGAGTTATTGTAAATAGGATTGTTATCTTTATTTGTTTTTAAGACAATTTGTTAGTGTATAGAAATGCTACTGAGTTTTGTATATTAATATTGTACCCTGTTACCGTACTGAATTTGTTGATTAGACCAAACAGTTTTTGGTGGAGATTTTAAGATTATCTATGTATATAAAATTAGGTCATCTGCAAAGAGACTATTTTATTTCTTCCTTTCCAATTCTGATACTATTTATTTATTTATTTATTTATTTATTTATTTATTTGATTGCTCTGGCCAGGTTAGCCAGTAATATGTTGAATAGGAGAGTTGTCTTGAGAGTTTTTATCATTAATGAATGTTGAAATTTCTCAAGTACTTCTCGTACATCTATTGAGATAATCATAAGATTTTTAAAAAATTCATTTGATTAATGTCATGTATCACATTAATTGATTTGCATATGTAGAATCATTCTTCCATTTCTGAGGTAAATCCCACTTGATCATGGCAAATGATTCTTTTAAGGTACTGCTGAATTGGGTTTGCTAACATTTTATTGAGAACATTTGCATCTGTATTTATTGGCCTGTAGTTTTCTTTCTTTCTTTCTTTCTTTTGCTCTTTTCTGGGTTTGGCATCAGGGTAATGTTGGTCTTGCAAACTGAAATTGGCAGTTTTCCCTTCTCTTTGATTTTTTGGAAGAGTGTGAGAAAAATTAGTATTAATTCTTCTTTAAATTTTTGGTGGAAGTCACCAATGAAGCCATCTTGGTCCTGGGCTTTTCTTCAATAGAAGATTTTTGATTATTGATTCTATTTCCTTACTTGAAATTTCTCTATTTATATTTTCTATTTCTTTTTGATTCAGCCTTTGTAGGTGGTATGTCTTCAAGAATTTTTTCAAAATTTCTTTTAGGTTGTTCAGTTTGGGGGCATGTAGTTGTTCATAGTAGCCTCTTATGATCCTTTGTACTTCTGTGATGTCAGTTGTAATGTTTCCTCTTTCATTTATAGTTTTGTTCATTTGGGTCTTCTTTTCTTTCCCCCTTGATTAGTCTAGCTAAATATTTGCCAATTTTTAAAAATCTTTTCAAAGAAACAATTTTTATATTTTGAAGTATATTCTATTTTTCCTGTTCTCTACTCCACTATTTCTGTTCTAATCTTTATTTCCAAAGTCTGCCAACTTTGGGCTTACTATGTTCTTCTTTTTCTATTAATACTTCCACAAGGTGTAGTGTTAAGTTTTTACTTGGCATCTTTTTGCTTCTTTTTTTTTTTAAGATTTTATTGAGGAATTGGGGGAGGGGAACAGTGTTGGGGATTCGGGGAAGGGGAACAGACAAGTTGCTGTCTTTTTGTTCTTCAGTCTGGTTGTGGAGGACGTTGCTTCACTGGCCCATGTTGGTATCATCATTGCACTCTTCCCGGATGAGGCAGATCAGTCGCCAGCCTCTGGATGTCATTCACCACGGTTATTGGCAGCTCACGCTGGCTGCTGGCTGCTCACGCTGGTTGCCGGCCACTCACTGTAGCCTATGGCAGCCCACTGCAGCAGGGGCTGCAGCCTACACCATTGCCGGAGCTCACACATCCCAGTTCCAGGTGGAGCTGTTATTAGCTGTAGAGGACAGTGTCACTGGCCCTCATATGTGGAATCTGAACTGGGGCCACTAGCATCCCAAAACCAGCTCTTAACCAATGTGCCACTCGGCCAGCCCGGTTTACATGTAATTCTTGATGGGTAAAGACTTATTATTTCCATTTTGTTAATTGTTTTTTGACTATTTTGTGGATCATCCTTGCTTCTTATTCTGCTCTCTTTTTTGTGTGATTTGATGACTTTTAGTATCAGTATGCTTTGACTCTTTATCATGTTCTTTTGTGTAATTACTACAGTTTTTCATTTGTGATTTCTATGAGGCTTACATAAAATATTTTAAAATTGTAACAATATTTCAAACTGATAACACCTTAATTTCAATAACATTCCTGAACTTTACACTTTTTCTTCTCCTTTTTACTGATCTCAGAGTCATCTCTCATATTTTAAGTTATTGATGTTGCAGTTTATATATTTTATATGATGTATACAATAACCAATTATTGTAGTTATGGTTATTTTTAATACATTTTAACTACATTTAAACATTGAAACTATAACTACATTTAATACATTTAAACTATAGCAGTAAGTGAATTACACATCATCACTTTCATATCACAATATCTAACTTTAATTATGTATTTACCACTACCAGTGAGTTTTATGCTACCTTCATATGCTTTTATGATATTAATTAAAATTTTTTAACTTCCTTTTAGATTTCCCTTTAGCACTTTTGGAATACAGGTCTAGTGGTGATGAATTCCTCAGATTTTATTTGTTTGTTTAGGACTTTCTCAGTTAGTTGTTCCTCTTGTGAAAGGGAGTGAAGCCAACAATGACATATGTTGTCATATTGGTGATGTCACACCCCACAAAGCACCTTTATAATTCAAATATCCAAGGTAAGTGTGTGTTAACCTAAAAATAAAATACCTTTCAAAATCAGAGGCAACAAGCATTTATTTCAGATAAAAAAAAAAAAAAAAACATGAACAGCTATTTTGGAAGCACTGATTCAGGCAGAAAACCAAGTAGTATTCCAATTAGGAGATAAAGGCAAAGGGTATTTATGAGAAAGGGAAAGGGAACCATTACATCAGTAAAAGGAAGCTGTTCCTATTGGTTCAGAAAACCTAACATAGTGACAGTAATTACAATGTTTTAAATTTCCAGTCCAGTAGTCATCAATCCTATAGTTATAATATCTGTTCTCTTGTTTTAATTTCAAACCCTTATTTGGGACACAATATTGCTTTAGGCCTAGTCCAAAGGTTATTTTACCATGCTTTAACATTGCAAATTTTTGGCATAAGATATGTATGCAGTTCCTCTGGGATGGCAGCTTCAACTCCTTTTAAAAGTAGCTCTGTTTTAGCCATATAGATACAGAGAAAAAAACTGATGGTTACCAGGTGGGAAGGGGGTTAGGGGCTGGGTGAAAAAGGTGAAAGGATTAAGAAGTACAAATTTGTAGTTACACAATAGTATCTACCAAAAAAAACTGAAAACATTTATCTGTAAAGATATATGTTCTCTGATGTTCATTACAGCATTATTTACAGTGGCCAAGACATAAAAACAATCAAAGCATCCTTCAATAGATGATTGGATAAAGAAGTTGTGGTATATATACACAATGGAATACTCTTCTACCATAAGAAAAGATGAAATAGTGCCATTTGCAACCACATGGATGGATCTTGAGATTATAATGCCAAGCGAAATAAGACACACAGAAAAAGTTGAGAACAATATGATTTCACTGATATGTGGTATACAAAACTGGAAACAACAAAAGAATAAGAAAAACAAATGAAGAAACAAAAATCATGTACACAGACAATAGTTTAGTGGTTAGCAGAGGGTGGGGGGAGGGGCGTGGTAGATGAGGGTAAAGGGGATCAAATATATGGTAATGGAAAGAGAACTGACTCTGGGTGGTGAACACACAATGTGATATATAGATGATGCATTACACAATTGTGCACCTCAAATCTATGTAACTTTACTAACAATTGTCACTCCAATAAACTTTAATTAAAAAAAAAATAGTCACAGGGATGTAAAGTACAGCGTACAGAACATAGTCGATAATATTATAATAACTATGTATCATGCCTGGTGGGTACTAGACTTATTGTGGGATAACTTCTTAAATTATATAAATATCTAACCACTATGATGTATACCTGAATTTAGCATTGAATGTCAACTGTAATTGAAAAATAAGAAAAAACAACTGTAATTGAAAAATAAGAAAAAAAGAAACGGGATCTTATCTAGTCAGTCTCAGATAAATTTAATCTGTTCTCCTGTATTGTCATCACACGATAGCCTGCCTGCCCCCACGCTCCTTGCCATAATGACAGATCATTACTTCAATATTATGCCTACACTATGTATCCCTACTTGGCCCCAAAAGATGGTGGGTTGGTGAATGACAGATAAGATTCCTCAAGGGAGGAACAACCTAAGACAGGCACAGTCGCATGGGAGCCATAGGAGGAACCACAGAGTTGAGAAAAAAGTGCATAGACCCCTTGTTTCAGGTTCTGACAGCCTGCCTGTGAAATTACCTAATGATGTGATAACATCTGTCCTCTGTGCATTCTTATCACTAAGTCTCAGCAGAGGAAGTTTTTGTCTCTTAGGAGGTGCATGACAATAACATCATGGGACCTTTGGTAATGGCAGCTTCCAGGCATGGGTGATTTTGCCCTGAGCTAAATTCTCTGGTATGAGACTCACAGACACTGGAAGATACATTGATCTTTTCTTATGTGTGAGACAATAAAAGGAACAGTCAGGCTCGATTCGGGGCTCAGTCCATGAGGCTTGAGTCCCCTGGCACCAACTGCATTTTGCTCTTATTTGTGTCTCTCTCTTTCTTAACCTTTCACCATCCCTTCTCCACTCCCACTGCGCTGTCATGATGGATGCGACATTGTATCCTTCAGAAAATGGAATAAATGGTAGATCTAAAAGGTAAGAAAAATGGTTGCTTTTTTTAAGATTTTATTGGGGAATTGGGGGAGGGGAACAGTGTTGGGGAATGAGGAAAGGGGAACAGACAAGTTGCTGTCTTTTTGTTCTTTAGTCTAGTTGTGGAGGACGTCGCTTCACTGGCCCATGTTGGTATCATCATTGCACTCTTCCCAGATGAGGCAGATCGGTCGCCAGCCTCTGGATGGTCGCTCACCATGGCTATTGGCAGCTCACATTGGCTGCCAGCCACTCACTGTAGTCTATGGCAGCCCACTGCAGCAGGGGCTGCAGCCTGCACCGTCGCCAGGGCTCGCACAACCCAGCTCCAGGTGGAGCTGTTGTTAGTTGTAGAGGGCATTGTCACTGGCCCTCATATGTGGGATCCGAACTGGGGCCGCTGGCATCCCAAACCAGCTCTTAACCAATGAGCCACTCAGCCAGCCCAAGAAAAATGTTTTAAATAAAATAAAAAGCAAGTAAGAAAAAAATGGTTCTGTTTTATTATTTTTTTTTGATGCATTAGAGCACTGGATGAAAGGCATTTTGGTCTGTGTGGCCTAAGCCTGAAACACCATGTGGGAAATATTTTGTCATTGTGTCAAATAACATGAAAGAACATTAAGTTCAGCCATATAAATTGTGACAATATAGTCCTACACTGCTGTGTCCAGGAAATCCAGACTTTCTCCTTCATCAGGAAAATTCAATCTAACAGGGGTCTGTTTATTGCTATTTAAAGAAAGTAATACATAGAAACTAGTACATACTTCATCTACCTTTTTTCCCTGGATCTATGGCTAAACATGTCGCTCTAGTTAGCCCCTTCACTGAAAGTGCTTGAGAATTAATCACACTGAAGCTAAGAAAGGAGGCCCCAAAGTTAAACTCTTGTCTCTTAGCTAATGTACTTATAAAAAAACAACAACAGGAGAACCAAAGAAAGCAGCAGGGCTTCAACTCAAGACCATTAACTTCTTCTTAGGAGTTTGGGTTATTTGAGATCCTGGGTTTCCATGGAATGGCAATTATTTAATTTGAAATTGAGTTGAAGGGTCCTTTTCTTCAATTCTCCCCCTATCATTTATTATTCATGGGGTTTATTTATTTGTCTAGCTCCTTTTACTCCTTGATTAACTTTGATATAATGGTATCAATATTTATAGCATGTGGATTACTGACTGGGTTTGAATATAATAAAAATAAGTAGATCTTTCACAAAGCATCATGGGTGAAAATAGGAATGAGACATCAAAAGTAATAGTGAAAAGGTTAGAATGTTTATGGTATTTGGAGGAAACAATAAGTCAAATAGTCTCACTGTAGTAGGTTCACCAAAGATAATGAGCAGGGTTTTTTTTTTATTTGTTTTGGTTTTAGGTTTTGAGGCTGACTGTGATGAAGGACTCTAGAATGCCAGATCAAATTTAGATTTTACCAAAAAGCTATTAAAGACCTCTTGAAGGCTTTTGATCAGAGGATGACTTGAACATAGCAGTGTTTGGGGGGGGGGGGTAATCATGGAATCAGGGATACACAGAGTGATTGAGAAAGAGAAGACATGGGTGGTAGAGAAATTAGGGAAGCCATTGTAATTATACAGGCCAAAAGCAACAGGGAATTGAGGGTGTTGCCAGTGGGAATCACTGGAGAAATAAACTTTATGATGAAGGAAATTTTAACAGCACCTGTGGGCTTAGAAGCTCACATGTTTCTGATTGTACATATAAAGATAGGTGATCTCTTAGATCTGAAGATCATGAGGCAATTCCTTAGATATCAGCTAACAGGAACAAGCCACCAAAAAGGAAGAACCCTGGGTAAATATTAACTGTTCAAATTAACTGGAAGGAGGTGGAAAACTCTCAATCTCTTTGATACACTTATGAAGTTGTGCAAGTAAGTGTTCTGGGTATTAAAAACAACAACAGGGCCGGCCGAGTGGCACAGTGGTTAAGCGCTGGCTTTGGAAGCCAGCAGCCCCAGTTCGGGTCCCACATATGACGGTCAGTGACACTGCCCTCAAAACAACAACAACAACAACAACAACAACAACAACAACAACAAAATGAACTAAACTTCCAATTAAGGACATTTTCTGTTCAATTTTTGGTGTGTCTGGCAGGGTTACATTATTTGTGCTAGAACAGAGTTTCTAACTTAAGTCTTTATATCCAGGAACACATATATATATATACCTAGTAAATAATAACTGAGATATTTATGTCGATAACAGAGCCATCTGTCCAGAGGAGACTATTCAGATCAGCTTATGCATTTCTGCAGGGCTATGACTCGCCAACTATTATCTTAGAATCACTTACTTCCACCCTCTTTGATGTAACTTGGATTCTTGAACTACCTATGGCTTTCTCTCATTTTTTGTCATTTAATTTAATTTCACTCTTCATCAATCACATAATAATTCTTTATTGAGGAGCTACCATTAGCCCAGCTATGCATCATAGGGAAAGGACACATTATAGCAAATATACGAGGTTTGAAATCTATTTCATGGTTACCCTATTGGCTGAAAGGTGGCAGATTATTTGCTGAGATTTTTGTCCACTTTATATATTCAAATTATCTAACTTGGAGGTCTACAGGGACCTTTCTTCCAACCGTTAGGGTGAAAGATAATAGCAGTGGGGTGACCTTAGAGCTAATTTCAGAGGAAACTATCCTTTGAGTAGACATGAACCTGTAAAAAGTCACACCTCAAAGCCAAACACAACTGATTTGGGAAATATTCCTTTACTTTGGATTATACTTTTCTTTCTTTACATCAACATGGACTGTGTCAATGTTATTACTTTCTTTGGGACAAGTTTAAGTCTGTAATTCTTTATTAAAATCAGCTCAGCTGGAAGTGTGACTAATGTCCTAATACTAACTCTGCCTATATGTACATTTTAAGAATGCATTGAGCACATATATATATACACACACACACAAATACACACACACATACACACACAAACTTGTTGTAATGATGCTCCTAACCATTTTTTGATATCAGAGGGATTATTCATTATAAATTTGTACTAACTGGACAGTTAACGAGTATACTATTTGGAAGTGCTGAAAAGGCTGTGTGAAAAAGTTAGATGACCACTTATTTACTCTTGGTTCTGCCCTTGGTGGCAAATGTGACATTCAGAGAAGCTTAAGTTATTGAGTATTTTTTTTTTTTTTACAAAAATGGAAACAGAGCATCTAAGCCAAAGCAAGATTTTTGTGTCAATCAAATAAATGAGGCTACAGATTCTGAATAAAACTTTTTATGAGGATTCTGGCATTCCCAGCACATAGTGATTGATTTTTCCTTACCTTCATTCAAAGCAAAACAAACAAACAAACAAACAAAAAACATAAAACAAAAAAATAACCTCTACTAAAAAAGACCATGATCCTTTTTTTTAAAAAAAAGATTTTATTGGGGAATTGGGGGAGGGGAACAGAGAAGTTGCTGTCCCCTTGTTCTTCAGTCTAGTTGCGGAGGATATTGCTTCACTGGCCCATGTTGGTATCATCATTGCGCTCTTCCTGGATGAGGCAGATCGGTCGCTGGCCTATGGATGTTGCTCACCAGGGCTATTGGCAGCTCATGCTGGCTGCCAGCTGCTCACGCTGGCTGCTGGCCACTCACTGTAGCCTATGGCAGCCCACTGCAGCAAGGGCTGCAGCCTACACCATCGCCAGGGCTCGCACAGCCCAGCTCCAGGTGGAGCTGTTGTTAGCTGTAGAGGGCAGTGTCACTGGTCCTTATACGTGGGATCCGAACTGGGGCCACCGGCATCCCAAAACCAGCTCTTAACCAATGCGCCACTCAGCGGCCTGACCAAGATCTTTTCATGGGTAGAAAAACTAAACTTAATAAAGTTCCCCTCAGGTTAATCCATAAATGTAATGCAATTCCAGCAATGTTTTAACCAGATAAATTGATTGTAATCGTTGTGTGAAAAAAAAAAAAGAATGGCCAGGAATATTAGAGACAGAGAGAAAGAGAGAGTGAAGGGAGAGAGAGAGAGAGAGAGAGAGAGAGAGAGAGAGAGAGAGAGAGAGAGATATCAAATATCAAAAAATATTCCAAAGCTAAAAAACTAAAGCAAGAGCCAGCCGAGTGGTGCAGTGGTTCAGCGCTGGCTTGGGAAGCCAGCAACCCCGGTTTGGGTCCCACATATGAGGGCCAGTGACACTGCCCTCAAAAAAACAAACAAACAACAACAACAAAAACTAAAGCAATATAATATTGGTGCATGGTTAGAAAACATAAATAAAACAAAATAGGAAGTCCAGAAACACACCCATATACAGACAGAAAATTAGTAAATGATATAGGTACAATTTAAATTTAATAGGAGTAAATGGGGACTATAGAGGTAATGGTTTTGGATCACCTTGATAATTATCTGGGAAAAAATTCAATTCCCATTTTACATATTACATACAGAGAAATCTGCAAATTGATTAAAATTGATACATTAAAATGGAAATTAAAAAAGGAAAAAAAAAGTTAACAGAATTGAACTTTTTGCCAACAATTCATGACTCTTGCATCACGACAGGATACCAGCTCACACAGCACTGTCTGTGAGGGAGTTTTTAGCCAGTAAACAAGTAACTATGTGGGAACACCCTTCGTTTTCACCTGATCTGGACTCCAATTACTTCTTTCTTTACCTGAAGAACAACAAAATATTGAAAGGAAGACATTTTGATGACATACAGGACATCAAGGGTAATGCAATGACAACTCTGATGGCCATTCCAGAAAAACAGTTCCAAAATTGCTTTGAAGGGTGGACTAGGCACTGGTGTCAATGCATATCTTCCCAAGGGGAGTACTTCGAAGGTGAACATAGTGATGTTAAGCAATGAGGTATGTAACACTTTTTCTAGGATGAGTTCTCTAACTTAATTGTCTGACCTTTATATACAGAAAAATAAGAAGTGAAGTGTTGGGGAGAACGTGGAAATATTTGAATACTCATACACTGCTGGTGAGAATGTAAAATGGTTTGGTAACTTTGGAAAACAGTCTGACAGTTCCTTGACAATGCTAAATTTTGAGCTATAACATGGTCTAACAATTTTACTACTAGATGTATACACAAGATATCTGAAATCATATATTCACACAGAAACTTGTGCATAAAAGTTTATAACAGCATTATTTCTAACAGCTAGAAAGTGGAAACAACCCAAAAGTCCATCAGCTGATGAATGGATAAAATATAGCATATTATTATAGTGTAATATTTTTCAGTCATAAAAAGAAATGAAGTACTGATATATGGTACAACATGGATAAACCTTAAAAACATTATGCAAAATCAAATAGACCAGCACAAAAGACCACTATGTTGGTCAGGGTTCTCCAGAGAAACAGAACAACAGGGTATGTTTGAATACACAGAAATGGATTTATTTTAAGAAATTGTCTTATGTGATTGTGGAGGTTTAGTAAGTCCAAAATCTGTAGTGTAGGGCATAAGATAGGAGACTTAGGAAAGAGATATAGTGTGAATACAAATACAGTCTGCTGGAAGAATTCCTTCTTGCTCAAGAGAGGTCAGTTTGTATTTTATTAAGGCCTTCAACTGATTGAATGAGGCCTACCCACATTATGGAGGGTAATTGGTTTTACTCAAAGTCCACTGATCCAACAAACACCTTCACAGAAACATTCAGAATAATGTTTGAACAAATATCTGGGTTCCATGGCCCATCCAAGTTGACACATCAAAATAAGTATCAGATGGATAAAAGATATATCTAAGAAATTAGATCAGGTTTTCTTAGAATGATAACTAAGAACTTGAGCATACAACAAGTCATAATCCTAGTGATGATCTGCTCTCGTTAGCTGTGTGACCTTAGCCAAGTTTAAGTTATCTAGTTTAAGTTTACCTCCATATAAAATGGAAAATCTCAATATTCCTGACAGAGTGGGCATGTAATTGTTATAAGATCTTATGAAATGTCATTTTAACCAAGTACTTTCAATGTTCCCCTCTGTTCTGAAAGGAAAGTTAGCTTTCAAGATGTTATTCAATGATCTAGGACATGTAGAAAAAATAATGGATTTTGCAGAGCATGCTAAGCCTTCCTTTGGGCCTAAAAAAGATGCAGTACTGCTCCTGGCCCTCTGTGACTTACTCCTCTAGTTCAGTAGTGATACATCTCTTGATTTCAATCAAAGTTAACAGAGGTGTCAGGCCATGGTTGAACAGGAGAAAGCTAAGTTCTGTG
Organism: Aselliscus stoliczkanus; assembly: GCA_033961575.1. Taxonomy (NCBI): domain Eukaryota; kingdom Metazoa; phylum Chordata; class Mammalia; order Chiroptera; family Hipposideridae; genus Aselliscus; species Aselliscus stoliczkanus. Next base: position 81,555,338 of record CM066737.1, read on the forward strand.
GTTTCCTTGCAGTTGATCCAGAATACACAGTGATGAGTATCTGTGTGTAGAACACCAGCAAGCCTGCATCTGACAATTGCACAGGCCCAGCAAATGATATTTTTGATAAGCTTTCTTGACACTGCAAAGGTCACTGAAGATGGAGGAGTCTCTGTTCTGTTCTGGACTGAGTAATTCCATAGAAGCATGACATTGTAAATCCATGTAAAAAGACAAGATCACTTTCATTTTTGCTCAACCACCAACACATTTATGTACAACACTTCCTCCCAAAGGTTCCTAAATTATTTTCTTTTTGCCTCACATGTCACATAATCATTGAACCAAAATAATTTGGCCTCTGACATTTAGAATTACCTGAATTATCCCCAAGAAAATATAGTCTTTTAAAGCCAATGAGAAGCAATTCTGTCTAAGTGTTAACTGTACCCAGAGATAGAAACTAATTTATTAAGAATTAGGATACCAAAGGCAACTTGCCTCGCTCCTTCCCCCCAAATAAAAGAAAGGCAAACTAGTGCAGGAGCACCTGATACAGCTGGTTTGAAGAGGAGTAGACATTTAATTTGAAGTGACTCAAATGAGTCTCATTTGGCAAACTGGTTATCATACTTCCTGAAATTCTACCACTGGGCCTTATTGCTTTGGATTAAACCACTGCTATATATACAAGTTTTTTGGGGAACAAATAAAGTCTTATTAATCTTTTCCCCTTGTTTTCTCTGGTATCCTCCATCTTTTGCTCCATGGACCCCTTTTTGTTCTTATAACAGGCTCAGGGCTCCTTTATGTAAAACAAATTTAAAAACTAGTAACAAAACCTGTGCTTGACTTTTTAAATTTCTGAAAATGTCTCACCTTCCTTTCTCAATCAGGTTCTTAGAACCCATGGTTCACACCTTTTTTTTTTTTGAAGATTTTATTGGGGAATTGGGGGAGGGGATCAGCGTTGGGGATTCTGGGAAGGGGAACAGACAAGTTGCTGTCCTTTTCTTCAGTCTAATTGTGGAGGACGTTGCTTCACTGGCCCATGTTGGTATCGTCATTGCACTCTTCCCGGATGAGGCAGATCTGTTGCCGGCCTCTGGATGTCGCTCACCACGGCTATTGGCAACTCACGCTGGCTGCCAGCCACTCACTGTAGCTTATGGCAACCCACTGCAACAGGGGCTGCAGCTATGCCCTCCCTGGGGAGTCACAGCAGCCCAGCTCCAGGTAGAGCTGTTGTTAGCTGTAGAAGGCAGTGTCACTGGACCTCATATGTGGGATCCGAACCAGGACCGCTGGCATCCCAAAACCAGCTCTTAGCCAATGAGCCACTCGGCCGACCCACACCTTCTTCTTTTTTTTTTTTTACTCTCTAATCAACCTTTTCCTTTCTAAGGTCCTGTGATCTAGCTTCTTTCTTCTCCCTCCTTAATCTCCCTCTGCTCCAGCATTCCACTGCTTCTTCCAATCTATTTTCTCCACTGGCTTTAATTTTCCTTTACTACAGCCTATGGCAAAGAATATATTCTTATTTTTCTTGACTTGACTATTTCAATACTTTTAACAGTGTTCAATGGTTTCCTAAATATATATTCAGTTCCAACTATATGCCAGGCATTTCAAGTATATAGTACAAAATTGTTATCAATCATTTTAATGCTGTGATACAGAGTCCCAAGAAATTATTCATCTCATAACTGGAAGTTTGTACTCTTTGACCAACATTTCCCCATTACCCACACTGTTCAGTCTCTTGTAACCACCACTCTAGTCTTTTTTATATGAGTGCAACTTTTTAGATTCCACATATAAGTGATATTATACAGTATTTGTTTTTCTCTATCTGATTTGTTTCACTTATTTCACTTGGAATAATGTCCTCAGGGATCATCCATATTGTTACAAATGGCAGGATTTCATTCCTTCTAATGGCTGAATAATATTTCATAGTGTGTTCATATCATGTCCTCTTAATCCATTCATTTCTTTTTTGGGGAGTGGGCAGTGTCACTGGCCCTCATATGTGGGACCTGAACCAGGGCCACTGGCTTCCCAAGCCAGCGCTTAACCACCACGCCACTCGGCCGGCCCAATTCATTCATTTCTTGAAGAACACTTAGATCATTCCAAGATCTTAGCTACTGTGAATAATGCTCCAATGAACATGGTAGTGCAGTTATCTCCTCAAACTACTGTTTTCCATTCCTTTGGATATATATCCAGAAATGGAATTGCTGGATTATAAAATAGTTCTATTTTTAATTTTTGAGAAACCTCCAAACTGTTTTTGATAGTGCGTGTATCAAGTTACATTCCCACAAACAGTGCACATGGATTCCATTTTCTCCACATCCTCACCAGCACTTGATATATCTTGTCTTTTTGAAAACAGGTGTGCTAACAGGTGTGACATAATGCATAGTTTTAGTTTGATCTGCATTTCCCCGCTAAGTGATGTTGTGCACCTTTCCATCTACCTGGTGGTCATTTGTATCTCATCTTTGGAAAAAGGTATATGAGGTTGGATAATTAAGTTCATGAACTCATTCTAGAAAACTTGCTGCATGCCTCATTGCTGAATATCACTATGGTTATCTTCAAAGTATTCCTCTTGGGAAGCTATGCACGGACACCAGTGTCTAGTCCATCCTTTAAAGCAATTTTGGAACTCTTTTTCTGGAATGGCCATTAAAGCTGTCATTATATTACCCTTGATGTCCTGAATGTCATCAAAATGTCTTTCTTTCAATATTTCCTTTATCTTTGGGTAAAGAAAGAAGTCTTTGGTGGCCAGGTCAGGTGAGTAGGGAGGGTGTTCCAACATAGTTATTTGTTTCTGGCTAAACACTCTCTCACAGACAAGTGCTGTGTGAGCTGGTGCCTTGTCATGATGCAAGAGTCATGAATTGTTGGCAAAAAGTTCAGTTCGTCTAACTTTTTCACGCAGCCTTTTCAGCACTTTCAAATAGTAAACTTGGTTAACTGTTTGTCCAGTTGGTACAAATTCAATAATGAATAATCTCTTTGACATCAAAAACAGCAACATTATTGCAACAAGTTCACATACTTAATTGTCAAATGTATTCAGTTTCAGTGCCCATTTTTAATCAGATTGTTTGTTTCCTACTGAGTTGTATGATTTCTTTATATATTTTGGATATTAAACCCTTATCAGATATATGATTTGCAAATATTTTCACCTGTTATATAGATTGCTTCTTCATTTTGTTGATCATGCCTTTTTGTGTGCAGAAGCTTTTTAATTTGATGTAGTCCCAATATTTATCACGAGGTAGAACATGGTATAACTTTATGCAGTCTCAAGGAGCTCTTTCTCAATGTTTTCTTTTAAGGGGTTTATGGTTTTAGGTCTTACATTTAAGTCTATTATTCATTTCAAGTTAAATTTTTTTGTGAGTGGTATAAGATGTGGATCCAATTTAATTTTTCTGCATGTTGTTATTCAGTTATCCAAACGCCACTTATTGACGAGACTATCCTTTCACAAATGTTATTCTTGGATCCCTTGGTAATAATAGTTGATATTGGATTTTTTGATGGTTTGTCATAAATCACAAAGGCTTTTTCACCCCTCTACATTCTTTTTTTGACTGCTTATGTAGGGGTATATTTCTGGGCTCTCAATTCAGCTCCATTGGTTTAGAAGTATCTTTTTTTTCTATGCTGGTAAAACACTATTTTGATTACTCTCACTTTGTAGTATGATTTTAAATCAGGAAGTGGGATGTCACCAGTTTTGTTATCCATTGTCAAGATTGCTTTAGTAATTCAGAGTTTTTTGTGGTGCCATGCACATTTTCAGATTTTTTTTTCTATTTCTGTGAAAATGCCATTGGAATGTTGATAAGGATTGCAATGAATCTATAGCTTTTGGGTAATATGGACATTTTAATAATATTAATTATTCCAATCCACTAACAGAGAATATTGTTCCATTTATTTGTGTCTTCTTTGGTTTTTTTCATCAATGTCTTTTGTGTACATATATTTCACCTTCTAAGTCAGGGGTCGGCAAACTTTTGAGACAGAAGAGTCGCCAGGGGTCAGCAAATTGCGGCTCACAAACTGTGGATCTGAAATAAAATTGAAAATGAAAATAAAACTATCATAGTTTCATTTATAAAATTTTTAAAGGATATTATTCACATAATAGTGATTATGTAAAAATATATTTATGGCTCTCAAATAATTTTTAAACTGTTGTGAGGGACAGGATTGGCTCTTCCAAGGGTCGGTAAACTTTTGAGATGGAACATACCCAAAGAGCCACATGTGCCTCGCGAGCCACAGTTTGCCGACCACTGTTCTAAGTTATATTTAATATATTTGTTTTATGTTATTGATGTTTTTGTGCACAAGATTATCTTCATTATTTCTTTTTTCCCACAACATTATTTTTTTATTTTTCATTATGTTTTTTATTGCAGTGGACATACAATATTGTATTAGTTTCAGGTGTGCAACGTAGTGAATAGACATTTATATAACTTATGGAGTGATCAACCTGATAAATCTAGTACCCATCTGATATGATACATAGCTATTACAATATTATTTATTATATTCCTTGTGCTGTACTTTACAGCCCCATGACTGTTTTGTAACTACCAATTTGTGTTTCTTAATCACTTCTACTTTTTCATCTATTTCTCCAACTCCCCTCCTAACTGGCTTCCATCAAAATGTTTCCATATCCATGAGTTTTTTTTCTGTTTTGTTTGTTTCTCTTGTTCCTTAGAATCTATGTATAATGAAATCACATGCCATTTGTCTTTCTCTGTCTGACTTACTCACGTCAGCACAATACCCTCTAGGTTTATCCATGTTGTTGCAGATGCAAGATTTTATTCTTTTTTATGATTGAGTAATATTCCATTGTATATACATACCACCTCTTTATTTTTATTTTTTAACTTTATTATTATTATTATTATTATTATTATTATTATTATTATTAGTTACAGATGTACAAAACAATGCAATAGTTATCTTTTGCACCCCTTACAAAGTGACTAACTGCTACCCCTTCCATTGCCCCCTCACCCCCGATATCATACATATCTATTACTATTCCATTGACTACATCCCCACACTATGTTCCACATCCCGTGACTATATATGTGTTAAATTATAGTCAACATCTAATATTATTCAGCAGCAGCTTCAGATGTACAGTGCAGTCATACCACCTCTTCTTTAACCATTTATCCCTTGATAAACAGCCAGGATGCCTTCATATCTAGGCTATTGCTAATGATGCTGCAATGAACGTATAGATGCACATGGCCATTTGAAGTAGTGTTATTGATTTCTTCAGATAAATATCCTTCGTTGTCTTTTGTTATAGCCTTTGTTTTAAAGTCTATTTTGCCTGATGTAAGTATTGATATCACAGACTTTTTTCCCTTTCCATTATCATGAAATATCTTTTCCATATCAGTCTGTGTATGTGTGTTTCAATCTGAAGTGGGTCTTTTGTAGAGAACACATGTAATGGTATTGCTTTTATCTATTCAGCAACCCTATGTCTTTTTATTGGATCATTTAACCATTTACATTTAAAGTATTTGTCAATAGATATGTAGTTATTGCTTTGTTATTATTCATATATTTGATATTTTTTCTTAATTTTTCTTATAGAAGTCCTTTTAACATTTCTCGTAATATTGGTTTGGTGGTAATGAACTGCTTTAACTTTATGTTGCCTGGGGAACTCTTTATCTCTTCAATTCTAAATGATAACTTTGCTGGGCAATCCTTTTTCTTCACAGACTGTGTTATTTCAAAGTTCCTATCATGTAGCTCTCTGATTCTTTATTCTATTTTATTCTATTTTGAAATTGATGTTCTCTGCTGCATTTTTCATGTCATTCCTTGAATTTTTCTGTTACAGAATTTTTATTTGATTCAGTTTCATGATTTCTACATTTGGTTAATTTTCCCATTTTGATCATGTAGCTTTCCTGATTCTATTGAATTGTCTTTCTGTGTTTTCCTGTAGCTCATTGAGTTTCTTTGAAACAGATCTTTTGTGGGCCAGTCAAGTGGTGCATTGGTTAAGAGTTGGCTTGGGAGCACCACTTCTGAGCAGCAGGGCCCCAGTTCAGATCCCACATGAGGGCCAGTGATGCTGTGCCCTCTATAGCTAAGATGGTGAACAACAGCTCAAACAGGAGCTGGGCTGTCGTGAGGCAATGGAGACTGTGTAGGCTGCAGCCCCTGCTGCAGTGAGCTGCCGTGAGCTTCCATGAGTAGCTGGCAGCCAGCATGAGTGGCCGGCAGCCAGTGTGAGCTGCCAAGAGCCGCTGTGAGTAGCCATCCAATGGCCACGAATGACTGACTGCCTCACCCGGGAATAGCGCAATGATAATACCAAACTGGGCCAGTGAAGCGATTTCCTCCACAACTAGACTGAAGAACAAAAACGACAGCAACTTTTCTGTTCCCCTTCCCTGATTCCCCAATGCTATTCCCCTCCCCCAATTCCCTAATAAAATCTTTAAAAAAAATCTTAAAAAACAAACAAACAGCTATTTTGTATTCTTTTCAGATAAATTATAGATCTCCAAATCTTTGAGTTTTATTACTGGAAGATTATTGTGATCTTTTGTTGATATGTTTCCTGGAGTTTTTAGGTTCCTTGAAGTTTTGCATTGTTGTTTTTACACTGAAGTTAGCAGTTTCCTCCTCCAATTTTTACTAACTGCCTTCAGAGTAAAGATACCTTTCATCAGTCCAGCTACAAGTTCTGAGGCTTTCTTAGGCATTGTTTGTATAAACCTCTTGCAATCTCCTGTGGTAGAATTCTTCAGGTTTTGTGTCTTCTCTTGATCCTACAATGTACCAGGCCAACTGTTGATATCTTTTCTTTGTTTTCCTGAAGGTAGCACTGTAGCTCAAGCTTGTCGTTTCTCCCTTCCATGCATACAATGTCCTGCTCTCTGTGCATGCCCCCTGTCTGGTAGAGCTCCCTCTTATCATATCTTTCAGGAGTGTGCACAGGAAGCCAGTTGCAGAATGAGGAAATGTGTGGGTTTGCCACATCTTGCCCTAAGCGTAATTGTATGTCAGTGTGGCATCCATTGTCAAATTTTCCTACAGGAGATCATGGGCAGGCTTCCTGTTGAAGTCCAGAACAGTCAGCAGAAACCTGTCCTTTTAATGCCTTCTGGGAATCTTATATGCCACTCTCTTGATCTGTTTCCTCTACCCACTAATGAAGTTCCCACTTCAATAATCTGGATGCTACAAGGAAGAAATGAGTCTCTTCAAAATGTCCCACACAACTGGGGAAGCTGGACATGCACTTACTGACTTTCCTTTTCCCCTGCTGGAGAAGCTACAGGCTATTTAGTTTAACCCTAAGCTCTACCCCCTTGTGAAAAGGGTGATGCTAGCAAAGACAAGCTATTACCCACTCCAATGCATACAATCTGAATTTTTTTTTTTGCTCCATTGGAGTGCTACAATATTTTCTCTAGATATCTGAGTCCACATGAAGGCTCTCTTGCCTGTAAGTTACCACCCAAGTCAGGGTTATGCAGGCATTCCCAGACTGTGGCCAAAAGGGGCCAGAACCAATTCATAGTCTCTGGTAGAATCCTCACCTGGTATTGAAATATGTCTGCTTATTACCCATTCATCAGTGGGCAAGATTCCTCCAGCTCCCTTGGTGTCCCACAACTTTCATAGAGGCACTTCTGTTTGTGGACAGATGCTGTGTTTTTGTTGTTGAATGAGGGACAAAAATGAAGGATGTCTTATGCTGCCATGATTCTGATATCACTCTTCTCTTTCTTTTCTTCTTTCTTTTTTTCCTTCCTTCCTTCTTTCTTTCCTTCCTTCCTTCCTTCCTTCCTTCCTTCCTTCCTTCCTTCTTTCCTTCCTTCCTTCCTTCCGTTCTTTCTCCTTGCTCCTCTCTCTATATCCAACCTGTACCACTCCACCAATCACATGTCTTGAAATAATCATATTTTGTCATCTGTAATGTACACTTTTTTCCCCAAATTTGTGAGGGAAAAATAAGGATGTACATTACCCATGGGTAGTACTAATTCTGTATCTATATAAATGTTTTTAATTCTTTTATTTATGCTTATGAATTAAAAGTGTAATTCTAGAAATCATTAATGATATTCATATGCAAAATAATACCCTGGAATACAATAATTAGTTTTGTTGAAATTCCAATGAACTTCCAGTGACAGAGTTCTTGGTCTTCTTTGATGCATAAATATCATATATTTGTTACAGATATATAAAATTTCTTGTACCTTGCATCTGTTCTTGTGTTTTGTAATTATTTATTACATGAAATTTCTTGTACCATAATATATTTAAAAAATAAATGCTAAAATTCCTTTATAATACAAAAAAAGTACCTAAATGTAAAAAAATACAAATTTAAATTAAAATGAAAGTTTTTTTCCCTGAAAGTTTGGGATTATATTATAGAAATGGCAGTGTGAAGTAAGCCTCTTGAAATTACAACAAATTGAACAGCTATAATTCCACAAAGGACTCTTTGCACAGCATACAGGCAAGACTAAGAGATGCTCAGTTGAAATCATATAAAGGTGGGGAAATTGGGTGAGTGGGGGAGGAGGGCAAGGGGAATTGCGGAGACTATGGCTGCATGGGAGCAGGGCGCAGACCAGAGCTCGGAGCTCAGCTCCCTGAATTACAGAGCTACTGCAGTTGCAGGAGAGGAAAGAATTTGCTAGTGCTCCCCTTATGGCTTACAGTCCCACTTGAGTGATCAGCATTATAACACCACTGAACCCAAAGCTCATGGCAGAGACCTTGGAGCAAAGACTGAGAGAAGAAAGGTGAAAACAGTGGTTGAAGCCCTCACTGCCAAGCAGAGGATAGAAGGCATAGGCACAGAGCCTAGCCGCCCTTTCCACCTTAACAGAGCACCCCGCAACCCCACCTTCCCAGTGCTAGAAGTGCAAAGACAGCAGTGTGAGATCAAAAGAACAGAATATTTGCAGTTAGGAGAACTTCAGACTGCAGCCAGATGGTCACGGCCCAACTACTCCAGGAAAGGGGAGGGAGCCTTGTGTGCAGGATAGGCCGTGCTGGTGGTTGCTGCCATTGTTCAGAGCAACCTCTCACAACCCAGCCTGCTTCTACCCCCACCAATCTGGGCCGACACCTGCAGGGGTAAACAGAGCCACCAAAACACACAGGCCCTGAATCTGGTGCCGGAAGAGCTTTGGAACTTCAGAATCTCTCCACGTCCCCTGGTGCCCTGAGACCCAGGCAACCTGCTCACAGAGGAGAAGTACACCTTCCAAGGAACCTCTCTATTGTGTAAGAAGCTGGAAGAGTGCAGAGAAAATATAACACTACAGCATGAGAGAAAATAAAGGGCTGTAGTCAGAGAGAAAATAAGACATTTTTCCAACACGTACTGGAAAGCAAAAGAAAGACCTCTTCTTACCAACTGGTTGCAGAACCCACTCCTGTAGATACCTAGAAAGAGAAATAATAATTTATTAATTGCCATGAATAACCAAAGCAACAAGGCAGTTCAGAAAGAAAATGAAAACTCTCCAAAAATTGAACACAAACACATGGAAATATGTGACTTAAATGACAAAGATTTCAAGATCGCAGTTCTTAAAAAACTCAATGAGATGCAAGAAAACACAGACAAGCAGTTTAATGAACTCAGAAATACAATCAAAGAACAAAATGAACATTTTACAAAAGAGATTGAAAGTTTTTAAAAGAACCAAATAGAATTTCTGGAGATTAAGAACTCAAAAAAAGAAATGAAGAATGAAATAGCCAGCTTAGGTAATAGAGCTGACCAGATGGAGAAAAGAATCATTAACATCAAGGATAGAAATATGAAAATCACACAGATGGAAGAAAGGAGATACTTGAGAGTTAAAAGAAATGAAAGCACTGTACAAGAACCTTCTGACTCCATCAGAAAGAGCAATCAAAGAATAATGGGGGAGGAGAAGAAAGGGGAAGAGAACAGACAGTATATTCAAACAGTCGATGAGCACTTCCCAAACTTGTGGAAAGAATTGGATCCTAGAATCCAAGAAGCAAATAGAACACCAAATTACTTCAATCCCAACAGGTCTTCTCCAAGGTGCATTGTATTGAAGCTGTCAAAAATTAATGACAAAGAAAGAATCCTCAAGGCAGCCAGGGAAAAAAAAGATGGTAACCTACAAAGGAAAACCCAGTAGATTATCATCAGGTTATTCAACAGAAAATCTACAAGCCACAAAGGAAGGGAATCAAATATTTAAACTATTGAAAGAGAGAAATTATGAGCCAAGAATACTATATCCAGTGAAGATATCTTTTAGATATGAAGGGGGAACAAAGACCTTTCCAGACATACAGAAGCTGAAGGAATATTCTAACACATGACCTGCACTACAAGAAATACTAGAGGAGGCTATTTGAACTGATAAAAAAGCAAAAGAAGGGGATGGCTGAGTGGCACGGTGGTTAAGTGCTGGCTTGGGAAGCCAGCGGCCCCAGTTCGGGTCCCACATATGAGGGCCAGTGACACTGCCCTCGAAAAAAAAATACAAAACCATAAGTAGTATTATGAACAGACAGACAGAAGCAGGAAAGGGCAGCCCCTACACCAAATAAGACACTATACACTTAAACATAACATACATGGTAAAGAAGAAAACAAACATTTAAAAAAAAAAGGGGGAAACGGACAACTTGATACTGCAGCACACAAATCAACTCACAGCATAAACAGGGATACTTTGTGACAACAAAAAAACATAAAAGTAGAGAGAGTAAAGGTCTGAACCAGCACAAGGGAATGGAGAAAGGAAGCATGCTGAAGAGAACGGAATACTCTAAATATGATACTTCCCTTTACATAAGCTTAATGGTAACCAATAAAAAAACCATGAAATATATAACATAAAATAATAGAAACAGGGCCGGCCGAGTGGCACGGTGGTTAAGCGCTGGCTTGGGAAGCCAGCGGCCCCGGTTTGGGTCCCACATATGAGGGCCAGTGACAATGCCCTCAAAAAAAAAGTAGAAACAGAGGGGAAAAGTATAGAATACCACCACACTGAAATAATAGACAGTACCAATAAGGCAAAGAAACAATGGAGACACCATCCTACCAGTAAACCAAAGACAGAACGATAGGAAATACTTATATATCAATAACCACCTTAAATGGAAATGGACTGATCTCACCAATAAATAGGCACAAAGTAGCAGATTAGATTAAAAAAAAAAAACTAATCCCAACCACATACTGCCTCCAAGAGACATCTCACCTACAAGGACAAATATAGACTCACAGTGGAAGGGAGGAAATCCACCATCCAAGTAAATGGTACTCAAAGAAAAGTAGGTGTTGTTGTACTGATATCAGATGAAACAGACTTCAGGATAAAAAAAGTAACAAGAGACAAAGAAAGACATTTCATAAAGATAAAGGGGACTATACAACAAGAAGACATAATAGTCATCAACATTTATGCCCCCAATCAGGTAGCACCAAAATATATAAAACAACTACTAACAGAACTAAAGGGAGAAATTTACCAAAACATACTAATAGTGGGGGACCTAATACATCATTGACAGATATGGATAGATCATCCAATGGATAGAAAACCAATCAAGAAAACCGCTATGAATAGAAAAATCAATCAAGAAATATCAGCCCTAAATGACACAGGAGATGAAATGGACATAATTGACATTTATAGAGTACTTCATCCTAGAACATCAGACTATACATTCTTTTCTAGTGTACATGGAATATTCTCAAGGATAGACCATATATTGTACATAAAACTAGCCTCAGCAAATTTAAGAAGACTGAAATCATACCAAGAATATTCTCTGATCACAAGGCTTTGGAATTGGACATAAACTGCAAAAACAAAGCAGGAAAAAACACAAATATGTAAAGATTAAACAACATACTTTTAAAGAATGACTAGGTCAAAGAAGAAATAAGATGAGAGATCAAAACAAATATAGAAACAAATGAGAATGAAAATACATCCTACCAAAATTTGGGGGTTGCTGTGAAAGCAGTTGTAAAAGGAAAATTTATATCATTATAGGTCTATCTCAAGAAACAAGAAAAATCCCAGATAAATAACCTCACGTTACACCATAAAGAACCTGAAATAGAAGAACAAATGAATTCCAAAGTCAGCAGGAAGAAGTAATAAAAATTAGAGTAGAACTAAATGAAATGGAAAACAAAAAGACAAAAGAAAAATTAATACAACTAAGTTCCTTGAAAAGATTAATAAAATTGACAAACCCTTGGCTACACTCACTAAGATAAAAAGGGAAAAGACAAAAATAAACAAAATCAGAAATGAAAGAGGGGAAGTTATCATGGATGCCACATAAATACAAAGGATTATCAAAGAATACTATGAAGGACTATATGCCACTAAATTAAATAACCTAGAAGAAACTGACATGTTCTTAGAAACATATAGCCTTCTTAGGCTGAATCACGAAGAATAAGAAAATCTAAATAGACCGATCAACAGTAAGGAGATTGAATCAGTCATCCAAAACCTTTCCAAAAGCAATTATGCGGGATGAGATGTCTTCACTAATGAATTCTACCAAATATTCAAAAAGGATCTAACACCTGTCCTACTCGAACTCTTCCAAAAAAAAATGAAGAAAAGACAATACTCCCTAACTCATTTTGTGAGGACGACATTATCCTGATACTAAAACCTAGTAAGGATAACACAAAAAGAGAAATTACAGAGCAATATCTCTGAAGAATACAGATGCAAATATTCTAACAAAAGTCTTGCAAACCGAGTGCAATGATGCATTAAAAAGATTATACATCACGACCAAGTAGGAGTCATCTCAGGGGCATAAGGATAGTTCAACATACACTAATCAATCAATGTGATAAACCACATAAACAAAATAGATGACAAAAATCATATGTTTATATCAACAGATGCAGAAAAAAGCATTTGACAAGATACAACATACATTTACGTTTAAAACACCTAACAAAAAAAAAGAAGGAATATACCTTATCATAATGAAGACTATATATGAAAAACCCTGAGCTAATATCATAATGTGAAAAACTGAAGACATTTGCTCTACATTCAGGAACACAGCAGGGCTGGCCCTATCACCACTGGTTTTCAACATAGTATTTTAAGTCTCAGGCAAAAGACAGTAATGAAAGGCATCCAAATTGGAATGAAGAAGTTAAATTGTCACTTTGTGCAGATGACATGATCTTATATATAAAAAACCCTAAAGACTCCACCAAAAAGCTATTAGAAACAATAAAGGAATACGGTAAAGTTTCCAGCTACAAAATCAATGTACAAAAAGTCCATTGCATTCCTATATACACAATGAAATCTCAGAAAAAGAAATTAAAAAAAAAATCTCCTTTTGCAACTGCAAAAAAAAAAAGAATGAAATACTTAGGAATAAACTTAACCAAGGATGTAAAAAAAATATACACTGAAAACTATAAGACATTTTTAAAAGACATTGAAGAAGACACAAAGAAATGGAAAGACATTCCATGTTCATGGCTGGGAAGAATCAACATAGTTAATATGGCCATATTACCCAAAGCAATATACAGATTTAATGCAATTTCCATCAGAATCCCAATGGTATTTTAAAAAAATAATAGAAGAAAAAATAATCATATTTCTATGGAACCACAAAAAGGCCCCAAATAGTCCAGCAATCCTAAGGAGGAAAAAAAATGCTGGAGATGTCATACTCCCTAACTTCAGCTTGTACTGTAGGGCAACAATAATGAAAACATTGGGGTATTGGCAGAAAAGCAGACACAGAGACCAATGGAATAGAATTGAAAACCCAGAAATAAACCCACATAAATATGGACAGATAATTTTCGACAAAAACATACAATGGAGAAGATACAGCCTCTTCAATAAATGGTGCTTAGAGAATTGGAAAGCCAGATGCAAAAGAATTAAACTAAACTGCAATCTTTCATGTGTACCAAAATTAAGTCAAAATGGTTCAAAGACCTAAACATAAGACCTGAAAGGTAGGTACTAAACTTATGGACCTTGGGTTCAAAGAGGACTTTATGAATTTGACTTCAAAGGCAAGGAAAGTTAAAGGTAAAATAAATGAATGGGACTATATAAAACTAAAAAGCTTCTGTACAGCAAAAGAAACCATCGACAAAATAAAGTGGCAACCAACTGAATGGGAGAAGATTTTTGTAAACAACACCTCCAATAAAGGACTAATATCCAAAACATATAATGAACTCATATAACTCAACAAAAGAAAAACAAACAATTCAATTAAGAAATTGGCAGAGGACTTGAATAGACATTTCTCCAAAAAGGACATACAAAAAGCCAATAAATATATGAGCAAATGTTCAGCATCACTAATCATCAGAGAAATGAAAATCAAAACCACAATGAGATATGACCTCACGATAGTTAGAATGGCTATCATCAATAAAACAAATAATAACAGGTGTTGGGGAGGGTGTGGAGAAAAAGGAACCCTCATAGACTGTTGATGGGAATGCAAATTGGTGCAGCCACTAGAGAAGGCAATGTGGAGGTTTACAAGAAATTAGGAATAGTGTTACCATATGACTCAGCTTTCCCTCTCCTGGGTATCCACCGTCAAAATCTGAAAACATTTATCCGTAAAGATATATGTACTCTGATGTTCATTGTAGCTTTATATATGATGGCTAAGACATGGAAACAACCAAAGTGTCCTTGATAGATGATAGGATAAAGAAGATTTGGGGGCTGGAGAAGTGGCACATAGGTTAGGAGCTGGTTTGGGACTCCAGCTCTGAGCAGCAGGGCCCTGGTACGGATCCCACATATGAGGGCCAGTGACGCTGCCCTCTACAGCTATGATGTTGAACAACAGCTCGACCTGGAGCTGGGCTGCCATGATTCATCGTCAACAGTGTAGGCTGGAGTCCCTGGTGCAGTGGGCTGCCATAAGCTATAGTGAGTGGCTGGCAGCCAGCATGAGTGGCTGGCAGCCATTGTGAGTTGCCAAGAACCACCATGAGCGGCCGTTCAGAGGCCGGCAACCAATCTGCCTCACCCAGGAAGAGTGCAATGACAATATCAACATTGGCCAGTGAAGCAACACCCTCCGCAAATATACTGAAGAACAAAAGTACAGCAAATTGTCTGTTCCCCTTCCCCAATTCCCCCAACACTGTTTCCCTCTCCAATTCCCAATAAAATCTTAAAAAAAAGATTTAGTATATATACACATTGGAATACTATCCTGCCTTAAGAAAAGATGAAATAGTGCCATTTGCAACAATATGGATGGATCTTGAGATTATTATGCTAAGTGAAATAAGTCAGACAGAAAAAGTCACGAACCATATTATTTCACTGATATATGTTATATAAAGCTGAAAACAACATAGGAATAAGACAAACAAATTAAGAAATAAAAGCTCATAGACACAGACAATAGTTTAGTGGTTACCAGAGGGTAAGGGGGTAGGGGGTTCGCAGATGAAGGTAAAAGGGATGAAATATATGGTAATGAAAAGAGAACTGTCTCTGGGTGGTAAATACACAATGGGATATATTGATGATGTATTACAGAATTGTACACCTGAATCCTATGTAACTTTACTAACAGTTGTCACCCCAATAAACTTTAATTTAAAAAAAAAAGACAGAAAGTTTGAGCCAAAAGCATGGATGCACATTATACATGGCAAAAGAGGGTAATACAAAAAAACCCTACTTAGGAGCCCAGTTAACAATTAATAGAAAAATAAATATTTTTTCCCCAGCTGCAAAGCTGATTCTACAGTCCTATGAAATCTGACAATTAGGTTCACGAACTTGCCAACATGCGTTTACATTGGCAGCACTGTACAAACAGCTCACTAAGGTTTCATAACCTTGGTATATCAGTGTCTCACAGCTGTGTTCATCTTGAGATGTGGCAGTGTTTTGCTTAGTGGCATTCATTATTGTTGTTGCTTGTTTTTGTGTACCATGGTAAGACTGTCTGAGCAACGAACTAGAGCAATGAACAAATATTAAATTTCATGTTGAACTTGGCAAGAGTAAAAGTAAAATCAGCGACATGTTAGTCCAAGTTTATGGGGATAATGCAATGAAGAAAGCTGCAGTGTATAAATGGGTTAAACAGTTTTCTGAGGGAAGAGAACGTGTCACTGATGCAGAGAGGTCAGGGCACCCAGGAAGGAGCAGAACTGATGAAAACATTGCAAAAATACATCAAATTGTGCATCAAAATTGTCGGCTGACTGTGAGAAGCATAAAAGACCAAGTAAACATCAAAAGAGAAACAGATAGGAAAATCTTAACTGAAAACGTTGGCATGAGAAAGGTGTGTGCAAAAATGGTCCTGAAGGGCTGGCCGAGTGGCTCAATTGATTAAGACTTGCATTAGAGTTGTGCTCTGAGCAACAGGGCCACTGGTTTGATCCCACATGGGCCAGTGAACGCTGCGCCCCAGCTGAACTATTGCTGAGCTGCCAACATGTGTCAGGATGGTTCAGCTGGTGTACCAACAAGACTGCCTATTCAATGATGGGCAGCCCACCCACAACTAAAGATTGAATTTGGCACCTTGAGCTGAGCTGCAGCCCAGATGGCTCAGTGGATAGAACTTGCGCTCTTAACAACAAGGCTGCCAGTTAGACTCCCACATGGGATGGTGGCTATGCCCACCCACAACTGAGATTGAACACAGCACCTTGAGCTTAGAGGCCATGAGCTGCTGACGGGAAGCCAGATGGTGACTGGTGCCCTCCACAACGAAGATTGAAGAACAACTTTGCTGGTCCCCTCCTTCAATTCCAATTCTCCAATAAAATATTTAAAACAAACAAAACAAAAAATGGTCCTGAAGGAGCTCACCCATGAACAGAAGCAAAGGAGAGTCAAAGTTTTCCAAGACCTTTAGGAGAAGCAAGACAATGTTTTGGGCCATGTTATCAATGGTGATGAAACATGGGTGTAACAATACCACCTGAAACAAAGCATCAAAGTGTACAATGGAAGTCAGCCAATTATCCAAGACCAAAAAAGGTTTGTCAGTACAAATCAAGAGTCAAAAAGATGGTGCTGACCATTTTTGATATCAGAGGGATTATTCATTATGAATTTGTACCAACTGGACAAACAATTAACCAAGTTTACTATTTAGAAGTGCTGAAAAGGCTACATAGAAAAGTTACACGTAAATGACCTGAACTTTTTGTGAATAATTCATGGCTATTGCATGATGACAATGTACCAGCTCACATGGCACTTCCTGTGAGGGAGTTCTTTTGTTTTTGTTTTTGTTTTTATTTAGATTTTATTGGGGACTTGAGGAAGGGGAACAGTGTTGGGGAATTGGGGAAGGGGACCAGCCAAGTTGTTCTTTTTCAGTCTTCGTTGTGAAGGGCGCCAGTCACCATCTGGCTTCCCATCAGCAGCTTATTGCCTCTAAGCTCAAGGTGCTGTGTTCAGTCTTAGTTGTGGGTGGGCGTAGCTGCCATCCCATGAAGAAGTTGAACCAGCCAGCCTTGTTGTTAAGATTGCACTCTGTGTCCACTGAGCCATCTGGGCGAAAGCTCAGCTCAAGGTGCTGAGTTCAGTCTTAGTTGCAGGTGGGTGTAGCTCACCATCAAACAGCCAATCTTACTGTTACACCAGCTGAGCCATCCTGCCACCTGTTGGCAGCTCAGCGACAGCTCAGCTTGGTTGCAGTGTCACTGGCCCATGTGGGAATTGAATCAGCGGCCCTGTTGCTCAGAGCTTGTATTCTTCAGCTAACTCTTAACCAACTGAGCCACTAGGCCGGCCCTGTGAGGGAGTTTTTAGATAATAAACAAATAACTGTATTGGAAAACCCTCCCTACTCACCTTTTCTGGCTCTGAATAACTGCTTTCTTCACCCAAAGTTAAAGTAAATATTGAAAGGAAGACATTTTGATGACATTTAGGACATCAAGGGTAATACGATGATAGCTCTGATGGCCATTCCAGAAAAAGAGTTCGAAAATTGCTTTGAAGCGTGGGCTAGGCACTGGCATTGGTGCATAGCTTCCCAAGGGTAGTACTTCAAAGGTGACAATAGTGATATTCAGCAATGAAGTATGAAGCACTTTTTCTAGGATGAGTTCGCAAACTTAATTGTCAGACATTGTATATAATGTGATGCTTTTTAGCTACAAAAAAGAATGAAATTTTGCCATCTTCAGCAACATAGATTGACTTAGAGCACATTATGCTGACTGGAATAAGTCAGACAAAGAAAACAAATATTATATCACTTCACTTATATGTTGAATCGAAAGAATAAAATTAAACAAACAACAAACAAAACAGAAACAAACTCATAGATACAGACAACATTTTCAAGGTTTTCAAATGGGAGGGAGTTTGGGGGAATGAGTGAAAAAAGTCAAGGTACTAAGTCACACAAATTGGTAATTACAAAATACTCATGGGGATGTAAGGTTTAGCAGAAGGAATATGATCAATAATAGAGTAAAAACTATGTCTGGTGTGACTTGAATGCTAGATTTATTGGGGTGATCACTTCATAAGTTATATAAAAGTCTAGTTACCTTGTTGTACACCTGAAACTAATATAATACTGTATGTCAATTTTAATTGAAAAAAATTAAAAAATAAAGCAATAAAAAATATTTGTGATACCTCCACACTGACTTCCATAGTGACTGCACCAATCTGCAATTCCACCAACAGAGCAGCAGGGTCCTCTTTTCCCCACAGCCCCGCCAGCACTTGTTGTTTGTTGATTTATTGATGATAGCCATTCTGACCAGAATGAGGTGGTATCTCATTGTGGTTTTTATTTGCATTTCCCTAATGACCAGTTAAGTTGAACATTTTTTCATATGCCTATTGGCCTTCTGTATGTCCTCTTTAGAGAAATGTCTCTTCATATCATCTGCCCATTTTTTATGGAGGTATCTAGAAAAACTGGAAATGGAACTACCTTTTGACCCAGCAATTACACTCCTTTATCCTGAAATAACCAAGACACTAATTCAAAAAAATATATGCACCCCTATGTTCTTTGCAGTGCTATTTACAATAGCCCAGACTTGGAAACAACCAAAATGCCCATTGGTAGATAACTGTATTAAGAAACTGTGGTACATTCATACAATGGAGTATTACTCCGCTATAGAGAAGAATGAAATCGTACCATTTGTAATGATATGGATGGACCTAGAGACTATTATGTTAAGTGAAATAAGTCAGTTAGAGAAAGACAAATACCATATGATCTCACTTATATGTAAAATCTGAAAAACTGAATGAATGAGCAAAGTAAACAGAAACAGTCTCATAGATATAGAGGAAGAACTGAGGGTTGCTAGTTGGGAGTGGGGTGGGAATGAGGGAGAAGGGGAAGGGATTAGACAGCATAAATAGGCAACTACAATATTGCCACAGGGATATGAAAAACAGTTCGGGGAATATAATTAATAATGTAAATATTTTGTGAGGTGTCAGATGGTCACATGTCTTGTTAGGGAGACCATTTCATGGATGGAGTAGAGGCTTGTACACCTGAAGCTGATGTTGTATAATATTGTATACCAATTGTAATTTAATATATAGATAGTCACGGGATGTGGATTATACTGCGGAAGGGAGTCAGAGGAATTGTAATAGATATATATGATATGGGGGGGAGGACTGGGGTGGCGAATTGGGGGAGGGGGTTTGTCACTTTGAGGGGTAAGAAGTATACACCTGAAACTATTTAAAAATAAATAAATTAAAAAAATATTTGTGTGCACTGAAAGAAATAAAATAGAGCAAAGCTCTTTAGAATGATAAGATATAATCTCACATATTTTCAAATAAACTTGAGGAGAAAGTCAAGAACAAAACCAAAACAGCTCTTAGCTTCCTGTTTTGACAGGTGTGGTTTACTTCAAAATCCTGGCTTACCCTTAAAAAAACCAACCTTGAACTGAAGGTCCCCTCATCCATCGTCCAACACTCCAGATAAACTATGTAACTTCTTCCTTAACCTAAAACTGGATCCAAATATGAGATCTAATGTCTTATGATCTTCCTTACTGCACCATACTCTGTTCAATCTATGAACTTATTTTTCCATTTGTAAAAAAATATATAATTTTGTTGTCATGTTCTTTTTTTCTTTTTTTAACTTTATTATTAGTGTGACAATTGTTAGTAGTTACATAGGTTTCAGGTGTACAATTTGGTAATACATCATCTATATATCCCATTGTTTGTTCACCACCCAAAGTCAGATCTCCTTCCATCACTATATATTTGATCCATTTTACCCTCATCAACCACCCACCTCCCCCCTTGCCCTCTGGTAAACACTAAACTATTTTCTGTGTCTATGAGTTTTGTTTCTTCATTTGCTTGTCTTGTTCATTTGTTGTTTTCAGGTCTGCATAACATATATCACTGAAATCATATGGTTCTCGACTTTTTTTTCCCAAAGAAGTCCTTGATATATTGTACTCTTTTTGCTTGTTTGTTCATTTGTTTGTTTGCTTGAAGATTTTATTGGGGGAATTAGAGGAGGGGAACAGACAAGTTGCTGTCCTTTTGGTCTTCAGTATAGTTGTGGAGGATGTTTCTACACTGACCCATGTTGGTATTGTCATTGCACTCTTCCCGGGTGAGGCAGATTGATCGCTGGTCTCTGGACGGCAGCTCATGGCGGCTCTTGTCAGCTCACACTGGCTGCCAGCCACTCACTGTAGCCTATGGCATCCCACTGCATCAGAGGCTGCAGCCCACACCGTCACTGGCCATCTTAGCTATAGAGGCAACCAGGTGGAGCTGTTGTTCACTACCTTAGCTATAGAGGGCAGTGTCACTGGCCCTCATATGTGGGATCCAAACCAGGGCCTCTCTGCTCAGAGCTGGCATCCCAAGCCAGCTCCTAACCAAAGCGCCACTCGGCAGGCCCTGGTTCTCGACTTTTTTTGTTGGTCTTATTGCACTTAGTATAATAATCTCAAGATCCATCCATGTTGTCGCAAATGGCACTGTTTCATCTTTTCTTATGACAGAATAGTAGTCCACTGTGTATATATACCACATCTTCTGTATCCAATCATCTATCAAAGGACACGTCGGCTGTTTCCATGTTTGGCCATCATAAATAAAGCTGCAGTGAACATCAGAGTATATATATCTTTACAGGTAAATGTCTTCATATTTTGGGGGATAGATACCCAGGCAAGGTAATTCTAGTTTTAATTTGTTGAGAAACCTCCACACTGCCTTCCCTAGCAGCTGCACCAATCTGCATTCCCATCAACAGTGTATGAGGGATCCTTTTTCTCCACAGCCTCTCCAACACTTGTTATTATTTATCTTATTGATGATAGCCATTCTGACTGGTGTAAGGTGATGTCTCATTGTGGTTTTCATTTGCATTTCTCTGATGACTAATGATGTTGCACATCATTTTATATGTCTACTGACAACCTGTATGTCCTGGTAAGGATAACAGAAAAAGTGAAATTACAGACCAATATCTCTGATGAATACAGATGCAAAAATCCTAAACAAAAGTCTAGCAAATCTAAGGGAACAATTAATTAAAAAGAGGATACATCATGACCATGTGAGGTTTATACCAGGGGCACAAGGATGGTTCAACATATGCAAATCAATCAATGTAATAAACCACATAAACAAAATAAATGACAAAAGTCATATGATTTTATCAATAGATGCAGAAAAAGCATTTCACAAGATACAACATCCATTTATGATTAAAAACCTTAATAAAAAAAGTATAGAAAGAAATACCTTAACATAATAAAGGACATATATGACAAACCCTCGGCTAATATAATTAACTGAAAAACTGAAGCCCTCCTTTCCACATTCAGGAACAGGACAGGACTGTCCCCTATCACCTCTGCTTTTCAACATAGTACTGCAAGTCTTAACCAGAGCAATCAAGCAAGAGAAAGAAATAATAGGTATCCAAATTTGAAATAAGTTAAATTGTCACTTTGTGCAGATGACATGATGCTATATATAGAAAACCCTAAGGACTCCACCAAAAAGCTATTAGAAACAAGAAACAAATATAGTAACGTTGCTGGCTATAAAATCACGGTACAAAAGTTCATTACATTCCTACACAGTAACAATGAAATCTCAGAAGATGTGAAAGACCTTTACACTGACAACTATAAGATATATATATATATATATATATATATATATATATATATATATATATAAATTTTATTGGGGAATTGGGGGAGGGAACAGTTTTGTGGAATTGGGGGAGGGGACCAACCAAGTTGTCAATTTGTTGTTCTTCAATCTTCATTGTGGAAGGTTGTTCGGCGGCCTTATTGCTTAGAGCACTCACTCTAAGCCAACTCTTAACCAACTGAGCCACTCGGCTGGCCTATGAGACATTTTTGAAAGACATTGAAGAAGACACAAAGAAATGGAAAGACATTCCATGTGCATGGATTGGAAGAATCAACATTGTTAAAATGGCCATATTACCCAAAGCAATGCACAGATTTAATGCAATCCCCATCAAAATACTAATGGTATTTTTTTTTTGAAGAAATAGCACACACAAAAAAAATCATCAGATTTGTATGGAACCACAAAAGGCCCCAAATAGCCAAAGCAATCCTAAGAAAAAAAGAACAATGCTAGAGTCATCACACTCCCTGACTTCAGCTTGCACTACAGGGCAACAATAGTCAAAACAGTACGGTATTGGCAGAAAAACAGACACACAGACCAATGGAATAGAATTGTGAACACAGAAATAAACCCACATAAATTTCGACAGATAATTTTCAACAAAGAAGCCAAAAACATAGAATGGAGAAAAGACAACCTCTTCTATAAATGGTGCTGAGAGAATTGGAAAGCCATGTGCAAAAGAATGAAACGAGACTGCTATCTGTCACCGTGTACCAAAATTAACTCAAAATGGATGAAAGATCTAAACATATGACCTGAAACAATAAACTGCATAGAAGAAAACATAGATACTAAACTTATGGACCTGGGGTTCAAAGAGCATTTTATCAACTTGATTTCAAAGGCAAGGGAAGTAAAAGCTAAAATAAATGAATGGGACTATATCAAACTTAAAAGCTTCTGCACAGCAAAAGAAACCATTGACCAAATAAAGAGGCAAACAACCGAATGGGAGAGTTTGTTGCAAACAATGCCACCAATAAGGGAGTAAATTCCAAAATATATAAGGAAGTCATACAACTGAACAACAAAAACCACACAACCCCGTTAAAAAATGGGCAGAGGACTTGAATAGACATTTCTCCAAGGAGGACGTACAGATGGCCAATTGACATATTAAAAAAATACTCAGCATCACTAATCATCAGATAAATGCAAATCAAAACCACAATGAGACATCACCTCACACAAGTTAAAATGGCCGTCATGCCAGCCGAGTGGCGCGGTGGTTAAGCACTGGCTTGGGAAGCCAGCGGCCCCGGTTCGGGTCCCACATGTGAGGGCCAGTGACACTGCCCTCAAAAAAAAAATGGCTGTCATCAACAAGACAAATAATAACAAGTGTTAGAGAGGCTGTGGAGAAAAAGGGACCCTCATACATTGTTGGTGGGAATGCAGATTGGTGCAGCCACTATGGAAGGCAGTGTGGAGGTTCCTCAAAAAATTAAGTATGGAATTACCATATGACCCAGAATCCCTCTCCTGGGTATCTACCCGAAAAATCTGAAAACATTTATCTGTAATGATATATGTGCTCCAATGTTGATTCCATGTTCTTATTTCATTTGTTTGTCTAATTTTCTCCAACTGACTCATACCGGCCCCCCTTTCCACCACAGGTAAAGTAAATGCCACCCATTAGGGAATAAGATGATTTGAAGAGTCAAAATCATCATTACTGGTCAAAAATACGTTTCACCATCAATTTTACTGTCATCTGAAATTTCAGCATTAGACAGCATTCTTTTGGACCTCAGAGGATTTTGATTTTTTTGCAGTCGCTGAAATAAGGAATATATCAAATTATTTTACTCTTACAGCCAGAAATTGGGCTGTCTTTGAATAAAATTGTTGCCTGGGAAAAATAGGGCACGAAATTCATGAGAAGGAAAAAATCCCTGGGGGAGAAAGTCAAGGAAATATTGGAAAATCTGAGATATAATCCATCCAACTCTGTCCTCATCCTTCCATAAACACACTTGCTTGTAATTTTTTTTTCTTAAACTGCTTTCTTTATAATTTCTTCCTTATAGTATCTCTTCTATATTCTTTATATACACTAGGTGGCAGTGCAATGACAGGAGAAGAAAAAATAGACCAGAACCTTAAAGATTTAAGAGATTATATCTTCCAGCATCTTCACTTTAACAAAAGAAGAAACTGAGGCCCCATTGAGGGGGTAACCTGTCCAAAGTTACAAGCTTTTTAGTGCCAGAGTCCAGTCAGTTATTCATCCATGCTCTTCAATCTCCCTTTTCTCCAGTCTCTCAGCCCCTTTTTTTCTCTCATTACATTCTAAGGTTTCATTCCCTTCCCCGGTAGCCCACCCCTCTGTTGCCAGTACCCTCTGAACACTCATCTCCTTACCTTTCTGCTTCATCATCCCTTTTCAGCACCTACATTCTGACTGACTAAAACATTGCTGGAGAAAATCACCTAGAGTACAAATTTTGCGTTTAAAAAATATGCAGTCTCCAATTTTATCTGGACATTCACTACTAAATGGTGATTTTCTTCATTGTCTGGTGACAGTTCCCTTTCTTTCTTTCTTCACAATGGGAATCAACAAATACTTCCAAAGCCCCAATGCCCCTGCTTTCTTTAGACAATCTGAACTCACTTCACAGAGAAAAATAAAGCTATCATGAAAGAACTTGTCACCATATATACGTTTGCTTAACTATCTATTACTATGCCAACCTCACCTCCTTTCCCCCAGTCTCTACCCGAAAAATCTGAAAACATTTATCTGTAATGACATATGTGCTCCGATGTTGATTCCATGTTCTTATTTCTTTTTTTTTTTTTTTTGAGGGCAGTGTCACTGGCCCTCATATGTGGGACCAGAACTGAGGCCGCTGGCTTCCCAACCAGCGTTTCACCACCGCACCACTCAGCTGGCTCTCCATGTTCTTATTTCATTTGCTTGTCCCATTTTCTCCAACTGACTCATACCTGCCCCCTTTCCACCACAGGTGGAAATAAGGGAGGTGAGGTTGGCGTAGTAATAGTTAAGCAAACATATATATGGTGACAAATAAATCATTCTCCTCCTATTCACAGTTATTCTCTCAGTTGTGCTTTTCACTCCTTACCCTTCAGTCTTCCACTGGAAATTGGACCTTACTTCATCAGTGTCCCTCATCTTGCCTTTCTTCTCAGTCTTTCATTTTTTCCTGTCTCCTACCATGTGGCCTATAAATATACTCAAGTCTCTGTAGCCATTGTTTTTTTTCTCCACTATTATAATGTTAACAAGCCATAAAACACATAGAGTACTTACAGTATTCCAGGCACCTTTTTATGTGATTGACATAACCTAACTCATTTAACCCTCACAACCACATTGTGAGGTAATTCACTACTATTATTACTTTGTGAATGAGAAAAGGGAAGCAACTATCTTACTCAAGATCACACAGCTAGTAAATGACAAAGCTGGGTTTCAAATCTAGACTGTTAGGGTCCAGAGTCTGTACTAATAACCACTATTCTATATTGTGAAGGTCCTCCAATGCCTAGCATTCTTTTTTCCTCTTTTTGCATCCAAACTTTCACTAGAACAATTTATTGTACTTTCCTACTGCCCTTCCATTAGTAACATTGTATTTAGAGATACTACCCCAACACTCCACCAAAACTGGTCTGTCCGGTCATTAATAAATCCATCAGATATTTTCCTATTCTTATTCATTTTGACTTCTTTTTTCATTCAACATTATTGAACATTTTCTTCTTAAAGTTCTGTTCTTCCTTCATTTTCATCAGACTCTTTTAAAATTTTGCTCCTACCTCTCTGGTTGCTTTCTTAGTCTTCTTTAGTTTTTTTTTCTCTGCCCATCTCTCAAACATCAGCACTCTTTAGTGTCTCATTTTCTGTGATCTCTTGAGCTCTGGAATAATGAAGTCCTGAATTTAAATCTAAGTTCCAGCACTAACCAACTCCATTACACTGGGCAAATTGCTTCCTCTCATAGAGGTGTTGAGGAATAAATTACATAATGAATGCAAAATACTTATCATAGTGCCTTACATATAGTAGATACTGAAAGAATATCACTTTGTTGTTGAAATCATCACCATCATCATCATCACTACTATTATCTCGTTTCAAGTAATGGGCTCTGCTAAATCCTCTATGCTGATCGTTTCCAAATATGTATAGTTTTCCCCTTGAGTTTCAGGCCAATATATATTGTATCTACCTGACTGTTCCATAGGCATTTTCAAACTCAACAAATCCAAAACAGTATACTCATACATGGTCATTGCTATTCATTGAGCAGCCTGGCCCTCCTTCTGTATTGCAAATCTTAATAAAGGCAGCCAGTGACCCAAACCAAGAACTTCAGTTATGCTCATTTTTTCCTCTTGCTTTGCCTCCTTAATAAATGAAGTCAGTGACTACATCCTGTAAATTATATACATCTTGTATTTCACATTTATACTAACTTGTTCTTTATAATAAATTCTACCAATGAAGTACCATCTGGTTGGACTCAAATGTAGCCTATACTATTCTTAAAAGGAAATCTAATAGTTAGAGAACTATTAGATTAGCAATCCTCTCAACTAAAATGTATGTTTCTTGCTTTATAATTTGCAAGTCTGAGCTTCACAGATTAATATTATGCACAAGTAGTGGGAAGGATTTAGGCTTAATTAACCAACTACTAACCA
Organism: Aselliscus stoliczkanus; assembly: GCA_033961575.1. Classification (NCBI taxonomy): domain Eukaryota; kingdom Metazoa; phylum Chordata; class Mammalia; order Chiroptera; family Hipposideridae; genus Aselliscus; species Aselliscus stoliczkanus. The sequence goes on from CM066737.1 coordinate 81,582,295, forward strand.
ATACTACACTACTCTACCTCTTGAGAAATCCACCAGAAATAACACAAGACCATTTGCAACATTTTTCTTGAAATCGCCTCAGCTTTAGAATCTTGTGTGTGTGTGTGTGTGGGGTGGTCTTATGAGTTAAGTTTCTCTTTACTACTTTGTACTACTGCAATGAAAAGTTGCTTAGAGTTGCCCACTCATGTCAGGCTATTTCGCACTTCACACAGAAGTAAGAATTCATATTTCAAGCTGAGGAAAAGTGAGAAAACCTAATTTTCTGCAGAGGAAGTTACATTTTCCTGTTAGAAGAGATCTGAGAGGTGAGTTTAGTCCAAATATATACATGCATTGCTTAGAAAGTGTATTGTTCTGTGAGGCTGCAGTTCTGTGAGGCTGCAGTAGGGTGATGTCAGAGAATACAAATATGGCTTCCATGGGGGCTCCACTCTTGAGGCACTCACAGTCAAGTAATGGAGCTAAGAAATGTCCACATTTGGTGAATAATGATAACTAAGTATACCTTCAATACAATGCAGTCCATTAGTGCTAAATTCTGTAGGAAAAAATGTTAATTTTTTAGATGATGGGAAGAAAGGGAAATCAGTGAAGGAAGAGTGACTCAGGAATAGTTTCCTGGGTGACGAAGGTACATTGAATAACATATCTCAGTGGTCCTGGTAATTTCTCTTTCTATACGATAAGAGTTCAGACATTGGTTGGTTTCAGAATATCTATAAAACCCCTAAAATCATTCATAGAATGTTGCACATGTACATTTTGGGGGATAAGTCCACTTCTTCCATCACATTCTCATAGGAGTGTATGACTCAAAAAGGTAAATATTCACAGTTCAAATTCTCAAGATAGGTGATTCCCAAGACAATTTTTTTGTGAGCTTAACAACACCTTATTTACCCTCTACTAAATGTGTGTTCCAACATCTGCCAGAACATGTACCTTTGGGAATAGACCCATGTGCTCTATGCTTGAAGCTTTGCCAACATTGCTAATATCCTCAGGAGGACAGTCAATTAGTGTTAGAGAGATGAGCAATAGGAAGAGACATTCAAAGTTCTATTTTGGTTTTGAAATGTACTGTAGTAAGTCATTAAACTTATCTGGGTTCTACTTTTTCTCCTCCAAAAATAGAGGCAATAAAATTCAGATAATAGTCTCTACCTGCCTACTTCACAGAGTTTTCAAGATCTGATGAATTTACATGGGAAAAAAAAAAACAGAAAGCGCTCAAGCTTGGAAGCCACCCATTTCTAGGTTTCAGTCCCAGTTCAGACATTCTCTAGCCAATTCTCTTTAAGCAAATTAATTGTCTGAACCTTCCCTTTCTAATCTGTAAAAATGGCATATCCCTTACATAGAAAGCTTGGGTAGTGGGATTCATGAGTTAATATACACCAGGGGGTACCAAAAAAAACTGTATAAAAGTAGAAACTTTGGTCAACGTTGCACAAGCTGTAATTTGCTATAACCAGATGTGTCTGGACGCTGATGGTAACAACTTTGAGCATTCTTTTCTCTTTTTTTTTCATTTTTTATTAGTTTCAGGTGTACAACACAATGCAATAGTTATGCTCTTTACCCCCAAAGTGACAACCCCCCACCCCCAGTTCGCCACCCTATTCCCGCCCCCATATCATATTATAATTCCTTTGACTCCCTTCCACAGTATACTCCACATCCCGTGACTATCTATATATTCAGTTACAGTTGGCATACAATATTATACAAAATCAGCTTCAGGTGTACAGTGCAGTGATCAAGCCTCTACTCCATCCATGAAGTGGTCTCCCTAACAAGACATGTGACTATCTGACATGCCACAAAATTTTTACATTATTGTATTCCCGAACTGTGTTTCATATCCCTGTGGCAATATTGCAGTTGTCTATTTATGCTGTCTAATCCCTTCCTCTTCCCCCTTATCCCCACCCCCTTCCGAACTAGAAACCCTCAGTTTTTCCTCTATATCTATGAGTCTGTTTACTTTGCTCTTTCATTCAGTTTTTCAGATTCCACATATAAATGAGATCATATGGTACATGCCTTCTCCGACTGACTTATTTCAATTAACGTAATAGTCTCTTCACAACATTATCAATTACATTCCCAGAACTGCCCCCATATCCCTGCGGCAACATTGTACTCACCCTCCTACACTGTCCAAAGCCTTCCCCCTCGCCCTCATCCCCACTCCGACCCAGCCAGCAACCATCAGTTTTTCCTTTATATATCATTGATATGACTTCAATCTTTTCAAATTTACTGAGACTTGTTTTGTGGCCAAACGTGGTCTATCTTGGAAAATGTCCCATGTGTACTTGAGAAGAATGTATATTCTGTTTTTTCAGGGTGAAATGCTCTAAAAGTATCAACGAAGTCCAGCTGGTCTAAAGTGTCATTTAAGGCCCCTCTTTCTGTGTTCATTTTCTGTCTAAAGGGTCTGTCCATTGGTGACAATGGGGTGTTGAAGTCCCCTAATATGACAGTGTTACTGTTGATCTCTGTCTTTATGTCTGTCAAAATCTGTTATATGTAATTAGGAGTTCCTATGTTGGGTGCATAGATGTTTATTAATGTTATAGTGCCCTTCTTTGTTTTATTGTAGTCATTTTAAAGTCTATTTTGTCCAAAATAAATATTGGTACTCCAGCTTTGTTTTTTTTCTCATTTCCATTTGTATGAAATATCTTATTACATCTGTAAACAGCATATACATGTGTCCAATTTTCTTATCCATTCAGCCACTCTGTCTTTTGATTGGAGCATTTAGCCCATTCACATTTGAAATGATTATTGATAGGTGCATATGTATTGCCATTCTGTTATTTGTATTCCTGGTCTTCCTGGGTTAGCTTGTTTACCCCTTTCTTTTGTTTAAAAAAGCCTTTTAACATTTCTTGCAATGCTGGCTTGCTGGTAATGAATTCCTTAAGCTTATTCTTTTCTGAGAAGCTCTTTATTTCTCCTTCAATTTTAACTGATAGATGTGCTGGGTAGAGCAATGTTGGTTGTAGGCCTTTATTTTGTGTCACTTTGAATATCTCCTGCCACTCCCTTCTGGCCTGCAGACTTTCTGTAGACAAGTCAGCTGTTAGTCTAACAGGATTTCCTTTGTATGTAACCTGCTGTCTTTCTCTTGCTGCTTTTAGGATTCTGTCTCTGTCTTTAACCTTCTCCATTTTAACTATGATGTGTCTTGGTGTGGACCTGTTTGGGTTCAGCTTATTTGGAACCCTCTGCACTTCCAGGGCATGTATGCTGATTTCCTTCACCAGGGTAGGGAAGTTTTCAGTCATTATTTTTTCAAATACATTCTCGACCCCTTGCTTCTTCTCTTCTCCTTCTGGTATTCCTATGAGTCGAAAGTGGTTGTGCAGCATCTTGTCCCCTAGGGCTCTTAAACAATTTTCATTGTTTTTTATTATTTGGTGTTTTTGTTGTGCCAAATGAGTGATTTCTGCTATTTTGTCTTCTAAATCGCTGATCTGCTTCTCTGCTTCGTCTTCTCTACTGGTGATTCATTCGAGTCTGTTCTTCATTTCAGTTATTGTATTCTTTAGTTCTAACTGGTTGTTTTTTTATGATTTCTCTATCCTTCCTTATGTCCTCCCTAAGTTTGTAAAACTTCTTACCATCAGTATTCTAAACTCTGTCTCTGAAAGGTTGGATCCCTCTGTTTCATTTGGTTCCATTTCTAGAAGTTTCCTCTGATCTTTTACTTGTGACATGTTTCTTTGTTTCCCCATTCTGGCTGTCGTTCTGGGATTGCTTTGATGTATTAGATAGATCACCAGGAGAGCCCTGGCTGGATCACGCAGGCACACAGCTCACGGCCCAACACTCCCAGGAAAACTCCCAGTCTCAGCCTGTCCCAATCAGCTGCTTGCAGGTCAGGCCAAGTATCCCGATAACCAATCATCAGCCTGGCAACTCTGCAAGCACAGTGCGGAGAGCGTGGACCCAAGGTGGCTTGCACACTCTGGCGTCTCAATGAGCAGCCTGTTGGAGCCAGAGCACACCCACCAGGCATTTCCCTGGCAGCACAGCAGAAGCCATGCAGATAGTGGGGATCCGAGGCAGCTTGCGCACTCCTGGGTCTCAGTGAGCAGCCTGTTGGAGCCGGAGGGCACCTGCCCAGCATTTCCCTGACAATGCAGTATAAGCCGGGTGGAGAGTGGGGATACAAGGCCGCATGCACATGCGCACATGCACACACGCACTTCTGTGCCAATTCCACCAGACTAATGAGGTCCCGGACCTGATTCTATGTGGGAGGGCCAAACCCTGACAAAATGGCACCCTCCTTACACCACTCGAGTGTAGGTTCCACACCAGGGGAATAATAGTCCAAAAATCTCCAGCCTTTGCACCAAATGTGCTCAGTTCATTCCATCCCCACGTGCTCCTGGGCCTGGGTCACACAGCCACTCCCTCCACCAGTAACCAGGTAAGTGCTCACTGGAGAGGAAGCCAGTGCACCGGCCCCACTGATTCTCTAGCCATTCTTAGCCTCACCGAGCTGAGCAAAGAGAGTCCTCACTAATTTACTGCCAGCTATCTTGGAACTTCTCTCCCCGGCAAAGGAACTCTGGGTTGCTGAGCTTGGTGTGCGGCTGGAGGGCCTCTCCCCCAACCAGAGAAGCCTCCCCACAGCTTGAGCATTTCTTATAGTTGTAGAAGTCAAACATGACTTGTATTCAACTTTTGTTATCAGTATATATTGAGTATTACAATTTTAATACAGTTTTTTCCCTTCTTACAATGTGTACACAAGTGCCATCTGAGTGGCTCAGTTGGTTAAGAGTTGGCTTAAGAGTGTGAGCTGTGGGAAACAGTGCTGCTGGTTTGATTCCCACATGGGCCAGTGACGCTGCACCCGAGCTGAGCTGTCGCTGAGATGCCAACAGGTGACAGGACGGCTCAGCTAGTGTAACAACAAGATTGCCTGTTCGATGGTGAGCTATGCCCACCCGCAACTAAGACTGAACTGGGCACCTTGAGCTGAGCTGCCACCCGGATAGCTCAGTGGATAAGGGGTGCACTCTTAACAACAAGGCTGCTGGTTCAACTCCCACATGGGATGGTGGCTATGCCCACCCACACCTAAGATTGAACACAGCACCTTGAGCTTAGAGGCCATGAGCTGCAGAAAGGAAGCCAGATGGCAACTGGCACCCTCCACAACAAAGATTGAAGCACAACAACTTGGACAGTCCTCCTCCCCAATTCCCCAGCACTGTTCCCCTCCCCCAATTCCCCAATAAAATCTTAATAAAAATATGTATACATATTTTGCATATATATATATATATATATATATATATATATATATATATATACCATGTAATATATTTATATATCCTAGCACAGTGCTGGTGTAAAATAATTGCTCCATAGATATAGGCCATACCCTCACTTTTGCCTCCCATTGAAATCTGGTCTTAGATAGGAAAAATAGCTGTCATTTAAACTTGATTGAAAACAACAGTCAGCCCTTGTGCCCTCTATCTTAAATGTTTATGTATAGTATGTGTGGAGTGTGATCCTCATTATAAGCCTAGAGATGAAGGGAATAGGTTTGTAACAATAACTACATAAAATCCTAAATATTCAGAGTTGAAACAATGGATAACTAACATTTGGGAGATAAGTACTATTATTTTCCCCATTTTACAGATGAGAACAGAGAGCCTCAGTGTGGTTAAGTGACTTGCCCAAGGTTATACAGCCAGTAAGTGAGAGGAGCAGGATTCAAAACCAGTTCTGCTTGACCTCTAATTCCTTTATTCCCTGGATTTATGGGTCATCCATCCTAATGTTTTACCCTGAGCAGGCAACTTCTCTATGATATGCCCAGCCTTGGTTTGAATACTCCCTGGAGATACTTGATCTTTTTCTGGTGCCTCCCTTTGTTACTTTCCCCACTCTTTATTTCCCTGCTCATGCTTTGTGTAAGAGCTGTCACTACTCATGCTTAAGCTTAACTCTATGTAGTAGCCTAGCCAGGGCATTTTTTAAGGCTATGAAATAAACCATGGCCACAGTGAGGCTCTTTGATGAACTCAGCCAGCCACACTGGTCACATGTGAGAATCATTGAAGCGTACTCTACTGTCACTGGTGACTATGTAGTACCTACAATGATCTAGGTTTCCCCTCTTAGGCAACCAAATGTATTACAGCACAGAGTAATGAAGATACCATTCCTTACCCCCTTACAATTTTACATGAAAATCTAAAAAGAGTCCCAGGCATCTGGCAAACTCATCCCAAATGCCTGGGAATGTTAAGCTTTGGGCCCAAACCCAGAAACAAAACCAGATGGTTTTCACTACAAACAGTTCTGTCATCTGCACTTTTTCAGGCCATAATTTGGCTTATAGTTGTCAGAGGTACTACCTCCAACTGACAAAGCAGAGGTGTTGGGATAAAGTTTTGGCTGGTCTTTAGTTGACTGTTTTTGTCATGTGCTTGATCTGGCTGATATAAGACAAAGAGGCGAAATCATGGAGACGTCTACTGATTATGCTACCTTCATCTGTGCAGAGATACTATTGCCCATATGTCACTTGAACTCATTTCCCAGTCTTGAAGATAAGCAGTCTTAGGCCATAGAAATTCATGCCGAATCTTGCCTTGAAATGGCTGGAGGGTATAGCGGGGAAGGCTATTAAGGTATAGGCTGCAGCCAGGAAACAAACAAAACTAATTGGCCCATATGGTAAATGACCCTTATGACCTTGGCTTCATTAACTCCAAACTGAATTCTAACCCAGAAGAGCCAGCACACCTTCAATAAGAATAAAGAAGTCCTTAATTCCTAAAAATTGCAACAGATCATTCCTACAGTTTGTGGGTTTTTTGTCACCATGGATAACTGATACACAGTGATGCCAAGCCAAAGAGTACTCAATCATTGATCCATCCCACTAGAATCCTGGAACATCAAGTTGGAAAAGAGTTTGAAGGATTATTTAGTACAAATCACTTACTTTACAGATGGAGAACTGAGACCCAAGGAAAGGAAATAGCTTGTCCAAATTATACATCTAGTTTGTGGCAGCACTAGGACAAGACCCAAGTCTCTTAGCTCATAGTTATACTGCATTTCAGTACAATGATTCTTTATTCTCAGAGGACAGAGAGTGATTTAGAAATACAGATTAATTCTAACTATGCCCTGGAGGAGAAAAAGTTATTACAGAGGCCAAGAGAGGAGCCCAGGGTAGGCAGCTGCTTCAAGGATGCTGAGAAGTTTGTATCTCATTGTCTTGTAATTCATGTAAAATGAGTTATGTGACTCATGATGCCAAATCTTCAGACTACAGTTTTATATTAATTTCAGGTGTCATGTTTTAGAATCTAAAACAGTACCTAAACAGTACTTGGCATGCAGTAAATACTCAACTGTATCTGTTAAATGAATGAATGAATAAATGAATGAATTAAATGGATTAAAGAGGAGTGGACATAGATCTGTGTTGTGGCCCTGCCAAAGTGTGTTTGACAGGCAAAACTAAGCCACCTTGCTAAAGCTGAGAGTTTGTAGAAGGGAATAATGAGATAAGATGTAGAAAAAAAGGGGGATGAGATCACTGAGGGCCTTGATGGCTATGCCAGAATGTAATATGTTTCTTTTAGTCAGTAAGAACCTATTGGAGTCAGTTGATCCAGAAAGTAAGATTATCAAGTCTCTATTTAGGAAAGATTTTCTGGTGTTAATGTAGGCGATGCATTGTAAGAAGTAGCCAGGGGGGGCGGCCAAGTGGCGCGGTGGTTAAGAGCTGGCTTGGGACACCAGCAGCCCCAGTTCGGGTCCCACATATGATGGCCAGTGACACTGCCCTCAAAAAAAAAAGAAGTAGCCAGGGATAGGGAGACTTCAGAATTATAAATTCTTAGAGTTAGAAAGGAGTTCAGGATTATCCATTCCAGCCTCCCAACAAGTGCTAGAATCATATTTATGACCTACCTGATTAAAACAAAGTCAGGTTTTCTAGAAACTAAGCATCATGAACACAAGGACATTTTCTCTCTCCTTTTTTTAAATAGTTTTATTGTGAAATAAACATTTTTTAAAAGATTAGTTGGAGGTGTACAACGCAGAGCAATACTTATATTTTTTAGCCCTCAAAGTGACAACCCCCCTTCCCCAGTTCGTCACCCCACACACCCCCATATCATACACATCTATTGCAATTCCCTTGACTCTATTCCACAATATACTCCACAGGCCGTGACTATAAATATATATATATATATATATATATATATATATATAGATATATATATATATTCAATTACAGTTGGCATACAATATTATACAACATCAGCTTCAGGTGTGCAGTGCAGTGATCAAGCCTCTACTCCATCCATGAAGTGGTCTCCCTAACAAAACATGTGACCATATTTACAACATTATAAATTATATTCATATCCCTATGGCAATATTGTAGTTACGTATTTATGCTGTCTAATCCATCCCCTTCTCCCTCATCCCCACCCTGCTTCCAGCTAGCAACCATCAGGTTTTCCTCTATATCTATGAGAATGTTTCTGTTTACTTTTCTCATTCATCCAGTTTTTCAGATTACACATATAAGTGAGATCATATTGTATTTCTCTTTCTCTGACTGACATATTTCACTTAACATAATAGTCTCTAGGTCCATCCATATAGTTGCAAATGGTACGATTTCATTCTTCTTTATAGTGAAGTAATACTCCATTGTATAAATGTACCACAGTTTCTTAATCCAGTCGTCTACCAATGTGCATTTTGGTTGTTTCCAAGTCTTGGCTATTGTAAATAGCGCTGCAATAAACATAGGGATGCATTTATTTTTTCGATTGAGCATCTTGGATTCTTCTGGGTAGATACCCAAGAGTGGAATTTCTGGGTCATACAGTAGTTCCATGTCCAGTTTTTTTAGATGCCTCCATACTGATTTCCATAATGGCTGCACCAATCTGCAGTCCCACCAACAGTGCACCAGGTTTTACTTTTCTCCACAACCTCGCCAGCACTTGTTGTTCATTGATTTATTGATGATAGCCATTCTGAACGGAGTGAGGTTGTATCTCATTGGGGTTTTATTTGCATTTCCGTAATGATTAGTGAGGTTGAACATTTTTTCATATGGCTGTTGGCCATCTGTATGTCCTCTTTAGAGAAATGCCTCTTCATATTCTCTGCCCATTTTTTAATTGCATTGTTTGTTTTTTTGGTGTTGAGTTTCATGAGTGTTTTATAAATTTTGGATATTAACCGCTTATCAGATATATCATTAGAAAATATCTTCTATTCAGTAGGCTGCCTTTTCCTTTATTGATGATTTCCTTTACTATGAAAAAACTTTTTTTTTTGAGGGCAGTGCCACTGGCCCTCACATGTGGGAACCGAACCGGGGAAAAAACTTTTAAGTTTGATGTAATCCCATATGTTCATTTTTACTTACATTTCCCTTGTTTTATTGTTTCAGGTCTTACATTTAAGTCTTTAATCCTTTTTGAATTTGTTCCTATATATGGTGTAAGTAGGTGGTCCGTTTTCATTTTTTGCAGGTGTCAGTCCAATTTTTGCAGCACCATTTATTAAATACACTATCTTTACTCCAATGTAAATTCTTGCTCCCATTGTCATTGATTAAATGACTGTATATAGATGGGTTTATTCCTGGGCTCTCTATTCTGTTCCATTGGTCTATGTATCTTTTTTTTATGCCAGTACCATAGTGTTTTGATTACTGCAGACTTGTATATGATTTGATGTCAGGTAGCGTGATACCTCCCACTTGTTCTTATCTCTCAAGATTATCTCTTAAAATTTTCTGTATTTCTGTGGTACCTGTTGTAACTTCTCATCTTTCATTTCTGATTTTATTAATTTGGGTCATCCCTTTCTTTTACTTGGTGAGTCTGGCTAAGGGTTTGTCGATTTTGTTAATCTTTAAAAAAAAACAGCTCTTGGTTTCATTGATGTTTTGTATTGTTTTTTTGGTCTCTATTTAATTTATTTCTGCTCTGGTCTTTATTATTTCCTTCTTTGTACTTCCTTTGGGATTGTTTTGCCGTTCTTTTTCCAGTTCCCTTAGGTGGAAAGATAGTCTGTTGATTTGAAATTGTTCTTGCTTCTTTAGGTAGGCCTGCAATTCTATGAACTTCCTTCTTAGGACTGCTTTCGCAGCATCCCAGAGGTTTTGGGTAATGGTGTTTTCATTTTCGTTTGTGTCAAGGTATCTTTTTATTTCCTCCTTGATCTCATTTCTGACCCACTTGCTATTTAGTAGCATGTTATTCAGCCTCCATGTATTTGTGTGCTTTCCAGATTTCTTATAATTGATTTCTAGTTTCATAGCATTGTGCTTAGAGTAGATGCTTGATATGATTTCTTTCTTTTTTTCATTGTTTTATTAGTTTCAGGTGTAAAACACAATGCAATAGTTATACTCTTTACCCCCCAAAGTGACAATCCCCCCAGTTTGCCACCCCACTCCTCCCCCCATATCATACATATCTATTACAATTCCTTTGACTCCCTTCCACAGTATACTCCACATCCCGTGACTATCTATATATTCAGTTACAGTTGGCACACAATATTATACAACATCAGCTTTAGGTGTACAGTGCAGTGATAAAGACTCTACGCCATCCATGAAGTGGTCTCCCTAACAAGACATGTGACTATCAAACATGCCACAAAATTTTTACATTATTGTATTCCCCGAACTGTGTTTCATATCCCTGTGGCAATATTGTAGTTGTCTATTTATGCCGTCTAATCCCTTCCCCTTGCCCCTTATCCCCACCCCCCTCCCAACTAGCAACCCTCAGTTTTTCCTCTATATATATATGAGGCTGTTTAATTTGATCGTTCATTCAGTTTTTCAGATTCCACATATAAGTGAGATCATATGGTACTTGTCTTTCTCCGACTGACTTATTTCACTTGCCATAATAGTCTCTTCACAACATTATCAATTACATTCCCAGAGCTGCCCCCATATCCCTGAAGCAACATTGTAGTCACCCACCTACACTTTCCAAAGCCTTCCCCCTCGTCCTATCCCCCTCCCTCCCAGCAAGCACCCATCAGTTTTTCCTTTATATCTACTTCAATCTTCTTAAATTTACTGAGACTTGTTATGTGGCCTAACGTGGTCTATCCTGGAAAATGTTCCAGGTGTACTTGACAAGAATGTATATTCTGTTTTTTTAGGGTGAAATGCTCTAAAAATATCAACGTAGTCCAGCTGGTCTAAAGTGTCATTTGAGGCCCCTCTTTCTGTGTTGATTTTCTGTCTAACGGGTCTGTCCATTGGTGACAATGGGGTGTTGAAGTCCCCTAATATGACAGTGTTACTGTTGATCTCTGTCTTTATGTCTGTCAAAATCTGTTACATGCAATTAGGAGTTCCTATGTTGGGTGCATAGATGTTTATTAGGGTTATAGTGTCCTTCTTTGTTTTTCATGGTAGTCATTTTAAAGTCTATTTTGTCCAAAACAAATATTGTTACTCCAGCTTTGTTTTTTTTCTCATTTCCATTTGCATGAAATATTTTATTACATCTGTAAACAGCGTATACATGTGTCCAATTTTCTTATCCATTCAGCCACTCTCTGTCTTTTGATTGGAGCATTTAGCCCATTCACATTTGAAATGATTATTGATAGGTGCATATGTATTGCCATTCTGTTATTTGTATTCCTGGTCTTCCTGGGTTAGCTTGTTTACCCCTATCTTTTGTTAAAAAAAAGCCCTTTTAACATTTCTTGCAATGCTGGCTTGGTGGTAATGAATTCCTTAAGCTTATTCTTTTCTGAGAAGCTCTTTATCTCTCCTTCAGTTTTAAGTGATAGCCGTGATGGGTAGAGCAATCTTGGTTGTAGGCCTTTATTTTGTGTCACTTTGAATATCTCCTGCCACTCCCTTCTGGCCTGCAGAATTTCTGTAGACAAGTCAGCTGTTAGTCTAACAGGAGTTCCTTTGTATGTAACCTGCTGTCTTTCTCTTGCTGTCTCTAGGATTCTGTCTCTGTCTTTAACCTTCTCCATTTTAACTATGATGTGTCTTGGTGTGGACCTGTTTGGGTTCAGCTTGTTTGGAACCCTCTGCACTTCCTGGGCATGTATGTTGATTTCCTTCACCAGGGTAAGGAAGTTTTCAGTCATTATTTTTTCAAATACATTCTCGACCCCTTGCTTCTTCTCTTCTCCTTCTGGTATTTCTATGATGTGTGTTATTCTTTTGCTTCACCTTGTCCCATACGGCTCTTAAACTATTTTCATTGTTTTTTATTATTTGGTCTTTTTGTTGTGCCAACTGGGTGATTTCTGCTATTTTGTCATCCAAATCGCTGATCCGCTCCTCTGCTTCATCTACTCTACTCATGATGCTTTCGAGTGTGTTCTTCATTTCAGTTATTGTATTCTTTGGTTCTAACTGGTTGTTTTTTTTTATGATTTCTCTGTCCTTACTTACGTCCTCACTAAGCTTGTTAAACATTCTTATCATCAGTGTTCTAAACTCTGTCTCTGAAAGGTTGGATCCCTCTCTTTCATTTGGTTCCATTTCTAGAGGTTTCTTCTGATCTTTTACTTGGGAAATGTTTCTTTGTTTCCTCATTCTGGCTGTCGCTCTGGGATTGCTTTGATGTATTAGATAGATCAGCCAGAGAGCCCTGGCTGGATCACGCAGGTACACAGCTCATGCCCCAACATTCCCAGGAAAACTCCCAGTCTCAGCCTGTCCCAATCAATCGCTCACAGATCAGGCTGAGCAGCCTGACAACCAATCACCAGCCTGGCAACTCTGCAACCACAGTGCAGAGAGTTGGGTCCCCCGAGGTGTCTTGCGCACTCCCACATCTCAGTGAGTAGCCTGTTGGAGCCAGAGGGCACCCGCCCATCATTTCCCTGGCAACACAGTATAAGCCAGGCGGAAGGTGGTGATTCAAGGCCGCATGCGCATACGCGCACTCACACACGCAGTTCTGCGCCAATTTCACCAGACCGATGAGGTCCTGGACCTGATCCTCTGCGAGAGGGCCCAACCCTGACAAAATGGCGCCCTCCTTACACCACCTGCATGCAGGCTCAACACCAGGGGAACAATAGTCCAAAAACCTCCAGCCTTTGCACCAAAGGTGCTCAGGTCAGTCCGTCCCCGCAGGTTCCTGGGCCGGGCTCTCACAGGTACTCCCTCCACCAGGAAGTAGGTGAGTGCTCACCGGTGTGCAAGCCCATGCGCCGGCCCCACTGATTCTCTAGACACTCTTAGCCTCAGCGAGCTGAGCAAAGAGTCCTCACTTATTTACTGCCAGCTATCTCGGAACTTCTCTTCCCAGCAAAGGAACTCTGGGCTGGTGAGCTTGGTGTGCAGCTGGAGTGTCTCTCCCCCAACCAGAGAAGCCCCCCCAAGCTGGGGCTTTCCTCACGGGTTCACTTTCTCTCGTCCCTGCCCATCCTACCAGACCCGACGTGGCCTCCTCTTTAAGTTCATTGTTTAGTGGTTCTGCTCATATAGTGTTCCGGGAACCTCCAGGGTTGAATGTTCTATAAATTGTTTGTAATTTTGGTGTGATCCTGTGAGGTAATTAGCCCAGCATCTGTCTATTGTGCCATTTTACCAGAAGTCCCTAGATATGATTTCAATCTTCTTAAATTTGTTGAGACTTGTTTTGTGGCCTCACATGTGGTCAATCTTGGAAAATGTTCCATGTGCACTTGAGAAGAATGTATATTCTGTTGCTTTGGGAGAAATGCTCTAAAAATATCAATTAAATCCAGTTTGTCTAAAGCATCATTTAAGGCCACTGTGTCTCCATTAATTTTCTGTCTGGAGGATCTGTCCATTGGTGACAATGGGGTGTTGAAGTCCCCTACTACGATAGTGTCACTGTTGATCTGTTTTTATATCTGTCAACATCTGTTTTATATGTTTAGGAGCTCCTATGTTGGGTGCACAGATGTTTACTAGGGTTATGACCTCTTGGTGAATCAATTTCTTTATTATTATGTAGTGACCTTCTTTGCCCTTTATTGCAGTCTTCATTTAAGTCTATTTTGTGTGAAATAAGTATTGCTACTCCAGCTTTTTTCTCATTTCCATTTGCATGAAATATCTTCTTCCATCCCTTTACTTTCAGTCTGTGTGCATCTTTTGATCTGAGATGAGTCTCTTGTATACAGCATATGCATGGGTCCTGTTTTTTTATCCACTCAGCCACTCCATGTCTTTGATTGGAGCATTTAGCCCCCTCACATTTAAAGTGATTATTGAGAGGTGCATATTTATTTTGTTTTGCTTTTTGTTATTTGTATTTCTTGTCTTCCTTGGTTAGCTTGTTTTCCCCTTTCTTCTGTTTAAAAAAGCCCTTTTAACATTTCCTGTAATAATGGCTTTGTGGTTATGAATTTCTTAAGCTTATTCTTTTCTGAGAAGCTCTTTATCTCTCCTTCAATTTTAAGTGATGACCATGCTGGGTAGAGGAATCTTGGTTGCAGGCATTTATTTTGCGTCACTTTGAATATTTTCTGCCACTCCCTTCTGGCCTGCAGAGTATCTGTAGAAAAGTCAGCTGTTAGTCTTATAGCAGTTCCATTGTATGTAACCTGCTCTCTTTCTCTTGCTGCTTTTAGGATTCTGTCTTTGTCTTTAAGCTTTCCCATTTTAACTATGATGTGTCTTGGTGTGGACCTGTTTGGGTTCAGCTTCTTTGGAACTCTCTGCACGTCCTGGCTTATATGTCAATTTCCTTCATCAGGGTAGGGAAGTTTTCCGTCATTATTTCTTTAAAATACATTCTCCATCCCTTTCTACTTCTCTTCTCCTTCTGGTATTCCTATGATGCACATATTGCTGCGTTCATGTTGGCCCACGGGTCCTAAACTATTTTCATTGTTTTTCATTCTTTTTTCTTTTTGTTGTTCCACCTGGGTGATTTCTGCTATTTTGTTTTCTAAATCGCTGATCCGATCCTCTGCTTCATCTAATCTATTTGTGATTCCTTCGAGTATGAACTTCATTTCAATTATTGTATTCTTTAGTTCTAACTGGTTGTTTTTTATGATTTCCCTATCCTTCTTTATGTCCTCACTAAGTTCCCTAAACATTCTTATCATGGGCCGGCCAAGTGGTGCATTCGTTAAGAGCTGGTTTTGGGATACCAGTGGCCCTGGCTCGGATCCCAAATATGAGGGCCAGTGACACTGCCCTCTACAGCTAACAACAGCTTCACCTGGAGCTGGGCTGTGTGGGCCTCGGCGATGGTGTAGGCTGCAGCCCCTGCTGCAGTGGGCTGCCATAGGCTACAGTGAGTGGCTGGCAACCAGCGTGAGCGGCTGGCAGCCAGCGTGAGCTGCCAATAGCTGTGTTGAGCGACATCCAGAGGCTGGTAACCGATCTGCCTCATCCTGGAAGAGCGCAACGATGATACCAACATGGGCCAGTGAAGCAACGTCCTCCGCAACTAGACTGGAGAACAAAAAGACAGGAACTTGTCTGTTCCCCTTCCCTGAATCCCGAACACTGTTCCCCTCCCCCAATTCTCCAATAAAATCTTTAAAAAAAATTCTTATCATCAGTGTTCTAAATAATATTCTGAAACGTTGGCTACATCTGTTTCATTTAGCTGCATTTCTCGAGTTTTCTTCTGATCTTTTTTTTCTTTTTTTTTAGAGGGCAGTGTCAGTGGCCCTCATATGTGGGATCCAAACTGGGCCGCTGGCGTCTGAAGCCAGCTCTTAACCACTGCACCATTTGGCCGGCCCTCCTCTGATCTTTTACTTGGAACATTTTTCTTTGTTTCTTCATTCTGGCTATCCCTCTGTGATTGCTTCGATGTATCAGATAGATCATGTGGGGAAAAAAAAGAAAAAGAAAAAAAAATCAGGAAAAAAGAAGAAATGAAAAAAAAAGTTGGGGGGGGGGCTCTCCACCCTCTTAAATATGCAGACCACATGCTTAGCAATAGAGAGTCTCTGGGCCACTCAGCACCAGCTGTTGGGCGGACGGGTTCAACGTGTCATGCTGCATCCTCCCTCTCAGGCTTGCGGTGAGCTTCCTGCAATTATCTGCTGTGTGCTCTGGAACCGTGCTCATTAACAAAAATCCTCACAGATTGTTGTGGTTTGTCTGCTGCTGCAAGAAACACTCTGTGGCCTGCGTAGGTGGAGGCCAGGCACCAAGGGCTCAGAGTGCCTCTGGGAACACAGCTCTAGGTAGGCAGGGAAGGCCCCCAAGGCACCAAGGGGTGTGGTCAGTGGCCCCCATCAAGTTAGAGCAGCATGCACTCCTGCACTGGCAACCAACCTGCACAAACTTGCCAGGAAAGCCAGATGACACAGGGGCACAGCTCATGCCCTAACACCCCCAGGAAAACTCCCAGTCTGAGCCTGTGCTACTCAGCCTCTCGCAGTTCAGGCTGAGCAGCCCAACAGCCAATCACCAACCTAGTAACTCTGCATGAGCAGTGCAGACAGCGGGGATCCAAGTCAGCTCGCACCCTTCACATTTCAATGAACAGCCTGATGGAGCTGTAGTGCGCCCACCAGCATTTCCCTGTCTACGCAGCATGAGCAGGGTGGAAGGTGGGAATCTAAGGCCGTATTGTGCATGCACACAGGCACTCCTGTGCCAATTCACAAGACCAATTTGGTCCAGGACCTGACCCTCTGTGGGAGGGCTCAACCATGAAACAATAGCACCGTCCTGCACACTCCTTGTGTACAAGCGCCACACCAGGGGAACAGTGGTCCCAAAAACCTCCAAAAAAAATTGTCTTTGGGCCCGGCCGAGTGGCGCAGTGGTTAAGGGCTGGCTTCAGAAGCCAGCTGCCCCTGTTCAGGTCCCACATATAAGGGCTAGTGACACTGCTCTCAAAAAAAACAAAAAAAACTCCAGCTCCCCCACCAAAGGCGTTCAGTTTAGCCCATCCCCACAGTCTCCTTGGCCTCACTCATACAGCTATGCCCTCCACCAGGAACTGGGTGAATGCTTACTGGCGAATGAGCCAGTGTGCGGACCCCACTGGTTCTCTAGCTGCCCCCAGCCTCACTGAGTTGAGCAAAGAGAGTCCTTACTAATTTCTACTGGCAGCTATCATAGAACTCCTCTTCCCGGCAAAGTGACTCTGGGCTAGTGAGCTCGATGTGGGGCCGGAGGGTTTCAGCCCAACTGGAGAAGTCTCCCCACTGCTGAGGTGTCCCTCATGGGGTTGGCCCTCTCACATCTCTGCCCCTCCTACCAGACTTGACGTGGCCTCCTCTTTAAGTCTTTTGTTTAGAGTTTCTCTTCATCTAGTGTTCAGGGGACTTCCGAGGTTTGATGTTGTATAAATTATTTGTAATTTTGGTGTGATCTTGGGAGGTAGTTGGCACAGCGTCTGTCTATTCTTCCATCTTACTGGAAGTCCTCTATTTTCTCTCTTTTTCACTTGTGTATACCCACAGTCTAACATGGAGCTTGGAAATGGTAGGTACATAATAAATATCTGTTACATGAATGAGTGAATGAATGAATGAACGAATGAATCAAGTTAATGCTTATATACTTACAATGACAGCATGCTACCTAGTTCAAAATTATTTTACTGGAATAGATACCTGTTGAAAAATCAATCTACATTACTTGGCAAAAAGCTTGTCTTCCTTGTAGCATTCACCTAATGACTTTCCTTCTGCTCCCTTGAACCTACATAAATGGCAACACCAATTGTCATCATCTTTGAAGGTATAAAATACATACAGCCTTGAAATCACTGAAGCTTTGGAAAGGGTGTTATGAAGGAGTGAGGCAAGAGATGGAAAAAATATTTTAAGTTTATGAAGCCAGGAATCCTGCTAACAGTTATACATTACATCCCCAGTGCCTAGAACAGAGCCTGCAATATGTTAGAAGCTCAATAAATACTTAAGTGTTTATTTATTGACAAACTAAATGTATGGAAGATCCAAGAAGAGAGTAAATCAGAGAATAACACCAAGGTTTTCGGCTTTTATGAATGGAAGTACCATTGCCAAAACCAGAAAAGGCATGAAGAGGAAGACAGAGATATGGGGAAAGAGTGATTAGTTCCACTCTAAAATGTTGACCTGTGATTACAGCAGGATATCTCTAGTTCACAGTGGTTGGATACAAATGACCCTTAACATTCTTTGCAACAATGAGACTTACTGAGTCTATATAAGTCAGGAGTAAGTAATTTGGGATTTGTCCACATGGGTAATAAACAAACTGAAAGTAAATGTGTCATTCAAAGGAAAGAATTATTAGAATGGGAAACAAGGCTTCACACTGAAGGTAGAGAAGTAGAAGTAAGAGAAACCGACACAAAAGATCAAAAATGAACAATAATAGAAGGAAAAGGAAACTCAAGATTGTGTTCAGTCAGAATTTTGATTTCAAGAACAAGTGTAAAAATGCTAAATAAATATTATTCAGTTGTACTTATCACTGATCTCAAAAAGTGTTACTGAGAAACAGTATAACATAGTGGTAAAGAGCCTCAACTCTGGAGGTAGACAGCCTGGGTTTGAATCCAGTCTCTACCACTTACTATCTGTGTGAGTTGGACAAGTTTCTTGATTTCACCATGACTAAGTAATTCATTTGTAAAACTGGGAGAGTAATAATAAATAGTAACCACCCAATTGAGTGGTTACAAAAATTAAATGAGTTAAGGTACATAAAGCACTCAGTAAACATTAACAGTGATTATTACTGTGGACAGCAAGGGGATTGAGGCAGTAAGTATTTTCAGGATTGTGCAAATAGAGACTGAATATTTTGGTAATGAAAGAATAAAGGGAGCTAGCAAGAGAAGAGAGAGACGCAAGAAAAGTGAACACTTTTTCAGGATCTAGGATAATTGAGCATATTTAGAGGGCAGAGACCAAGAAGTATATGTTGAGAGGAGGGAAGAAATCAAATAGGGCGTGATGTTGAAGATGAAATGCAATAGACTTGTTCTGAAAGAGGAGGAGGACTAGAGATAGAAGAGAAAGACAAAATGCTGGAGTTATTTAAAAATAATACCTCTATTGAATAGTCAATGAAGATTACAGCAAATAGCCTCAGTATTAAAAAAAAAAACATAGTCAACTATGTAAAGGAAGGGGTTGGGCCTGGGTGCCCAGAGTATTAGAATGACAGCCACAGTGAGGCAGATGCACACTGGAGAAGTAAAGGGCCTTATTGGTACCCCCAACTTGCAATAATGAGGTTTACCCACTTATTTTTGGCTCAAATGGAACTCAGCTCATGCCTGGGGAAGGGGGGGAAGGCTCTCCAACTGCTGGAAATGTATATTAAAGATACTCTTTATAATGTTTCTCTGTATAGTAATTCATTGCATATGTCAAAGAGAATCCCAAGCCAGTACCAGATGACTCAATTAGAAACGTATGGCTCAGGCAGTAAGAAACACTTGGCACATTTTCTAAGTGAAATGCAGGTGTGTTAATTACCCTTCTCAGATCTGTGCCAGTGTGCGCAATTCCTGGAGGAATATGTAGAAGGACATTTCAAAAGCTCACTGTTTGAAAAGAAGTCTATTTTTTTGTGGGTTTTTAAAAAAATTTCCTGATCGCTAGTTGATTGTTGCTCTTCTCCTTCATTTCCTGAATCATATTTTTGCACCTGGATCATCTCCTTACACTCAATCCCAGACAAAAAGACATAACATATGCATTTATATGGCAACAATTTTATGGAAATAAATATCATGATGTGCTTGGATAACTGTGGGAATATTGTCAATGTTTCTCCCAGAGCAGGATTTTCATTAGGCCTCACCAACATGCAATGGTGGGATGAGATTATAGTTTGTACACAAACTAATCTTCTCCATTACATAAAGGTCAGACTCAGTGGCTCATCATGCCCATAGTTTAATCTGACCTAATGAAAGTACTCTTTGTAACCACTGCCCTGCTCAAATCATTTAGTGGCCTTCTATGCCAATGAACCTTTCCCTGGCAATCAGAGGTCTTCGCAATGTGTTCCCAAAACACTTTTCAATATTCTCTCCCACTGTTCCCTCTCATCCTATAAACTAGCTGTTCCAAACTGAAGTATTTATTAATTTCCATACATTCTCCTAAGTTTTGATTTCACATGCCTTTACTTAGGCTGTTCCTTCTGCCTCAATTCTCACTCCTACCCCTCCATCCCTGTTTCTGCAAGACCAAATTCTGCTCTACTGTCACCATCTACAAAAAGCCTACTCTAGTTCTATTTCTACTCATCCTTCACAAACTGGAAGTGTCCCCACCTTTCAACTCTCCCCAGCATTTCTTTTACAACAGTTATTATTTTTGTTTTCATTATATGTTTCATCATACATGTCTCCCACATAAGGTTGTTACCAACTTTCCCCCACCCAAGAATGTGTTTGTGTGATTATTATGTGATTGTTCTAAACCTTCCTGCCACTGAGAAAGGCATGGGGGCTTTAAATAATAAGAGGCAAGTGGGGTGGCTAACTGGCTCAGTTGGTTAGACTGTGCAGTCTTAATAACAAAGTTGCCAGTTCGATTCTTGCATGGGATAGTGTGCTGCATCCCCCCACAACTATATTGAAAATGGCGACTGGACTTGGAGCTGAGCTGCACCTTCCACAGCTTTTAAAGGACAAAGACTTCACTTAGAGCTGATGGGTCCTGGAAAAAAAACACTGTTTCCCTTCCCCAGTAAAATCTTTAAAAAAATAATAATAGCTCTGTGGGAGGGCCCAACCCTGACAAGGTGGCGCCCTCCTTACACCACTCATGTGCAGGCTCCACACCAGGGGAACAATAGTCCAAAAACCTCCAGCCTTTGCATCAAGGGTGTTCGGTTCAGTCCATCCCCGCAGACTCCTGGGTCCGGCTCACACAGCTACTCCCTCTACCAGGAACCAATAAAAAGAACCAAAAATAACATTAGGAGCCACACCAGGAGCAGCCGCAAGCAGCTTTTGCCCTGAGGCAGCAAGCATTGGACGGTCAACACACCCCACAGGACCCGCTGCAGAGAAAATAACAATTGTTGGCAAGGATATGGAGAAACTGGAACCCTTTTGCAATGTTGGTGGGAATGTAAAATGGTGCAGCTGCTGTGGAAAAAGATATAGCAGTTCCATAAAAAAACTAAACATACTGCCACGGTGAGCAACCATCCAGAGGCCAGCGACCGATCTGCGTCATCTGGGAAGAGCACAATGATGATACCAATATGGGCCAGTAAAGCAACGTCCTCCTCAGCTAGAATGAAGAACAAAAAGACAGCAACTTGTCTGTTCCCCTTCCCCGATTCCCCAACGCTGTGCCCCTCCCCCAGGGCCCCCCCCAAAAAATCTTAATAATAATAATAATAATAATAATAATAGGAAAGTATACAAGATCAGGAGACCTTTTAGAACTACTCTGGCCATAAATAGGATATGCATAGATCTTGCCCTGAAGGCAGCCTAAGAACTGGGAAGACTAAATCTGGGTAAGGGCATAAGTAAAAGACACCAATCCACTCAATACAGGGTTCCTCAGCAGGTAAGGTATACAAGGCATGACTATATAGTACATTGTGACAAGGCTCAGTGAAGAGATTTATGAAGTGGCACAAGTAAGACTTAGTCAATCAATTCATAGTTTCTATTGTCAAATCTGCCTGATGTCATTTGCTGAGGAGGACATAGAGGGTAAGAATCATACCTGGTTACAATAATTGCATTGGGAAGACAGCACTAACAGAGGGAAACGATAAGTAAACATCTCTAGAATTCTGATGACATGCTTAATGGCTTACTGAGTAGCGGTAGATACAAGTAAGGCTGGAATGTGTATTAAACTTCCTTGGAAAGGCAGAACATGACTTAATTCTTGAAGCCCGGATTGGGTTGAGTTGAAGAGAGAGAACTATACAGGGAATGAGAGACCAATTGAGAGGGGAAGTAAAGAACTTAGAGAGTCCTCCAGAACATAGGATAGAAAAATAATAAAAGATGGGGCAAGCTAGAGCTGCAAGCCCGTTCCTATTGGGACATAGTGGTAAAAGGGCATAATTGCTCCCTGTGTTTCCACACTCTTTGATTTAGCTCATTCTCTCATGTTTGCAGATCCATTATTTATCCTTAGCACTCTGACAAGCAGCAGTGGACAAGCTTGGAATATCCATTAATATACTGTGTAAACATACTGCTACCCGCACAAAAAGACCAGAGTAAAGGAACATATTCTGAAGTCTGCTGAAGAAAAGTAGCACACTTTGTACCAGTAGCCTATATGTGGTACACACAAGGCATGAATAATTCCTCAATTTCAAAGAACTAGCATAATAGATTTTTCTCACAAAGTGCTCTAATCGTCAGCAGAGAACCCCATGATATTTTAGGTGCTATAAATAAAACCCAAGGTAAGTAGGCTTACTTGAGATGACATAATATGGAGTAAAGAGTAGCAATCCAGGACCGGCCTAGTGGCTCAGTTGGTTAAGAGTTGGCTTAGAAAAAAAAAAAAAAGAGTTAGCTTAGAGCACAAGGTCTGAGGAACAGGGCAACCGGCTCGATTCCCACATGGCCTAGTGAATGCTGTGCCCGAGCTTAGCTGTCATTGAGCGGCCAACAGGTAGCAGGATGGCTCAGCTTGTG
Organism: Aselliscus stoliczkanus; assembly: GCA_033961575.1. Lineage (NCBI taxonomy): Eukaryota > Metazoa > Chordata > Mammalia > Chiroptera > Hipposideridae > Aselliscus > Aselliscus stoliczkanus. Next base: position 81,604,929 of record CM066737.1, read on the forward strand.
TAACAAGATTGCCTGTTCGATGGTGGGCTATGCCCACCTGCAACGAAGACTGAACTCAACACCTTGAGCTGAGCTGCCACCCGGATGGCTCAGTGGATAGGGTGTGTTTTCTTAACAACAAGGCTGCTGGGTTTGACTCCCACATGGGATGGTGGCTATATCCACCCGCAACTAAGATTGAACACAGCACCTTGAGCTTAGAGGCCACGAACTGCCAATGGGAAGCCAGATGGTGACTGGTGCCCTCCACAATGAAGATTGAAGAACAACAAATTGGCTGATCCCCTTCCCCAATTCCCCAATAAAAAAAAAATCTAAAAAACTAAAATAAAATAAGTAACCTAAATAGCCATATCATATACTGAAAAAAAAAATAGCAGTCCAGAGGTAGGAGAAAGCAAACCAATATTTATTGAGTGCCTACTCCAGGCCAGATTCCATGTTTCTTGTCTTCAATAGCTATCATCTCATTAAATTATAACATTGTGGGGAACGTGGTTTTATTATTCAATGGAATAAAAGCAAGAGGATTTCTTAAGTTGAACAACTTGTCAATTAAATTCCTAACAAGTTGCAGATCAGAGCTCATATTTCAATTCAGGTCTATTTGGTGAAGAGTACTAGGGTAACCAATCCATACCAGTTTGCCTTGAACTATTCTGATTTTAAAACTGAAAGTGCTGAGTTCTAGAAATTCCCTCAGTCACAAGTAATTAGGATAGTTGGTTACCCTAGGACAGGGGTCCACAAACTTTTGAGATGGAAGAGCTGCCAGGGGTCAGCAAACTGAGGTTTGCAAGCCACATGGGGCTCATTGGGTACATACATGTGGCTCTGAAGTAAAATTGAAAATGAAAATAAAACTATCATAGTTTCATTTATAAAATTTTCAAAGGATATTATTCACATAATGGTGATTATGTAAAATATATTTATGGCTCTCAAATAATTTTTAAACTGTTGTGAGGGACAGGATTTGCCCTTCCAGGGGTCAGCAAACTTTTGAGACAGAATGTGCCCAAAGAGCTGCATGTGGCTCAAGAGCTGCAGTTTGCCAATCCCTGCCTTAGGAGACAGGTAAAATCATTTACTTACCCTGAACAAGTCACATAACTTCTCTGAACCTTAGTTTCCTCCTCTATAAAATATTGATAACAATCCTTGCCCTACCTAATTCAACAGGGCTGTCATGAAAATCCCATGGGTAATGGATGTTAAAGGGCTTTGGGTATCATAAAAAAATAGACAAATTAATGGAACAGTCACATCCTTTCTTCCTTATTTTCAGATATGATGAAAAACAACTATTAAGTTAAAAAAAGATTCCGAATATATATACATATATCTTTTTAAATGCTGGCATTAAGAACTAATATCCATTTTATAGCTTTGGAAGTTGGATCAGGTTTTGTTCATAAAAAAATATATTTAGGGAAATATGAAGCCTATTATAATAAGGATCCTACTATATGTGGCTTATATTCTGATCTTGGCTTTACTTTTTTCCTTTTCTGGCCATTTAATTGACATTCAGAACTGAGCTGAAAACAGCCTACTAGATTTGAGTATCTTAAGCAAAGAAAGGCTGATAGGTTGGAGTTAGTTATCAACTTGTTGAATAACTAGCCAATAATTCCATTTTTCAGATGTTAATAAAACTCTTAATATGTTGATCTATTAACAAGAAGTAAGTAAGAATTGGACTAACGTTTAAGTTTCTTGAAATAGGGCCTATTTCCTATTCATCTCTCTGTCCCTGGTGTATGCGCAATACCTGTCCATAGTGGAAGCTCAGTAAATATATAGTGAATAAAAATGAGTGAATTAATGAATGAATGAACAGGTGGGTGATGTCTGCCTATACATATATACTGCCATTTATATCTGGTCTTTGTATGGAAGCAAAAATAAAATGTGTGGCTGTATATTTTGATTTGTGGAACTCTGAATAGGTTATCTGCCCTGAAATATCCACTCTCCTCATCCAAGAAACACTTGCCTCAACTTTCTCAGTATGCATAAACATTCCAGATTAATTCATTTTTGTGTGGAATTCATATACATTTTTTAGAATCCTATTAAAATGCAAAATTCTTTAACATTTTACCATAGATTCAGCTACTAAGCAAGAATAAGTATGTCATATAATTATGTAGGTCCTGGGCCATGCATTAGCGTGCGCGCGCACGCGTGCGCGCACACACACACACACACACAAGAGTATATACTCTCACATATCCCGTCACAATTACATTCAGATAATAGAATCTTAATTATTTTACAGTATTAGCTCTACAAGTCCCATTAGACTAACCAAATCCATCTATTCATCTTCTTTGAAAAAGGAAAGTGAAGCCCAAAGAAGAAAAATAACTTGGCTATGGACCCAGTAACTCTAAAAAGATCATGTATGTAGGTAGAAAGACACTGTATGTTTTGAGGTGTTAAATAAACATTAGTTATTATTATTACTATTTTTATTAGTCAATGACAAAGCTAGAATGAGAAACCAGATTCTTCTGACACCCAGTTCAGTGCTACATCCACTCACTATTCTATGAGAAGCTGCTCTTCGAATATAAATGGGCAAAATTCCTGGGGACACAGAGGGTGTGGTAAGGTTAAACATGGCCCTTATTAAACTTAAACACCATGATCACCATTTCTAAATAAACTACAGTGCCTGATTGGCTGGAACTTGATCCTCTCTATCAAACTGCATCCATCCTCCAGAAGCAGTAGGCTTCTCATCCCTACTACAGTTGGAGAGCTGATTTTTTTGTTTGTTTTTGGTTTTTTTACAGATTAATCTTGGTCAGACAGTGTGCTCTGGCTTGGGGAAATAAAGCTCTGACTAGACTCTTCTGTCACAAATTGGAACAGAAAGATGGCCTTACTGTGTTGATATGTAAACTAATTTATCTAGGGAAACCCCACCCCCAACCAGATCTCACACACACACACACACACACACACACACACACACACACACACATTCTGCCTCTTTCCTTCTGGGTATACACAGAGTATGGAAACTCCTAGACTGGGGAAGAGCTGTCACTACTAATGTGAACGATTCCAAGACCACCTTGGAGAAGAAGCTAGCTGCCCTTTTGGAAGAGAATAAGCCCTGTAACGATAGGAACTCCCACACCTCAACTCTAGGAGGACCTCCTGGGACATTCAACACGCCTGAATCTTCCAATCCAGTTACTCAGAAACTGACCATTCCCAAGACTACAGCAGTCCCTGATTTTCATATTCTGCTTACAAAGGACCCTGATTTAGATTGGTATACACAAAAACTCTGAGTGGAATTGACCTAGCCCCTTGTCACTCCCTGGAGCTCCACTCCCTGGCATCATTCTTTTAAAAATCTGTCTGCTTTGGGGGAATCTATTGGTTCTAAATGGAGAATGAGAAGAAAAAAGGAAGAAGCTATGAAAAATAAGAACAGTTTAGGAATTTGAACAGGGCCCACTCCCAGGCAGGATTGCCACTGGTTATACCCTGAACCAAAAATATCTTCTCCCACACCGCTCCACTGTTGTTTCTTCACTTCACTCAGGAGAGGGACAAGTAGAATTCTGGAATACAACAACTTTAAGTGTAGATAGAAGATCTATTTGTTTCCCCCATCCCACACCCACACCTTGTGAAAAGTAGCACATAGACACTGGATGCCTGAGGAATGAGACAGGGAATCATGGGAGAGAACTTCATAAACAGAATACTAAAGGGCAACTTCATACACTGCAAAAGTTTGCCTAAGGTCAGTCCTCCCGTCAGAACTGGAAGAAGGACTATCTCCTTGTCTACTTCTTAAGTGCGCCCTTACTCCTGCCCAAGTCCAGATGAGCAATGCTAAACCTAAAATAGGATGGGGACTAATCAGGCCTGCAGGATCTAACCTTGGAGCTTTAAATAGGGTGTAAAATACTGTTCTTAAAAGATCTTTTTATGTTTTGAGCATCTAACTTTAAAATACAGTCAACTTTCAAAATGCAGTTCATGTGTTATTTGAGGTTGCATCTCTGGGTCCTCTTCCTTCCCCCATTTCATTTTTAGCTCCTCCACTAATCTAATCTCCAACATTACTTCCCACACCCTGAAGTAGGATGAGCTGAAATACAGTCACTTAATGTATACTTCTCTACTCTAAAGTTTAAATTTATCTGGTGTTTGTTTTGGAATTATTGTTGAGATGTCACTTCTTTCTATCTTTATCTGAAAAATGCATTTGTTGTATTTTTATTTAAAAATATGTTAAGACTCGATATTTTCTAAATTTCTTAATATTTTTGTAATAGGGACTTTTAAAATGTACTTGAATGAACATCAATAATGCATTCTCATGGTAGTGCTCTATTTTCCTCTCCTACCTGGAAGTAGTTTGGTGGGGAATAAAGCAGTGAATTGGGCACTTAATGAAGCCTTGATTCTAGCCTTGGATCTGTTACCAAGAGCTGTGCCATTTTTAGCAAGTTGTCTAACCTCTCTGGATCTTAATTTCTTCCTCTATAAAAGTCAGTGTAACAATCCTGATCTTATCTTCTTCCCAGATTAGTTGGAATAGCTAAAGGAGGTAATTTTCCCAAAGAGTATATATTATAATATAAGGCATGATTATTATAGGTTGTCCTCAACTTTTGAACTGGCTGCATTCCAAAAGTTCATTACTATGTTTTGGAAATACAAACTCAACACTATCATGGAGAAGTAAACATCCCTGCACTGCCTATCCCCACAGGGATGTTATAATGGTCAAGTGAGATAATGGATATAAAAGTCCTTGTAAACTCTAAAGTTCTATTGCAAACATGAGGGGTTTTGTTTTGTTTGTTTTCATTCCCAGGATCAGGAGAAAACTGTGTAAGCTGGTTTGTTTGGATTCTGTGGAATATTGTCCCATAGAAGCCAGGATCTTTTTTTTATTGGGGTGACATGGTTAGCAAAATTACATAGGTTTCAAGTGTACAATTCTATAATACATTATCTATACATGACATTGTGTGTTCACAACCCAGGACCAGGATCTTAGTGGTAACTAGGGTCCTGAGCCAGCCCCTCAACCTGCTCACTGCCTTCTCACTGCATATTCTCTTTAGGTGATCTCATCATACACAAAGCTTCAGCTACCACCTATATGCTGATGATTACCAAATATTTATCTCAAGCTTAGATCTCTCCTTTGAGCTTCAAATCCACATTCTTAACTGCCTACTGGGGCTCTCCACCTACAGGCAATTCAACCTTAACATGTACAAAACTGAACTCTTTCTCACCCCACTTCCACTCTCTCTCCATCCCAACTCTCTCCCAATGAAACCAAAACATACTCCTGTATTTCTCAGTACAGTAAATGGCAACCTGAATTTCTATCTCTCCCTCACCTTTACCATAAAAGAAGTTACCACTTCGGCACTTACTTGGATTCATGGCCCTCATCTACCATTTATTAGCTGTATAACTTTTGTGAGTAATCACATAAACTTTTTAAATCTTAAATTCCTCTTTAATAAAATATAGGAAATCATACCTAAATGACTAGGTTGTTGTAAATATTTACTAAAAGTATCCAGAGTTTAAAAAGAAGGGAGCCTTATATAGGTTTGTAAGACTTTGATATTTTGTCAAATGGACGATCTACCATGTATTATCACCACTGTTCTATAAAAAGTAAAATTGCTGACAACAAAAATTTAGGGAAAGGACCTGAGATTTTAAATGTTAAATAAATGTATTCTCTTTTTTATTTTATTTTATATAATTGCCATTTCCTGTCTTCAAGTTTACAGAATCTTCCTTCAACTGTGTCTAACACGATGATAAGCCCATTGAAGGAATGAATCTTTGATACCATAGGGTTTTAGTTTAGTTTTGTTTTTAGCATTTCAATTTGACTATTCAAATAGATATCCTCTCTCTGATAAAATTTGCAATCTGCTAATGCATGCTGTCCACATTTTCTACTGGATTCCTTAATGTATATTCATAGTTATTTTTCTCATATAATTTTATAAATGAAATGTAAATCACATTCCATAAAACACATTAAAGTGTACAACTCAGTGCTTTCTAGTATACTCACAAAGTTGTTAAATATCATCACTATCTAATTCCAGGACATGTTCTTCATGCCACCCAAAAAAACTCTATAACTTTGTCTATGAATTAGACTACTCTAGGCATTTTACATAAATAGAATCATGTATTATATGGCTTTTTGTGTCTGCCTTCTTTCACATAGCTTAAATTGCCTATACCATGTATCAGTACTTCATTCCTTTTATAGCTGAACAAGATTCATTGTATGCTCATGCCACATTTTATTGACCAGTTTGTCAGTTGATGGGTCATTTGGGTTGGTTTCTAATTTTAGCTACCATGAATAATACTGTTATAAATACGTGTTCAAGGTTTTGTGTGGACTTACATATTGAATTTCTTGGGTATATACCTATGAGTGGATTACTAAGTCATATGATAACTTTATATTTAACTTTTTGGGGAACTGCCAAATAGTTTTCCAAAGTGGCTGTATCATTTTACATTTCCCATTAAGTAATGTATATTGGTTCCAATTCCTCTACATCCTCTCAAACACTTGCTATTGTTCATCTTTTTTAATTATAGCCATTCTAATGGGTGTGAAGTATCTCATGATGTTTTGATTTCCTTTTCCCTAATGACTAATGATGCTGTGCATCTTTTAATGTGTTTATTGAGAATTTGTATATTATCTTTGGACAAATAGGCATTTCAAATCATTTGCCTGTTTTTAATTTGGCTATTTGTATGTTGGTTGTTGTGTTGGAAGAGTTTTATATATTCTGAATAATATTTCTTTACCAGATATATGATTTGCAAATATTTTCTCCCATTCTGCAGGTGATCTTTTCATATTTTTTTGATAAGGTTATTGGAGGACAAAAGTTTTTAATTTTGATAAAGTGCAATTTACTTCCTTTTTCTATTGTCACTTGCACTATTGGCATTTCATCTAAAAAAAAAACAATTCCCAAATCCAAAGTAATGAAGATTTATTTCTACATTGTTTTCTAAGATTTTTATAGTTTTAGCTCTCACATCTAGGTTCTTGATCTATTTTGAGGTAACTTTTGCATAGTGAGTGAGAACGCAGTCCAAATTTATCATTTTTCATGTGTATCCAGTTTTTCCAGTACCATTTGTTACAAAGACAATTATTTCCAAGTGGACTTCCAGAAAAATGGTGGACCAGGCAGACACTGTGCTAACTACCTCCCAGGATCACAACAAAATTATAAACAAATTATACAGCATTCAACCCTGGAGGTCCCTGGAACACTGGATGAACAGAACCACTAAACGAAGAACTTAAAGAGGAGGCCAAGTCAGGTCTGGTAGGATGCATGGAGATGACAGAGGGTGAACCCCATGAGGGAAGCCCCAGCTGTGGGGAGGCTTCTGCAGTTGGGGGAGAGACTCTCCAGCCACACACCAGGCTCACCAGCCCAGAGCTCCTTTGCCGGGAAGAGAAGTTCCAAGATAGCTGGGAGTAAATTAGTGAGTATTCTCTTTGCTCAGCTCGGTGAGGCTAAGAGCGGCTGGAGAATAAGTGGGGCCGGCGCACGGGCTTGCTCACCGATGAGCCCTTACCTGGTTCCTGGTGGCAGGAGTGGCTGTGTGGGCCGGGCCAGGAGCCTGCGGATTCGGAAAGAACTGAGCACCTTTGGTGCAAAAGCTGGAGTTTTTTGGACTATTGTTCCCCTGGTGTGGAGCCTGCATGCGAGTGGTGTAAGGAAGGTGCCATTTTGTTAGGGTTGGGCCCTCCCACAGAGGATCAGGACCGGGACCTCATTGGTCTGGTGAAATTGGTGCAAAAGTGCATGCGTGCATGTGCGCACATGCGGCCTTGGATCCCCACCCTCTGCCCGGCTTATACTGCGTTGCCAGGGAAACGCAGGGCAGGTGCCCTCCAGCTCCAACACGCTGCTCACTAAGACCCAGGGGTGTGCCAGCCGCCTCAGATCCCCACTCTCCACACGGCCTGTGCAGCGTTGCAAGGGAAATGACTGGTAGGCATGCTGTGGCTCTAACAGGCTGCTCACTGAGATGCTGGAGTGCACAAGCCACCTCAGGTTCCTGCTCTCCGCATTGCGCTTGCAGAGTTGCCAGGCTGGTGATTGGTTGTTGGGCTGCTTGGCCTCATATGCGAGCAGCTGATTGGGACAGGCTGAGACTGGGAGTTTTCCTGGGAGTGTTGGGCCGTGAGCTATGTGCCTGCGTGATCCAGCCAGGGCTCTCCTGGTGATCTGTATAATACATCAAAGCAATCCCAGAGCAACAGCCAGAATGGGGAAACAAAGAAACAAGTCACAAGTAAAATATCAGAAGAAACCTCTAGAAATGGAACCAAATGAAACAGAGGGATCCAACCTTTCAGAGACAGAGTTTAGAACACTGATGATAAGAATGTTTAACAAACTTAGTGAGTACATAAGGAAGGAAGGATAGAGAAATCATAAAAAACAACCAATTAGAACTAAAGAATACAATAACTGAAATGAAGAACACAGTCGCAGGCATCACTAGTAGAGTAGATGAAGCAGAGGAGCGGATCAGCGATTTGGTAGACAAAATAGCAGAAATCACCCAGTTGGCACAACAAAAAGACCAAAGAATAAAAAACAATGACAATAGTTTAAGAGCCCTATGGGACAAGACGAAGTTGAACCACTGTCGACTCATAGGAGTACCAGAAGAGAAGAAACAAGGGGTTGAGAATGTATTTGAAAAAATAATGACTGAAAACTTCCCTACCCTGGTGAAGGAAATCAACATACATGCCCAGGAAGTGCAGAGGGTTCCAAACAAGCTGAACCCAAACAGGCCCACACCAAAACACATCATAATTAAAATGGCAAAGGTTAAAGACAGAGACAGAATTCTAGAGGCAGCAAGAGAAAGACAGCAGGTTACATACAAATCTACACAAGGAATACTCCTGGGGCACATGGAACAGGTGACCAGGGAGACTGCTATGGTCCCACAGGACATCTACTACATAAGGCCAGATCGCCAATACCGGGAGATGTAGCAGATCTACCTAATACATAGAAACACAGAGAGACATCCAAAATGAAGAAACAAAGAATATGTCCCAAATAAAAGAACAGGGGAAAACTCCAGAAAAATAACTAAATGAAATGGAGGCAAACAACCTATGAAGGACAGAGTTCAAAGCAATGGTTATAAAGATCCTCAAGAGACTTAGTGAGAAATTTAACAAAGAGATAGCAAGCATAAAAAAGGACATAGAAACAATAAAAAGTCATAAGTGAAGAACACAATAACTGAAATAAAGAATGTACTAGGGCCCGCTGAGTGGCTCAGTTGGTTAAGAACTTGATCAAGAGTATGAGCTAAGCTCTGAGCAACAGCAGTTCAATGCCCAGCCTAAGCTGAGCTGCCATTGAGATGCCAACAGGTGGCAGGATGGCTCAGCTAATGAAAAAAAGAATGCACTTGAAGGAATCACCAGCAGACTAGATGGAGCAAAGGATAGATTCAGTCATTTGGAAGACAAAATAGAAGAAAACACCCAATCAGAACAACAAAAAGGGGGAAAAAGAATAAAAAATGAGGATAGTTTAAGAGACCTCTGGGACAATATCAAGCATAACAACATTCACATCATAAGGGTACCAGCAGGAGAAGAGGGAAACCAAGGGGTTGAGAACCTATTTGAAAAAATAATGACTGAAAACTTTCCTAACCTGAAGAAAGAAACACAAACAAGGCCAGGAAGCATAGAGAGTCCCAAACAAGATGAACCCAAACAGGCCCACACTTAGACACATTATAATTAAAATAGCAAATGATAAAGACAAAGAAAAATCCTGAAAGCAGCAAGAGAAAGGAACTAGTAACTTCTAAAGGATCCCCCATAAGACTGTTAACTTTTTTCTCAACAGAAACTTTGCAAGCCAGAAGAGATTGTCAGGAAATGTTCAATGTGATGAAAAGCAAGGACCTATAAGCCAAATTACTCTACCCAGCAAGGCTATCATTTAGAATTGAAGGACAGATAAAGAGCTTCCCAGACAAGAAAAAGCTAAAGAAGTTCATCACCACCAAACCAGTTCTACAAGGAATGTTACAGGGACTTCTTTAAGATGGAAAAAGAATCAGAATTATTAATAATAAAATCGTAATAGCTACATATCTATCACAATTACTGTCAATGTAAATGGATTAAATGCTCCAATCAAAAACATAGGAGGGCTGAATGGATAAGAAAACAAAACCCTTACATATGCTGCCTACTCGGGACTCACTTCATTGAAAGACACACAGTTGGAAAGTAAAGGGATGGAAAATGTTATTTCATGAAAATGAAAATTAAAAACACACACAAAAAAGCTGGAGTAGCAATACTTATACCAGAAAAAAATAGACTTTAAAACAAAGGCTAGGGGGCCAGCTGAGTGGCTCAGTTGGTTAAGAGTTGGCTTAGAGAGCATGCTCTGAGCAACAGGGCTGCCGCTTTGATTCCCACATGGGCCAGTGAATGCTGTGCCCTACCTGAGCTGTCGCTGAGCTGCCAATAGGTGGCAGGATGACTCAGCTGGTATAACAAGATTGCCTGTTCAATGGTGGACTACGCCTGCCTGAAACTAAGACTGAACTCGGCACTTTGAGCTGAGCTGCCACCAGATGGCTCAGAGGATAGGGCATGCACTCTGGCTGCCAGGTTCGACTCCCGCATGGGATGGTGGCTATGCCCAACCACAACTAAGATCAAACACAGCACCTTGAGCTTAGAGGCTATGAGCTGCTGATGGAAAGCCAGATAGCAACTGGCGCCCTCCACAACGAAGACTGAAGAACTAACAACAACTTGGCTGGTCCCCTCCCCCAATTCCCCAACACTGTTCCCCTGTGGGTATTTTGCTGAGTGGAGTATGTCAGACAGAAAAAGACAGGTGCAATATGATTTTGCTTATATGTGGAATCTAAAGAACAAAATAAACAAACAAAATACAAGCAAACTCATAAATACCGAAAACATTTTTATGATTGCCAGATGGGAGGGGGTTGGGGGTGCAGGTGAAGAAAGGGGAAAGGGTTAAGAAGTATAAATTAGTTGTTACAAAGTATGAGGTTGTAAAGTATAGCATAAGGAATATAGTCAATAATATTATAACTATGTATTGTGTGAGATGGGTACTACATTAGTTTGAGTGATAGACGGGAGGGGGTTGAGGAGCAGGGTAAAGAAGGTGAAAGGATTAAGAAATACAAACTTGGGGACAGCCGAGTGGCGCGGTGGTTAAGCGCTGGCTTAGGAAGCCAGCGGCCCCGGTTCAGGTCCCACATATGAGGGCCAGTGACACTGCCCTCAAAAAAAAAAAAAAAGAAAGAAAGAAAAGAAATAAAAATTTGTATTTACAAACTAATCATGGCTATGTAAAGCAGAGGGAATATAGTCAATAATATGGTAATAACTATGTATAGTGCTAGCTGGGTATTTTACCAGTAAGGGGGATCACTTCTTAAGTTATATAAATGTCTAACTACTATTTTGTACACCTGAAATTAATATAAAATAAATTGAATGTCAACTGCAATTGAAAAAAAAAATAAAGAAATCAAAAATGTTTAAAAATGAAAATTTAGGCCGGCCAAGTGGCTCAGTTGATTAAGAACACCAGCTCTGAGCAACAGGGTCGCCGCTTCAATTCCCACACGGTCCAGTGAGCTGCCTCCCAGCTGAGCTGCCACTGAGCTGCCAACAGGTGGCAGGATGGCTCAGCCAGTGATAGCACGAGCTCCTAACAACAAGGTTGTTGGTTCAACTCCCACATGGGATAAGGAGCTACACACACCTACAACTAAGATTGAACATGACACCTTGAGCTGAGCAGCCATGTACTGCCGATGGGTGGCCAGATGGCTACTGGACTTAGGAGCTGAGCAAGCTGCACCCTCCACAACAAAGACTGAAGAACAACAACTTGGCTGTTCCCCTTCCCCAATTCCCCAACACTGTTCCCCTTCCCCAATTCCCCAATAAAAATCTTTTTTTAAAAAAATGAAAATTTACCATAAAAATAAATATAGTATTTTTCTAGTAAATCCAATGTTTGGACTTCTGAGAAATTTTCTGACTGTTTTCTCTCCACTCTGGGGATAAGTCATACTTACTTGTTTCTGTATATCTCATATTCTTTCTTGAAAACTAGACATTTTAATTAATATCGTGGAGCTACTTTGAAAATTTATTTTCCCCCTCTCCAGGGTTTATTATTGCTGCTCTTTGTTATTGTTGTTGTTGCTGCTGGTGGTTATTTGGGGTCTATTATGAACTAATCCTATAAAAGTCTTTATTCTGTGTTTTGTTCAACCACTGATATTTCTTCTCACTTTGTTTAGTGGCCAGCTAATTATCATTAAATATTTTATAAATTTATGGAACCAATATGTCTCCCAGTATTTATGGAGGAGTTCTGTATTTTAGTGTATGCAATCAGTGTTCATCCAGGAAAATGATAACTCTGTTTTAGCCTTCATTTAATGTTTGTGCAGAGCCCCAAAGTGAGCTAGAGGTGAGAATTTAAGGCTTCTTAATTATTTCTTGAGTACATGTACATCCCTGGGCATTCACAGAGCCCTGAAAATTTGTCTGGTCTTCTAGGTTCACAGCATAACATTACGGCTTTTCAGAGCCCTCCATGGACTTCTCATCTCCTAGATTATCAAAATTACTACATTTGTTTTCTCAATGTGTAGTTTGTTTCAACTATTATCCACCATGTCATGTACCTATGATTTAAAAATAAATGGTTGAGGGCTGGCCAAGTGGCACGGTGGTTAAGAGCTGGCTTGGGATGCCAGTGGCACGGGTTTGAATCCCACATATGAGGGCCAGTGACATTGCCCTCTATAAATAAATAAATAAATAATAATAATAATAATAATAATAAATGGTTGACTTTTTTCACCAAATGGACCAATGTAAGAATCCCTTTGCACTAAGTAAACTGTTAATCAGGCCAAAAATAAATGCCTTGTGAGTGGGTTTTTCCAGGGAAACTCAATACTGGTCAAATCATGACAATCCCCATGGAATTGGGACTTACAGAAGCTCCATTCCTATTTTGCCTCCCCCAGTGACTACAAAGCTGCTGGTTATCACTGTAACTATAGGTGTAGAGCTTCACGATTACTGTAGAGATTGGGAAAGAAGATGGGAGTAGATTAAGTTAAGTCCCATAAAATTCACTATTATTGCCAAAACTCAGTCTTTTATTTTTTTAGTACTCCCTGAATTTCTAGAAAAAAAATTTGTTAATTTCCACGGTTTTGAAAGTGTTAATTCTGAAAATTTTGTCGTGGATCTCATTGTTTCTATGGAGGAGAGAAATTCTAGTGGTTATTTTTTTTTACCACCATTCCTGCCAATGTCTTTCCATTAAAATTTATTTTCCAGTGCTTGACTATAATCCTAACACCTGAATCCTCCTGTGCCTGGTTCTGTTAATTTGTTTATCACTTGATGATGATTTTTTTCCCTTCCTTTTTTCTGTGTATCATAATTTTTAATTGAATGTTGGACAAAAATTATATGAGAATACTCTATTGGCACCATCTTTCCAACAGCTTTTGCTCACTACATGTCTCTGTATCACATTTGGATAATTCTCACAATATTTCAAAATTTTCCTTCTTATTATATTTGTTATGGTGATCAGTGATCATTGATATTTGATCTAATTATTGTAATTGTTTTGGGGTGCTAGGAACCATGCCCATATATGATAGTGAATTTTATAAATATATTATGTGTTTCTACTGCTCCACCAACTGCCCTTTCCCCATCTCTCTCCCTCTCCTCAGGCCTCCCTATAACATAAGGCACAAAAATATTTAAACTAGGCCAAATAAGTCAGAAAAAAAACATACCATATGATCTCACTTATATGATAAAAAAAACAAAACTCATAGGTACATAGAACAGATTGTTGCTTGGCAGAGGTGAGGGGTGGTGTGGACAAAATGGGTAAAGGGGAGGTCAAAAGATACAAACTTCCAGTTATAAAAAAACTAAGTCATGGCATGTAACATATAGCATGGTGACTATATTTAATACTACAGAATTGTATACTTGAAGCTTAAAATATGAGATTTTAAAAGTTCTCAGAAGGGCCGGCCGAGTGGCTTGGTGGTTAAGCGCTGTCTTGGGAAGCCAGCGGCCCTGGTTCGGTCCCACATATGAGGGCCAGTGACACTGTCCTCAAAACAAAACAAAACAAAACAAAACAAAACAAAAAAGTTCTCAGAAAAAAAAAAGTTCATAACTATGGGTATTATTGATGGATGCTAACTAAATATTTTGTGGTGTTAACTAAATATATTGTGGTGTTACCTAAATATATTGTGGATGTTAACTAAATATATGCAAATATATAATCATTATCTTGTACACCTGAAGCTAGTATTATGTTATAGTCAATTACATCTCAATAAAACTATTGTGATTTGTAGATTATCTTGATTTTTCCATTTTTTTGAATGCAGATAATGTTCTCGCAGCTTTCTATACCCTAAGCAGAAGCACAGTCAAAATTCAACTCAGTTCATGAAAACCAAGTATTATCTTCCTTTTTCTCATTTTGTTACAGGTCAGCATTGAGGAACCATGGAGATATTGTATACAAAGTGTTTAATTTGTTACATGATACATAGTGATAGTCATTATTATTGTTGTTTGGTTATCATCATCTTTTTCATCATTGTCTTTACTTATGGGCCTAGTCAAACAAGATGTGACTAAGTGCTTAGGACTTGTCTCTCCAGCATGCCAGAGGGGAGAATAATTTCTTTATTTCTTATTCACTCATCACATAGCCTAAACTCAATGAATTCACTAGACAAGTAATGTCAGCATAATGGACGATGCCAGTATTTTTAAGTTTTTCACCTGATCAAAATCAGACTTATTGAAAAAAAAAAGCAGGGACAACATTTGATTCTTAAAGATATAATATAAAGCAGATCATGAGGACTGAATATATATAAGGGGTTACCAATTACCCAGTTTGGTTTCAATGTCAAGCTAGTCTCAGAATTAATTAGCTGGAAACTCCTGTTGTTCTTTTGTTTTTTTCCCCCTAAGATTTTATCGGGGAATTGGAGGAGGGGAACAGTGTTGGGGAATTGGGGAAGCGGAACAGACAAGCTGTGGTCCTTTTTTGTTCTTCAGTCTAGTTGAGGAGGACGTTGCCCCACTGACCCATGTTGGTATCATCATTGTGCTCTTCCCGGGTGAGGCAGATCGGTCACCGGTGTCTGGACGGCTGCTCACAGCAGCTCTTGGCAGTTCATGCTGGCTGCCAGCCTCTCACTGTAGCCTATGGCATCCCACTGCAGCAGAGGCTGCAGCCCACACCGTCGCCAGCCATCTTAGCTATAGAGGCAACCAGGAGGAGCTGTTGTTCACGACCTTAGCTATAGAGGGCAGTGTCACTGGCCTTCATATGTGGGATGCAAACTAGGGCTCCACTGCTCAGAGCTGGTGTCCCAAGCCAACTCCTAATCAACATGCCACTCGGCCGGCCCTGGAAACTCCTATTGTTAATGAAGCCCTTAGCACTTTCTTTTCACTGATTAGTTCATTTACTGCACCTACCACATGACAAAACAATTTACACCAGCAGTAATCAGTACTATTGAATAGAACTCAGCACTGAATATGAACGTCCCATATACTGAACCTCAAATTCATTTTTCACCTCCATGGCTCTTTCTCTCCCATGGGTACATGAAAGTTTATTGCATGTCAGTATTGCCTAGAATCAGCTTTCACATAAGGACAGTAGGTGAATCTACAGAATATGATTAGATGGGCCCAAAATTGGGCAATCTAGAGCAATGCTTAAATCCTGTTCTGGATTTTACAGGATTGAAACTGCTATTCCCCTCTGGGCTTTTTTTGTGATCTAGGTAATGGGGAGCTGCTATTTGTCCCTGAACTTTTCTTCAAGCATCTCTCTACTTCTTACCCTTCGTTCCTTACCCTCAAGAAGAAATTATACCCCTACTTGGGTAGACACTGTATATTTTTGGTCATATGCAATGTGTCCTGTCATCCTTCTGCTTAAAACCCATTGTCCTCAGGACAAATTCCATTAAAAGGTATTTAAATTCCTTTATGAGTTAGGCCCTATCTATTTCTCCAGCCTCATCTCTTATCAGTCCTCATCTCACAGTATATACTTTAATCACACCAAATTTCTTGAAGTTCCTCGAATGCAGCATATTCTATTCTATTCCATCATTAGCTTTGCTCTGTTGCTTGAAATGTCCTCTCTCAAGCTTGTTGCCTCTGTTGATTTAGACTTCACCAGTGAAGTGTTTTGGGGTGAAAATTAAATGAGACAACATCTTAAGCACCAGATGCAGTTCTTGGCCTTCTTTCATTTACTCATTCATTCATTCATTTAACAAAAAAAGTATTGAACTTCTACAACATGCATGAGAAATTGATAATCCTCATCCCTGCCTTTAAAGATCTCAAAGGCCTTGAAAAGAAACTGATGGATTAATAAATACAAGATAAATGCTGACAAAAAGGTATGCATAATGGGACATGGGAACAGAGAAAGCACTTAACACAAGAGGGAACAACAGGGAAGACAGAAAGTGGCTGGCAGGAGAGGGTTCCTGGAAAGGCTTCCTGGAAGAGTTGACATTCTTGAGTTGACTCTTGAAAGGTGAATAAGAGGTAGCTAGAAAGATAAATTATAAGTTGTGAGGTTGGTGCTTGTGGACAAGGATTCTAAGCAATAGGGGTAACATATAGAAAGATCTCAGGTTGAGAAAGGGGCATGGTACTTTAGCAAACTGGCTCTAATGTAGTGTGCATGTAGGGAACTGGAAATAAAAGAGAATTCAGAATTCATAGTAGGAACTTAATCTCTCTCTCTCTCTCTCTCTCTCTCTCTCTCTCTCTCTGTCTGTCTGTCTGTCTCTCTCTCTCCTTTTCCCTCCCTTCTACCTTCCCTTTATCTTTTCCTCTTCCTTTCTCTTTATTTCCTTCTTTCTGTTTCCTGAAGATCCCTTTCATCATGTTACCTCAAGAACCCACAATAGCTCCCTATACCTACCCTTCTACTTGCTTTTTAAGGTCCTTCATAATCTGACTTTTCTTTAACTCTTCACTATTTTCTCCAGTTATTCCTCAACACATACTCTTTGTTCTAGATAGGCTGGCTTCTTAACTGCCTTTAAATGTCCTATAATCATTTCTACTTCTGTGTCTTTGTTCACACCCTTTACCCTACTTAAAGTGCCTTCTCTGCGTATTCCCATTAAAGATGGCAAACTCAAATAACTACAAAGATCAGGCAGGTAATGTAAATGAGTGAAGCTGATGAGATGTAATACAATAGGGAAAGCTAGGGGTTATGGTAAAATTCAGTTTTCTGGTACTTAATATGGGGTTATAAATCGATCTTAGAGGTTTTCTTTTTTTTTAAAGATTTTTATTGGGGAATTGGGGAATTGGGGGAGGGGAACAGCATTGGGGAATCGGGGAAGGAGAACAGACAAGTTGTTGTCTTTTTGTTCTTCAGTCTAGTTATGCAGGACGTTGCTTCACTGGCCCATGTTGGTATCGTCATTGCGCTCTACCCAGATGAGGCAGATCAGTCACCGGCCTCTGGATCGTCGCTCACCCCAGCTACTGGCAGCTCTTGCTGGCTGCTGGCCACCCACTGCAGCAGGGGCTACAGCCTACACCGTCGCTGGGGCTCACAGCCCAGCTCCAGGTGGAGCTGTTGTTAGCTGTAGAGGGCAGTGTCACTGGCCCTCATTTGTGGGATCCGAACCAGGGCCACTGGCGTCCCAAGCCAGCTCTTGATCAATGCGCCACTTGGCTGCCCCAGAGATTTTTTTAATGACCAAATGAAATTATGAAGCTAAAGCTGGTGATTCTGTACAGTAGTACACACTTAACAACTAGTAAGATTTGTTTTTTTGCTGAGTTTTTTTTTTCCACTTCTTTCAAGATAAGTTGTGATTGCTTTTGGAAGTGTTTTATCACAGCTTCTTTAAAATCATTGTAAACTAGATCCAATATCCAATTCACCTTGGTGTTGATGTAAGTTGTGCTTTTTGTGGTTCTTGGTATGACAGTTGATTTTTGAGTGTATCATGGACATTTTATCTATTATTTCAGGGTACTCTGGGTTCTATTGAACTTTTTTTTTCTTTTAGCAGGAAGTCACCTTTTGTAGATTTAATGCACAGGCCCTTGTATAATTTTGTTGGCTGTAATTTTGATGGCTGTTTAATTTTCATAAGTGTTTGCTGAGCTATTTTGGTCTTCTTGGTTTAGCTGGTGCTGCTGGGACTCACACTTGTTTCTGTTGGTGCTACCTGATAGAATGGAGGGGCTGACACAGGCTGGCTATCTGGGGAGGGTGTCTCTTCATGGGAGTGGGGTATGGTGGGATCTGTCTACAGCTTGACCCCTCTTGAGATGTCCCAGTATCTCTGGATGAGAGGAGAAGACTCTTCATCTGAGAGGACAAAAAGACTTACCAGGCAGCCACTTATTATGGTGTTATCCCTCCCACCAGTTTTGCCAGCCAGCTCTGGTTTTGGGGTTCAGGAGGAGAGTCTCAGTGTTAGGGGAACAAAGAGGATTTATTAGACCATATTGCTGGTTGTAGCTGGGTCTCTCCTGCTGTCTCTGTCCACCAGCTTCAATATTTCTCTATGGCAGGTGGGGAGGACAGTCTCAGGCCTAGCAGTAGTGCCTCCCCTGGCTCTTTGTTTTCGGCTGGGCTCCCATTTGATATCCCATGCTGGAAGTGTCAGGCTTATGTGATATTGCCAAGTGGACTCCAGTTTGATCCAGGAAAGTAATAAGCCTACCTGGGCTGCCTTTTCTCACTAGTTCATGGGAAGGGAAACAGCAGTTTAATTCACTGTCTTCTTTCTCATGGTAGACACTAGATGATTTTATTTTCTTCTTACCACTTTTCAGAGTTGTCATTTGGTTGTCTCTTGGACCATTTCCAGGGTTTATAATTTTGCTTAGTGAGGAAAATGGGAAAGTGGTCTACATCATCTTGTCTTGACAGGAAGTGTCTGCATTTATTCTTAATAAGAAAATTATAAAAAGAAAGAAAAAGTAGTATAGACTGAATGGGAGAATGAATGATGGCATTTATTTTAATTTTCTATTTAAGTAAAATTGAAACTAAAATTAGTCATCCCTGCAATAAAATTGTACGGTAGAATAAGCAGAGCTTTATAATCTTGAGTTTGATTTCCACCTTCTTACTAGGGTGATATTGAACAAATGACTTAACTTCTTTTTTTTTTTAATTGGGGAATTGGGGGAAGGAACAGCGTTGGGGAATCGGGGAAGGGGAACAGACAAGTTGCTGTCTTTTTGTTCTTCAGTCTGGTTGCGGAGGATGTTGCTTCACTGACCCATATTGGTGTCGTCATTGCGCTCTTCCCAGATGAGGCAGATCGATCGCTGGCCTCTGGATGTCACTCACCGCGGCTATTGGCAGCTCGCGCTGGCTGCCAGCCACTCACGCTGGCTGCCGGCCACTCACTGTAGCCTATGGCAGCCCACTGCAGCAGGGGCTACAGCCCACACCATCGCCGGGGCTTGCACAGCCCAGCTCCAGGTGGAGCTGTTGTTAGCTGTAAAGGGCAGTGTCACTGGCTCTCATATGTGGGATCCGAACCGGGGCTGCTGGCATCCCAAAACCAGCTCTTAACCAATGCGCTACTCTGCCGGCCCCTGACTTAACTTCTTTTAGCCTCACTTTGCGAGATTTAAAATGAGTATACTAATGTCTCCTTTTTAAAGTTTTGTGAGGATTAAATGAGATAATGTTTATACAATATTTAGCACAATGTCTGGCCTGTGCTCATTAGATGGTACTTTTATCTATCTAGCTATCTAGCTATTAGCATCTCTCTTGTGTACAACCCTGTTCCCTACTATGTCAGAGGTCAATCTTCTGATGACTAAGTAATTTTTAGAATACTTTCTCTACTCTTGAGGACAAAAATAAGTAACTTTCTTCTAAGGATAGCTAACTTCCAGTCTATATGCCCTCTCTGGCAAAGATCTTACATGCTGTACTGTACACATCTGTACAAGTACTTAACTTTTTCTCCTTTGTCTGTTAGAAGCAGGGCTCCCAATTTCAGGATTCTAGCAGATGTTTCTTTATTTAAACTGTATTCATTGAGAGGAAGGAAAGAGAGACAGACACACACAAGGAGGAAAGGGGTCTGGGTCATAGCACCACATTTATTCAGAGGCCACAGTGCCAGGAAAAATGTGCACACCAGTGGCAATTTGTTTTTTCCGTTTTATTTGATTTTTTTTTCAAACAGGAATTTCTTGTTTCCTTAGATACTAATTAAATCTCAGTTACTGAGAACAAGCCAGCAAACTTTCAATGTGCTAATGGATAGCCAAATACTGTATTTATTGTAACCCCTTAGTAGGAAATTTGATAGGGAATTTTAGTTTCAATGCAGTGGCTGGTTTTGGTTGTGTATGTGTCTGTATTTCTTTCATATGCAGTAGACTCAGAAACATACCAAGGGAGGAGTTAAGTTTAGGGTAGTTTGTTTATTTTCAAATTTGGATCTATCTTTTATTTTATAAGCTTCCTATACATCAAGCTGATTGACAGGTTTGTTGGATCTGGAGAACTGTCACTCCTTACAGCATATCATTCTCTATCTAATCCACTACCTTAACCTGTAGCCTTTGTTTAGATTCAAATTTGCTCATTGTTCTCAACCACAAATTCTAACTCTAGCTGCTTTAGCACTATGTCAGAAAACACTGATTGAAACATGAAATATTGAAACTAGTGATTAGGTATCAAATGGAACAAAAACATTCCAAAATGTCTGTCTGGATTCAGAGTTGTTTTTGTAACTGAACTCAATTACTCTGGTCAGTAAGAGAATGTAAAGTCTGGAAAGAAAACTGTATAGAGGAAAAGTCCTGGAGGTCTATTCAGAAAGTTAATTCTGGCTAGCACTGGATTCAAGTCCCATTCTTTTCAGTGTTTGGGCTTTAGATGAGGCCAAAAATAATATGGACTGTCCTGGTTAAATTCACAGGAACAACTGTGTGGCTTGGAAATGTATGTAGATGATGAATTGTGGAAATATCTGCTAAACAGGAAGCCAACTGAGTTGGACAACTCAGTTGTCCCTCGTTGGCAAATACAAATACCTTTAAATGAGACATGGCGTGTAGAACGAACAGGCCTTTAGAGTTAGGCAGAACTGACTTTGAATCACCTTTATTATACATGTGACCTTGAGAGGATTATATAATCTTTTTAGGTCTCAGTTTCCTCATCTGCAAAATGGGAATAATCAAACCTATCTTAGATCAACTAATACGAAAAACACTGATAACCTCAAAGGAAAATGAACAAAGATCACAAGAAATTACACACGAACAAAATATAAATGACTGAAAAGTATGAAACATTTCAAACCTCATTAACAATAAAGAAATAGACATGAAATGTGATGGAACTAGAAACAAAGGGTGAGAAAGATGCATAACATTCCATTAAAGGAATAAATAATTTATTTGAGCTTTTTCCTATTGTTGATTCTTTGGTTTCCAATGTTGCCATTATAAATGATGCTACAATAAATGGCTTCACAAATTAATATTTGTTGGTCTTCTGACTATTCTCTTGGACCAACTTCTTAGGAGAGAAATTCTTGTGTCAAAGAATTTGGGTCATGAATTAGTTGAAGCCTTTTGATATGCTTCTGTCACTTTTCTCTTTTCAAATTACAAAAGATTTGAAAAAAATATAATGCAGTGTTGGCAAAGGTGTGGTGAA
Source organism: Aselliscus stoliczkanus (assembly GCA_033961575.1). NCBI lineage: Eukaryota > Metazoa > Chordata > Mammalia > Chiroptera > Hipposideridae > Aselliscus > Aselliscus stoliczkanus. The sequence goes on from CM066737.1 coordinate 81,626,837, forward strand.
ACGAGATCCCTGTATACTGATGGAATGCAAATTCACACCACTTTATGGAAAGCAATTGCAAAACATATCACTACCATGTACATATTTTACATTCATAACAATGCAGCATTTTTGTTATACGATAGCAGGATGATTGTGGAAATTAAATGAACTAGTTTATTTATTAACTTACACAGAGTAGGTGTGCAGGTTCTCCTTTTCTAAATTTTGGTTTAGCATTTTTTTATTTTATTTGATTCATATATTGTAATTATAGCCAGAGTATTCACATCTTCCCTACACTCTCCTCTCATATTTACAAATCCTGCACATTTTTGTAATTCTGAATCAGAATTCAGTTCAAAACTTACCTTGTCTGTGACATTTTTCTCCTCTAGGATCCTTCAAAATGTATACACAACACAAAAATATGTTCAAAATCATTAAGAATCGGA